>OY720425.1:58331411-58959626 GCA_963082815.1 Melanotus villosus
GAAGAATACGATGTTTCAAAACAAAAGTTTTGCACTGCAAACTTCTTCCAAAACCAAGCAAATTAACTTCAAAAATATTTAAAAACATTATCTTCTTCCTCTTCTTCTTCTTCTTATTTTATACGAGCCCAACGTCAATGAAATTCGTACACCTGTATCTTTCTTTACACCTATACTTTTACAATGCTAAAAAGCGACTCTTTACAACGATATTCTGAAAAATTTATATTTAGCGTAAAAGTTTGATTTCTTCCTTAAAAATAGGTGGTCTTATTTTGCCGAATTTTAAAAATTGATAGGAATGAAATTAAAATCAAATCTAGATATACAGTTCAATGAAATTCGTACACCTATTTTCCGAGTTCACTCAAATTCGTACACTTAGGGATCTAATTTAGTGTTCATCTAATTGCTATGTTTTTAATTTTTAACTGTTTGTTTACAACATATACGAGCCCAAAGTCAATGAAATACATACACCTGAAGCTTTTTACCTTAAACATGAGTAATTTGTTGACAAAGAGCTATGCAAACAAATTTAACAAAAACGGATTTGCAACATATGAACGGAATTTATTAACTTTTAATTACATGAAGCTAAATATACTTATTGAGGTTTTCATTAAAAATTTGGTGGCCAAACAGAATATCAAATGTTGAATTATGAAGAAGAACTGCTGAAGCAGTTGTTAATACAGAAATTAGAAGAAGGAAATTCAGATGGTTGGGGCATGCTCTGAGGAAATCCAGGGATGCTCTAAGTCATGTTGCCTTGGAATGAAATCCACAAGGTGGAAGAGCCAGAGAACGCCCCCACATTCATGGAAAAGGGCAGTAAAAGAAGAATGTGGGAAAACCATCAGACAGTTATTTGTAATTGCCCAAGACAAGGAAGAGTGGAAACGACTGGTAAACAGTTTGTAGTAAAATGTTATATTACATTATGTCTCCAGAGGGCAATAATGGGATTTAATGATAATAATAATAAACATACTTAGATGCTACATAGATAGTAAAACCCCATTATTTACAATATCTATGTATGTACACACTTTAGTATTAAGTGACATCGCCTTTATTTGCAATTACTGCTCTTAGACGCTTGTTTATGCTTCCTATTAGTTCTTGGCACTGCTGTGCAATGACAAAATTCCAGATTTTGGTTGTTTTTTCTTTAAGAAGAGGTTTTGTACTAGGACGACCTTTACGTAGAATCCTTTTGATAATTCCCCAAAGGTTTTCAATGGGGTTCAAATCGGGACTATATGACAGCCAGTCCAAAACATTAATGCTGTGATTTTGTAGCCACTGCAACTTGCCCTGTCCCGTCTTATTGAAAAATTATGTCTTCATCGGTATATAGCTTTTTCATGGACGGTAGAACATGATTCTTTAAAGAATACTTTGATATTTTTCGGCATTAACAACACCGTCTAAAAAGTGAAGGTTTTCCACGGCATTGGCACTCATGTAGCCCTATAATATAGGTATGGTAATGGTATACGGCTTATACCATTATTTCGTCAGTGAATTTAACTGTTAACGGGGTGAAAGGCTTCAAAATAATTGTGAATAGCTCTACCGCGGTAAATACGTAGCAACTGGATGGATACTAGATCAAATTCCTAAGTGTACGAATTTGAGTGAACTCGAAAAATAGGTGTACGAATTTCATTGAACCGTATGTCTGAATTTAATTTTAATTTTATTAGTACCAGTCATTAAAATTCAGCAAAATAAAAATACCTATTTTTAAGATAAGAAATCGAAATTCTACGGTAAATATAAATTTTTTAAAATATCCTTGTAAAAAGCCACTTTTTAGCATTTTATAGGGAAAGGTTTAGTGAAAAATACAGATGTACGAATTTCATTGACGTTGGGCTCGTAGTAGGTGCCACTCTTGTTTTCTCCACGTTTTAACTTTGAAGTTCATAGAGGGGAATATAATATTTATATAAGTCACAAGCAGTCAAAAACACGTCTTTTAGCCCCATACATTTTAGACGACTGAAAGTAACCCGAGGATATTGATACAAAACAGCCGTAAAATCTTCAGCTCCTCTACGACAAAAATCCTAACTGAAAAGCGAAAAAACTAAAGGAGTAACGATGAAATTCTAAATGGAAAAGCTTAGTTTCATAGTTGGAACAACACCATAATGTTTTCAGTTTCTTTGTTCTGCTGGAGAAGACTGCCAGTATTTACAAAAAGGTAGAAATGAATGTGTAAATCATAAAGGGATTACTTTGCTAAGCTCTATAGGACGACTGTATGGTACAAAGCATATGATAGTGTACCTCTCCCAAAGTTATGGGATGCGCTGATATCGGCAAACATAAAGCCAGCTTAAGTAAAACCGCTTAAAGAATTATATTCGACAGCCGTAGCTCAAGCAAAGGCAGGCTCACTCATCGCAGAAGAATTCCCTATTTCAAAAGGACCGAGACAAGGATGTTGTATATTACATATGCTATTTAAAATATGCTTGCAAAGCATACTGGATCGCTGGAAGCTGGATATGAGCTACATAATGCACAAATTGAAAGAAGAGTACGCTAAGCATGAGTAATTGGAGGTGTAGGACAAGATCTCGAGATAGATGGGGATACTATAAAAAATGTAGAGAGATATTATACCTCTCAGGAAACAATTATTTCAAGCTTTCAAGATTAAACCAAACGAAAGTATTGCTACCTATGGAGCGGAAGTTTGTGTGAAAACGTTCTCTTCTGAAATGGACTTTTCGAGGCGTAGTTGCGGACTAACAAAACTCGATGATGTTCCAAATGAGGAAATATGAAGGCTAATGGAGGTACAGGACACCACAGTGGAACTGATAAAAAGTAAATGCCTAAAATGGTATGGACACCTTCGATGAATGTAAGACGAATGGTGGCCCAAGAAACTACGGGAATGGATACTCAGATGTAAACGTAAATGAGGAAGGCCCAAAAGGACGTGAAGGAAAGGAATAGATGAAGCAATGGCCAGTAGAGGACTCAATGAAGACGACTGGGTCGACAAAAAGGGTAGCTAAATGTGTGCGAGAAAGGTCTTGGGATGTAACAACTCGCAAATTATAGCATATATAGATACTGAGGACGGAACGATCGAATCGTTTTTCATTTAATAATGACATCATATTTTAAACTGTACTTAGAAACCTATGTTTGAACAACATACTAAGAGCTTAAATTCGTTCCACTTCATATCTCCGACCAGGCCTTGTACAAACCAGATCTCAGTAGTTGCCGCCTATACAATTATAATACAGCTTGTATAGGTACCTATACATATGTAAGTAAATACTATATATACACGTTATTACATGTAATACATTCAGTAGCATATACTCGAATGGCGTTAGTTGGAAGAGGCAACAGATCACACTTGCAGAATACCTACGTCGTAACCCTCGAAGATAATCCTTGTTGTATTGTGAGTAGCTTCCAGGCTGTGAGCGGACGGTTATCCTGGCGCGCACTTGCTAGCGAAGCAAAAGAAAAGTAATGGTCATATTACATCCACTCGACGCAGAGATATTTTCAGCAAAAAAAGTATCGAAGTATGTAACAGGAACATTTGGGATACCTCCAGGGCATCACTAAGGCCACTGAGAGGTTGTTTTTAATCAAGTTAGGGGTTGCCACAGCTTAGTTCACATATGGACAATGGATCCATCTCAGCAAAGTTAGTCGGATTCGATTAGACATTTTAGAATTTTTATTAAATTCAGAATTTATTCAGTCTATATATTTTTTTAATTTTCATTCGTTCATTTAAAATTAAAAATATACAATAATTCAATTCAAAAATATGGCATTTAAATTAACAATTTCTAAATTTCATAAAATTATAAAAATAAGACGCTAAATAGTTCATAACAATTTTGTAACACCAATAATAAATTAGGGCTTTAGCTTAGCATTTAAGGCACCTGTCAGCGTAGAGCTTTATACCAGAGCATTATATTATAAATAAATGAAATAACAAGTAGCAACTTGTTTTAATTTATTTAATATTAATTGATTTTATTTAATAATTTGGTCCGGTCCTTGACTCGGAGACAGAATGATAATTTGGCCCCAGAACTAGGAAAGGTTGCCTATGCCTGGCTTAGTTGCTAGACTACCAAGAAGCACATATTTTTAAAATAATAATACTAGAAGGCCCACAAATCAAGTTTAAGAAAAGTTTAAGACGAAAGAGATCAGAAGAATGGGTAAGGAAGAAAGCTCTCAAAAATTCAAAAGCATCCCCAACAACTTAAGATGCAAATCATTTTGATTAACTTTTATAGTCCACAGTTGGCTCATCCAGAAAAAAATCAATATTAATGCGATAAGCCACTTGCTTGTCAATAACAGTATTGGTTATCAAAAACATTACAAGCACTATTAGCACTACAGTTAATCCACATACATTATCAGATCAAAGTGGAGTCTGAAGACTAAAATTACTTTCGACCTGTGTTGCTTTCTTCGACTGCTACTCTAATACCCTAACTCGCATTTCTTTTAGGCCCATTTTTTAAATAAACGATGGTTTTATTTCGATGCACGAAAATAGGCCAGCGAGTCAAAACGTTATACCGAAAAATCGTTATAAACGAAGAGGCTATATGGAAGACCATTCAATTAGCTAAAAGACAAAATATAGGAAATATTAATTTACGAGGAGGGAGACGAAAAAAATGAAAACCGAGGGTAATGAAGAAGAAAAAAGCAAAATAAGAAAAAGAAGAAGGCGGCAAAGAAGAGGGCGAGGAAGAGAAAAAAAAATAAGAAAACGAACAGGAGAAATAGAACAAGGAAAAGAAAGAAGAGGAGGGTTAGAAGAGGAGGGTTAGAAGAGGAGGGTTAGAAGAAGGAGAAGAAGAACAAAAGTAGACGAACAAAAACCATTTAGAAAACTCCAAAATGATTCTTTGGTCGATGAGTAAAAACACCAAAACAAAATAGAATACATCTTAATGTATGTGAAGAAAGGAAGAGAGGAATAAGAAGAAGAAGAAGAAGGGATCCGTGAAATTATATTTTAATTAGTCCATGAAATTATATTTTAATTAGTTTCTATAATTATGTATATATGGTTGTACATTCCTTTTGGAATATTAGCCGCTCGCATTGTGAGCTCTTCGAGTTTTCTCCTATCCTACCCTGGATAATTATATTTCCCCCAATTTGTTACTCTGTTACTGTCTGTATTCTTCAGAATGTAAGTCTATAGTTTAATACGAAAATGATAAGTAGCATAAGTAACAAGCAAACTTAATCCGAGGACTTCCACGCTCAGCGTCGGTGTTAAAAGAATATCTTCTGGGCTGGGATCGTGTCATTGTTGAGCCAGAAGAACTCAACGTTTCCCATGTTTTTATGGAGCTTCATCAGGAAGAAAAGGGAGGACTAAAAGATTACGGTCACTCAACGTGTCAACTGCGCTAGAGGTAGAGGAAGAACTCAACTTGTAAACCAAGCCAGGGAAGACAGACCCTTTTGTCAGAATTGATTTAGTTTAATCTTAATAAGGGCTTAGTAAGGGAAGTCAGGAAAATAACCTGCTTTTGTCATTTAACTTGAACTTGCGTCTTAAATATTGCTACTTTAAAAAATATGTCAGCATTTTAGTAATTTTTAAACGATTAATAAACAATTTTTGACTCTAAACGCCAGTTGTATGACCGATGTAAGAGCTTGAGTTTTGAAGTAAATAACAAAATCAGAAATTAAAATAAAGAAAGACGAAACCTCGAAGAAATTTCTAGCATTTAAATTTGCACTTTCATTAAAAGCGAAATTTGGCAAGGCAAATAAGTAGGAAATCAGGAATGAATTAAGTTTTAATGGAATAAAATTTTTCTTTCTAGCTTTCAATATTAACCGCCTCAAAACCCTTTAAAAAGTCAATATCTGAAAAAAATTATAAAAATCGACCTAATTTTTATAGAATTACGAAAACCTTATATGAAAGTATTTATGAATGAATGATTTATTTAAACACCTAAAACTGAAGATTTAAGAGTTTTTGGTAAGCTGGCATCTTCCGTAATGCCAAGTGTTTATTTCACAAATTTCACATTACACAACAAGAAATACACTAATCAATGATTTATTAATGCGATATTTTTACTGTAAGTCAATAATAAAAAGACTTACTGCAAATTTAAAACTGTCTAGTTTAGAACTAAATCCTGCCGGAGATATTTGATTTATTAACCTTGCGAAGCCTACGCAAGACGCAACGTTAAAAGAAACTTTCTTACTGGATATAAAAAAATTATTATGTAAGAACCGATAGTGGTACAGGAACTGTCTTTTAAGCTCTGACATTAAGGAAAGATCGAACTTTGAGGTACACAAAGTTTCAGAAAAAACTGAAAAACGTGATCGTTAAGCAGTTGTTATTAAAAGTAACATGTAGGAAAAATCAGTTAGTATTGTTAATAATAATAAATATTGTTTTTAGTTGCGGCTTTCTATTTCCGATAGCAATCAACACTGTTTAACAATTTTTGCGACATCATTAGATTAGATCTAAACAGCGTTGTAAAATGTTAAGAATAAATTAAATAACTGTAAGTAATTTCACAATTTGTGCAACATTCACGATCCCATTGTACAGGTATTAGGTGCATTTAATTGATATTGCTCTGACATATAAAACGGAACGTTCGTGATCACGTCTGTCCGTCTGCTAATACCCGCGACAACTCTTTAATATTCATAATAACAATCGTTCAGCCCGCGATTACCTTTTAAGGTGACGAAGCAATTACCACCGTAATTGAATACCATCGTTTAAAAGCAATTTATATTTTTTTCGAACAATAAAATACACAACTAAAATTCTCGACCTCCTTGTTTTAAGTTACGCACGCATCTTTGAAGCAACAGCAAGAAAAAAAATACCCCCGCTGTTCTAGTTTGTACACCGTCGTTTATAAGAAATCAATACTGAAAGTTGATACTCGTATCGTTTTATAAATTGAAATCAATAAAGTAAGTCAACAAAAGTTGTAGTACTAGTGTGAACAAGTTAAACATCGGATATGTGAGACAACTCGGCCATGCATATTCATGGATCTTATTTAACGTCGATTTCACGCAATAACGTTTAAATTTTTTGGTCTAAAATTATATTGGCAAGAATTCTAATCACATTTAATTAGTTTAGACAAGGTTTTACACTTTGAATTTTCAAACAAGCCTGCTAAGGCTCAGTTAAGATTAATTACAGCATGACAAACGACATTTCGAAATGCACCGAGAATTAATCAAAGTTATAACTATCTAAAACGTGTTATCTCACCTGATAATAAAGTCTCAATAAAATAAAAGGAAATACCACCCGCGAAACAAGAAAAGTTCCCAATCTGCCAAAAGGTGTGGTTTAACTGTACTAACAACACAAAGTTCTTAAATTTCTTCTGACACAATTTTAAGATATGAGGTCTCAGGAACTGATAAGTAAAATAAACTTCAATATCCTAAATACCTGTTCAATATTTGCTTAGAATTTTTTTTACAGAATTTATTACCCAGATGGATTTATCTTATCGATTTATGGAAAAAATTACAGGTGACTCTTGTACTTGCTTTTAAAAGAAAAAAGATAAAAATTATTCTCACGCACATCTTAGCAGATTATCCGCAATCGATAAGGAAAATTTCTTTGTAGAAATCTCCATGAACTTAAAAAAAATATTGATGTTAGTTTTCCTCGGATGAGTTAAAGATTTTTCGAAGAAGTTTTAATGGTCTCTTTGAGGTGCTTGTTTTCCAAAGGCAGATCTGTCTTTGAAACCAAAAAAATCATCCAAATTAATTAAAAATGTACTCAGCAGAGATTATCCGTAATCGATAAGGAAGCCTTCGATGCTAGTTTTCCTCGAATGAATTAAACAAATTTCGAAGAAATTATAATGGATTTTTTGTAGTGCTTGTTTTCCAAAGTCTCTACACGAATAAAGCGATTTAGCAAATCTGCATTTGAAACCAAAGTTCAAAAGAAATCAGATTAATTAAAAATAACTCGCAAAGGATTGAGTCCTTAACAATTTGATCTTTAAACTAAATACGTTTTAAACAACGACAATAATTTTTGAATCACCCAGTTTAGAATATTAAAGACTTCCTTATTTGGTAAATTGTGTTGGCCGATCTTTTGCAAAAAGCTCAGATCATAATTTCATAAAAATATCTGCAGGTTTTCATTTGTAAAACTGGCAAATCTCTGAAAAATGTGGAGGATATTAAAAAAGTAGTAAAAACTCAGGAAAACTGCAAACTACAAACGATTTCAAAAAACAAGAAGATTATCAACGAAAATACTGTCGGAATTATACGAGACGATGGTAGACGTGCGAGACAGTTGGAAAATTACTAAAGTGTGAAATGTAATTTAATTAAATAAAGAAGTTATGCAAAGGCTCTGTTCTTTCCTAGAATCGTATAATACAAATAAATATTAACAAGAAAATTCTTACAAAAATACCGTCAAATTGTGTTATTCATGTATAAGTGTTATCATAAAAGTAAAAAAAAAAAACTTAAAACTCAGAAGACCTCTCCAAACAATATTGTAATAAGTGGCAATTAAATTTTTTAAATTTTCATTGTAAATCATCTAAAAGTTCGAAATATATACTGGTATAAGAAAGACACGAGTTGATTACAATCAAACCTAAACGAGGCCTTTATCCTTTCCTAATTTTAGTGTTTTCGAAAATATATACATACTTCCAAACAACCTAACCATTCATTACATTTTTCCAAAATAATTTTACAGCTCACAAATTCTCCAGTGTGTCTAATTCGTAGAATAAATGGAACAAAAATAATTAAAATCCAAAACAAATTGAAAAATAACAATTAAGGAAGAAAGAAAATAGGACACATTAGTTTATAAATTTGAAATCATACCTAGCTAATGGTTTTATGTTAATAAAGGCTAAAAATATAATTTATAATTTATAATATACTAACAAACTTAAAAACCTATAGATAGCTAACAAAATGTTTTTCATACAAAGCAATAACCTTGGAATAAACCATTTGACTGAAAATGTATGGACTTTCAATTAAAAAATTTTCCACCTTAACGGCGATTCGATTTCTTGTAAATTTCCTTTCTAAGATTAAGTCTAAAGCGAGCTTTTTCTCGGCGTTCACGAGTTTATTATGGATTTGCAAGGTAAAATTCCCACAGAAGTTTACACAAGCATGGTTTTAAGTCGCCATAAAGCTTTCTAAAGATTCTTCAAAATGAAAACAATAATTTTTCCCAAATAAGTAGGTACTTTATCAAACATTCGTTTGAAAATATAAAAAATGCGTTTTCAGGTGCTTTGCTAACTGCATAATATTGTCATGAGAAACATTTTTAATATAACACAGAACCGTAATATCCGTCTATCCTAAATTTTCGCGCTTTGCTGTGTAGGTATATTTTAAATTTTCCATGTGAAGAAGATAAATAACAATTGTTCTTTGAAAAAACATCTAAAAAACAATTTCTATTATATTGTCAAACGTCATAAATTTCATACAGTTTACAACAACGTGAGTTGCAGCAATTTATTATTAAATTTATTTCGCCGATCTTCATTTAAAAATTCATTTAAAATATTAAATTAAGCAAGAATTTTCAAAAACATTTCTGATTTTAGAACTGGATAATTACCATAAAAAGAATTTTAAACCAGAATTAAAGTTTCTATATCAACAATCAGCTTAAATACACTAGCCTGAAAATTTCAGCTTTAAACTGAAAAGCACCTTTTTGTATCTGTATTCAGGACTTAATAAGCCTTAAGCTAAATTCATTACAGATATAGAATTAAACTCGAACCTAATTAAGTCCAAGATCTAAAAGAGAACTCTGAATTGCATTTTAAATTAGTAGTTAAGGTTTTAAACTTTAAATAAGTTTTCTCCAGTATTTCTTCAAAGCTGCTGTTATAACGATTCAAACACAACTAAATTTTTAACTATTTATTAAATTAGTTATGCACTAGGTTGAAATATTAGACAGGAAATTCCACATCGTTCAAACAGATGCGCTCGAAAATATTTAAAAAACGTGCTAAAATTTGTTAAACACGTAATATTTTCCTATGAAAAACTTTTAATAATACAGAACCGTTTCATACGTCGTTGTGTATATTTAAAAATTCTTAGACGAAGAGGGCAAATCGCATTTTTTCTTTGAAAACGGAACTAAATACATTTTCCAAGATATTATTAAGAAATTTTCCGATCAATTTCAAAGAGAAAAAGCTTCAGCTTAAGAGTTGCATTTAGAACAACCAGAATTCCAATTATTGGACATAGCAAAATATTAAACATACATTTTCGGATGTATTTCTGATTTCAAGCCTATATCAAGAAGGGAATACAAATTCAAATTAAAAACAACTAGTTTGAATATATTGCTTCAGTTTGAAAATTGCACAGACAAGGTCGGAATTTCTATAAAAAGAAATTACCTTTATGTATTCCAATTCAGAGTCCATTTTTACAAAGAGGTTGGATTAAACTTGAACTAAATTAGATCCACGTCCAAAACAGTGTTCTCAATTCAAGTGTAAGTTAGGATTGATTATTGGTCTAAAAATTCGAAAGTTGACGCTAAATAAAGGACCAACAGTTTCCAAATTAAGTTCGAAAATTCCACATACGTTTTTGCCCAACATATTTAGAGAAATCCTGAAAACGTTAATTAACAAAAACGTTTTTACTAAAAATACCAATTAACTCAGTTGAGAACCTGTTTTTTCAAAATTATTTTTAAATTGTATTTGGTATTAATTTATATAATTATGATTAATATTTATAGGAAGAAAATGCATGTTTCTCAACTAAATGAATTGAGACAATTAAATAAATTATAATTTTTTGCTTTAAATTTAATTGGAGCTTTTTGATATGATGTTTGTAAACATTTCTCATTCGTGAGTATCTGTTGTAGTAAGTAGGTATCTAATTTTAACAACATTTTCGCAATTCGTTATTCAACCCGAAATACACAAAGTTAAATTATTTAAAACTAGGATTGGTCAGATTAGGCAATAGATTAGGAAATTAAATCGATAGCCTAAAGAAGAACATTTTTTGGGCTCAAAAACAGGTAGAGAAAGAACTTTAAAAATCTAAAAATCCTGAGCGAACAAAATAACAATAAATTAATCTGCAATAACATAAAATTAAAACAAATATTATGAATAATCCAAGGCGCTTTGAACTCTTATTAAACGAAAAAATTCGGATTATTTTAATTTTCGTGTGGTTTTCATTGTAATTAGCTAAAACTCGTATTTAATTATCTAAAATTCCTCACTTTGAGTGTTTCCAAATATTTTAGAATCTTGAAACCTTGTTTATTTTCTTCAAAACTTTTAGAAGAATTTTCAAAATTTTGATTTATTTGTGGTGGTACTGATCGTTCTTGATAACGCAAGAATAAAGTTGTTGAACGAATATGATGTTATCTTACAGGCTTATTTTATAAATTTCGTTAACGATCAACTCAAGTCCTGCTAAATTTTTTGAACTAAATCACCTTGATTCTGTGGCTTTTTTTAATAATAATTTCTGCAAAAAAATTAATAAAAAAAGATTATAAAATGGCGCGGATGACAAAACGAGCAAGACTAAGAAACAAAATAACAGTAATTATCAGAGCATATTTAGTAGAACCTGTAATAGTTAAACTCCATGTTCTATTATTTCGAATAGTTTAAGCCTGAACTATGCCGGACTTAATGATATATTCGCATCTCGCCTGGGACTCAGTGGGTTAAGCTATGAAGTGCGAGTTGGTAAAGGACGAGTCTCAAGCGTCTGTTCTATAGTTCTGTGGTAATTTTTCTTATTGATTTGTTTAAGTAAACAGTTATCACCTTTATTATTTACCTGGAAAATTTACAGGAATTTTGTGTATACCTACCTTTATGCCGAATGTGCTTGAAAACCGACGCGACGTTAAAACTTTAAAAAGGGTTCATTTCTTATGGAGGATCAAATTTCAATTTCATAGGTTCGCTTATGGACTGAGTTGATGTTTAGGTTTCTAATTTTAATGCTTTTCACTGAAATAATATGAAGTTGTAACAATTAAAAGTTGGAACCAATTTCGAACCAGAAACAAGCTAAAGTTTGATACAAATTGGTGAAACAATCAGTTTGGAAAGCATTGAATTTGAAAAAATCTGAAACGATATAAAGTTAGAAACAATCTGCAATAGAAACAGTTCTGAGACAACCTAAAGTTCAAATAAATTGAAACTCAAAATTTTTTCAGAAACATTATGAAGTAAAATCTGAAGCTAAAAACACTCTGAAGCTGAAACAATCTAAAGTCTGAAACAATCTAAAACAAAACCAATGTGAACTAAACAAAAAATCTAATACCAAAAACAATCTAATGCAGAAACAAATATGAAATCTGAAACAATCTGAAGTTGAAGAAATTATCTAGAGTCTGAAAGAATTTGAAGGCTCAAAAATTTGAAGCTTAAACTACCTACCTAAAGTTTAAAACAATCTGAAACAGCCTAAAGATATCTGAAGCTTAACACAAAGTAGGAAAATTTTGAAACAACTTCAAGAAACACTTTGAATATTAAAAAAATCTGAAGCTGTAACAATCTGCAGTTGAAGCAACTGTAACTTTGACACAATTTAAAACAAAATCACGTGAACTATAAACAAAAAATCTGAAGCCAGAAACAACGTAAAACAGAAATAAATCTGAAATCTGAAACAATCTCAAGTTGAAACAATTTGAAGTTTAAAGAATCTAAAGCCTGGAGCAATCTGAAATTTAAATAATTCGAAACAGAAACAAGCTGAACGAGAAACAATGTGAAGCAGAATCAATGTCAAGTATGAAATAAGCTCAAACAGTCTAAAGTTTGAAACAATTTGGAACGGCAGCAGCCTGAAACAGCCTAAAGTTCAAGTAACCTAAATTCAGAAACAGTCTGAAATAGGAAAAATCTTAAGCCTGAAGCATTTAATTTGAACTTGAAAAAATCTGAGCTCAAACAATCTGAAATTGAAACGATGTGAAGCTAAAGCAACTTAAAACAAAATCAATGTAATGTGAACTCAACAATTTGAAGCTCAATTTACAGTTTAAAATAATCTGTAACGGAAATAGTCCGAAACAACCTGAAGTTCGATTAATCTGAAGTTCAAATAAGAAACAAATCTGAATCATTCAAACCGTGAACATTTTTGAATGCCTTTTGAAAAATGCTGTACTTATAAGTTTTAAATGCAAATAATTCTAATGTTCTCGAAGGCAATGAAGACTGCACATAAAAGATTTTTTTTAATAAACAAACTGTGATGCTGTTAAGTTCTTATTTTTATTGCACAACTTTTTTAATCTACTTTTATGAACAATTTTAATTGATTTTAAAGTATAAGCGTAACTCGCAACCAAACCAAAAAGGGGATCCATAATAACTGCTTTAAGTATTTCCATTCGTAAATTATGACGTTTATCGCCTGGTTCTATCAATTTGTTTTAATACCAGTAAAAGTATCGAAAATGTTGTGTATGAATTTGTCAAAAATTCTTTTTCAATCCATTTACAAAACTAAAATTCTAAGGTTCTGTCAAACAGCCATGAATAATTATTTCAGTATATTTTAAGCCACCATTTTATGAATCTCAAGCATACAATAACTCCATGCACCACCTCCTACGATTACATTGTGCGTGTGAACGTTCTTGCACAACGTGAGCGACTGCCTTCATGTCTATTTATTGCTCGATTTTCCGTTGTGTTTCTATTAACAACGAACAACAATGGCCCTCCAGTAAGCGAAACGCCAAAAGTTCGATTTTTTTCTTCGAACACCGTTTCTTGATGCATCGTTTCAATGAACTGTCAGGTCAGAGCTTTTAATATTAAAGCTCGCCCGTGATTTATGAACTGATTGTTACAGTAAAATTTATTATGGACAGAGTTAAAAATTATGATTAAGCCAGAATGGTAAATCAAAATCTACGATTTATTTTATTATCTTAATACGTTACCACAACGACTTAAAGAGAATTATTCGGAAGCCAAAACTATAACTAATTTATAATAAGTAAACATTAATAAAGTATGCCCTCGTCTACGACTTGGAATATTAAAATCCTTTGTCGACAGTATGATTTAAATATAGTGAAAAAAGTTTGGCAATTGTAATTCAAATGTATGTATGAAAATTTTTGATGAATACTCTTGCGTTAATAGAATAGAAGCGTGGGTTTTTATTGTTGTTCGTTCGTTTAGAATCTGGTTCTATTATCCTTGAAAAAAGGATGGAAGGCATTTCAAATCTTGGACTTATCTAAATTGTAATTCGGTGTCAAATATTTTAATGGAAATTTACGGGTGCACAAGATCTGATCGGCTGCGCTATAAATATGTTTATGTTATATTCCTAAATTGTTCCTCGATAAAAAATTAATTTATCAAGATGACACAATCTTTTTTTGTGAGTTTACCAGGATTTGTACTTAGATATCTTGGATACGTGTTGACTTTTCTAATATTTTTCCAATTTTAATGTATGTACTTATTTAACTACGATATACTTATCTAAAGAATACATTTGTTAAGTAAACGCGCAAATATTTATTTAAGCGTTTTTAAACTTTTGGCGAAGATAAGCTTCGGCGTTTTTGCAAAGATTACGTTTTAAATACGTAGGGAAATAGAAACGCAAGTTAGTTAATTTAAAAATTTAGATTATAATTTTACGGTACATTACTGAGATTAAACGACCAACGCAAAACAATAACCGAAAAAATTTTCTAACTTAACCTACTTACCTGAACAATAAGCTGTTCAATTTTTGTAATATTAGTTCGACGAAGATGTCGGGAAAAAAAAGAAATACGACGGTTAATTGAGTTGCCAAATTTTAACATTTAAAACAGCTGCATCAGAAAACCAATTATTAAACACACTTTCATTTTCAACAATAACATCGAACCCAAATTTTGTAATACAATTCAACAGCTGTAATTGCGGCAACAGCCGTGGGCAAGTCCTCTACACGACAATTATTGAAGAAATGTTTCAATGATTGTCGTTTTTGCATCCCAATCTAACGGCACAATAGAGCGTGATTCATCGAGCGAAAGTAACAAAATCTAATATTTATTGTTTGTTCTTTATTGTTATTAGAAAGATATGCGTTAGACTGGCGAGGATATTTTGAAATCTTGCACGTCTCAAGGTGGAATTAAGAAATTCTAATTTTATTCCGTTTTTATAAATAAATCAAATTATTTAATTCTCTTTTACGGGCATTAAAATAGTGAGAAACAGTAAAATATTTATTTATATCAATGTCATGTAAAAGTATTATTATTAAACTGCAAAGCTCGTTATATTTTTTTATTGCACTTTTTGTAGCAAATCTACAGTTTTACATTTCTATAACAATAATATTGTTAGAAAGCAGAATTCTGAACGAAATAAAGTTTATTTTAAATTAAATTCGAAAACTTAAGAAAACCGAAGGCATTCCTTGGTGAAAACATACATAGGTACATGCTTTTGCAAACAATGTTTCGAAACGAACTCCAACTGAGCTTCGAACCTACTTGTAGCAGCATAGTAGATATCTGCTCCATTAAGCCAGTCTGATGACTGATGACCATTAATAAAATAATTTTGCAGAAATTCTGATCTTCAAAATTCAGTATGTTTACTGAAGGAAGAAAACGAGTATTTATAAAGAACCCAAAGCAGCAAAGAATGACAAAAAATTAAAATTATAAGGTCACTTTTCAAAAGGTACCAAAAAAACTAGCTCACAAGAACATCCACTCTGTCGGTACGTCGGTACGTTCAAAGAGCTTGTTAAAATTATAAAACTCGTGTAATTCTAATTTTGCAAGGACTTCAAAACATTCACTGATTTATTAAAAATGCATTTTCATCGTAGTCCAAAAAATATTAATTAAAATTCGTTATCAATGACTTAAATCTTTAATTAGTCGTTAGCTTAATGAAAAGAAGGTTGTCGGGCATTCTAGGACAAACTTTAAGGTGTTAATGGTATTTCAAACTTGGGATTTGTTAACGATTATGAATGAATAGACTAACAAAATTGCTGTAATATCAAAAGCACGAGAATTGAATTGCCAATCGTGTTGAATTTGAGTTATTTTAGGACACGAAACTTTAGTACCTTCACTATCTTCCTGTTCGTATCTTGCGTTTGAAATTCACCGAGAAGACATAACAAAGCAAGTTGAGAAACAATTAAATGTGTAAAATGCAGAAATAGTAGCTAATTTGAAAAGTAAGGTGATTCTTTCCTTGAGAAGGTTCAGCTAAGTGCATTGTGATGTTATTGTTTGGTCACGCTTAGTAAGTAGACGAACGTGCAAGCATTTTCAAAAGGACATCAGGACGATGCACGTCGCACGTGCTCACAGGTTAACGGTTTCCATGGGTAAAATACGTGAACTCAGGTACGAATTATTGAATCTTCAGCCCTATTCACCAGATTTAGCCCGGTCTAACTTACATTTGTTCCCGAACCTCAAAAGATGGCTTGGAAGACCATGATTTTCCGACAAGAATGAAGTAGTTCATATTTAGGTAAATATTTTTAGTTTAATACATTAGAAGGCCCAAAACAGCCACTTGACAGCCTAATGGATTCAATATCTGCTCTGCAACTAAGCGAACATAGGTTCGAATCTAGATTTTTAAATCCAAAGTCATCGGGAAGCCAATTCTCTTGCATAATTTGTATGAAATCCAGATCAAAAGATTCGAAAACACCAACCAAAAGCATGTTGTAATTAATTAGCTTGTAACTGCAATTTACTTTAAGTTAAATACGAATTCATGTTTTTGCGGTGAAAATTAACACTTTTAATGTGACTTTGGCGAAAGCGCTGAGATTAACGTCAGAAATCCTCAACTGTAACATATTTTCCAAAGAAAGGTTTTAAAATTTGGTCAACGTTGAACAAAAAACAAGACAATATTAGGAACTCTAATATCTCGTCTGAGTCATTCCACCTTCAGTAGGCATTTAGCCCTGAAAATCGGCCAAGAATCAAAATCTTTACAATTAAAAAAAGGCGTGAATTTGGATATCTTTTTCAAGTCGTCGCTTTGGGCTTTAGAATTTTTTTAGAAAGTTTATTCGTTTAATTAATAAAATAATAAACCTTTTGGAAGGAAATTTAAATAAACTGTTGTGTTACGCAACTGGAGGCTTATCTCGTGTGCTTCGGGTCTTAATATTTAAAGTGGAAAATTAGGGTAATATATTTTTTCAAGGAAAAATTCTAAATAAAAATAAGGTCTTGGCTTTACTTGATTTTAATATTATTAATTCTAACACCTAATGATCAAGAATCTAAAGCGTTTGTAGCCAGAAAAAGCGTGACATCGGATGTTGTTCTTCAACCCATCTTGCATTTTCTTGTCTTCTTATAAAGCTCGTTGGTTTAATTAATAAACCTTTTAGATAGAATTAAATTAAACCATTGTGTTACGCCCTGAATACGTAACTTGCTCGTGTGTTTCGCGTCTGAATTATGGAAATTATGATAAAATAGAAACATTGCCCTGATTGCAATATTAGATATTAATTACAACGCCTCTCCTAGGCCCGTCCACCTTCGATAGGGGTTTAAACCCTGAAATTCGGCCAAGAGACTTAAGGTTTTTGCAGTCTTCCTTTTCAAACCCGCCTTACGATTTATAACCTTCTTATAAAGCCTATCGATTTAATGAATAAATCTTTTAGGTGATATTAAATTAAACTGTAGTGTTACGCCACTGAACAAGCAGCTTGAGGGTTTAGTTCGTATGCTTCGTGTCTGAATCTTTTCAGTTGAAAATTATGGACTCTCACTGAAGTATAAATAAGGTCCCTTTATATAGAAGTATATACCAAAAGCGGCATGATATGAGGTAGGAAGTTCTTTCAGGTAATGAACACATGTCGGAGCATCACTCACTCGTTGATCCTGGTAGGCGCAGACATGCACCCGTTAAACTTATTGCCATTCATTAGCCGTGTTTTGTTCTCCTTAAGAAGTTGAATGCTCATTTATTATGTGGAACCGACCGAGTGATTTACACTCTCCGACCGTATTAAATGGTACCGACTACATGATTTTCTATGATCGCATTGTATTCCTACGCTAAAAATGCTACCGCTATAATTTTTGTACAGGCGGCTACTATTTCAACAAAGAATGAAAAATGTCTTCAGCGCTACTACCTAAAAAAAATGGTTTACCTAGGATGTTATATATTAGGTTGAGTAACTCGGCTTGTGCCCCCCAAACTTTAAAACCATAACTTGTTTTGTTTGTTCTGGGTTTACCTATCATAATTTTTTAGAAATATTTGAAAGAAAAAAATTGTTCATTTTAAGTAGGAAGTAATAATTTATTGCAGAGATTCGTTAAGGATTTGTAGAAAGCTGTAGAATTGCAAAGAAGTAAACCTTTTCTTATAATTAAATTTATGCAGAAACCTTCTGAAAATCCGGTTTGATTTTGCTTTTCTACGTAGTTTTATTTTCAAAATTTAGCTGCATTTTGTTTTAATTTTTGAAAATCAACTATTAAACATTATAAAATCAAACGATCTTAAACTAAAAGAATTGAATAATTGTGAGGCCGATGTTCCTTTGGAAAATTAATTCCCTTGGAAACTGGAAAGCTGAAGAAAACAAAAGAATTTGGATCCGATATTAATTTATTATATTATAAATAATTGGATTTCCTTGTAACAGTTTGGTTTGGAATTTGTATTTAATAATGTATTACGATGTGGCGTTTAATTGGATTGAAAAGAGGCCAATCAACCGCCTTTTCTATAAATTTATTAAACAACCACATACAAAATTTCGGCTTTTAACACAAAATTTGCTATCAAACTCCGATTGTCACGAATGCCCACGGCAATACTGCTGGTAGTCTTCAAAAATGCAAGATTCAGGTCTTGGTTTTGAGTTTAAACCCAGAATTTTGAATTTTGTGTTGAAATACCGAATTTGAATTTTTAATAAAATAAAGGTTTCTTCAAGAAGCTTTTACCTAACAATTTAAACAACCTAAGTTTAAGTGTACTTAGTTCAAGTATTTCACAAACTTTCAAACATAGTTTTTTAACAATTAAAAACCATCGTTATGTCTTTGATTGTGTAAGATTTAAACCTGCCCCGAATCGCTAGAAAGAACTCAGTTCAAAAATTACAAGATATATTCGAAATATTTCGGCTTCAATGCTAGCTAGCTTCATGTTGACAAAGTAGAGATAGAATTTTAATCACTTGTTATGTGATTTGCTGCAATCTAAACCCCATGCAGCTGTAATTTCTACAATACAATACAATACAATACAAATTGTTTAAGATTGCCCCAGAAATAATGGGTTTGGTCCGGAGATCGTGGTGGTCAGGTTAGCGGAATTTCATAATTACGCTATACGTTTTTTCATTTAACCAATCAATAATTTGCTTGGATTATCATATCGCCAAATTAAGACGGTAGTATGGTAGTGATTATAGTTATTTGATTAAAAAGATTATGAAACGCAAAACGAAGGTCTGAAAAGAAATACCGGAGAAGTTTTGATTACAAAAATCTTAGATCCTTGGCTGGTTTTCGGGGTTAAAACACCTATTGAAGATGGAATGGCCTAGGAAAGGTGGCAGAAGTAATAATATTGAAATCAAATAAAGCCAAGGCCTTGTTTTTCGTTCAAGCTTGACGGAATTCTAGAATTTTCTCCTTGAAAAATATGTTTCAAAATTTTATTTCCTGAAGCGGGAAAAAATCCGGACTGTGCGAGTTTTCACGCCACAACTTAATATTCAATAATTCATATTTATGCGTGGTTAAAGCTATCCTTTTACCCTGTTCTCGAATGTTTATCTGCTTAAGCAGTGAAAAAATGCTGAAATTCCTTCCTTCCTTCCTCTGAAATATCAACTTAAATAGCTGATCAAAGCCAGAATTTATTTTTGTAAAAACTGTCCTACAAGGCCTCAGTCTAATAATGTAAAATTATTATTCTTGGCTAATGCCGCCCCCCTTACAAATGAATTTGACAGCTTATCAAGCCTAACATTTATTTTTGTAAAAACTGCCTTTCAAGGCAATATTTTAAAATTAGAATGGTTGGCTCAAGCCAATCCTTTTACCAAGTTTTCAAAATTGTATCTGCTTAAGCAGTGAAAAAATCCTGGAATTCATTTCTGAAATATCTAATTTGACAGCTGATTACGACCAAAATTTATTGAGGCAAAAAACTGTTGAAGTTTTAATGCCGCAATTTAATATTTAAAAATTCCAGTACTTAGGTAAAGCCACCTTTCTGTCAATTTCTAGAATTTGTATCTACTTAAAGAGTGGAAAAATTCTAAAATTGCGCCCTGAAACCATCCCAAAATATTAACTTATACACCTAATCAAGCCCAGAATATACTTTTCCAAACATTTTCGAGTTTTAAGGCCACAATTTAATATCTAAAAGTTCCAATACTTGATTAAAGCCATCCTTTTATCGATTTCCTGAATTTTTATTCGCTTAAGCAGTGAAAAAATCCCGAAATGCCTTCCTGAAATCTCAATTTTAACAGCTGATTAAACCCAGAATTTATTTTTGCAAGAATTACCCGAGTTGTAACGCCGCAATTTAATATTTCAAAATTATAATGCTTGAGTAAAACCTTCCCTTTACCAATATCTCAAATTTTTATATGTTTAAGCAGTGAAGAAATCCTAAAGTTCCTTGCTGAAATATTGACTTTAATAGCTGAAAAGCGCCACAATTTATTTTTGCAAAAACTGTGCAAGTTTTAAGACCACAATTTAATATTTTAAAATTACAATGGTTGGCTAAAGCCCTCATTTAAGAAGTTCTCGAATTTTTAAAACCTGAATCAGGATAAAAATCCTGAAATTCTTTCCTGAAGTATCAATTTTAACAGCTGAACATGCTCAGAATTTATTTTTGCAGTAAAAGAGTCCTGAAGCTCTTCGTTCAAATGTCTGCTAGATTTGGGGTTAATCAGCGTTGCAATCAGTTTTTGCAAAAATTAATTCTGGGTTTAATCAAATATTTACATCAATGTACGGAAGGTGGAAGGACTCAGGAGAGATGGTAGAATTGATAATATTAAAATCAAGTAAAACCCAGGCCTGTTTGTCGGTTGACTGGGTTTTACAACTTTTTCTTTGAAAAATATTTTACAGTGAGGAACACTAACTAGAAGAAAGTTTCGGCTTCTTGATTAATAGTTTTAATTGTTATAGGATTCAAGAGAGGTTGCAGGCAGCATCGACATAATGAAGGACCAGGCAAAGCTTGGGAAAATTTCCAGGTTTATTTGAAAAATTATTTATACGGTTTGTTCGTTGTTAATTCTCTCAGAGTTAATTTGAAGAAAAAAGTTTAAAAATTCAAATAAACTACTGAAATTCATTTTAGTTTGTTTTATTTCCATTTTTATTCTCACAACTGCCACCATTTTCCAATATTGATATGTGAGTTCTCAGAATTTGCCTATGTTAATTAGCAATTAGTAAAAAATTTTGCTCATTTATATCCTGAGAAACATAAAAAGAGCAAAACCAAGCGTAACTAAATGAACGGATAACACTATCGAAACTTAAGTAATATAAACCTGGTGTTAAATAATAAAAGCAAATCAAAGTAAACACACTGGGACTTATAATTAAATAGATGGTAATCGCGAGATAAGCAAATGTAGTTTGGGATACCCTCATCTTTAGTTAATGCACCAATTAAGACATTTTCTAATCTGATTTATCTTACGGTTGTAATAAAATAACTATAAAAACTGTAAGATTTAGCATGTTTTGGAATTTTAGGTGCTTTCTGGTCAATCTTTCGACTTTATAAAATTCAAATGAATATTTATTACGTGAGAATAACCGAATTTAAAAGAAAAAACAAAATCGTTTATCCTTTCTTTAACGGCCAAATAAACAAACAAAACAAGAATCGATATATCCCGCTGTAAATTTATTTAATTGAAAAAATTTAATACCATCGAAAGCCGCTTTTAATTTACTGTAATGTTATTACAAGCAACCTTAACTTTCCCTTCTTCAATAACACAATTTTGTATGTACTATAAAACGATTTTGTTACTGCACTTTCGAACAAATGAACAATAAAATAGCATTTGAAACCCTGACGTTAACCGGATTTTCAAAATGCCAGGGATCCCAATCATTGAAGATTAGATTCGTTGTTAAGAAATTGTATCATTTGATAATCCCATCCGTTTTAATTACAAAGGAATTTTAATCAATTTGGGCGAAAATCTAACCTTTAACATCTGCCATTTAATGCTGGAGGTATTTCGAAAAACATTCAAAAAATTGTTTAAGTGCATTCACAAACCCCAATCCCCCTAATGGAAATTTATTGCAGTAATTTGGGTTTTAATTAGTTTTCATCAAAGTTGCAATTTCAGAAAGTTGATCGAGCGTGCATTGGCGCAATATCAAATCAAAATTTCGATTATCTAAGGTTTAATTCAAATAAAATCCGAGTTGGTTGCGATATATGCAGTAACAATTGCCTGCCCAGAATTTACCAATGCCTCTCCAGCTCACGATTCTAATAACTCGGAACGATTATGAAATCGATCAGTTCGATAAGTGCGGTAGCTGTTGCCCGAGAAATTCGATAAATTTCCGGGTCCTTAGGTCATTTTGAGCCACATTTAGAATTAACTGTATCTTAGTTTTAATTACAGCCGAAACGATGAAGTTTATTTGATATTAAAGTGTTTAATTATAACAGTTGAGTTTGAATATGGCATTGTAATAAAAATTGTAGCCGGTTCGTTTTCAGCTAAGCCCCGGAGGCATTACGGTTTGTTACACTCGGGGCACAAAGATTTTAAGTGCATTTTAACATGTTCTAGTATGCCTTCAATGAAAATTTAAACACCTACGTCGGTACACAAATCGGAGAGTTGTTTATTTTAAAACAATGGAACACGATTTTAATACAAGTTATTGACCAAGTAACAAGTAAATACATGACAGGGCTTGTATATAATTAGCATACAAAGTTATACAAACACTGTAGCATTAATGTTTCTATATCTAAAACATCTGTGTTGCTCTCATTCATTGCTTTATCGTGCTTAGATGTTACCTAACTTCCCGATACAATTTAATTTATCTTAGCTACATCTCTCAAATTTTACATTTATTTTAGGCGATTCAGGAAATGTACGTGACATGTTCAATGTTTGATGTTTATTGTTTCATCAAGATATGCAGATGCAGTTCTAACATGCACTCTTTGAATTATTTTCTAACATTTATGTAAAAATACAGCTTAAATTTTCACTTCCCTGACACTTTAGATAAAATATTTTGTTTATATCTCAAAAGTCTTTCACTAACAATAATTTGGAATAGCTTAATTAAATGAGCAACAATAAAATTCAAGAGTTACTTCCACCTACCACAACTTAAACAACTTTTACAAAATTAATTTGATTAGCATTAGATTATAATAAAACTGCACTAATTTTCAAAATTTACAGTTAAGTAACATGTATTATTCATTGAGTCTTAATTTTGCACTTTTAATTATTTGCTTAATGAGTTTAGGCATCTGAAGGTTAGTAAGCAACATTTTCTGACTACTTTTTTGTAGTTGTGATACTGATATGTCGCTTTTAATAATCGTAAATCGCTTTTTGTTATATTTTGTATTTAATTGCATAACTAAGTAATAACATAAGTATTCGAAAATTTTAAATTATGAAGGTATCTATTTGTAAATATTTACTTTAAGTAGAATGTTGCAGAAGTGCTGTCTGCAGTTTTTATCTGGGATTAAGTATGTAAATAACATCGCGTTAAATAAATTTATGTTGTGATAAAATTTCGATAAATAAAATATAGTTAAAAAACATGCTGCGGAAAGTGTTTCGAATTATAATATTAGACGAAAAGAGGAAAATGAGTTTTTATTTAAAAAATCCCCTTTTTGAAACTTCATTGCGAAAGGAATTTATTTAAACGTATTTCAAATCAAAGCTTGAATAATTAAAGCTATTTCTGCTTCTTCTTTCAGACATTCACCGAAATAATTTTTCCTTGTTTTCAAAATTTTTATTTAAGCGGATTTAAAATCATAGCTTGAATAACTAAAACCCTTTCTGCTTCATCTTTCAGACATTCTCTGAAATAGTCTCCTTTCTATTGAAATTGTTATTTAATAATTCTGCCTTTTTGAAAGTTTCATTGCGAAAGGAAGTTATTTAAACGCATTTCAAATTAAAGTTTGAATAATCAAAGCCTTTTCTGCTTCATCTTTTAGGTACCTATTCCCCGAAATAATTTTCCTTTTTGTCCAAAATTATTATTTAAAATTCTCATTTTTGGAAAGCTTTATTTTGTGAAAATATTAATCAAATATTTTTTACATTAAAACTCAAATAACCAAAGCCCTGTTTCTTCCCTCAGACTTTTAACCCTCCTTTCTTTTCAAAATTTTGCTTTTAAAATTTAGCCAGAAAAATATTAAAGCTTAAGTAAATTTTTAGCCACATAAAATAAATAAGAAGGCTTAATATTAATTTCATTGTTAGAAATTTGTGTTAAATAACACCGATAATAAGGGAGCAATAAAATTACAGCATGTTGACTCATTTTAATTGTACACTGCTCAAAATAAATAGGGGAACACTTCTTTATGTCTCTATAACTTTTTAAGTGAAAACGATATTCAAATGAAACATTCGAATTCTTAAAGCTACATATTTTGTTCTAATAAATGAATAAATTTACAGCCAAGTAATCATTTATTCTTAAGATATGATTAACAATTGAAAAACACTAGATAAATTTCAGAAACAATATAGTTAGGTAAGTAGCTGGCCTACTGGATAAAAGGCCTGCTTTGCAATCAACCGAACACAGGTTAGAATCTCAGTCGTAGTCAGATTTTCCCTGTAGTGAACTGATGTCTTGCTAGGTTAGGTTAAACCGCCTTTTTATATCTACTTATTTTTAGGTATTTCCCCACCAGTTGCTGTTTATTTGTTTATGTTTAGTAACTGGTGGTGAAATACCCAGAAAAAAAGCATAAAAGATCCAACTCGCCACAAAAAAATCCTCAGAAAATTACGAAACCGTTTTCAAACATAAACACAAATCTGTATGTTAGAAAGATTACATCGAGAAAAGGATTAAAACTTCATAAATTACTGATAAATGGAAATAAGCCCTAACTTTCAATACATATTAAATGTCTTTTTAGATGTAAAATAATGCAAGAACTCAACTACTTTGGGGTTATGCTAGCAAATAAAGACACAAAACTCAAATTTTAATGTGTTTAGTACGTTCAGATTGTTATATTGCTTTTCTTAATTTCAGAAAATTCAAAGTCGCGAAGTGCAAATCCTGAAAACTCCAAGCTAACGAACTTTCTGTTGTTTAAGGTGTAAATAAAAGCCTCATTGAAGAAAATGTCAACATTTTACAGCATATTTCGGAAGAATTTTTAACCCTTCAGAGTGTTTTGTTCATAAACATTTATTTCATAAGCAGAAAAGCACCAATTTTCACAGTTAACAAGTATGGATGTTTTAACAAAAAGTTTTCACTAAAAAAATTCAAGCATTTTAAGCTAATTTGAGAGAGTGGTATTTAAAACACAGAAAGGAGATTACGTTTTTTTATATTAAAGTTTTCTTGTTTACACCGAAAAAAAAACACTGACCTAGGGTTTTCCAAACCTAAAAGAATAATATGAGTAATTCCTTCAGGAAAATATGTTTCTACAGAATATTTAATAAATTTTTCAGGGACAAAATGCCAAATTTCTACAGAAAAATTTCTAAAATATTCGTAAAATACTAATTTTTCAAATTATAATTTCATTAATTAAAATCGAAGTTTAAAGTAAAGAAAAAATGAGTTAAATAAATCTCTATATTGAATGTTCTCTTTGTTCTCAAACAAAAGAAACAGAAATAGATCGAAATTTGAAATATTTTATGTTAACAAATTTTCAGGAAAAATATATATTTTCCGTTGTAAATTTTCAAAGCTATAATTTTTTAAATTGAAAACTGAAGTAAAGAAACGAGAATAAATAAATATCTATTGTTAAAGTTGTCTTTATTTGCAAAGAAAGGGAAAAATTCAGCTTAAGCTTTCAAAATCTGAGGATTAAAGGCTGAATTTTGAAATGAACAAACCTTTCAGGAAAAAATAAATTTCTACAATAATTTTTCGAAAATACGAATAAATTTAAAACCATAACTTCTTAGACTGAATGCTTTTGTAATACTTCAAACTATATTTCTTTATTTTGAAGATTGAAGCATAAAGTAAATCAAAGAAATTGAATTTGAATTTGAATTTTGTTTTGAAAGCTCTTCTGCTCTTACACAAGGTAAAAAACTGTCCTCGGTTTTTCCAAAATTCGAATATTAATGCTTTTATCGTGAAAACCTTTATATATCTTCAGGGGAAAAATTTCCATAACAATTTCTCAAAGATTTTCGTAATAGATGAATTTTTCAAACCGCAATTTCATAATTTCAAAATTCATCTATGAAACAAAGAAACAAAATTGCATTTCTTTAAAGCCCTCTTATTCTTGCACGAAAGGAAATAAAACTGAGTTTAGTTTTCCAAAATTCTCAAAGATAAAGCGATACTTTTTAAGGTTTGTATTTGAGCAAATAACTGTTTAGAGAAAAAAAAATTATTCCAGTGAAATTTCAAAAATATCCCTGATTCTTAATTTAATCTTCGACGCGAAAAAAATTTTAATTTTAAAGCTCTTTGTTCTCACATAAGGTAAAAAAATCTTACAATCTTCCAACGTCTGAGGACTCAAGCCTGAATTTTGAAAGCCTTTATGTCAGCAACCTTTTCAGAGAAAGAATCACATTCTTAAAGCAAATTTTCAAAAATTGAAGGATAAAGAAAATACCTAGATTACTTTTTTGTCTTTCAAGCTTTCTTTGTCACATACAAGGAACCGTTAGAGAGATTACTTCAAGAATATGGTAAAAGATTCAGAAATTACTGAGAAATCAATACACATTAAATGTTTTTTATTGGGATTTTCGCCACTAGAGCTAAAATAAAATTATATTAATTAACTAATAATAATAATAGTAATAAATAAATATAAAATATTTGACAGTGACAGCATATTGTTAAAAGTTTAAGAAATAAAAACAATAAAAGAATTAAAATTAAGAGAGCATGGGAAATTCGTTTTCAATTATCATGCTCAAAAATAGATGAAACATCATGTCTGTGCCAGCAGCAAAAGTTCCTCAACTTCTCGAAAATACAGCAAACAAGCAGATTCTGGAAGACTAAACCCTTCTAGTTTGTGAAAAATGAGGGACAATATGTCGTTGTAAAAGGATTCAAGTCCAAAAGCAAGGAACAATATTTACGAAAACAGGACATTTGCAAAGAATCTAAATTAGAGATTTTAGAAATTAAATTTGTAAGGATTCACCCATTGTTTTGGCAGAAGAGGATTAGGGGTTTAAATCCCTGCAGATGTGATATTTTTCGTTAAAATGCGCGAAAAGATTTATTTGAATAAATTGTCAGCATAAGTAAAAAAAATTAACACAGAAACCAAAGACTTACTCTATTAAGACTTACGATGGCTTTATTAAAATGTAAACAAAACCAAACAATAACTTTACGTTTCTATAGTTTCCTTTAAAAGTATTGCGTTATAATTAATGAAAGTTCCATCACTCCGTAGGTAGTGTAGGATTCTAGGAAAGCTAAATAGAGCCTTTAAACAACTTCTTTATTTAATTAAATTACTTTTCATGCTTTAGAATTTTTCAAACCGTCTCTCACATCAGCCGCCGTTATCTTACATTTCGGGCGCTCCCGACTTACTACTGACTCACCCGATGGACACCGGACCCTCACCTGAACATCGGTCGTCTGCTATAATTCCCACAGTAGACTCGTCAATTTCACCTAAATTAATAAATAAGCTGTTTCACTCATTCCAGTAGTATCTTCAGACATGTAGCGGAGAGTGTTTTTGACTTTTCAAGCTAGAAGCCCTACGCTTTACCACTGCGTCAAGCCATTCAAATTATTCTAAAATTCGCTTCTTTTAATTGCTGAAAATTTCGGCCTGATTATTTAAGAAAGTTTTCGGTTTAGCAAAAATGTTAAGAACTTCCGGTGTTGGTTGGTTCTAAGCCGATAAGGTAAAATATTCAATAATAATTATTATCCACTTAACTTTACAATTTTAAAAAGGTCAAGTATGTATACCATGAAACAAGTTTGATAGTTCTTAAATGGACAAGTAAGTTATCGACAATGACTGAATCATAAAGCAAGGAATTTTTGATAAAATATGTTATTACTTGCTCGTTAAAATTTCGAATATATATTGCAAGCTTATCTATAAATTTATAGTCGCATCAAAGATGACAGTCCAAGTTGTTGAAATACGATAAGGTTTTAAAACATTCAGTTATAACTGCAAATAATAAATTTAAAGGCTTTATACACCTGCTCCGAATTTTTTCCGGTGCATTCAAAGTGTCGAGGCCTTTTAATTTCTTTTTACGAGGTGCCATCGATCACCGGAGTAAGGATAGCATTACAAAAACAACATACTTGAGCGAAATGTCAATGATTTCACAAATTAAATTTCACGAACTGAAACAATCTTTCTGCCAACTTTTTCTTTAACCTTTCGCGATGTTTTACAACCTTGTTCCGACGGTGGTCATTCAAAATCATGGCCTTACGGCCCAAAGCGCTCGGATAAATCGTGCTCAATCATGCGATATTAATAAACGTGTGAGAATTCAACCTTGTTTTCGATTAAAAACCGTTATACCTGTATTCCCTTTTTATTGTTGCATTTTGAATTTTACTTTTCTCTCTTGCGGACATGGGCGCCGTTTAGGGGGGGCAAGGGGGGGCACTTGCCCCCCCCCTGGAAGTTAAGTTCAACCACTAATTTTTTTTTAGAAACAATTTCAGATTTATTCTATAACGGCCCTAAAGTCTTCTATATTTTGTATATGTCATCAAAGGCTGTATATGAATATTTAATTTAACATTTATTAGTATGCAAAATGCAAGTGCACAAAATAAACATTTCGGGTTCGGACATAATGTACAAGCATAATTCGGCGCCTATCCATGTACATGTATCTACTCGCGCGCATGTGCGTTTGCTTGCTACGTCATAAGAAAAAGAATTGTTACAGAAGTGAATTATAGTGTTGGATTTTCGCTTTTAGCTGATGAAACAGCTGATATTGCTGGGAGCTGGGGTAGAACAACTTTCACTTGGGGTAAGGTATGTCGATAAAAACAACATAGCCAAAGAAGATTTTCTGGGTTTACCGACTTAAAATCGATGAATGCCCAAGCAACATCTGAAACTATCCCTCGCCAGGGATTGTGGTCTTAACCTAAACAAGTTAATAGGTTTAGGATTTGATGGATGCTCCACCATGGCTGGAGGAGAAAACGGTGTTCAGAAGTTAATTAGAAATGAACATCCTCGAGCAACGTTTTTCCATTGTTCTTCTCACCGATTGAATCTCGTTGTTAATGATCTCAATTCCGTCCAAGAAGCCCAAAATTGCATTGGTACTATTAAGGAAGTTATTAAATTCTTTAGCGAAAGCTCTAAAAAGCGAAACTTAGTTTAGAATATTACTGTGCTATGTGAGGCTAGGTGGACGGCAAAATATAAATCTATAAGACTGTTTGCTGAAAATTTTTACTCTATTAAGTCTACGTTGCAAGAAATAACTACTAATAAGGAAAACTTTAACAATCAAAGTCGAGCCAAAGCGAATCAGTTGTATTGTTCTACTTCAACGCCTCAATTTCTAATCTGTCTCAAAATAATAGCAAGATATTCGTCACAACTAGAACCAGTAACAAACAAGTTGCAAGGAGTAGTAATAGATTTGTTGGGTGTACAAAAACATATTGAAGATTTAATTTCATTATTTAAGGAAGAAAGGGAAAATTCAGAAGGATTTTTTGCAAGAATTTTTAAAAGCAGCGTAGATTTAGCTGCGGAATTTGATATTGAAATTAAAGTTCCAAGGATGACAAACTCACAGAGGAAACGTTGTAGCAAAGACGGCAGAAGATTATTTTAGAATAACCATTTTCAACCCTTACTTGGACTCTCTGCTATCTTCTTTTGAATTACGTTTTTTCCAACATACTAGTGTTGCGTTTTCCATAGCTCGTTTACACCCGGTTAACATCAAGAAGCATGCTGTCGATCCAGATTTCGTGAAGAAAATCGCAGAGAAGAATATTTAACGTGGGTGCACATTTGGAAGGAAAAACAAGTAGCAGAAAGTATGGATTTTGCAAGGCTAATTTCAGAAGAATGTGACTTTTTTCCCGCTATGAAAATTGCTTTCCAAATTTTTTGGACAAAGCCACCAACAACATGTTCAATAGAGCGTTCTTTCTCTAATCTAAGGAGAGTGAAGAATTGGCTTAGGCCTACAATGGAAGAAAATCGGCTGTCCGGATTATGCCTATTAAGGGTTCATAGAAAGAAGGTGGAAGAAAATAAAGAACAATTAATAGAAGAGGTTATAGAACTTTTTGGCACAAAACGAAGAAATCTTCGTTTTTGTTTTATTAATGTAAAAATTCAATTTAATAAAAAGTTATAAACATGAAAAGTTTGTTTTGTTATTACCTACAAGTAAGAAATATACGAGTATGTACTTATTTTGAAATTCTTTCAAATATTCCTTGTTTGCCCCCCCTTGGATTTTGGGTTAACGGCGCCCATGCTTGCGGAAGATCGAAACGCCTAGTTGATTCGGTTCTTACCTGTAACAAATGAAAAGAAAAGCGTTAGAAGTCAATTAAAAAACTCGAATTCTAAGAGTAAATTCATCAATAACAGTTAATAGAGGTTGATGTATAATTCTCGGTTAGCTGGAGATCTACTAAAACAGATACATCATAGCCGTCAATTAAGGTAATAAAATTTTCTTATTTGATGGCCGTATTTGGGAAAATATATGGTTTGCCGTTATTGAGTAGTTTGTAAATGTTGAGAGGACTATTTATCATCATTCAGGCGTTGCTGCAAGAAACATAAACGATAATAATAATGTTGTAATATCAGGAAGTAAACATACAAATAGATAAGTTCTTAAGATACGTGTAATCGACTGAAGTACATCTGTGTTTTGTTTTGTTTTATTTTGGTATTAAAAAATCGTAAAATGATAATAAAACTAGATAACATATAGGTACGTTAAATTAAACAGCCGTCTAAAATGCTGGAGGGAGATTATAAAACTAGGAACATTTTATATACTGCCTTCCTAAAAAAGTGCAACACCTTGACGCCGTTGACCAATTTTATTCAAATTTTCACAGAATATGTGTTTCAACGATACAAACAAATGATTAGAAATTGAAAACCGTAACACTAAAAGTTTAAGAAAAAATCAATAATGTGGAGGTCCTCCACGATTTTCCCGGCACTCATAAACCCTGCGAGGCATGCTTCCAATCAAGTGGTCGATGGCCGCTTGTGACAAGCCATCGCATGCGTCTTTCATGGCCATACGGAGATCTTCCAAGTTGTTAGGGGGATAGCGCAAATGCCCCATCTTTCTTCCCATCATATCCCAAACATGTTCGATGGGGGACAAATCAGGAGAGCAAGCAGGCTATGGAAGCACGTCAACGTTGGCATCTTCCAGGAACTGCGTTGAAGCCCTTGCCGTATGAGAACGTGCATTGTCCTGCTGGAAAATAGGGTTGTTGAGACCTTGAAGGTATGGAAGACAAACGGGCTCCAGCACACTCGCGATGTAAGATGGAGCTGTCAAAGTGCCCTCAATGAATACCAATGGTGACCTGCTTCCATGGCATATCGCTCCCCAAACCATTACCCCAGGTGTACGGGCAGTGTGTCTCTCGGCGAAAAAGTTGGGATTTTGCCGCTCCCCATGAAAACGCCTCACCCTCCCACGGCGGTCATGAGCCCAAAGACAAAACCTGGACTTGTCGCTAAAGACCACCCGTTGCCAATCTTGAGCCCAGTTGCTCCGTTCATTGCACCATTCCAGTCTTCGGGCCCGGTGATTAGGGGTGAGGGGAAAGGTTAACGGAGGATGGGGCGAACGCAGCCCAAAAGAAAGAATTCTTCTATAGACAGTGCTTGTTGAGATTGGACGTCCTATTGCTGCAACCCACTCGTTTCCCACTGCTCGTGTTGGGGTAAATCAGCCTCTGACAGCTACTACCCGAAGACGTTGATCTTCACGTACAGTGGAGGCTCTAGGACGACCAGACCCCTTTCGTCGACGATAATTGGCCTCCTCGTTCTATCTTCGCCACCATCTCATAACAGTCGCCGCATTACAACCGATTTGTCTCGCAATTCCGCGAAAAGAATTTCCTTAATTTTTTAGGCCAATAATCTGGCCCTTCTGGAACTCAGTCAAATGATAGTACTGTCGAGGTTGACGAACTCTAGGCATTTTAACACTCTTGTAGTTCACTTTATCGTTCTTATTTTCAAAAATGTACAGATAACAACCAGGAAAAACACAAAACAATTTCTTTCGTTTTATTGTTACCAAGGTAAAAAACAAAAAAAAACGGCGCCCAGATATCTGAAATTTTAATCATTTGTTCATATCGTCGAAATACTTGTTCTGTGAAAAATTTATGAAAATCGGCCAATGGCCTCGAGGTGTTGCACTTTTTTTGAAAGGCAGTATATAAATTATATTTCGCCGTGAATGCATCGGAGAAGATAATTTAATAATTTAAATATTTTACGCTCACTACTTTTTACTTGTTATAACCTTGCAGTATTTTTTTTACGTTAATACTTAATTTTTTAGAAAATAAAATATCGTGATTAAAGTTCGGTCTTTTAACGTTCAGCAACTTCAATCTAATAAAAGCTTTCTCTTTACACAAAAGCAAAACCGGGGGCTAATTAAACATCATACACGTTCAGGATGAACACTGTGACACATACAAGATGGACGTAATATAATATTCTGTCAATATTCAGAGTTGGCTGTAGGTCGCCTGAAATTCGATACAGTAAGCTGTCAATTATTCTAATGAAATTTCCCTGTAATATGACTGTATTTAGCGGAATACCTAATGCTTTGGTCTACATTATTGACCAGTTCTAAAGGTTAAAAAGATTATTTACCTGTCAGGTTTCGTTTTACCACAAGATGAGTGTTGCTGATTGGCAGTAAAATAATGGTTTTGTCGCTGGCTGAAGTGTTAATTCATAAAAGTTATAGTTACGTAGGACTCTTAGAATATGTTTTAATAATATTACGTACGTAATATATTGTGGGAATCAAACAAATTCGAGTTGGCTGTGGTTGCTGATATTATTTGTAATTTTTGATTAATTGTTGTGGCCAGTTTATTTCCGTTTTACTTTTTAATGGATATCTCGCCAATAGTTTTTAAAAATTAAAATACGTAAAATTAAACTAAGTATACTAAAAGCAGCGTATGTATCTCCGTTTTTAAAGGAAATAAAAATCTTTATCCAATTCAGTTACGAAATGTCAACATTTCGACATTGATTTTAGTTGTGAAAAGTGGTTCATTTTGTAACTAGTTACAAAATATGCTCCCATTTTGTAACTAGTTACAAAAAGATGATTTGAGTTGCGAAAAGTGTTTCATTTTGTAACTAGTTACAAAATATGCTCCCATTTTATCACTCCCATTTTATCACGATGACCCAACTCCTTTTTTAAGAAGATGTGGCATTTACATTTTGTTATCTGAATTGGATAAAATCTTGTATGAAACACGTTGCAAAACATGTCTTTTTATCACATGGCGTGTTGTTCATCTCGGCTTCGCCTCGACGAACAATTTCACGCCTGGTGATAAAAAGTCCATCATTTTGCAACTCGTTGCATAAATAGCTATTTAAAGATTGGAATACTTAGTTTTGATAATTTCGATATTTATTCGAACGAACTACAGCGCAAGAACATTTATTCCACAAATGTCAAACACTGAAATTATCAAAGACTAACTCCAATCACAACTGAACCTTATTTGTGTATTTTCATCTCGCGATGTAAAATACCTTCTTTTGGTATGTTTTCAATAGTTTTTTATTTTACAAATTAATGATAGTGACATACATGTATGACTAGTTAACTGTTCTTGTTATAAGTTAATTAAATGTTTATTTTTATTAATTTAGCAACTGCACGACACAGCGAGAAATGCCAACCCTTTGCAAAATTAGGAAATTAGGAAAGGGGAATATTGCGTTGGTTTGTTTGTTCTGGGATATTTTTAAAGAGGGTTAAAATAATGATAAGTAATTCAACTACAAAGAATAACTTGCTGGGGACCAAGAGAAACGACGAGAAGTATTGCACGACCTCAGAGAGGATGTTGAAAAGATAGCCGGAAAACACTGGATGAGAACAGTGAGAGACCGAAAAGCATGGAAACATTTAGAAAAGGCCTAATATCCAACAATGGATGAAATAAGGCTGAAGAAGAAGAAGAAAAGCTGTCATTATGAAACAATTCAATACAAAGAACTACTGAACTAGCTGAAAGTGTTATTTGCGAATCATAATACACTCAAAACCTAACATCAAAATTAAAGGGCGTTAAAAATAACTTTCCAAGTACCTATATTAAAACTTACAACCAAATGTTACTTTAAAGTAAAGTGTAAAGTGTGAGAGAAAAGGGAAAATGAAAGACTCAGAACTTTCAAAGAAGTGAAAGCTGCTCAAATGAGTGGGACAACTATGAAAACGAATACCATAGCAACTCAACCTCAGAACCATAGACCGAAAAGTAAAGGTAGAAGGGTTCTTGGATAAGTTAGGTAAATATGTTTAAATTCCTTGAGTTTTTCAGGTTTTCGAGCTTTGTGGCAACCCCGCCTAAATATTTTTTTGAAGGAACAGAATGATAAGTACAGGGTGTTCATTTTAAAAGTGAACGCCTACCTGCTTCTGAATAGGCAGCACACATTGCATTCCACAGATCACTTCTGTGTTTGACGAATTTCAAAAGTATTATGCAACACTGTAGCCTTTGAATTTTTTTAATTACATAATATAAAAGTCAAGTGTATTACTACAGGGTCTTCGCCTATTTGGATATCGTTGGTGGTACAATATCGCCGCAGCATCGTAATTCTTATGACATTCGCCTAAAAGAAGTAACACGTCTGTTCGTTCTGAATCGTTGAACATGTTGACTTTTTAGCGATTTGCGATTTTGACACTGACATAACACATAAAGTAGGTTTAAGACTACTATCTTGCTAACGTTTTTGAAATTTATTAATACTACAGAGTTATCTCTGGAATGCAATGTGTGTTGCCTATTCAGAAGCTGGTAGGCGTTCACTTTTAAAATGAACACCCTGTATATTTATTTGTTAAAAAATAAACGAATTCGATTGTTTTATATACCAGAAGACCGTTTTGGAGAAAAAAAGACTTGTTTTGATCAGTCTATTTCATTAGTAGAAATATACGACAGAACAACGTTGCCAGTTGTAAAGTTAGTTCTGATATTCAAGTTCCAATGTTTGGTAACAGAGTATCATTTGAATAACTTAGCATTCAAATTTGAAACAACAGACAAACGTACCAACCTAACAAACTTAAATCATAGCCTACTATAGCCCAACAAGCAACTGCACGAGCACATGATAGATCCATCACATACTACAGAAATACCTTCCATAACTCAGGAAATAAACTGCAATAATTAAATCTTCTTTATGAGCATTCTAACATTTTATAGGTATTTAGTTTAAGTTATGGAAATTGTAAATTAACAGATTAATAAAGCCATTTCCCTGATGTAAAGGTCGGTAATTTAAACAATTCCGTTTTAAAAGCGTTGGTGTAACGACGTTGCATATACAGGGTGATTCAAAAGGTATGGTCCAAACTTATGGGTGTGATTGGTGATGTTAAAATAAGCAAAAAATGCCAATAAACCCATGTCTTATTTCCAACAGTTATCTAGTTACAGGGATTTTACTGCTTTTCAAGAACGCTTCAGTGTTAACTTTTGGGCCGGTATTATAGGCGATCATGTTATTGGACCATATGTATTACAACATCGGTTTAATGCTGCCATGTATTTAGACTTCTTAGATAATGCCTTGCCGGAATTATTAGAAGATCTGTATTTTGATATGCGAAGATCCATGTGGTATCAGCATGACGAGGCACCGTTGCACAATTCACATCAGGTAAGGGTTCGGCTAAATAATCGCTTTCTACAGCGCTGGTTTGGAAGAGGCGGTCCAGTAATATGGCCGGCTCGTTCGCCTGACATTACTCCACCAGTTTTTTCCTTGTGGGGTGCATTAAAAGAAAAAGTTTATGCAACGTAAATTCAGAACGGGGACCATTTAGTTAATAGAATAAATGAAGCTGTTGAAAATATTCGAAGACATCCTTAACAGAGGAATGTTCGAGGTTCTCTGCGTCGGCGTTGCCAACTTTGTATACAAGTACAAAGTGAACATTTTGAACGTTTGCTGTGATACTTTTTAATTTTTCTTATAATTGTATACATTCTTTATTAATAATAAATTATCGTAAATGTTGCTATAATTAGAAAACAATTGTGAATCGGACATGAGTTTATTGGCATTTTTTACTTATTTTAACATCACCAATCACACCCTGAAGTTTGGACCATACCTTTTGAATCACCCTGTATATCTATTCTCATGGGAAATTTACAAACAGCCACAGGCGAAAATCTAACTAAATATGCAGAAATTCATGGTAAGCAGATATAATAATAAAATTTATGACATCTTTCCAAACGTTGCGGAACATAAACTAATATTGAATATTCAGAAGACGAGGTGATGAAAAATCTTCTAAAATATGTCTTTGGCATGAAGAAGAAGAAGTTACATGGCCATTTTGCTAGAAAGAAAGTTTGTTTATATTAATTTGTTTTTATTTCTAAAACAAAAACTATAATCAACTGATAATAATCATATTTTGCGGATTCTTAAATTACATACCTATAAGCAATCGTTAAGTAATTGATATTAAATAGTGCATGGGAGCGAGGACAAATTAGTTACAACAGAATTTTAAGTATCAACGGAAAGCAACTGTTATGAAATTATAAGGAAAATTCTAATTATAGAAAATATCACAGGAAAATTTATAGCTTTATAGCTAATACAAAGTAAGCGAAATTAATTTATGGAAAATATATGCATTTAATTCTAAAGAACGAGAAAAATTAATTTTAATCGTCGAAATTCAGACTGCACAAGAGACATTAGTCAAAGACGCAACTAATAACATCGAAACGTAATGGAACTACAGATCTTGTGGTAGATACATTGTAAATGTCAGTGTTAGAACATTATTTTTACATATTTTTGCATAATTGTGTATATATTAAACAAAATATGCCTATATTTACATATTAGTTTGGTCGCAAACATGCGTATAAATTTAATTCTAATCACCACTGCAAAATAAACAAATAAATTTCAAAGTCGTTGCCTTGCCGAATTATTAAATTACTACCGAATTTTTTTGAGGTTATGTACAACCTATTTATATTAATCGGAAGATATACGAGTTTATATTTAAATTTTTGATTTCTAATTTTAATATAACGTAATATTAGTGATTTAGTATACATTAAAGGTTAATCTAAGTTCACTATAAATTTTTTTCTAGCATATTTTCAATAAATTTACATAATTAAAATCGTAGATTAGTATAACTTCTTTATAATAAAAAAATAATGCGAACTGCGACTAATAAATATTTTGCAACGGAACTCGTAATTTATTGGGTTTCTTTCAGTTGTAAACTATCATCAGCAGTGATAAAAAATGTGGGTTTTAATGGTAAGAGGGGATTAATATTCGTTTTTATTTTATATGCAAAGAACCCCCAGAGCGAGCTTTTACCTTTTCCTGAAAATATCATACTGCGAAATCAGCTAATCCTTATATAAAACGTAAATTAGATGCTTATTTGTCTGGATTTACTCAAGGATAATGAGTGTGATTTATAACTTAAAGTTCAGGAAGAGAATTCGTTTTTAGTTTGCTGGTGTTTCCATCAATTCGAAGATTATCTAAATCGAAGTTTCGCTTATTTCCGAGGTTGGTAGCGATGCGAATAAATTATTAAATTGCATTCCGAGATCCAATTGTTGAGGATTCACGTTTTGGGGTTTATTTTTTTTTAGAAAACTATCTGCTCTCCTTCATATTTAATTGATTACAACTGCTACAAGACCTTTAAATCATTTAACTTTACCTTTTACTCGTACTTTCAATGTTATATGTTTAGCGAGTAATTTTCAAAATATTGATGCAACAGATTTTAAAGAAACTTTCAGGATAAGCATTTTCGATTTTCGGAAATAAATACACAGAAACTGGGTACTATAAAAATATAAAACCAATTTGAAGACAGTAAAACTCCTGGCTTTCGAATTAAGTCTCGACATTAATATTTTGAAAGAATTTTAACCACATAAATCCTGTAAGGCCTTCAATATTGCTTTGTTGTAATACAATACCCAGCCCTTTTAGCAGCAAGCTAAAGTAACACGCACTGAAATTCATTCAGGTTTTCAGTACTTTCAAACTATAAAACTTCTAAAATTCTTGAGCTTTTTCATTATTTCAGGAAAAATCTGTTACAATTATATAATATTAATTATTATTAGCCCACATATCCCTACATAGGGCAAATGCCTCCCCTTTTCTCTCATTCTTTGTAATCCTTTTCATATTTTTCTCACTTTTTATTGAATATACTTTTTGTAATCAACACACACTGACTTTTTTCCAGATTGTCAGCGCTATAAAGCTACAATACAATATTCCAAAAATTCTGGTTTCAAACAAGGGTCAAGTTTTTATAATAAATTTCAGGATTAAATTGATATGAGAATTTCAGAGATTAATTCAAAAATCATAAAGCTGTAACTCGGGTTAAATTGTTCGTTATTTCTGGATTACACCGACTGAAAGTTTGTGAATTAATTCAAACCTAGTTGAATAAGTTCAAGTTCCCTCATACCTATTCGAAGGCCTGAAAAACGCTGAAATTTAAAGATCTTTGAAGCTAAAGCGAAAAACGAAAGTCATCTCTTTGTATATATAAGTTTAATTATGCTTAATGATAGAGTATTTTAGTGTAGTTCTGTAGGTTAAATGTTTTCAGACAAAAATTAACTAGATTTCAGTCTTAATTTCCATGTTAATCTTACAATTTTTTCATGGTGTTTGGGTTAATTTTGATTTAAAAATTTCATGTATTTTTTTAAACAAAAGGTTTTACCTTTTTCAGAAGTTAAATTGTATTACAAATTTCCAAAGCAATAAGAACCTTGAAAGGATTTTGTAAATTATAAGATTTTTCAGTTTTCGTCCTAATCGAGCTACTATATTAATCCTTCTCTCGAAATAAGGTCTTATCACAGCTTGGTAACCTTCAGCCTTACCTAAGAAATGGATTTTACAGTAATTTTAATTGAATCAGTTTAAAATACCTAAACTGAAAATACAGTTCTACTGAAAAAGGATTTTATTTAGTTTTAAAATCTTTATTTGCAGTTAACTTTTACAGTTTTTCAGACTTGAAAGATAAAGCTTGTGTTTGAGAGCTTTAGCAATTTTGGAAATAAGGTAAAAGAAAATTAATTTTCTTGTCCAAGCTATGTTTGAATGGCTCTTCGGTTTTTGTTTTCAGCAAAATTAATTAATTGTTAGTTTTGTAATGCATTAACGCAATAATTATCTTCTTTAAAAGCCCTAAATTTAATTCGAAAGAATCTTTAGAATTAGTTTTGAGTTCGAAATTTTGTAACTTCCAAATTTTGTACGTTTTTGAACATATTGAAGACTGATAGGTATAAATTTTGTTTCAGAAGATTTTGATAACTATGATTATTTTTGCATCAGAACTTTAGTCCGATAAATAAATTTTGATCCTGCTTCAACACTGAAAATTCCTGAAAAAATATTAACCTGGGCTAGATTAACAAACGCAATGAAAAGCCTTTAATATTTTTTTGAAAAATCTACTTCACAAGGATTCCAACCACCGATTTCCTTTTAATTTGGAGTTTGATAGTAGTTTTTAAAAATTCACTCTATGTTTTTAATACTTTTTGAAAAATCTACTTCGCAAAGATTCCAACCACTGATTTTCTGTTATTTTGTAATTTTAAAGTAATGGGAATAAATATGGTATTTCAGAAGACATTTAAAGATCACTTGAACACAGAGTAAATCAAATGAAGAAGAATTAGAACAAGCATGAGACAGAAGAAGAATATGGGACCAGATAGTACGAAGAAGAAACCAAATAAGACGTGATGGCTTACTGAAGGCTATCATTGAAGGCAAAATAGAGGATAGAAAGCCTAACAGACAAAGAAGACACAGGGTGCAAAAACTATAAACAAATTAATAGAAAAGCTTCCAACAGGGAAGAATGCATTGCTGCGCCAAACCAGTCCTTGGACTAAAGACTACGAGGAAAGAGAATAAATGATCAAATTCCCAATTCGAGAATATATGGTTAAAGATTCTGTGATATATTTTTAGTAATTCAAACCACCGATTTCTCTTGATTTGGAGTTTGGTAGCAATGATCAAATTTCAATTTGAAAACATTGTTAAGGGTTCACTCTTTGGCATGTATTTTTAATAATTTTGAAAAATTCGCAAATATTCGAACCGTTTTATGAAAGCAAATTTCGTAGATACATTTGTCTTACTCAAATTTATTTATTAGAAATTAATTTATTTATTTATTAAAACAAGCTTCTGCCCAATTGCATTGCCTAAAATACAGAAAGAAAATTAAAAAAAAAAAAAAAAAACAATGACTAAAATCATGCAACTTACAGGCCTCTACGTCCTTCCAATAAATTAATAAAACTTAGTTAGGTATTTGTCAAAATGGCAATTTCCAGTTATAAAGGTTGCTACCAAAATAAAATTACGCAATAACCTCTAAAATCAGCCTTATGTTCCTAAAAGCATCTAACGTGTAATATTGGCATTATTGGTTGTTATTGCCATTTTGATAGTAATTAATTCAAATTAATGCAGTTTATAAATATCACAGTTGTTTACTTAAATTTTATAGATTTATAAGTATCGTTTTATTTCCGAAAATGAATAAAAAGCCTATATTATAAATTAACCTTAGATAAATATTTATTTTGCTTTTAGGTTAAGAATGATACTCATAGATCCTTCATTATGCAAATTAAGGCCTTATTTGGTTACACTCATTTTTACTTATCTAAATATAAGCTTTTTTCTGCGTTTATGGACGATCAAGGACTCTCTATATGGAGAAGACGAAATTTAATTAAAAATGGAGATAAATTAGAACTCCTCGTAAAGATTAACATTTATAACATTAAGTCTGAAAATTATACCTGTCGAAATTAGTTCTATAATGTTACATAATTACCTTCAAAGTAATATTTTAAATCTAAGTCGCACGGTTTCATAATATTCTCCGTTATCTATAATCTATAACCTCGACAACAGAATCTAGGAAATATTATTATTTTAAACGTTGGAAACTAACAGGGATATGAGAATAAGTAAAAAATGAGATCACTTATTTTTCCACGTGATTCTTAAGTGTAGCAATCTCAAGGTTGACGAGATTCACGCCGCTTCCGTTATATCGCAAATGTTAGGCAAAGACGACAAGTGGTAAAGGTTTTCTTTTTGCAGAATTCCAAGGCGTAGGTGATCGAGTTATGCATCAAGTTTATTATGTTAAATCGACCGAAAAATCGATACCGGCGAAATGGGGGACCTCGTGTTAGAATAGAAGAACGAGTTTCAATAAAAACGGGTCCGAGTGAGACATTTTAGAAAAGTTCATCTGATGTTATGACAGACTTGGCCCACGCTGGAAAGGTGTGAAACTGTGAATGTTAGATATCGTCTGCTCTATTGCAGAAACAAGAGTAGGCGTCGAGAATATACAGGAAGAAAGTTGCTTGTTATAACAATGCAAGAATTATGAAATTATGAAACTATAAGTTTTGTTATTTTTGCCGGCAACATTGTACTCGCAGCCCACTTACATGAACGGTGGGCGGAATCGATTTACTATTTTTCAGATTTATGGATATTTGCAATACTTTTGATTAATTATATGCAGTTCCATGGGAAAACTTGCTTTGCACTGCAATTGCACAATTCCGAAGGCTCTAGCTTTACTCACCGTTGAAATCTCCACCGATACACCGCCGGTGAGCTATTTATAAAACCTAACAGACACATTGTTTGTTTAACATTTGCATAAATATGATTCTGGAAAAGGCGACGTTTCAGCTTATGTTAATTTCCGTTCAGTCGATAAAAACAATAAGAAATTGTTTCCAAAGGAAATAATTAACTTAACACTTGGTTTCTGGAGCGGTCCAATAAATCGAAATAAAATACCCCCTGGATAACTCATTTGGAGAGATTTAGCGCGGTATATTTCAAACTCTAATATCGGCGAGGCTTGTTTTAGCAGTGACAGCAACAATTAATAGAAGCCCCAGGTTACGAGGTGATTTATAGTAGAAACTCATTAGTGCCTGCGGAGACTCAACACGCGTACTTTGCCCATATACACCTACGCACCGAACCAATCATTCATCATCTACCATCTTATAATTACGTTTCTGGAAACATTTTAAACTGCGATAATAATCATTTGCCATTTTGATAATTATCTTGGTCCATCTAGAAGATTGGTAGTCCTCGTTCATTTAACAACCAGGTCGTAAAACAGTCATTCTTATCTTTCCCTCTTAATGATCCCGAATGTTCACAACTAGAGCAGAAAAAATTAACTAATCGAAAATTTCACGATCACAAATAATGAAGCTTATTAGAAAGAAACTTCTTAAAAATGTTCCCAAAAATTGGAAAAAGCCTAAACTTAGTTTTAAAATTAAGCAATAAGGATATCCTTTATCACCCAATAAATTACCATAATCTTTGAAATATTACATCAACACTTCTGTTAAGTATAGCAGATTAAGGGCGGGTTGCACAAACATGATTTAACAGCTTGATCAACTAATCATTCGTTAAAGTGAACAAAATCGAATCAAAATTCAAATGCATACGGCAAATAACACATCAGTAAACAAAAAATGATGCTCTTTTGTCAACTTTGATCATTCGTTAATTTAACAAGAGCTTTGTGCAACCGGCCCTAAGGAAGTAAAATATCATCAAGAACGGTTTCAGTCAATAAAATGCATATTAGAAATTCTGATTAGCTGTACTCTACTAATTATAATCGTTTGGAAATTATGGCAGCATTAAAACTGCAGGTTTCGATGAACAATTTCGCACACTAAATAATATTTAATTATTAGCTGAAATCGTTGATGATGGCCATTCTTGTCGTTTCTTCTAACTGTTCAATGCGTTATAGGTAAAATAAATAAGCCGTATTCGTCGTTTTAAAATCACTGTTATCTACTTGTAAGCTCCAAACGAACGAACTGTTATTGCTAATCCTTTGCCTGAGAAAACATAAATAGAGTTCACGTTATACTTCAAAAATTATGAAAATCAAGATAATTAAAGCAAAAAATTAAGGCTCCAAGTTTGTCATTATTTAATTTTATTATATATTTCTTTATTTTCACAAAAACTTTTGTTTCTATATGGCCATTAAGTTAAAAAAGTAATTAATCGAAAATTAAATAATAAAATAAAGCTTCTAATATTAACCTTTAAATTACAATGCCTTTGAATTTCATGCATGCAAAAATATTGTCTTCGTAGGGATTTGAACCACTTACATTCGCCTCTATGCGTTCAACCTCTACCTCTTTAAAATTTAATTCCTAAAATTTAATACGTTAATACTTAGGATTTTTATCATATTTCATAGATATTGTAATTTATTATGTCCTATAGAAAATATGTTTTATATAAGATTGTTTTTAAAAACCAAAAATTCGAACAATGAAAATGTTGAAGAATTAGTGCAATATTACAAAATAAAACCAGCAAAAGTAACAACGCTGGAACTAAGAAGAATAGAATGAAATTTTTTGTTGTTTAACCGTTGAGTATGAAACTTACAATTAACTACTGATATAACGATCTTGTAGTGTGTTATACAATGTACAGTGCGATCAAAAAGAGTTACGGAGAACAAAATTACATAGTATCAGTACAATATACATAGTTTAAGGGGATTAGGCTCGAGATGGATGGATAAAACCAGAACTAGGAACGAATGGACAATTCATAAGGCCAAAAAAGTATCTACTACGACTGTGAAACCTAGATCTTAAGAAAAATCAACCCAAAAAAAGTTTGGATATACAGGAAATAAAAGTCTTAAGAAGAATTTTTGGGCGGACTAAAGATGCAAATACTCGTATATGGATGGGTAGATGGGGAAGCACAAATCAAGAGGTGATGGATATGTATGGGAAACCAAATGTATAACAGGTGATCAGAGGCATTCAAAGAGTAAAAAACCAGATGGTTGGGTCATGTAATGCACGTGCCACATTACAAATACGCCAAGAGAATTTTTCTAGCAGGTGAAGGATGCAAGGGAAGAAAGGCTCGGGAAAGATAAAAATGGCCGAAGTCCATGAACGAAGATGAAACAATTAGGTTTGGAAAATTGGAAAGATTTAGCCATGATCAAAGAAAAATAGAAGGAAGTAGTGAAGAAAATTGAAGCCATGGGCAATGTGCCTCCTCTAACAGCGTACTGTAACAAGTCCTACGAGGCGTCTGATCTGAGTTCGTCCTACGTTCCGAGCCTCTGTCCCTGTGCTATTTCTCAGCGGTCTTGGTCCATGCTTCTGTTGCTATTCGAATGGTATGTTTCGGCATACCTAATGCAGGTTTTCGTTTTGCAGACGGAGTAGAAGGCATCTCCTTCTTATTGTCTTCATATCTGGGCATCCTGGGGCCCATATCACTTGAACTGTGTTCTTCTCAGAAAGGGGTACCAAGTGAAATATAAACATTCTCTTGTTAGTTTGGAACTAATACGAAACAATTCAAATACATTTGAGTTTTGTATTCTTTTCTACACGTTGCGTTACAGCAAAGACTTGAAAACGCTTGAAAAATTGTAGCTTATTTCCTAAACATACCCTTCGATTTTGTTTTGGTCTTTGGAGACATCTGTCCCATACGTAAACCAGGATATGAGATTTCTTGGTCCCAATTGTTGTGATCGTATATCACAGTGAAAGTTTTATCAGAGAAATGCTCTGAAACAGTGCAGGCAGTGTCCATTCTTAGGATGGAGTTACCTTTAACCACTTACTGTGTCTGTTTATTTCCGTCTGTTTATTTCCAATTACCGATAGATTTTATCTTCAATCCAAGCTTCACCTTTTAAATAAATATCCAAGAGGATTAGTCCTAGGAGGGGTTCCATAGATGCTGCTGGAGTAGTTATCATAAATCCACAATGTATCAAATGGCAGTCTTGTATTTATAAATCTGCTTAAAATTTATTTTAATTTTTTACGAACAAAACACAGACGAAGTAGCATATTCAATATTTTCTGCGGTTTTGCAAGTTTTGCAGTACCTACGTCACTGAACGAATACTAATAAACATTATGCCCTATAACATTTTAATGTTTATTTTGTAACATTTTGTTATTACGTCTAATGTAAACGGACAGAACAAGTTAGCTTTGCCTTGAAAGTCTAACAAAATACCATTAAAGAATTGAATTAATAACAACAACTGCTTTATCAATATCGTGTTTCAACTCTTAAGTATTGGTTGTAATTATAGATTACCTTTGTATTTAAATTAATTACACAAACTAAAGATCTTTATCTAATTTCGTAGGATATCACATTTTCTATTCTACGAGTACTTTAAAAGGATTGTATAATTGATGTAATATAATTAAATTTAACTTTTTAAACCTCCATGTACTTACAAGTTCGCCTGGAGAATAACATTAATATTATAGCAGCTCCGCAAAGAAAAAAAACCTGACAGAATCTACGTTATCTATCTTTTATCTGATCTTAAAGGCGATAATTACATCATTAACATATTTTAATTATTATTAATTACTTTGGGGTGGATAGACGAATTTGTTTAATAGAATTAAACTCAACAGGTTCGAGCTCGAACTCTTCAGCCTAAATTTGGATCAGATTTTTTTTTATTGAATGAAAGTTATATGAATTGGATTTGCCTTGAATGTCTGCTAAATTTAGATAAAAATCTTGTGGTAATCAAAAGACGAATTTATGAATGAAACCTGAAGATAATATAATTTTTATAGATAAATTACCTTGAATCGAAGTAGGCTTACAAAAATGTTGTTACATAGATTTAACAGTTTATTAATGGTTCGGCTACAGAAAAATCCTTGAATGGACTATCTGGAAAGGTTTGTGCGAATTTAAAAAATGGCGTCGAGCAAATTACCGGTTGCCAGATCCGAAACGATCACACGTGTTTTAAAATGTAATCAAGTTCAAAGGTATGTAAGTACATAATAAATAGCAGCGTATCTGGCTGCGCTGATAATTGTTCGAGATAAATTAGACGTTTCTAGTATATTACTCACTCAGTACAGTAATTTATATTGTCTTAAGTTGGCAGTATTGTTGTTATTATTTCCTGAAAACGACGCGTGGGAGGACGTTGTAAATGTTGCTCATATTTTGTAATTGTAATCAAGATTACAGCCGTTAATTATAAAAGCGCAAAATGAAATATTCTTTGTCTTTCTTTCATTAACTCGGTGTTAATTACAGGATTTGCCTATTTACACGTCGGTTATTTAAAGACGGAATTGATTTTTTCATGTGTACGACAAACTATTACATTTGACACAGGCATTTTAAAAATGGCCACGATTGCTTTAGTCATATCAATATTTATCGACATTTTATATAACTAAATGCAACGTGCAAGAGAGATGCTTTCATGAACGCTAACAATCTGCATGTTAACTTCCCATAAAATTACAATTTATTATTACAACAAAGCAATGCAGTTCCAACAATCTGATATATAAATAGAATTATATGTTTGCATTCCTAGAACATAAGAAAGTTTTATAGTAATATTACATTCCGCAATTTGACAGCGTGTGCAAATAATAACGGTCCCAAGTAGGAGCCTCGAAGGACGCCTTCTGAAATAATACTATATCTTCAAGCTGGCGTTGAAAAAATGAAAGTTCTTTATTATAATTGATTTTACATTCGATCAACACCTAAGGCAACTTGATTTATCACCCTGCAACCATACAATTTAAAACTTCAAGTTAATACTCGATCATAATGTCAAGGTACTTTAAGATCTGAATTATTGTCAACTTCGTTCTAGGTTTCTGTTTCAAAATCAATCACCCTTGACGTAAGTTTTTACTTATATGTATATGGTAAAAAAATCCACTGAAAGCGTTGTTTTTCTACTTGGTATTCCAAGGTTCTGAAATATTATTGCATAGTATTTAAAGATCATGCCAGTTTTTGCTGTGGTAAATGGAGAATTTGAAAACGTAGGTTTTTAAATAACATTCATTCAAGGTGTTGAACTCATTAGTTGTTTTGTTGATATGATTTATGTTACTGTTTTTATAACAAATTTAACGTTTACTACTGAGTGAATTATGTTTCGCCTTTTTAGTATTCACTTATATAATTTTAATTACTTTATTTTCAATTCAGATAATTATTCTCTATCTAATCAATGCTCGCGCATAATATCCAGTTGACCTTAACATTACCAGTAGCAATTTTGGTGATAAACAACTAAAGTAGTAGGCGTAAGGATTAGTAAATGCTAAAAAAAGTTAACCAATTTATTGCCCACATGTGTCTTCAATGTGCTCTATAAATTTTAATTAATCAAAACTATACCATAACGCGGATTATACGTTTCATTCACGTACATCTGAGTTCTTTGAATGGTTTTTACGTATTTCTTTGACGTACAAGTTTTTGATTTGATGATCGTCATTAAAGGTTTTATGTTGTGCTTAATAAGACAATAAATTTATTACTTCGAAAACGTCTGGTACAATGACGTCAATTAAAACCAGAGCCGGATTAGCCACTAGGCAACACAGCCTAGCTTCCAAAGAGTAAACCAAAACCTACGCAATTAATCTGCATTAAAAATAGTAAAGGGAAGGTAGTTCTCGTGACAATTATGATTATGAATAGACGTCCCTGATTACATCCCCACAAACCCTACACGAAGGGTGAGGCAAGGGCGGATTGGTGTTAAAGTGGGACCAGGGCTAATCACAATAATAATGTGAAGCAAAAAAATGCGTACCTATTAAAAACGGAATATTTAGAAAACATTTTGGACCTTATTTTCACCAACACGAAAATCTAATCAGGTTTCAACCTTCTAAGAGTCTCCCTACAATGTTCCCCCTAGCTTTTAACCTAACTATGTGCTTGGGAGACGGAATCCTTCTAAAGAAAACTTAACCAAATGATTCAGTAATATTATTTATGCTCTTTATCTTTAGTGAGTCTGTTTAAAATTCAAAGGGCCATGTAGTTACTTCGCAAATGTGAAAAATAAAATGGCCTTTAGAGTGTATCATAACGCAGGGGATTGTAGTCCCGTTCAACAAAGGTGATTTCTCCTTATACTCTTTTTTAATCTTTTGCTGGGCTTACCGTTACTTGCGACACATGGCTTATTTAGAAAAGTTGTTCTGTTTGATATGCTCTACCTATCCTTAAAATTAATGACAATAATAAATTTTAAATCATAAAAATGGGTGCTGATGAGAGCAGTTTGACAGCGAGTCAAGGTCATACGTGCTGTTTAAAATAAAAACTAGTAATATAACTAAACATTCGGTGTAAATAAATTAGAGTAAATTGGTGTTTAGTTCTGTTAAATATTCATAAATTAGCAAATAAATGTTATAGTAAGCTTTCACCAAAAAAATAGGCAAAATCAGGAGTATTTCTTTAAAAATACAAAACTAAATTTTAACATAAATTAGTACCACATCTGTATTTACAACTTAAGTAGTATTTCAGAGTTTCTGGTTTTGTGGGAAGCAAATTCTGTTTAGTTATTTCCTATTAAATACACAACACATTATATTATTGCTTTTTAGTTAATTTGGTTTCAAATATCCGGCAACTTTCAGTGATAACTTTACAGTTAATTTAAGATTTACCTACTTCTGATTGAAATGGAGATAAAAGTCTGTTTCAGTTCTCCAGTCTCGAAAGCAAACTGTCACAAAAATTTAACGCCCTTGTTACGCTTTAATTACAGGGCAAAAACATTTTTAATACTCCGAAAGGATTTCATTTCTGGGAAAGAATTTCTAGTATTTTTAGAAATGTGTAAAGCTCCCTTACACAGTCGTACATCATTAAATCTTAATCCTAGTTGAATGTGCTATGCACTATGGATATAAAAATAACTCTCGAAGAATATTTACACAAACCGGAACAACTCAATTTTTCAAAAAGAAACTAAATTGACCCTTTACTTAATATTTAACACAAAAGATTTTGCTTTGTTGTAAAATCCTCCTTAAAAGGACAGTCCACCTGGGCCTTTTGAACCTTAAGTAACACATATAAATAAGTCGAATTTTCTTGGTGTAAAATATCAGTTAAAGAGAAATTGAATAATGTTTTATAGATTATTTTTCAGTCTGTATCAACAAGCTCAGGTTTCCAACAAAACCGTACAAACTATTTATTAAATTTTTATTAATTATTAAAATAACACGGTGGTTATACAAATAACAATATAATGTGGTAAAGAGTGTCTTAGTTAATTAACATCCCAAGTTTTAAACACTAACACTATAAATGACATGTACAAAATTAATTAAGTAAAGAGTAAAGAACCTAAGAAAAGTCTAATATTTTAAAGTAACTTGAGGCCACGTTATGTATTCATGGAAAGCAGCTGTTTAATATCTTCTCAGTTGAATGGATATTTTTTTTTATATCAAAATAAATACTCTAATATGTAGATTTTAAATCATCAATGACTGATTAATAAAGAAAATTAAAGGATACGGTAATCGTAGCTAATTGTCTACTTAAAACGCAGAAATTCAACTTAACTCAAGCCTTTTAAACATTTTTTAGACTAACACATTCAGGGAAACTTTAACAAATTCAAAATCTGCAAAAAATATGACTTATTAGATGTTTAAAAGCAGACAATTCTAAAGATTTTTTTATAAATATCACAATATATAAGTATTTTTTTAAATATAGTTTAACAGGGAAATCGACTATAGATGCAATCCTCATGTTATAGCAGATAGCTGAAAAATGCTATGAACATGATACAGGCATTTATATACTATTTATTGATTTCAGAAGAACATTCGATGAACCTAGAAGATCTGAAAAGCATAAAAACGCCGAAGAAACTAATACAACTAATAAAAATGACTATGGAGAAATCTAGAGCTTCAATAATAATAAACCAAAAGCAATCCAAAAAGTAATAAGACAAGGAGACGCATTGTCAGCGTTGCTGTTCATAGCATCTCTAGAAAATATCATAAACGAATTAAAACATACAGAAACAATCAATAAGAAGTCGGTCCAAGTGATCGCGGACGCGGATGACATATCAATAATAGCCAGAAACCGTAAAGACCTAGAACAAATATTGATAACCATAGCAGAAAGGGCCAAAGAAAAAGGATTAGAAATTAACGAAAAGAAAACTAAGTAAGGAAAAACAAAACAATGCAAGTCATAATGATCAATAATTATGATTTTGAAGAAGTAGAGATGTACCTATAAGTATTTAGAATTTATTTTACACAGAAGAAATCGAAGAACACATATAATCAGAGAATACTACAAAGGATATCAAGCTTTTTATGCAAACAAACAAATGTTAAAATAAAAAGTTGAATAAAAACATAAAACTGAAAATCTACGAGTATAAAACGACGATATGACCAGCAGTGACTTAAACAGCAGAAGTGGCAAATCTTACTAACAAAGAAGAAGAACAGCTTAAAATTTTCGAAAGGAAAGTAAGAATGATTATGGAGCACAAAAAGGGAAATCAAAACGACACGAGACTGCTAATGAACTATGAAATTGAGAATATACTAAACAATGATGTAGTATATTCAGAGGAGACAAGAACATACCACAAAGAATATTAACCAAATGGCAACCACATAACACTAGAGCAAAAGGAAGACCTAAATTGAAGTGAAAAGACCAAGTAGAAAGTGATTTGAAAAGAATGAAAATAACAACTGGAAACAGAAAATAGAAAACAGAAAATAGGAAAGAATGGATAAAAGTGGTCAATGAAGCGAAAACCCACGAGGAACTGTAAAAGAAGAAACAGAAAGGAAGAGGTGGACTAATCCACCACAATAAATGGATTGATGAGTTTCTCTGGAAACAGCTGCAACTTCTACGGATGTGTATAGCTTGAATAATGATCATAATAATAATAATATTTTAACGAAGTACAAAATTCTATAAATTAACAGATTTTCCCCAAATGAGGGAATCATGAGAAATTTAATTTCTAAAAATATTTCTGCATTATCAATATTTTACAAGAAAGTACATAGAAATTAAAAACTCCAGGACAAAATCTCCTCAATTATGGACTAATTGAGCACTTAGAAGGACAAGGAAGAATTGTTTTAAGCCACCTGATTTTGAGTCAATTCAAGACAAATAATATATAAAATAAAGATTTCTCTTTCAAAATCTACAAAACAAGAGAGTTCCCATTTTCGTGAATTACAATTTAGAAATCGTGACGTGGTATTAAAATTTATAACTGAAGAAATTAAGGAAATATATAAATTTCAACAAAACGACCAATAAAATTCACATAATAGCCAAGGGCACCAAAGAAAACAAGCACTACAAGTAAAATGTTTTCCTTTTTTAAAACGTTACTTGGGCTATTGGGGTCATTAAAAAAATATTTGTCAACTAATTAGGTACATAAAAAAATGTTCTATATTTTTTAGAGGCTGTAATGAAAGGTTAAAAGTACCGTATTTCCGTCAACCGTAGGTTGTAGCCGATGACGCAAGTTTTCAATAAAATTGCTGTGACAATAATCAAGAATATTTTGTTGTATTTTGCTAAAATAGCGAATTGTACGAGAAAATATAATTAGTGACATTTATTTATTTTTATCTATAAAGGTTCCGTAGGTAAAGCTTAGGAAAAAAGTTCGTATTTACGTCAATTACGCCTGGGAGATAGTGATGCAAGATCAAGAAAGAAACCCGTAGTAAATTCCGTATCTTATCAACGAGAATTTTGCAACATGTTCTAATTAAACACCGCCGTTTGTAAAATCGAAAGAGCACCGGAGAAACAGCAATAGCCAAGCAATCAGATCACTTTCTCCGTGATCCACCTGTTCTGAATCTAGAGCAGCCTCAGTCGCCCCCTCAGTGGTCAGGGCCCCAAGAGCCCACGATCCCCGTCCTCACCAACCGTTATTTCCTTCGGCCGCGGGTCAAAATGCAGCGCCAACTATCACGCGCGTGACATTTCAGCTCGCCGTTGTTCTGTGATGTAACCGTTCGCTGAAAACAATTTCACTGGAATAAATATTAAAAGGGCGATTTAGAAGTTACATTTTTGTGGTATTTTCTAGCAACTCGCTTGGGATGGTGCAAATTATTAAGCAATTTGTAAGCTTTTGTTTTACTCCGGGTTATGGGTTATCGCGAAAGTTAATCTTTCTAAGATTTGCACTTAATGTAATTCCTTGCGTAGAAAATTAATCGTGCGCTATGATAAAATGTCAGAATGAACGTAGAAAATTGTTAAAATGTTGCAGATTTAGATTAAATCGAAAAATCAAGACGTTTCCTGTAGAGCGAGCATTTTAAAAGCGTAAATTTATGGGGAGTTAGTTTGCTCGATACTAAGACTGAAATTTAATATCCCGAAGAACAAGCGTTCTAGAGTTATTTACACGTGTCAAAAATGTTAATAATGGACTTCTACGGTCGTATACATGCCGGGTTTAATTACAGTTAATAACGTTGTTACTCATTAGAAGATATTTATGTAATAATTTACTCGACCGATTTTCACAGAAATCCGAGTAAGGATGGCATAAAAATAAATTATCCGATATCAAAACAGAGTTTATATCCCATCAGAACCAATAAAACTTTAAGTTCTCTAAAACTTTATTAGTTATTAGCGTTGTTAGATTGTTACAAAGTATATGTTAAAGGTTTTACTATAGCTCTGATCTTAATGTCATCATCAAGGTAACATATAATTCGATCTGTAACGATACGGGGCTGTTAATTACCACAATAATTACTCTCTAAGTCCCTGGTAAATGTGTTAAACCACGCTATAACTTATAGTAGCTACATATCTATCCAGTTATCATTTAATTGTAGAACAATATTTACGCTATCATGATATTGTATCTTACTTATTAGTATTTATCGTGCAATTCTCAAGGTGTATTGATCGGTTCTTGGTTCTTTTTAATACCTTTCAGGACGTCGTTAAAAGTTCAACTCGAATCTAATGGAATTTAACATTTAGGGACAGATCTCTTAAAACTGATATAATTTTTTTAATTTGTCAGGTGACATGTACTCTAAGCAAATAATTTACAATTTTGTATGTGAACGTGTTGAATATTTTCAAACTTTTCCTAAAACATTAGGTTTCTTGTAGACTGTCATGAGAAATTCTAGAATGAGCCTATTGATCTGAAGCAGTTTATAACTGCCTCCTCGTTGCTTTCTGCTCCTCTGTTATTAGTTTGCTTCTTTCTATCGACTGCTTGGAAACAACAGGTTTTCCACTTGTTGCGTTTTTCTTTCACCAAAATAAGTAGAAGTTAATATTTTACGTGTACTCATCTACTCATTCCTTTGTTTAGTTTTTAATCCATTAACAGGGTGTCTTCCGGGTTGAAACCGTGTCAAGGTTGAGACAGAAGAACTCAACGTTTCACTTTTTTAAGGGGCTTCTTCAGGAGGAAAGAGGGAGCACTAAAAGAGCATGGTAACTCAACGTGTCAACCACGCCAGAGGCACACGGTTTCAATCCGGAAGACATCATGTCTTCGAATTCGTTGTAGTTTTTAATTTGATCTCTAGAAATACTACAGGTTGCAGCCAAAATATAACCGAAAATGTTTGAAAACTCCTGCAACACTGTAAAAAATTTCCAGTTTTATACAAAATTTTAAGTAATTATAAATAATGTTTTAACTTTGACGTTGCCTGGTCCCAAGTCCAGGATGAGAAAGAAGGAGGGTTGCCCAGGGAATTCAGATGAATGAATTGTCGACGACGTAAGCGAGAAAAATGAATACGAGGAAGAAAATATACATAGGCTGCTAGAATTTTCTTCATCTTCTTAGTACCACGTCCTTTTCGGGACATTGGCGAGGCGAGGATGAAAGCCACATTTTTAAACGACTTGGCGTCGTGAGCTTTGTTATATCCCCCTACACCAGATAAATGTGATACCTGCAGTGATTTCCTGTTGCCTTCTGCAGAGTTTGTGACCATGCATTAAGTGTATAGTGTATGTGTCTTGTTACTATCTGAATCGTTAATTGTAACCAAACGATTAGATGGCTTTACTCGCTCAAGTACAGACCTCAGACAGCGGTGAATTCCTAATAAGAGTCCTTATCACTCCGTGAGATTTGAACCCAAGACTCCTAGCTAGAAGCGCGAGGGCTCTTACTACTGCGCCAACGAGCTGGAATGTTAAAACACTAGGTATATGAAACGGCAAAAGTAGACCAAGCACAAAAATGAAGTATAAAATACAAATATTGGGTCTAAGTGAAACCAAGCCTGGGGGGAAAATGCTGTATTTAGGAAACACCGGGCACAATGCAAAATGCACGGAAGGAGTAGCCCTAATGTTAACAAAATAAGCATCAGGTACACTGCTAGAATGGGAGGACACATCAGAAAGAATCATAACAGCCCGATTCAAAGCAAAATTCTTTAACACTACAATAACTAACGTATCTGTATAGAAACAAGCATGCAAGGAGGAATTCTACGACAAATTAAACAAAAGACACCCAATAGACGCAACATTATTAATAGGCGACATAAATTCAAAGATAGGAGCGGATAGCGGATAACACAGGGAACGAAAGAGTCATAGAAAAGAAATTTCTGCCTATTTAACAACTTGATGATAGATGGTAGTATACTTCAACATAAACAGATACATAACTAAATATGGGAATCACCTGACAATAAAGCAAAGAATCGGATTAACCAAGTAATGCAAGGTGTAGGCGCAGCATCAGATCATTCCCTAGTAAATAAGAGGGAATATGAAAATTAAATTGTCGGCCATGCCAAGAGAAAACTAACTGAAATGGAAGATATCTGGAAAACAGGAAACCTTAGAAAACTTCAAAAGCAAACTCAAAGAGAAATTCAGCAAAGAAATCCCAGAAGATGACAATATTGATAATATAGAAGAACTGTAGAACAAGTGCAAAAAGATTTACCTAGATGCAATATAAGAGGCGGTGCAGATCTGATAAAAGGAGAAACAAAGAATGGATAACAGAAACAACTTGTAAGAAAACAGAAGAAAGGAGTTAGTTCAAATATAAAATGCTTGGAACACAAGAAGAGCAGGAAAAGTAAGAAATAAAGGCCCAATTCAAGTTAAGAATAAAGAAGTGAAAAGGAGCACTCGGCGAGACAAAAGAAATTTCCTATATGACACTACGCAGTAAACGAGCGCAATAGAAAGACGACACACAAATTAGATACAAGGCAAAGAAGGACAGTATATGGAGCAGACGTAGAAAAAAGGACAGACATACTACATAAGATACTAAATAAAATACGGCAAGACGAAGAACTACCAGAAGACTCATTGTAAAGTTTCCAAAGAAAGGAGATACCACCAAGTGCGAAAACTGGAGACGCATAACCTTCCTATGTACAGCAAGCAAAATACTAACCAGAATAGTTAATGCTAGAACGTATAAAGAAGGAAACTGCGCTAAAACCAGGCAGTCTTTAGAATCACCAAATCTTGCATATACCACATTTGCACACTAAACAATAATAGAACGATCGCTAGAAATGAATAACAAACTATAATATGTGAACTTTATTGACCCCCAAAAAACCTTCGATAGTGTGGATAGTTCAAGGATGTGGAAAGTACTCGAGACAAATTTATCCGCGTAATCAAACGAGAACTGCAAAACAAGAATTGTACATACATGAGGGAAACCTCTCGGAAGCAATACCCGTTGAAAGCGGAGTAAGGCAAACGTGCATTTGATCAACAACAATATTTCTCATAATAATAGCCTAAGTCATGAGAAGAGCAGCAAACGACACTACAGGAATGCAATGGAACCCTTTTACAAAGTTAGAAGATCTTGATTATTTGCATGAATGTAAACAGGGAACGAAACATTAACATAGACGGAGAGAGCGTTGAGAGAGCTGTTTTCATTATTTCTTTCTAATTTTGGGTTTTGGTGTGGTAAAATAACAAAATAAATACTAACAGTTTTAATTATATTTTTGGCTGAAATAGATTATAAGTACTTATAACTTGAAGAGTTTGTATAGAAGTTTCGAAATGGCTTTTTTTTAATAAATTTGTCTTTATGCAAATTCCTTGGTGCATTAAAATATAAAATCATAAGTGAAATTACAGGTTATTGAAAATTATTTAAAAACATTTACAGATTTAATTAATTAAATTATCGAAATTTTTAGAAGACAAGATAGCGGGCGTGCAAGTGGTGCAATGCACACGGAACAATCCTATATTTTAATTTAAAAAAATTATATGTAAAATGCACCTGTCAAGTTAATTAAATTAAAATAATATTTACACAAATTTCTAAAGAAATATGATATCAATTAAAGTGATTAGGAACGTAAATTATTATAAATTTTATCAATAATGCACTAAGTGCCATGCTAGATGAGTATTTATTAATTTTATTTGATGCCTACTCTTTAAATAACTCGAGTAAAAGGTAAAGAAATATTCAAACTTTGGGATTTCCTTGTAACAATTTCTCACATCAAAATTTCGATTTCCTTATAATATTTTTCGTATTTACATAAGGCTAAATATAAAAAGCTATTTTTAAACAAAGCACCAGCAAAAAGTGCACAAAAAACTTCATTCAGCCTTTGGAAGATTTAAATCTATAAATATAAAGCACAGTAAAAGATGTTCACCTTTTAGAGGAAGTCCGAGCCTTGCAATTAAGTTTTTTTAATTCAGCAGTCGATTTAAAATTATGAATCCACACTTGGCCTTCCTACAGTTTATGAATTGATCCTGTTTTTGGCTATTAATTTAGTTTTTTCCTCTTTTAATTGATAAATAAATCTATTTGCAAACACTTCCATACTATCAATTATGTAAAACGGTGATGTAACTTTTTTTAAACTTTTTTGTTATAACTTATAATGCGACGGGCATAAGGTCAAGTAATAATAAACGTGCGATTAAGTTACAACAACGACATTAAATACCATAAGCACGTTTTTTTTTTAAGTAAAACCTAGGTTTTAAATTCGTCGAGCCATGCGCCAGTATAGGAAGGATTTCAAAGTTCCGTCAAATAATTTATTATAAACGAATATAAATTATTCATGAATTACCGACCACCAATGTCTTTATGGCATTCTTTACAGCAACGTTTTTGTAATGAAGTTTAAACTTCCCTTTTTGTAAAATCATTAACATAATAATTTAAAATGTCTAGTTTACTTATCGCAAAATAAACGTTAAACTCGTTACACGCAAGTTTGCTTTCGTTTACGACATTAACAACAATAATAAAGACATTAACAAACCCCGATGCAGTATTATTAAAAGCTCGTTTAGTAATTTTGCTCCGATTAGCTCATGCAGAATGTAATAAAAAAATGGAAGCTAATTTGTGTATTAAGCGCGAGTAAACAAGTCTTAATTACTTTGAAAGTGTTAAGATGGATTTTTTGGAATATCTCCGTTTAATAATTGTTAATTAATTATAATAGTAAGCATGGTAACGTATTGAAATTTATGTTTCTGTTCGCAAAACACGTGTTTATGACTTATTGGTTGCTACCAGAGCTAATTGCGAGCACCGAAGGTTAAGTGCAGCACGAATTCACGAACTTCAATGCAGCACGGTTTTTTAAACCCGATTATTATTGAAACAAGCTCTCCAGGAATCTGCATACAACCGTATACTTTAGACAAAACAATATTGAAAACTTGGTTAATATTGACATAACGGTTCGGATGTACGCCCACGCAAAGGTAACAACAACGCTTCACATTGTTAACCTTTGTTGGCAAGTAATTAATTAACAGTGTTAAAAGAAGATTTATAAACCAATCTATAAAAGGGTAACCAATTATCTAGGCATTAATGTTAATTGAATGTAACAAAGATATAATTGATAGTATATCAATCAAAAGAAATGCGTATGCAAAGTAGCTGTGAATTGGCTTTTAAAGGGCAATGCTAGAATGTAATTACGCTCGTTTTTGATTAGGATATCTGCAAATGTGCAGCTGTATTGTGGTCGCAAAGCGCAGATCATTACGACCACGCAATCAGCAGGAGATCTACATTTAGTACGTTTATTAATTGCTACAAATAGTTTACTGTTTGTTTCGAGTAGTCCTGTGGTTTTTAAATTTAGTTATAAATCTGCACAAAGTTGAAATATTTAACTGGGCTAAAGATATTTTTCAAACCGCCTTCTTTGAAAATGAAGACACTAATTAACTAAATTAAGCTCGTCCATCAGCAAAAATAAAATAGATAAATGAAAAGAAAGGATCGATTTTTTAGAATAAATTTAGCATCGAAAAACGTAAAGATTAGGGAATGATATAAAAATAATAAAATGCTGATTAATTAGAGAGCAATTTAATTAAGTTGAATTTAATCAAGAATGCCCTCTAAAATATAAAATTTGCATTTGTATCAATGGCGATTTGATAGAGCTATGGGATTTTAATTTACATTAATTATAGTTAATGGCGAAAAAATAATTTGCAAATTATTGAATATACCTAGGATATTACAGATTCCTTGACGTAATTTCCTATCTTTATTTTAAAGGAACAGTGAAGTTAAAAAATGTCATTTTTGAAAAACATCGCTAAAAGTGAAATTCAAGTGTTTAGGATACTATTCTATAAATAATATTTTTTTAACGAGTTGAATATCGGAGTTATCGCTTCGTTTAGTCATCCGCTGACGTCACAATTGACACAAGTCGCACGGTCGCTCATATGCTGACCCTAGGAAGCTTAGTAATTTGCTCGATTTGGATCGAAACCATGTCCGGTGTAACACCATATTTGTATGAGCCGCGTTATTCTCGATTAAATTTTCAAAAACCCGATGGTGATGACAATAAAAGAGACAAATTTAAAAATAGAAAGGGTAACATTTCGTGGTGTAAATGCAGCAATTGCACTGAAATGACAAAGAATTGTGAATGTATATGTTGCAAAGAATCTGAACAAATTAGTGAAGTGATGGGAGGCCTAGATTGTATAATATTGAATGAATCATTCGAAAGTGTTTTATTGAATATCGACTGCCTGAAAGCTTCCCGATATCAAATGCCAGAGGCGTAAATAGCCTATGGCGATAGGCGCCTTATTGCAGAAAGGCGCGAAAATTATTGCTTGAGATTTTTTTTCTCCATTATAATTAAATATTTTAAATAATAATAAAACAGAAAAATACTTATATTTTAGTTTCTATTTAACTACTTGAAGTTAAATTAGAATAGAAAGCAAAATGGTTGTTTACTAGCATGACCGTATTTGATTTCATTTTTGCTTTGATAATGTGGTACAAAATTTTGGGGAAAATAAACATCGTAAATAATCAGGTGCAAAACAAAACACAGGATATAACGCGTTCTTCCAAACTATTAAAAAGTTTATTGCACGTCTTCAAACAAATTAGAAACGAAGAATTTGATGGTATAATGGTTGAATGCAAAGAAAAATGTGCAATTCTTGATATACAGCCTTCTCCAGAGAATAAAAGAAAGCGCCGAAAGATAATATTATCAGGTGAAAAGGCTACAGATGAAGGAGCAGATTTTTTAGCTAAAGATCAATTAAAATATCTCTTTTTACGAAGCAAATGATGTGATCATAAATCAATTGAGCGATAGATTGGAAAATATATATAATATAACATCTTTGTTTGAAATTTTATCCGGAAAAACTTCGATGAAATCCCACTTCCAGCAGCAGCTGACTTATGCAGAGAGTACGAGGAAGAATTAGATTGTATTCAATTGTAAAATGAGCTAGAATGTTTTAAAACTCAGGCACAAACTATTTTTAAAAATTTAAAAGCTCTTCATCATCTTCAAATTCTAGAAGGAATGGTTAAACGGGATTTATGCGAATCATGTCCAAACTTGTCATGTCTACCCGTAGCAGTTGCTACTGGTGAAAGAAGTTTCAGTAAACTAAAACTTATCAAGAATTTTTTACGATTAAGTATGAACCAAATTAGGCTTAGTAGTTTTATAAGTTAACTTTCTATAGAATATGATGTATTTACTGAAGTGGACTTTGATTTAGTCATAGATGATTTTGCAAATTCAAAAACGCGAAAAATTAAAATCATTTAAATAAAACATTCTATTTTATACTTAATTATTTTATAGGTATAACATGGACATTTTGTATGTGTATTCGTTAATAAATGTGATTTTTTTTATCATGCATTTTAATGAATTTGAATACTATTATATCCAGAATCTAGATCCCATTATTCTATCCGCGTGTATGTACTTATAAAAGGCGCATTTTTGTTGACTGGCCACAGGAGCTTTAATTGCTAGTTACGCCTCTGTCAAATGCTTCTACGAGCCGACAAAGAAAACAGAAAAAAAAATTGAATAACGAATCAAATGAACTTTGGAAACATGTTGCATACAAACAATTCATTTACTGGATCAACGGATGGGTACCATTAGGCCGCGGCAAAAGAAAAGTAATTCCTTCTTGTGTAATCAATAAAGTCAGACAGCGTTATCCTGAGGAACCTGGGTACCTTGGTTAGGTGCAGAATTTTTCTTTATTAATTAACATAAAATACGAGTACGATTTTAGCACACAACTGCATAGACTTGCATCACTGACTGACATCAACTGACTGTTCGCTATGCAGAGCAGAGCTGGTGTGTCAAGAGTGACGTCACGCGGTAACTTAATTACTGGTTTTGAGCGGTTTATTTCTAACAAATTTCCGGAAAATATACGGTAATATACGTAACTTAAGATTCTGCATCTATTAAGTCAAGAAATAAAAAAGGCATTTTTACTTCACTGTTCCTTTAAGAATATGCTAAAAGGACAAAATCCTTTTCCTGCAAAACATTTTGATTGATTTTTCCAGCGAATTTCATAATGGTTTTACTGCAGTTTTGGTTTCAATTTTTTTTAACAGTTTTAGTAGTTTCTAGGTTGTAAAATGTTTCAAATAAAAAAGAACTAGACTGATAATTTTGCCTTATTTTAAATCCTTTGGAAGTCAGCTGGTTGTGATAATGACGGACAAATTGCCTACACAGTTTTACTTTATTTTATTGACTGGGACTCTGATAACCCAAGTTAATATAATTGCAGTAACATAACACGAAAATCCTAACGAAAGACCTGGAAGGTTTCCTACCAAAGCATTGAAGCCTTACCAGAAGCAGGTGGACTACAAAAAAAAAACCAAAACAGTGCTAGTTAGGCCCCATTTTGAAAACTACAGGATCACTGATAAAACTCTATCACAATTCTTGGAAGAACAGTTTCCCCATTTCCTTTCTTCAACCGTTGAAGATGGCGTAGCATCTTCATAGGCTCCTTGCATGTTCATAAAATGTAATGAGAGGGTTGTCACAATTTATTATAGAGTCAAATAACAACGTCTTCATTTGACTTGTATCAAACTCGAAATCTAGACGGCATTTTGCAGTAGGAGCAACCGGAATTACTTATCAGATCACTTTACCACAACTTTAGAATCTGATATGGGTACGTTCTAAATGGAGTACGTCAGTCGTTAGTCTGTGAGAAGGCATTCCAATTATTTCCTTCCCGGCTGGGTTAGTAGTTTACAAGACAAAATCTGAAGGACTGTAGAGAAACACACGAGAAACACTGGTGTATATACCAGTCCTATTAGATCACTTTGACTTTAGAAAATCACCGAAATCATACCACAAGCTTCTCTTATATTGTCCTTCATACGGAAGAGCATTGGGGCATTGGGAAATACAATTTTTTAACCCCAAAGGACCTCGTTTGATTTAGAGGACGGCCTAGGGTAGAATCTGAGTGTTTATGAGAAAACGTAAAGCATGTTTTTCCCCTAGTTGTCTGTTTAGAACCCCTGGCTTACGAGGTACTTTTAGGGTTGAAACTATTTGTGTGACTAGTAGGTGCGAGTGTACCAGTCAGTTAGCATCGCTCACCAATACGCTGAATGTTGAATACAGGATAAAGATATTTAAAATCACTTGTGTGTCTTTGCATTGGAACATCATATAGAGCAACAGCTCCAACATTGTCTTCATTTTTCAAGCTTGCACTTTTGGAAACCTGGTTTTACAAACAAACACGTTGATAGGTATTCTACCAACTAAGATATCTTGAGATTCTTCAGGGTAACATCCAAATTAGTCCTTGAATACCTACTGAACAGCGCTAATGAATAGTTTATTCTCTTAGAATTCGGTTAAATTGCTGAAATTAGTTGGCCCAAGCAATCAACATAGATGGAAATGAAGAAGCGGGTTTTCTAATCACACTGAAAATCACACCTTAAAATGAAGAAACCCTCCTTGTCCCGATTCCTTCTTTTTTAGTGTTTTTGGCGCACCAAGGAATACAGTAAGAAAACTTTCCCGTTAGAGATTGTCCACTTACAACATCCAACTTTCGGCAGAAGAAAAACAAATAAAGAAAAAAGAAAAGGATTGTCGAAGGATTAATGAACGAAGAGGTGTACGGACAAACGACAAAGTGAAACGGGTACGATGGAAAACTGGGAGATGAAGAAATCAGTGAAGCTTTTAGATGAAGAAAACTTTTTAACAGAGCTCTGAAAAAACTTAAATAATAATTGAATAATAAACAGATAATTGCGGAAAATTCTAAATAATTTAACAAAGAAATCGTCTAATCCTATTATGCAAAACTCGGTTATAAGCTAAAAGTTACTTAAAAATTTTATAGTTGGAAAGGAATGTTGTAGAATTTACCCATAAATAAAAATCTAATCTAAAATTTATATATCCGCAACCATCTAATCAAATATTTAATTGCAAGAACGTAAATACCTAAATTTGCTATAAAAATTAAACCAGTTAAAAACCTCCATTTTCGCTAATTAAAGAAGGTCAGCCGTCGATCTTCCAATTTATTTTATGAATTTTTCATGTTGTGAACTATTTCAATTCATTTAAAAGCCATACTGGAAACGCCTGAATCACGCACTTATTTGTATTAAACTTGCCGAAAAAATAACGAATAAATAAAACCATACTTTTTAATTTACAGCTTTTTTAATTACCTTCGACAACATTCCATAAATGTGAGCTACAAGTAAACCGAACAACATAAATTTCGGCTTCTTCAGTTAAAAAAAAATATAACCTTTTGTGTTGAAGTTCATAAATTTATTCCCAAGGAAATTTTAAACAAAAATGGTAAAGTGTAATTTGTGTTGTCTTTGTAAAACATAGTCTTACATGAGCCATAACTCTTTCTTATTGGATATACGCATTTTTAATTGTTTGGTTTGATTTAATATTCATCTTATGTTAAATATTAAATTAAACCAAACAATTAAATCATTTTAAGGAAATTGGCGTTTTGATTTAAACTAGAATTTTGTAAGTTCTTTGATAATTCAGGATTTCATACAGATTTGATGTTAATAGAGTTATTATACCATGAGATCGAAAAAAAGATGATTCTGAGCAGGCCTTGACTAGTACAACACGATTGGCAAGACTGATTTCAAAATGTGGCAGTAAGTTAGAGGTTAATAAATGTCAAATAAATTAAAACACAAAACAGTATTTATTTAGGGAACAAACTGAAAACTAAGATGAATACATGTTAGAGTAGGTGTTCAAAATGTGATCCTTCACTAGTATTAAACGATAAACTTAAATAATTCTGGAAACAAGATTGCAAAACTGACTTACATTTGAAATGTTACTGTCACATTATAATTCATAGGCATTCTAGAACCAGTGTAACCAATCGCGTTGTACTAGTCAAGGCCTGCTCAGAATCATCTTTTTTTCGATCTCATGGTACAAGCTATGAAGGTTAGTTTGAAGGAATTTCAAGCTGTTTCTCAGCCCCGTAAGTGCACAACGACCACATGAGGGAACACTAAATTTATGTTTAAATAGATTTTATAATGCAGAAGCCATATTTGGAAAAAGTCAAAATTATTATGAATGAATGAATTTCTGAACTTTGAAAGGTTAAGGAAACATTTCAAGGCTGTTGTGAAGGCCCTTTCAGGCACTTTAAATATAAAAATTCTACCATAAATTTGAGAATTTTCAATTTTGTCGTTGTTAAAACCTTCCTTCGATGACCTACGAAGTTAAGCCATAACTTCTACGAAATAACCAGAGAACTTATGTAGCAAATTAATATAAATTTGTTGATTTAATTACCTAAAATTTGAAAATTAAACCCTGGTTTTCTAAATTTGGAAATTACTACCGTAAAGGATCATATTTGGATTGAATTTTTTTTTTTTTTTGAAAAATTGTGGTGCTTAGCAATATTTAACGTTCGGTTTTTGCATTAGCAGCCTTGATATTAAAGTAAAATTTATTGGTTTTCTTGTTATATGTCAAACTGCCCAGCAACGAAATTTAATTGCAATCATTTTAGATTTAAACAGAAAAACTAAAATCGTTCAGCTAAGAATTCTTAATTTTAAATAGTAAACTTCACTTTTCACTGGTTAAATCCGATTTCTAATCTTATAATATTGTAAAACACCTGTCGTATAAACTCCTACACGATTTTAAATTTTACAAATTTCGTTTGAAATAGTCCCATTTGTGCATCAAAATTACTTTCCCATCAAACTAGCATTGAAAGTTATCCAATAAAAGAATCTATATTTAACTTCATTAGGCAATTAGAGTTCGGAAATCACAGTTTATATGCAAACTTAACTTGAAGAATAAGCCATATATGGAAGTCAAGAACAACTTAAGTAATAAAATATTCATAAACAACTACTTTCTTAAAAATTCTCGACTAACAAACAACTAAACTTTTGACCTATACTCCTACGTTTACGTGCAACCTTACATCATACACACAAACTACCTCAACGTCCATTCAGAAGATAACGAATTCGTTTTTTTTCGGCGAACACTTTTGCTTCCTCGAATCGTAAATTTCGCTTATCGAGTAATTCCATTCATGTACAAGAACCTTGACAGAATTTGCAATACCATATACGTTAATTTCTAAAGTCGCATGCAAATTTCTACAACTATTAATTTCTTAAAGGTTAGGGTACGCGTTATTTAGATGCTAATGGTATCATTTGCATTCCTACGAAATAACATTATAAATATAGACTTAAACTTGTTTTAATTTTTTAATGGGACCCGTATAAACTGGCCAAAATGACATTCGAACTTGAATTATTGCAAGAAGAAACCAGTCTTAAAACAACAAAATTCCGAAGAATCCAGAACATTTTTTTCTGTAGTAAACTAGCCAGGCTTTTTAATTGATTTTTGGCAATATCAGAGTAGCCTAAATCCGTACGAAGAAAGTGGCTTTCCCCGTATTAATAAAAAAATAAGCAAAACTGGCTGTAGGACAACGTCCTGAATGAAGAATGGTGTCACAGAGATTCGCAATAAAGCGTCATTTTTACTTCTTTTACATTTCCCGTGCGGTAAATGCCTGTGGTTTTATCATTGCGTGGTTGCTTTTACTACTTCATTAAACCCGTGTTGGACTTTTATTTTTGCCAACTTTATGCGACGTATAAATGCTTCTTGTTTAAGTCACTGTTTGTTTAACCTTTTTGTGGTGAAGAATGCATAATGTACGAATATTGTCTCACTTGTTTCTACTTCTTTGTCAAATTCTTTTATACATATAACAATCTTCAAAAATCGTAGTTTTCTAAAGAATAAGAAAACTTAAAGAAATGATTGATAATTCAGTTTGTTTTAAAACAAGAATCAACAGCCTGGAATTGATATCAAACTGGAAGGCAAAAAATGTGTATGTTAACGTAAACAGACAGGCTGGTTATTGAAGAGACTGACTGACAGACAAACAGATAGAGAGACAGAAAGGGAAGAAGACAGCTACACAGAAAAAGTAAGAAATGAAGAGTGAGACAGAGAGGGACCGGAAAATGAACGAAAAATTCATTGCGAAAAAATGAGTTTTACCACAGAAAAATGTAGGTCTCTAATATCTCATACGCTATTTGCGATTCAAAGTTTCTCTGCATGAAAGCTAAATAAAAATGTAGCCTTTATGGCAGAAGAAATGTTGGCCGGACAAGAGCTTAAGTTCCGCTGTCTGATTTTCCTTCCCTAATTTAATTGTATGGCCAAGACAGGTAGTCCAGTGAATAAGTACATGTTACCTTGCAAAAGGTCGGGTAGAAGATTTTTTTTTTTTGCTTGTATATATTAGGGCCAACATTGGAAAACCAAGTTTTCCAATTCGGCTGACCTTGGGGCAACTTTCTGTGGCCAAAAAACCACGAAATTTTAGGACTGTTCTTGGTTTTTTCAAGATATCTCAGATGTGGTTCGGTCTAGCGCTTTCTTTCTTCTCATCTTTCTTAGAGAGGACAAAATTTCCAACAAATTTCATTATTACTACTTTTTTCTAAACCCAATAACAAGCGCTCTACAGCATCCGATATATTGAAATATTTTCCCAATTTGGCGAAAATAGCACCTTACTAAAAAGAATAAAGTGTGCTATTTTCATCAAGTTGGGAAAAAATTTCAATATATCGGATGCTGTAGCGCGCCTGATATTGGGTTTAGAAAAAAGTAGTAATAATGAAATTTGTTGGAAATTTTGTCCTCTCTAAGAAAGATGAGAAGAAAGAAAGCGCTAGACCGAACCACATCTGAGATATCTTGAAAAAACCAAGAACAGTCCTACAATTTCGTGGTTTTCTGGCCACAGAAAGTTGCCCCAAGGTCAGCCGAATTGGAAAACTTGGTTTTTCAATGCTGGCCCTAATATATACAAGTAGAGGAAAAAAAAAAGAAAACCCGACCTTTTGCAAGGTAACGACCTTTTTACGAACCTAGCGACTGGACTAATTGTATTAGCGTACAATTTTTATTTCGTTTTGTGTTGGACTTTTATTACATTTTTTTTCACAAATCGACTTCTTATTTAAAGGTGCATGTATGGTTAAAATTTTTCGGATAAGTTGTGTTACACCCTGTATCTTATTGTACGAGTAATGGAATAAAGTGCTATTTTCACCAAGTTGGGAAAAAATTGCAATATATCGGGTGCTGTAGCGCGCTTGTTATTGGGTTTAGAAAAAAGTTGTAATATTGAAATTTGTTGGAAATGCTGTCCTCTTTAAGATGGAAGAGAAGAAAGAAAGCGCTAGACCGAACCATATCCGAGATATTTTGAAAAAAACAAGAAAAGTCTTAAAATTTCGTGGTTTTTTGGCCACAGAAAGTTCTCCCGAGGTCAGCCGAATTGCAAAACTTGGTTTTTCAATGCTGGCCCTAATATCTACAAGTAAAAAAAAAAAATCTTCTACCCGACCTTTTGCAAGGTAACGACCTTTTTAAGTACCTATTGACTGGACTAAGGTGTATTGGTCGCCTTTTTCTGATATGGTGTTCTCTGGGGTGATGCTCTGTTTTAGATTTCTCGTTTAATTCACTCACCATTGTATTTAATTCTTCCATGTTGGTACTTATCAGGACTATGTCGTTCTCTAATCTTAAAGGCGAAGGTAGACACCATCGATATTTAAACCTCTAGTCATCCTATTTTCCAACGCCAACCGTAAATAGTTTTGGCGATATAACATCACCTTGTCTAACAAATAGTAGTAAATGCAAGGAAATTGGAGATGTTTTTGTTCAAAAGAAGAAGATAGGTTGAGGAAGACGAAGAAGAAGTTATTGGCTGTGTTTTTAATTAAGCATAAGTACTTAAAGGATTGGACCGTTTCAAAGTTATACCTATCCATATCTGAGTTTTGCTGAATTTCCCGCTTCTTCCCATTTCGCTTACTGCAGGCTCATTCTTTCCATTTTCATGAAGCTTTCTTTTCTCTCGGCTTCTTTATTCTCTTGCTAGTAAATTTAGGTCATTTGCATAAACTAAAATTTGTTTCGAGCTATTAATTATTGTTTCTTCCATACTCGTGAATAGACCTATAGGTTTTCTTTCATAGTACCTACACGATTAAAAGGTATTGTCGAAAAACTCCTTGTTTTGGTCTTTTTATCAAACTCTTCATATTGTATCTCCATCAGACTGATTTGCAGGATTCAAACTTTTACAAAGTATATGTATAACAATCCTTCTGTGGTCATAGGCCTGTTTGAAGTCAACATATAATTTGTAAATCCTTGCAATGAACTCTCATGGTGTTTATTTAACGGTAACACTTTGATTCACCGTTGATCTATCGACCCCGAAGCCACATTGATACTCTTACCAGTTCTTCCGCATACATTTTTTACCAATTATTCTTTAGAAGATCTTACATATAAGTGGCGTTCGGTAACGTCTTTCTGTAACTTCTGCAATTCATTCTACTTAATTTTTTAATGTATGAGGGTAATCAACCCAGTCTTCCGTGAGTTATTACAGTTGAGTTTAACCCTCAAATGTTTTTATTTCCATGAATTTTTACAATTGAGTTTTACCCTCACTATTTTTTATAAGACTGGATTTCCTTTTACAGGTGTTATCCGCCTAATATATTCATTTTTCCTGTGACATTAGCTGTCTTTGTTGTTTTTCAATTTCCACCGTGGTTCTTCAGAATTTCTTCCGTACATGGTGGATCTCTATATTTTGTTCTGATATGCCCCATAATATGGTTAGTCAGTTCCATGTTTGTGATTTCTTTAGTAATTTTCGAATGTTGCATTAAACAGTTCCCTATTTTGTAGACCTACTAGTTTGTTGGTTGTTATTGTTACCGGTTGTTTGCCTTTTGGATTGCTTTGTTGAAGCCATATTGTCAATTTTCTGGTTATCTTTTAGTTCAATTTTTCGGTTTCAAATTGTTCTTCTTTTCTTCTTAACAGTCTTAAAGTGACATTATGTTGTAATGTTGTGTTGTTCGATTGGTTTTTCTCTTGTCGGAGTCTTAAGAATGTTTTCTCCTTTTTGTTTCTAAATTTACTTGATAATCTTGTTTACTATATTTTCAATGTGTTTCCGTTGGTTTCTTCACATATTTCCTGGGAGGTGATTACCAAATGATTAGTAATGCTTCCTTTACTCTTTCCAAACTCCAAACGCCTGTTTCGTAGCACTCAGTAACCCCGACATTTGTTTAGTACTCATTGTAAACTTCTTCGTTGTTAAAGTGTCCTGCATTATATTTCATGGTTGTATTTTTTGGGTTTTGCGCGTTTGCTTTATACACTTAAAATTAAATCGATCCAAAGCACATTGAAAGGAAATTACTTGGAAATATAAATCATATTTGAATTAACAAACAGTAAAACTAAGACAAGGGGAAATCCTGCTTTCTGTAAAGTCTAGGTCGGTGAGATCTTTAATATAGAAGAAATCGAAGAGTATGCCTTCGTCCTATGCCAATGTGATGTTTGGTAACATAAGGATCCCTACCAAGGGTGGAAAACTCGCTGTGGCAGACGGCTTACATTGACATACTTGGTATTCGCAAACCTAGATTTCGCCCAGTAAATAAAGAAAATGAATCTTTCTATTTACTTAGTTTTTTCCTCGTTGCTTGCAATACTTTTATCTTATATGGGCTTCATAGATTTAATTATGATTAGTAAAACTTAAAATATGATCAGAAAAAGGCACACGGATAGGGGCACTGACACATAATATTTAATTTAGTGTTTAGATCTCAACTTATTCAATAACCCTGAAGAAGGCAACAATAATTTTCCTCTTTTGATATTATTAATATTTTTAATTATTTCTAAATCGATATTGTTGGTTATTCTGATGTTATTGAAAATTTCCTGTTGCTGTGAAGGAACGCCAAGCATTGCTGAAGATTTGTGCAAAAGGGTAAAAATTAAAATGCTAAGGACTTGACCAAAATTGTAAAACGTAAAACAGGATTTAGTGTTCACACCAAATGCAGTGGAATTATGCGATAAATGTTTTAACATTTTAAAATCCCATATACGTTATGAAAACTGTTAAGTGGTCATGGGCAATCACAGGTCAAGGGTAATGTCAGAGTAGGATACATTTATGATTTTGATTTTAAAAAATTTTAAAATAAAAATCTATTCAATCAATTATACATTTAGCCTCTTTCGCGAGTCTTAAATATTAGTTATTACTTCAGGATGCATTGGAAGTGATGTTTCTGACAGTCGAAATCGGTGCCCCAAGAAAAAAGTTTCAGACAGTTACACCTCTCGATCAACACCGACAACGGTTTGTTCTGTACGCATGTAATCATAACTAATAATAAGAAGATAAATAATTTCATTGTTATTGTTATCAAAGGTATCAAACCAATCCGTCGGACAATTGAAGGTATTTATTACAGAACGCTGCTGGGAATTAAACTTCAATAAAGGAACGTATGAGAGCTTTGAAGAGATGAAAGGATATTTAAAGTACAATATTAAAGCGACCGCACCGTGCTAAATAGCGCCGGTTTCTAATAAGGAAACCAATCAATTTGCTGTCATTCTCGATCAATGATCATCCCATTTAGGACGATGTTAACCGGGCGTTACTTGCAAATTTTGCTCGGAGAATTCAGCCCCGGGCCATTAATATTCCAATATGAAACCGTTACGTTTGTTAAAGTAAACCTGGCGGAAACTCAAGGCCTTTCATGTTTTTTATCTTTAAACGTTAAAAGTGTAACTTATAAAAATTCATTAGTTTGAAAACAACTTATTAAGCGTGTTAACCAAACAAACAACTTACTTTAAGAAATTCCTTTTGGCAAAAACTTATTTTTCTGAACACGCATATTTCTGGGTTTTCTACTTAATTAAAAACCTGACGGTTTCAGTTTGTACGCCGACAAAAAATATTCAAATTGATGGCTCATTTTAATTCTGCACAAGTAAATCTACGAATGCTAATCTGGTGTTATTAAAAAATCTACAATAACCTAGTTTTAAATTAACAAATGGGATGTGTAAAGCAAATGCATTAGTAAATAAATACCTTTAAATGTCAGTTGATGTTCTAATTAATTTTTAATAACTAATTATAGTAACAAAAAACCTTGCGCGGATTTATTTGTTCCTGTCTTGGCATTTCAGTTCTGAAAATCTATTATACATTCCACTCTTAAGATTAATTAATTTCCTTTCTTCGTTTTTTCGATTGAAATCTAAGAAAACTTTCATAACAGTAGAAACTAACAATAAATCTCCCCACACACATTCACAAAGTTTTTCTCATAATTTTCCGTAATCTTTGATCTAACCGCCCACTTCAAAACTCGGACGTTGACATTACGCAGGCGCAGACTTATGATCACCGATACTATTTACAGGTATTTATTACAGACGATTAAAATTTTTCAGCCTTGCAAAACGGAACTAAATGGCATAAATTACGGAGAACAGAAGGATATTATATAAAACGCTACGTTGTTGCATTGTGTGTGGTGTGTCCAGTACAAGCATTGTAATGAGCGACATAATTAATAAATGCTCGCTTACATGCATGTCGAAATGATAATAATGGCTTTATTATACGATGGTGTTTCTATCCAAACTGATATTGACTTGTCTAGTTAGTGGAATATCTATTTCACGTAATACTGGGTGAGGTTTCATTATTAAAGGAACATGGGCGTCGATTCTACTGGGACATAAAATACATTTAATATACTATTAACCTAACGTAGTTGCTAGGATTAAACTATCTAAAAATGTTTTTTCTTAATCTAAAATTCAAATAAAATTATAGTTCCTATCAGTAGTTGAGATGAACCCGATATAACAAAAAAGGTGCAGGTTTAAGCTGAAGATTAACTTAAGTCAGTTTAGACTATGACTTATGTGGGTTTGTTCTATGCCTAGTTGAAAGACTTGTACGAAAATGCATCCCCTCCCTCTGGTCTACTAAGTATAACATAAAAACTTATTAAGTACAGATTAGTTGTATGTGAAAAAAACAGAAATTGAAGGTATGAATTATTGCTATTTCAGTGCAAGCTTAAGTTGAAGCTTAGTTTAAAGTCTGTTTAGAGCTTAAACTGCGACTTAAGTGGTTTCATCCCAAGGGTAGGTGAAACTTGCCTCGGGCCTTAACTTAAACCTGTACTGAATTATCCCCCCCCCCCCTAGTTTGCTAAATAGAACATTAAATATTAGTTGTCAAAATCCATGAAGGACAGGTTTAAGTCAGTTTAGAGCTTATACTACGACTTTTAAGTGGGTTCGACCTATAGGCCTTAACTGTACTGAATTATAAGCCTCCCCTCTCCTTCTAGTTTGCTAAGTATACCAGAAAATATTAGTTGTGAAAATCTATGCTCATTTAGTAGAGGTTGGTTGTATGCGAAAAAAAGAAATTGAAGTGCTATAATTATTAAGAATTAACGTTGCTATTGCAGTGCAGGTGTAAGTTGAACCTTAACTTAAACCATTTTAGTGTTTAGACTACGACTTAAGTGGGTTTGTCCTATACTTAAGTCGTAGTTTAAACTGGCTTAAGGACCTAACTTAAACTTTAAAGTTATTGAGATGTATTAGACATGCATTTCTGAACAATTTTTTTAGATCAGATATAACCGAAAAACCTAAACAATTGTCTTCTTTGAAATAGGAGGTATAAACTTTGAACGACGTTTGACACGACCGAAATTCCTACTGCATCCGATAATTCCAATATTCAGCACTCACAATCCAAGTTCTCGTTCAATTAATAGATTAATACATAAACAAACTACGGTCTTCAGTTTTGAAAAGAAAAAGGCATTGTTAAAATCCGAACTTTGTCATCAAATATCTTCAGTAATTTACCACGGATTCGCGGTTTAAAGCAGCAAATATATGTAAACAAAGAAAACAAGTAAGCTGTTGAAGGGAACATAGTGATGCTTAAACTGGAGTTCATTTTGATATCTTGAGAAGTCTTTGCGCTAAATAAGAAGAGCAAGGTGGAGTGAAAAACAACAATTAGTTATTATTTAAATACTAATCTTTGATTTGGAGTATTATTTTTTTAAATCTTTAATTAAGTGGAGATTTGGTTGTTAATTTTAGGTCGGCAATGGAGTTGCAAATTGCAGGATAGATTTTTTTAACTCTTTTTGAAAATTTAAATTAATGTTGGGTATACTTATTTTATGTTAATTGTCACTAAATTAATCACCTCGTTTACGTCCCTAGGGAAGTAAGGATACACTGACTTCTTTACTGTTATGGCAACCAATAAACAAATGGTAGGTATATACAACAGCAGAGGAAAAGCTTAATTTTGGACCTTTAGTAATAATTAATGCGAAAATAACACAGCCACACAGTGATACAAAACTTGTTAAGCAGCTTAAATTCAGTAAAACTCAGTAATCAAACTAAATTCAAGCATTAAGCATTAACGTTTACAATTTTTCATTCAATTAACCTTAGGTTAACATTTATTTTAAAACCATGGCGATTCAAGTAGATTTATGTTAGAATTTATATTCGCTAACAGTTTCTTTAAGGCAAAACAAACTACTTTTTGTGAAATTTAATGCATCTCTTTGAAATTATTGTACTGAATAAAAAGAAGCAGTCGCGGTAGTTTATATTCTTTGCAAAACACGCAGGTTTTATTTCAATGCGCACTTAAAAATTTACGACACCGGCATCAAAAGAGCATAAAACTCAGTAAAACCCGTTTAGCTATTAGCTGAAATAATAAAATAAAAAGTTGATATCCAAGATATGGTATGTAACAATCACGCTTCTTGAAAATGTCAAATTTGCATGCTTCCTTTAGGGCGTCTTAAAAATAAAAAACAAGGCGCTTATGTATTTTCGTTTCGCATGCCGTAATTGATCAATTTGTGCGAAGTCTCGTTCTTTTTTTGAACAGCGCTGACCCAAATACGCGTCTGCATTTTAATAATCATCTGCAACGTACGATTACGCCCTCAATTTAGTTTTAAACTCGAAATTAAATAATAAAAGAGGACAGCATTACGTACGTCCCTTCACGTCGGTGCCTTGTTATTATTTAAATTTACAACGTTATCCGTTAACAACATATTTTGATCATGTTTATAGCACAACATTTAATAGATTAATATAGATTACTGGTGATATTAACATAACTAGAACTCATTTAAATTTTATTAGTGTCACGAAGCGGTTTTGCATGTCGGTATTTGTAAATTTATGTGGAGGCATATCAGTGTTGCGATAAAAACGCTAATTATACTAATGGAGAAAAATTTAATTATTTATTTCTTTCCTTCTGAATCATCAGTCATTGTTATCTTTATTATTACATTAACCCGCTTGGTTAATTACCTCAAATGTTTTTGTGTCGAGGAAGTAAAACCTCAATGCGTGTGTTTATTATTATATCTGATCTTACATATTTCATAACTTGACGCGAATCTGCTGGACTTCACATTTTTATATAAACAAAATTAAAACCGCATGGTGCTTTCGTTGTTTTCTTCTAATTATATTTATAAAATCTCACCACGAACACCCTCGTTAAAAAAGGTAAAGATTTAATGAAATTTCTTTAACTTGTTGCCCTTTATATTCTTGTCCTTTTCCGATCATAGACTATAACATTAGAAAAAATGCAATGGAAAATGCGAGGCAGTGAAAACATTCGAGCATGAAAGAAATCCAAACTGACATGCAAAATCCTGAGTAGTTAGTAAGCTGTATACTTCCAATCCAAAGTTTTGAATTTCAATAATTCCTTAAAAATCCCATAATTTTTTATTAATTAATTAACTAAAAATGTTTGTTTTTTCGAAATTTCTATTTTGGGAATTTTTGAAGTTGTTGTATCTAATTTTTCGAAGTTTCAAATTTTCGCATCAAATTACTTTCATTCAGAAATCTGCATTGAAAGTCCTACTTATTTTGTAAAAAGACCGAAAGAAAGTTGCCTACAGAAAGCTTAATTTTAAGATTCCATATAACATAATAACTGGAGCCTTCAATTAACGTAAAAATACAATTACATTCTCGCAACTGAAAATTATTAAGAAAAAAAGACACACACACACATCCTAAGCCCTGCAAGAAGGAAAATAATCAAGAGAAACACAAAAAAAATTAAAATAAACTTGAGTTACTGCAGCTACGATAATTTAAATACTTTTATGTGTTATTGGCCAAAAATTAACTCGAAGTTTTTATACATTTTTATTTATTTTTTCGTTAGAATTCACTCTCAAGGCTTAGATGTATTTTGTTTATTTATTGGGAGAGATCTAGGTTTGCGAATACCAAGTATCTCTATGCAAGCCGACTTCTACAGCCGAACCTAAGTGATTTCCACCCTTGGTAGGGATCTTTATCGTGCCAAATATCGCATTGGCATAGAGCGAAGGCATACTTTTGTATTTTTTCTACATTAAAGATCTCAGCGCCACTGGCTTGCGGTTCATGGAAGCGATGGAAGCACCGCTTCCCTTGCCTTCATTCATAAGGCAAAACAATATTAATTTATTAATTTTATTTTTGTTTCAGCAGTATGTTAAAATTAATAAATTAGATTATTTTGCGTTATGAATGAAGGCAAGGGAAGCGGTGCTTTCATCGCTTCCAACGACCGCACGCCAGTGCCATCTCACAGACCTGGACTCTATAATAACCAAGCCTTTCTCTTATCTTTTTGCTAATTCATATGTGATTGTATTTCAAGTAATTTTCTACTGATGTGTTTTAGGGCAATTTAATTCGACTTCGGTTTAAACACTTTTAGTGCATTGTAAAGTGTAAAAATCTTGAGATCCTCTGCATTCCCACAGTTTTCCATCGTTTTCCCTTTTTTTGTATTAATTTAAGGCTAAGTCTGTGGCGTCTGAGCTTCTGAAATGAAATTCCTAAGGAAGGCCACATGACACAAGAGAACAGACACAATCAATAACGCAGTAATTAGACAAATATTGAAAGTGGACCCAAGGAAATTTCAGAACAAGCAGTTGAAGTGGTACGGTCATGTAACGCATACGGGAGAAGACAGAATACCAAGAATTACGATGGAACTGAAAATAGAGGAGAGCAGAGGTAAGCCAAGAAGAAAGTAGGAGGATTACATGAAAGAAATAAAAAAAAAACAAAGAGGTGGGAATATGCGTGAAACCAGAGAGCTAGCACGAAATAGGAAAGTCTTCAGAGAAGGGATCGAGAATGATTAAATTGAAATAATACGCTCCACAAGCTCTTATAGGGCAGATGAAATGGAAAAAGAAGAAGAAGAAGTCAGTGACTATCTTAACAGGATTCAAACCTCGGCGGCTCGTGGAAATCGTTGGGATTTTAACCGTTGTGGGATAGTCGTGAAGCAAACCCTTTAACATACATAATTCCTACACCAAGTATCCAAGTTATTATTTTTCGTAATAAAAATTAAGGAAGAGCATTCAGATAGTCAGTCAATGGTATAATTGCAAATCTCCGCGGATGTAACATTCTTCAATTTCGTTCATAAAAACAAATCCGTATACAACTAACATCTACTAAATAAATACAGGGTGATTCAAAAGTATTGTCATTAATTATAAGAGTAGGTAGAACATATCAAATAGAACAACTTTTCTCGATAAACCATGTGTTGTAAGGAAACGGTAAGCTCAGAAAAAAATTAAAAAGATCAATACAAAAATTGGTTTGGGGTCACTGGAATCTAAATTTATCAAACGCCTTTCTTGTTTATCCTGATAAAAGAGTCCAGGTATGTTACGTAGGTCAGTATGTCTCGCAGTATTCTTCGAACGTTATAATGGTAAGTCACCCGAATTTTTTAGCAACCGAACTAATCTTAATTTACGGGGATTCTCTTCAGAATGCTGCAGCAGTTCTGACAGAGTTTGTGTTTTTGTGTTGTGTGTGTTTGTGTAGAAACCTGTAAGTCATGTTTCTCTTTATTAACAACATTTTATTTTCTTTTTAAACATGTCAGTAATTGTTTACTGACAAAAGCATGTAACTTTTCCATATGAATGTGAGAACTGGAAGTATAAAAGACAAACTGACTGCAGAAGGATTTTACATACATTTTGAAAATTTTTAACAATTCTTTGGCAGCTTTGGATACTCCTAAAAACAAATGGCAACATTTTACTGCTTCAAACATTTTAAATATCTGTTGGCTCCCATCAAACTTCTGACAATATAACGTCAAGTATTTTAATTAATGAAAACGTGTCTTTGATACATCACAAAATTGTTAGGGTTTTACGATGAAGGTTTAATCTATTAGCCACCGGCTTAAAATATTATAAGCGGCCCAGTAAATAATACTCCTAATATTTAAACTCTTTTTTCATTTCCTGTTTTTGGTATTTTATATAGGTAATAAATATTCAGACTTATTTCAGTTTTGCTTTTACTTTTGTTTTACTGTAATCAAATCAAATTATTCCCATAAATTCAGGTAGGTACTTGTAAAGCAAGAATGGTACGTTGTAGGTGCTGATTTTAGCTTTCTATAATGAAAAAAATAAGTTTGAATTTGCTATAAAAACAAATAACACATTGAAAACGTGTACTGTACTGCACATAATAATCTAAAAATTTTAATTTCCCAAACTATGTGTAACAGGCTAAATTTCGAATAAGTAGAGCCAGGGCAGGGCGTTTGATGTGTTAGCAGCAAATGTTTTGTCGTAACCAATTTCAATTTGTGCGTTACAGTTAACCGAAAAATAGTCAAAATTCCACAAAATTAACAACTGCCCTCTTGTTAGTTATAATAATGAATAAACCGAAGTATTTACCTTGGAACACATAAGGAAATAAAGATAAATTCCTCGAGTATTCCATTTCCCACAGAAATTAATGAAAAAGTAGGTTATTATTAAGGCAAGACAAGTACTTTTCGTTACTTTTGACATATGACGTGAGTCAGAAACTTTTAATAAACCGCGAGGATTTTTGCATGATTACATATGCAGTAAACGAACGGTTCTGGTTAAACGTTCTAAATATTTAAAGTCTTTTGTCTTCGTTACTTTCTGTGAAATTTCCTTGTTATGTGCGGATTTCTTTTATCTTCTGGAAATCCTCATGTGCGTAAACAGAACCTACATTTATTTTATAAAGTATGTCGAATCGAATGAAATTCCAGTTATAATACTCGTTTTATTATATTGATATGAAATCGGTGAAAAAGTCATAACTATGAAAGGAATTTAAACGAATCAATATTTTAAATTTTAATTGCAAACTAGTTATGCTGATTTAAATTTCGAGGACCATATTTGAGAAACCTTCGATTAAAATTTTATTACGATCATTTTACATCATGGTCTGAATATTCTAAGGTAATCTGTAAGAGACGAAAGCACCATTTATTAATACTAATTAACAAATAAATACACATAGTTCGATAACCAAATACGAAAATTTAAATACGAATTGTCTGAGAATTTAAAGTGTCTATAATATCCTGGTGTGACAGTAGCGGTATTGACTTAATTTTCAAAAAAATCTATGCATTTAAAGTGTTAATTTTACTCTAATGATATTGAAATCGAACGATCGAACCTAATCATAATTGCATCGACAATGTATATTCTGAATTAATTTAAATAATTTGGTGATGTAGGTTTTAATAAAGTTTTTATAGTGCGGACATTTAATGTCACAAAGCGTAATCTTATTGATACCTCTAATATACATAATTAATGCCTACTTTAATTTAAAAAATTTGTTTTTACTATTTCCGGAGTGCCGACTTTAATTAAACTTGAGGTCATTTTCTTTCCTAGTTATTTAGTATTAAATTAGGCCTGAAAATTTCAAGCAAGGAAAAGTTTTAATAAAAAATTAAACGGTGTAAAATTTAACTGTGTTCTTTAATTAGTTTTGTCAAGAGAGAATAATAAATTATTAATTGCCATCCAGTTTAAAAAGTAATTAATTTTGTACTGTACGGTCAGGGACTATTAATGTTTAAGTAGCTAATTAAAGTGTAAAATGATAAATGGCAATGAAAAAATTTGTAATTAACTGACTATTGTGTGCAGTTTACCAAAATCATTTGTCGTAAGTTTTACTTGTGCTAATCACGCGTTAAAATGTTCTCCAATACACTTAGGAAGTCTAAGAAATTAATGATAATTTTAAATTAAACAATAGTTAAAACAAAGAGTCCCAAAATTTACTTACAATTAATTGCACTCTCAAAATTAAAAAAACTGCTTGGTTTCCTACAGGAATATGGACTGAATATTCGAATTTAAATGGAAACCCCAAAATTTTTAGGCTTAATTAACATTTACATTTTTTATATTATTTAAACATTTCACGCGAAATTTCTTTATGCCACTATGAGTTTCAGCTCCAAATTGGTATTTATGACCTCAAACGTTACTTTAATCCTGATTTAATGGAGAGCTGAAACAGTGATTCAGAAAAACAATGACGTATTTCAACAGATGGGCTGCACCAACTCTATCAGCTAACTACAGCAGCTTAATAGTCGAAATACGTATTTGATTTTCTAGATAATGCATTTTTAAAATACATTAAGATGCTCGAAAAGCAATGAATGATCGGAAATTTAATTTTTACAATTTCTGAATATTAACGTTAGTTTTATCGGATTGGATTATCTAAGTCCTTTTCATATTTTAAAATACAATGAAAATTTTGAAGAGTTTAAATAATTTCAAGAAATTTTTGGCTTTGTTTTTTTAATATAGATACTTGAATGAATCGTTGTAGTGGATTGTTTGAATCCAAACCATTTTTTACTTAAAAATACAATGGAAGCTTTGAAGAATTCTAAATAATTAATTTCGAGAGTTTCGTTACAAATCTTTAGTTTTAAACAAACAATTAAAAGCTATTAGCAAATCCTAGTAATAACAAACCATATTAATTTTAATGAGTTTTATAAAATTTGCGAGAAATGCATCCAATTTAATTAAAAATATATCTCCATCAATCTGCCAACTTTGATTGATTTTTATAAATTCAGCAGCTTAATTACTTTATTAAAATATTGGCGAGGGTTGAAAAAACAGTTTAAATAAATTTCCCTTTAAATTCCTCAAACATCGCAAGAAGAATTTCTACCTCTATTATTTCTCCTAATTTGTTAAATTAGCTCCTGAAGAATGTAAGATAAACCGAAAATTGTGAAATTCTCAGTCGAGGTTGCTACGATACAAAAGAAGGTTTTAAGTCTTAAGTTATCAATATTTTGGGTTTAATACAAAAGAATTTGCGAAAATCCTGTTTTCCAAATCCAAAAAACTTTAATTTAAAAATGTTCAAAGCACGTTTTTCAGTAATTTCAGTGAATACGTAAGGGAAAATAGCAACGGTTTTATCCAAACGTTTCCAGTTGATTGCATTGGTGATTTATCTTAATGCAGCATACAGACATGATGTATTGTCTATTGCCAACACAGCATTACAAAATCCCCCAGGTATTTAGGTCGAGTATACTATAATGCTATATGTAAACGATCATTCATTCCGGTTTATGCGGAACGAACTAAGCAGAAGTATGTGCGTGCGATTCGATCGAAACTTTTCTACTCGACCTTTATTGGATTGAGTGTAATTAAAATCTAAAATGGGGAGGAACCATATTTTAAGTTGGTGACTAAATCTTCGGAACTTATTATAAATCTTTATACCAAGGATTAATTTATGAACGCCACCGAACACAAATCAACACTTTGGCATCCGACTGAATAACCCTATTAAAATAAATCAAAAGAGTATTACTAACGCCGTTTAATGTTTTGTAAATTAATGGCATGTAATCTCGATTCTAATATAATCATGACAATATTAATGGCCATTATGATTAGTGGGTTATGTCGAAATAATCTATAATATTTGAATGATGTATTGAGAACCGGTAAGTGAACCACTTATTATCAAGTTTTAGAGAGAAAGCTCTCTCGTTTAAAATTGCTAAAGCATCTTCTTTCCGGACCGAAATTGATCGTAAATTTTTTTATTACGTAATTTTTTCGTTGTGAGGCAATTACCGAATTAAGAATCGTCAAATAAAAAATTAGGACGCATCGATTAAACAATTACGAAATTACTTTAATGGTTGTTTTAAGACAATTTATCGAATGAGGCCTACTTATTTTTCCTGACCACTCGGTAGCGACACAAAGAAGTATTGCTACCGGCATCTAATCTACACTTCCGCATAATAAATCTTGGAGGTTAACGTCGGTACTCTATGGTATTTCGGTGTCAGTTACTTTAGGTACTTGACAGCCGATGTGTGATCTACTGCTTCTCGATATTTATCTTTCCCACTGCTTTCTTGTAGTAGTCTTAGTACACACAACATAAACCGGATTCTTTTAAATTCTAATTACTTACTTACTTCGCCTTACTAAAAAGGATCTTCGAAATTCGAAACAGTTCTTACCTGCAACAAAAAAAAGGAAAACTTAGTACGAGGAAGTAATGTTTAATAAATAAGTACTTAGACACGACCATTCCAACATTCAGAAAATTAAAACCGATATATCTGTGCAGTATATCATCGAAAGGTTAAGTCTTTTAACCTGTGGATTCCTATATAATGATGATGTAGCGGTACACCATATCAAATTATCACATACAAAGTAGCCATCAATAATAGTTACGTGGTTAGGAGTCGACATGGGGCTGGCTACGTGCTCTCAACCTTTCGAAAATATTTATGGATTGGGCTTTATTAGACGCAATGGGAATAAACTTTGTAACTTAATAATATTTACAGACTTCTATAAATTTCTTTGGAAACACCTTGCCTTAATCCTTTTTCAACGTAAATAATTCAGAGGAATATTAAACCGTAAAACGTTATTTTTATGTAAATCGTATTAAAGTCAACAAATTACATAAATTTTGTGGAACAAAATTTGAAAACGAAAAGGCCATAAATTGAGTATAAATTGAACAAAAGTCAAATAAGACATTTTTAAAAGGCACATTCAGGCTTCAAAATAGTTTATTAAAATTATCGGAAACGACAAGTTAAAGATATAGCTTGAGGGCATTTCAGATTTTCGGTTAGCAAATTTCATAGCAAACTAAACTAAGTTTTACTACAAAAGCATCATTTTATTAAACAGAAAACTCCCTTAGCTCTATAAACAGGAATGCATTCCCATTACAACAGGATATAAAATAAATGAGGAAGGTTTGGTTAACAAAGTAGGTTAGATCCCTAACTATAAGCATCACAATAGCAAATACCAGAATTCTTTTATTAGGCCAACTTTCTGAATTTTTAAAATTTTGTGACGAATTCCAAAAACTGGAAATGTCTTTAAATAACTTATAAAATTAGCAAGTCTCCTCTCAAAAGCAGGGCATCTTTTGAAGTTCTCTTAAAAACAAGACGAGTTTCATAGATTAAGAAAAAAATTTATAAAATCAAAAATTCGTTCATTAAACCAGTTTTGAAACAAAAAGGGGTAATTTTTGAAGCATTTAAAAGGAATCTCCAACAACATTTTTTTTTTTATTTTTCAACTTGTTTTTGCCACTTTAAACCCAGAAACAACTTCAAAGTTGAGTTAAAAACTATGAAACAAATCAGCCTCTAGGCCAGGGGTCGCCAAACTTCTTTGATAGTCGACCCCTTCCAGGGTTTCTTGACTTTTTATCGACCCCATCTACGTATTTTACTATTACTTATATGAGCCTTTAGTTTGTTTATTTTATAACTAGGTACTCAACTCTTCAACATAGAGAAGTTTAGTTCGTGAATGAATAACGATTGAATTATAATGTGTATGTTGATGCATTTTAGAAGTTTAGAACATTAGCGATCACTTGTATATCAATGCGCAAAAATGAGACTGGTATCGAATACGTGTAAGTATAAGTAAATAAGCAACCGCGCACGTGTTGCAGTGATGTCTTATATTTCTACACCTGAGCCCGAATCGATCCCTAACAATGTTATATCGACCCCTGGGGGGTCGATCTCGACGACTTAACTGCGATAGCAAAAAATACCAAAGAAAATTTATCCTGAGATTTAATTGAACAAAGATGAAAAGGTTCAAATTTTTCAAAAGATTTTAACTAAAAACAGAACTCAATATTTGGGTAGATACATTAAAACGAGAGCGAATTAGTTTTAAACAGCAACAAATTGTGTTAAAAATACAAGACCACAGTTAATTTGTTTGAATTAATATCGGCCTGAAAATCAAAGAAAGACGGATTTACAGTTCTTAAATTTACTTAATTTACAATCTTGGTTGCCCAAGTTAAGGAACTAAAAACTGAGGCTTTAACAATAAAGTTTTAATTCTTAAAGTGGTCGCCATTTTAAAGCGAATTTTAGAAATGCAGAAAATAACTCAAAATACGAACTTCTTTTCTGTAAAATTAAAAAATAAATTAATCATCATCATCATCATCAATTAACATGGATCATATCCCCGTGGATCAATCGTGGATTACGCCAGGCCCACCCCATGCCAATAAGGTGTGAAGCTGTGAAGGGATTTTTTATGATAGGTGGGGATTGGGAGCACTATATAACGTTAACATGCCTGTGACGTAAATTTTAAAAAATAAATTAATAATAATAAACTCCAAAAATCCTAATCCTAAAGCTACAACTCCTTTAAAACAAATTTGTTTAATTTTTAAGTTTCTGCATTTGATTAGGTTAGATCAGTAATCGTTTAATCGAAATATTTTACGTATAAATCGTTGGAACTAGCCTAACTCTTTCGAAATAATTTACGTATTAAAAACGTAGATCCAAAAATTACTGATCTATTTTACTTACTAAAAAAGTTAGGTTAGATCTATATTTTTTTAAGGTACGAAAATTCTGACAAAGAAATATCAACAATTTTTTGATCTAACCTAACTTCTTTACATCCAAATTTTTGGAATTTCGAGTTAAGTGAGGATAGATTTAATGGTTTGTTCCTCAGAACAGTTAGATTAGCTTTTTTATGTTTGATCTAAACTCTTCTATTTCTTGTTCTTTGGTTTATTGAGCAAGATCCAAGCGAGCTTCAATTGAACCATAACTAGCTTAGCTTTTTGTTTAACAAATTTTCAGAAGTAATACCACAAGTGAGCATTTTTTTTTGCCGTCATGAACACGACTGCTTGTTGCGACGAAAATCGTCACGAGTGCGACAGCACGATGAGATACTCTTCTTCTACTCCTGGTGAAAATATCCTTGAATTTTAATGGTTTAATAACTTATAGCCTTAGCACAACCAACTTTTAAAAACCATAAAACACACCTGATACTTAAAAACCGGCGATTAAATACCTCAAAATTCATAAAACATCCGAACTCAAGACGTTTAGCGAAAACCCATAACTAAACTAGGTTAACCAAATAAATCTTTTGAAGCCATGAAATTTTACAATTCAACATATATCAAAATATTACAAAACTCTTCCTATTAATTGAACTTCCAAGCTACCGTCAGATTATTATTAATGCGAGATGTATGTCTAACCTAAATCGGTTAAAAGCCACAGCCTTAAAATTTTGCAGGAATTTAATAAATATTAAAGATCTCTGTTCTTGTTTAATTAGAAGGTATTTTCAACGTTTCCTAAAATCACTTTTGTTTGATAAATAGATAAATATTACTTTCATTTTCTAGGTTAGCGGAAATTCTAATTAATCGCAAGTTTTTGTCCAAAAGGTAGTTGGGTAAAAATTTATACAAATTGATATTTTGCAATAGGTCACCATAAATGCACTAATTAATATTGTAAAAAAAAACAACTTTAATATCGCAAAATCAAGCGTAAAAAGGAAATACTTCGATCACTTCCTGAATTAGAAATAATAAATCGCTGTGTAATTATGAAATACTCGTTTTAAAGAATGAAAAGGAATTAGAAAAAACTAAAGTTAAAAAATGTGCTAATTACCTAATGGACTTTTTAAAAATCAAGATAAGATTACCAATAAGGTTCTCATGGTTTTTACAGCGTGGACGTAATGAAAGTGATATAAATGATGTAAAAAAAACTGTAGAGAACGCCAAGTGAAACTCACGTGAAAAGGTCAGCAAAATCAGATAAAGATTTGGATTAGGCTAGTTTTTTCTTCCTTCTTATAGTTATCTTAGTAAATATTTATTGCAGCTATTGATGAAGATATCACATCGCATTCTACAACAGTAGGGCATGTTAAGAAGGGGGTTTAATTGGTGTTAACAGGGATTTTCTTTAGTATAAATCTGTCTTATCGGTAAAAACCATAACCTCAAAATTAATTCAATACGTCAATGTTATCTAAGTTAAAGCCCTTCTAGCAAGCGATATTTGGTCTAACTTAATATTTAATATTTAATTAAATAGGCTGATTAATTATCACAATATTTAATACTGATACAATGAATTAAAGTTATAAAGAAGAAGCAGAAAAAGAAGGAGGACGACCAGGGATGACTGCGAAGCAGATGAAGAGGAGAAAAAGAATAAGAAAAGTTGCTTTGTTAAAAAAAATTGTGAGTACATTGCAACTAGGAAGCACTAAGTAGAAAGAAGAAAATTAATATTATACTGATTTATTAATAACATAAAAACTGTAAACAATAGAGAAATCCTGAAAGTTCAAGAATGTTGGCATTTTAATTTTTCCTTCTAATCATGTAACGTGTTTTCCTCTTTGCTTCTTAAATAACACCAGTTGCGAATTATTCTTAAATGGGAATTCTTAGTCTAAAATTTTATACAAACAAATCTGAGTGATGGATTTACCAATCAGCCAGTAGCTTTACATGTAATGTTTCTAGAGTTGAAAATCCATTTTTAACTAACCACAATATTTTTTCCAATTCTGGTTTCTGGTCGAGCTGCATAAATTAGCAACAGAATGTTAACCAACCAATATTGTGTTAGATTTACGACATGAAACATAAGGGAATTTCGAAGTATGGCCGAAAAGAATTTTATTTATAATCGAACGCGGGATTTCATTGACAACACACGATCGTATTATAATTCCTGCATTATTATAACGTTCATATCAGAGTGTCGAGAAATTGAATATGTAAATTTCTGACATATTGGTTCTCGGTAGCGGAGCAATAATAAATACATGCGCCGGGTACAGCTGTCGATATGAACATTATTATGCCCGGTACAGAGTGGGCCGTGTGGGCCGTGGCTCCCGTCTCGATTTTTATAATGACTTTACATTTGTCATGAGCCGGACTGTATATCTGTCAGGACGGACAATGCATTGCAATGTATACGAGCGTAGTTTGCCGACTTCACGCCATAGGTGTTAAGTTACTGCTCTGCACAATTAGTGTAATAATGCACAGGCTCTTGTAACCCTTGCCTGCCTACGATGCCCTTTCATCTTCACCGTTACTAACAATGAAATGCTGATAACGAATTCAGTGAGCTTTCTTTATTGAGCTGGCTGCTTGGTATTTATTTTTAAACATTAACCACTTAAAAGGGCCTTAAAGGCCGTTTTAACAGGATGAATACAATCATAGTTTATGATAAAAATGTTTCTGGATTGTTTTTTGTATTTAAACTCCTTTCCATTGGGCCTGCTTTGAAAAATAAAAAAAATGCATTTTTATTGCTGGGCAAAAATAAATCAAAAACTATTCAGAATCTACTCAAATTGTTTGTAAAAGTTCTTCAATTCAAGCTTGTATAATTTCCTTTAAATGATCTAAAATAACCCTGAATTTTACAGCTAGAATAGGGTTTGCTTCTTGATCGATCATTAAAGTCTACAGCTTGAGTGATAATAGAAATCTCCAGCATCTTTGGCTATTATATTCCATTAAACTCTGCATCAAGCTGAAATTTCTTGAATTATAATTGAAATAAATAAGAAAACATTCATGAAAGATTCGGCCATCTTTTATGATTAGAAATAGCCTCAAACTTGTACCACTTCTGAACAAAAACTGCCTTTAACATTAAGAATTTTGTAAAATTTGTAGATATGGTTCCTAAATTCTAAGCTTACTACGGAACCACTCGTTGGTTTTGCCTGATCACAGGGTTTCGTTGAAAACGGGTGGTTCGGTAGTAAGCTTAGAATTTAAGAACTATATCCATTATTTGTTGAATGAGCAGGAATGTTTCTCCATTTTTTTTATTTAAATTCGTTTTGGTGTAGTCTGTCTTGATTGATTAAAAAACGCCATTCTTACCTATTGCTGAAATACTTCAAATAAAAGTAAGCAAAGAAACAAACAAAGCCAATTATATGTCAAAATCGAATCAAAATCACCTTAAATTGCTTGAAAATTTCCTTAAATTTAATCCTGTATAATATATCTTATTCTCTTTTACTTATTATCTAAAATAACTTTAAATTTTTAGTTAAAATGTGGGTTGCGTGTTGATCGATCGTTGAAATCTCCAGCGGCTTTCACTGTTATACTTGGCAAAACTTTGCATTAAACTGCAATTTCCTAAATTAATTTTCAACGACATGAGAAAACATTTACGAAGCGTTTCTGAGATGTGTGTTTAATGAATTTAAAATGCGCCAAACTTATATGGGCAAAAACCGAAAACTTCTTTGAATATTAATAGTTTTACAGAGCTTGTAAATAGGTATATGTATAAATCATTATTTTTTTCACGAACGAAACAGTTTCTGGATTGCTTTTCTTATTTAGAATTGTTTTGGTTGAGTCTGCCTTGATTAATAAAAAAAAGCGCCATTTCTATTGCTGTAAGTAAAACACCTCAAAGAACTAACAAATAAAACGAATTATGTATCAAAATACAATCATTATCAGTTCCAATTGCTTGCAAATTTTTTAAATTTATACTTGTGTAATATCTTTTATATTCTCCAAAAAGAAATCTTAAGTTGAACTTGAACAAGACTTGCTTCTTAATCGATTTTTGAAAGCTCCAGCCGTTTCGGCTGCTATTTCATTTGATTAAAGCAATCTCTTGAATTACTATTAAAAAAAAAAATAAGGAAACGTCCACGAAGCATTTCTGCAATGTGTTTTATGAATTTAAAATGCTTCAAACTTGTACCATTTATGGGCAAAAATTTCTTTGAATATTTATAGTTTTGCTAAACTTGTAAATATCAATCACAGCTCCACATTTTGATTATTTGTTTATGATGTGTAAACCTTGGGTAAAGATTCACTTATCCAACTCGTTCCGTTATGAAAAATTACCTGATTTTGATTACAATAATTTAAACCCTTATTGGGGTTGGCCTGGCGTATTCCAGGATTGATCCACGGGGATCTGCTCCATGTCAATTGATGATAATGATGATGATGAATAGAAATTACCAAATATGTTTGTTGCTTAATCGAACGTTGAATTCTCCAACGATTGCGAACTTCACTTAGGTACTGTTTATTCATATTTTTAGAAGAACTAGTAGACTCTGCACTTCTGCAGGCTTTACAAAAATACTGAGACACCCAATAATATGTAATCAAACATTTTTGTAGATTTATTTAGAGTAGACATATTAAACTATTTATTTCGTTTTTCATCAATTTTGTAATTGTGGCGCATTAACTGATTTAATTACAAAATATTTAAAATAATAGAAACAGGTTCATAGCTTAAGCGAACGTTGAAATCTCCAATGATTTGAAACCCCCGTCTTGATTAATTAAACACCACACTGTATTTTACGGTAGGATAACTTGTTTATTTATTTTAAGACGAACGATTGGATTTTGCAAGTTGTGTAAAAATACTGGGGAGATTAATTTTATTTGAAGCTGTTGTTACAATTCCGATTTTGCACTGATTTATTTCTTTCAAAACTTTTAATTTAAGTGTGCTTCGTTTTTTTTTTTGTAAAAAATTAGATGTTTTAACTTTAATTACAATAATCAAAAATTACAAACAGGTTCGTTGCTTAATCGAACATTCAAATCTCCGAAGATTTCGAACTCTAACTTGACCAATTCTTCTTTCCTCTTACCCTTTTATACCTTTGTCGAGGGGGCCGAATACACCGAGCCACAGAGTGGCCAAGTTCTGATCAAGCAGGTCTTTACTTAACTTTCTATATTGCAGTACTACATGAGCTCCCACTCTGCCGTACTACCAACTTGATTAATTAAACACCAAAAACTGCATTTTAGGGCTGCATAACTTTTTTTTTGTTCAAGGTTCAAGGAGTGTCATCGTTAGATTGTGGGAATTTAGCAAAAGTATTGGGGTTGATTTTATTCTGGGCGACTTTGAGCATTTACACATTTTGAAATTCAGCATTTAAATCTTTAAATGTAATTTTTACATGACTGACGTTGGGTTATCCAAAATCAAATTAAAAATATTTACCGCCTGGTTTAGATTGTGTCTTTAAACCTAACCAAAGAATGTGTTTAGTTTCGTTAGGTTGCGATGTTAATACAACAATCGAAAAACAGTTAAAAAACCTTTAATTAATACGTTTGGCTATTGTTAAAATTTCCTAGATCAAAAGCAACAATTCAATGATTTCTGTTTTTAAACTCTTTATTTACATGCCTTTTAGAAGAGAGTTTGGTTAAAGTTAACTGTAAACTCCGAGATTTATTTCAGTTGCACCTGACTTCTCCCAAATGGTTAATTTAATCAGCCACAAAATATGATTTTTATTAAAATAAAATTTTACTCCTAAGGTCGTTGTACAAAAAAAAAGATAAACGACTGTAAAAATATCAGGTTTTATGTTACAAATTAGACAGGTGACTTGACAACATTCTTTCAGAAACCTTAATTATACACTGTAAAGTTTTCTAAAGCACATAATCGCTTATTATTACTAAAATTATTGAAATTCCAAGAATTAATTGAATTAAACGCTTTGGAAATTATTTACCTACGCGTTTAAAAATCACGAAATTCCCAAGAGGATTACGTTTGATATTTACTGGAAATCAGAATCAAAGCAAATACCTTAATATTTCAAATATTTTGCAAGAAATTAAATTGTTTTCGATTATATAAATTTCCCAACAAAGCTGGTAGCTTTAATGGCATGTCGACATTAATATTATTTATTAAATTACAAAATCAGTAGAAATTGGATCGAGTTTAAACTAAAACATTTAAAACTAAAACCGGTAAACTGGCGGGTTTCACACTTGCCTACTTTATTTGACAAGCTACCCATTCATTCATCTCTAGTGGTTTCGCAAGAACTACACACGTCCATTATCCGTTCCGCCTGAGGATAAAAGGCCTCTTTTGGGTTAGGTCTTTTATTGATGAAATAGGGGCCATTGGTTTAACTAAGCTGTTTAGCAGAAAAATGTGTATAAACATATGTTTACGTTCCTTCTGTCACATTAGGCTCCAGAAAGTAATAATTTATTTTCTGTTGATTCTTCTACATCTCCTTATGTTTCAGGAAAGAAGTGAAATTCGAAGGCGATTTAGCTTCACTCACGAAGTGCCCATTGTGATGATATGTTTAACTAAAACCGATGTATCAGGAGGATATCCTGTAAAAACACTCGAGGACTGCAAGTCACTACTTCAGGAAGAACCCCCGCTTGGAGTTTTATTGTGTGGGTAGAAATTTTCAAAGTCCGAGTGCCTTCTAGGCGTCGTATGTGGTCCACATAAATTTTAATTTTACGTTTTGTTTCGTCTAGAAGTTTATTGCCCAAAAGTAACCGATGGTCCGGCAGCATTAACGATAAATTTTGTTAAAAGACATCGATAAATATTATTTACAAAAAAAACCTCGAGTATTTTTATAATCTGAAACGATAAAAATGTCTCGAGGTGAAATCGACATTAGTTGTTGGTTTTATTTCGGTTATTTATTTTGTTGGAACGACTATTTAGTAAAATGTCTATTTTTAAAAATTTGTTGATGTGGTTTTGCAAACTGACATTTGGTGCATTTGCATTTGTATCTCAACAATAAAAACCAGACATTTTAATTATAATGGAATGGTTTTCGATTTCCTTAATCTTTTATTCCGTTATGTTTTCTTAAAATAAAAAACTGGTTTCAGTTACAAGTTATTCTGAGATATTTAAATAAAATGAAATAAAATAAACGCTGGGTCTGAAATGAATGCTCAATAAAACTATGTTACTGGCCTTTTCAGCGCTTTTATATTTAAAAACAAGCAAATTAATACAAACATTACAAGAAAATATAATAAAATTCGAAAAAATCTCAATGAAAAGTAATTCCTTTTTGGGCAAATGGGTATTAAAAGTCAAGTTTGTATAGTTAACAGAAAGAACAATGTGCATTATTGTAGTCTTGTAATAAATTGCAGGCTTATAATAAAAGTAAACTTTGTCCAAAATATCTGCATTTAAAAACAGACAAGTTAACACAGAGATTGCAAAATTTAACATATTTCTTCAAATTATTTAAATTTTTCGAAAATAAACCACCGAAACAAACAAAAATGTAAAACCAAAGGCATAGTGGAATCATTGTTTTTTAGATTGTTCTTTTATGAAAACATCAAATGATTGCTGGAAAATGTAGACTGCAAAAAAATAAAAATGTCAGCAATACAAAGACCAGAAAATAAATAAAGCACAATAATTACAATTATTGTACATTTGATATACCATAAACAACAAAAAACATTGCCAAAATCAAAAACTATCTACGAAAACTACATGAAAACATGATTTAAAAAGACATAATATAGAAGAATTCACGGTTTAAAAGTAACATCGAAAACAGTAGTAAAGCAAAGAGGTAAAAAATTAAAGAGCAGAAGCAAATAAACAAGGCTATGTGATAATAATAATAATAATAATGTGGGAATTATAGCAGACGACCTGAACGGGTCCGGTGTGCATCGGTTGAGTGAGGGTAGTTAGTCGGGTGCGCGAGAAGTATGAGACAAAATAAGGAATAAACGATGGCGAATTGCAATAGCCTTCAAAAGTTCGGTTTGGAAGAAGTGTTCTTCTTCTTTAAGTGCCGTCTTTATTACTGAAGGTTGGTTACAATTCTGGCAAACTCTTCTCTGTTTTGTGGTATCCTGAGAAGAAGATGTGTTTCTAAGCCGCTCCATAGCCTGATATTTTTGAGTTAGGAGCATTTTCTTCTTCCGCAATCTCTTCGTCTCTCGATCTTTCTTTCCATAATCAAACTGAGAAAAGCATACCTTGGTCGTCTATAAATATGTACGAGATAGCTAGCTTTGACTCTCTTGGTGATACCTGGAAGCTCTCTATCCATCCCCATCCTTCTCAGAACGTTTTCGTTAGTTATACGTTTAGTCCATGGTATTTTCAAAAGTCTTGGGAAAATCCACATTTCCAAACGTCTCATGAAACGTACTCCCATTGTCCAGACTTCTTTTTCTTGGTACCATATCCTTTGCAGGACGTTGGCGAGGGGGACAAAAGCCACGTTTTTACACGACTTGGCGTCGTGAACTTTGTTATATCCTCCTTATAATAGGGTTGAATCTATATATGTACGTCTTCACAAAATTGTATCTAATATCTAGTGATTACGTAGAGTTTCTCTTAAGAAAGTTTGCTCTGGCCATCTTTATACCAGCACGATTTCGACTTCGGCTTCAAGATCATTTGTTATCCAAGTGCCCAGTGTCCTGAATTTCCTTACGTCCTCTATTTGTTTATTATTAATTTGAAAGAATAAACTTCTGGATCAATATAATAAAGCTTCGTGAAATACGGAGTAGAAATTAAATGTGTGAAAAAGTAAACAGCACGACACGATATATCTAGAATGCGGAGTTAATCATTCAGACAGTTGTTGGTTCATAATGGGATAGTCTTAAAGTACTTTAAGGCAATCTTGGATGGCAGGATGTTTTGAAACTGCACCTATTTGGAACTTTTGCTGCAGTTCAAGGCCTTGTAAAGCAGTTGGAACTGTGTAAGAAACTCTGGGCCAATTTGGGACCTATTTTCACCTATTTGAGATAAACTGTACGATAGTCTTATATTTCCAAAAGTTAAAACAATTTTAGGGCAGTTTAGGGCAAATTAAGAGACGGTAGTAGTTCAATGCGTTAACCTTGGACAAAAAATATAATGCGGAAAGCAAACTAACGAACAAGGTTAAATGAAAGGTAAAGAAAGCATGGATATTCAGCTTTATTTAATAACACGAAGAATATCCTTAGATTTGAAACCAAACATTAGTGATAAATGTACCTATACAGCCGGTTTTAGCCAAAACCAGTTGATGTGTGCACCAAATTATTTCACTGCCTCAACTTGACGCCTTCACCGTAGTTTTATAGGGAAATCAATAGTGATAGTAACGCCTCTGGTGGACAACGTAGTATCGTGAATGAAGCCGACTAAAATCTTGGTTGGATTGTTAACATAAGAAATGGTACAAAAATGTAAAGTAAACCCAACCTACTGCAGAAGGAATTTGATATCATTAAAAGAAAATAGGGACTGCTGGTCTATACGGGTTCGATTCCAACAGTAGCCACAAGGGATTTAGGGGTTTCTAATGTGGCATCAGCATCGTCGTTTTTCGAAAATTTAAATTTAATATATTGCAAGTAAGCCGCATTAAAAACCACTTTCGCGTAATTGATAATAGATTAAATATATCGTCGTTATATTGGCATTAGCTAAAGAGAATGGGGATGGAAGTCAGATATGGTAGGAAACCCCGTTTTGTAAGAGAAGTTGAGAAATAAATCTTTAAGTACTGATTTCAATAACCTAAAAATAGCATCGTTAAAAAACTTCCTACATTAACAAAACATAAAATAAAAAACAGGCTTAAAATTGGAATAAAAAATTAGCCCACATATCGACTGACAAACATCATCAAACCAAGAGCAAAATACAATATAAAACGGCGATAAATCTTAAAGAAGTTGATTATAATCGAATTTAAAAGGTAAAATAAAATTTAATATACCTAAATTGATGGTCGCCAGTAATAACCATTACCATAACAAGACACCGTAAAAACGACCATATTTAAATACGTAGTGACGCAAACGACTTCATAAAATATTCTCCACTTAACCAGAAACAATTGTAATTCACGTATACCTTCGGGGTGCTTTTTTTTCTTTTCTAAAACGATTTGTGTTTACTTGTGCTTCCTGCAGCGCAAAATTACTGTTTTGAAAAATATTACCGGCTATTTATTATTGTAAAGCTCCACTATTCGCTATTTACCCACCATCGTCTGTTTTCTCGCATGAATTGCATTTAAATTCTTGGTTTAAAGGCAAATAAATATGTATTTCAAACTCTTTTTCAAAGCGTGCAATTTTTTAATAATTCTTAATCGCCGGTAAACCAAAGGTCTCGGGTTCGATCCCGGATGAAGTCAAGTGAGATTTTTAAAAAAGGAAAACTTTACCCCCTTTCTAAATCACGGGTTGAAATACTTGGCATCCGCAAGTCTAGAATCTGCTCAATAAACAAGGAGACTTTATTAATAACTAAAGCAGTAATAAAAATCAGTTCAATTGCAATATATTAGGTCCTTGAAATAGTATGGATAAAATCATGAATGCCCAAGAATTAGAATTTCAAGTTTTCCTTATTCAGTCTAACATTGGGGAAAACATAAAAATAAAAAGCAATTTTAATATTATAAATAAACAATTACGTTGCACCGTCAGGAATGCACAAGTATTTTTCTTTATTTGTCGTCTAAATTTACAAACATAATAAACTCGTACATAAATCAATAGCAATAGAAATGTCAATTTGCATTATTTATGCCGAGGAATTTATTTTAACCATTATTAAAATTTTTAATTTTATACATATCTAGAAAGTATGAATACAAAACGATTTAGCCGTTTATAGCAACTATAATGTTGAAAAGATAGACGTTAAGAAAATTAAATGACATTTAAGTGTTAATAAAATTCCTTGAAGAAAACAGCTGCATAGTTTAACGTTTTATGCTACTGTTATGTTAAATGTCATAGTTTATTTTAACAATGGACATATTTGGCAACCTTTTCTTTGCAAATATAAAAACACTTCGAGGACATTTTTTTGAAAACTTTGAAACTTTAAAAATTAAGCAAATTTGAAACTTTGAAAATTAAACAAATTTTTAAGTTTAAGTCAAATAATCGAGCGATTTTGAAAACTTTCACGGTCAATGTCAGTGTTAAAAGATCGTCTTCCGGGTGGGGGCCGTGTCATTGTTGAGAAAGAAGAACTCAACATTTCGCCCACTTTCTGAAGGGGTTTCATCAGAAGGGTTTACCCTCTGGCTTGATTTACAAGTTGAGTTTCCATGCCCTTCTTCCTCTTGGCTAAGAGTTTTGCCTCCAGCGTGGTTGACACGTTGAGTTACCGTGATCTTTTAGTGTCCTCTTTTCTTCCTGATGAAGAACAGTCTGTAGCACCGTATCGTTCATTTTCTTGCCAGGCAACCTGGTCGATTTAAAATATTGCTCATTTTCGTAAAGCTGATCTAAGTTGAAGAAGTGTTAAAACAGAGTAAAAACGAAAACATTCTTCTAAGATTCAACCACGGCCAGTCCTCCAACTACATATTTTTAATGTTTCTTACTTTAGAACTAGTACGGCGTTGGGTTGTTGTAAACTCAACAATAAACTGAATAACTGTTTATTAATTAAATATTGATCCAACAGCTAAACGGTGGATTAGAAAGCTAATTAACTAGCTGAATAGTCTATTAACTGGCTAGTCAATTAAGAAAATAATCGAACCGTTGAACAGTCGAGTAAATAAGTAAATAGCCGAATAACCAGGTATCATAATAACTGCAAATAAGTTTCTTTCTTCTTCTTCTTTTTCTTTTACTTTTTTCCTGTTTCTCTTCTTCTTTTACCCAAAGTTTGACAGAGAATAACTGCAAATATGTTTAACGACCTGACTGCTGAAGATCTTCGTCTTCTTTTACTTTTGCCCTGTTTCTTTTCTTCTTTTACCCAAACCTTGATGCAGTTCGTTATTAGGGATTTTTGAACATAAATTTGTGTTTTATATTTGGAATAAAAACAGCAACGTTTCAAAATTTTTCAGACAGTAATGACCTCATTACCGTTCTTTAATGCCATATTACAAAATCGAAACTTCGCTATTAAGATTCGTTATTTATTTTCAAGGTAAGGAAATATGAATCATAACCAAAAACGTATTGCTAAATTATTTTTGTAAGTTCAAAAACGGTCCCATATACGGATCTAATTATGGTAATAAATCTATTTAAATAATAATTTACGAAAAAAAAAACACCTGCTTTCCCATAGAACATAAACGTGCAGATTTCATCATTTCAAAATGCATCTTCTGTCAAGCCAGAGGGATTTTTTTCGACTGGTTAATTACAATCTCAATTAAACATTTTTCTAAATAAGGTACGTCATAATTTCGAACTGACAAATTCATTAGTCGATAATTAAAGCCGTGCATAAAGACGTATTCACGCGTGACCCTAATTAGGCGCGTTCCCAGCATTGTCCCATTAAATTACACATTGTGTGGTCATCATTGTCCACCAGATTAACGGCGGCTAACTACGATTGGTTTGCGAGGTAGCGCAAATAATGAAGTTATTGTGTTAAAGCAGGTTGCGGAACACCGATTATGATGGCTGCGAATATGGCTGCAGTTATTATTATTATAATTTAGTTGTCGAATTTCGTCATTTTCCTTTAATTAGATCGATCGATATAGGAAACACGGACTAATGAAGAGGTCATTATCCGAATGTGCACTTCTATTAGAGGAAAACGTTTCTACGTCTCTGTTGTCGTGATATACTAGCCGGCTTTACTCTGAAGAGAGTTTAACCACCCCCTGCTGCTACTTAATGGAGTTGGTACGCATACGAACTCGACATCTACATCATAACAACACCAGCTTAATTCTTGAAACTATACTTCTTAACTTTTTTTTAGCAGAGAATAACAACACCGAAAGTACATGCAAACCAAACATATCATTTTGTTTATAATAAACCTACACCTCACGTCCTAAAGTTCAATGGGGCATGACAGAAAACACCCTTTTAAATATACTTAAAACGAGACTGTAATTACTATCACCATATTTAGGTACACATTTAAAAATCTGACTAATATTAATCGTTTCTTTGTAAGGAAGAAGTGAAAGGATATGAAATTCGTGGATGTGTAATGTCACTATTTAAACTGAAAAAAACTCATTTTAACGAATCAAATCTATCATAAATTATATACACGTGCAACACGAGTTATTTACGTATTTATAAGCTATACTTTTAAAATCTTTGTAGGCACCTGAAAGCATGAACTCCGTATCATATATTAAGTAGCACAAAGCTACGAATTTGCATGTCGTATAATGGGTTAATCACGCATACACGTGAGATCTAAACAATAAATGTGCAGGGCGTCCTTGGATTCTCTTAATGGCAGATTTGTTTTTAAACAATATAAAAAGACTAGCCATTTTAGTATTAAAAGGAAATTGCAACAAGTTATTAGAAAGAATTGAAAAAGAAGAGAACTAGATGGATAGCACGATACATCAATTATATTATAACGAAGCACCTAACTAGATATACCCTATGAGAATAATAGAAATTATAATTGAATTAAACTGGTTAAGCCTGCTTAAACAACTGGTTTTAAACTTGAGCTCACTATTTGTTGCTTGATACTGATAAAGACAAGCTGATTACTAAAAATTTCTGAAAGGCTATAATCGATCAATTGATTCCCTATTTCTTTGTTAAACCCTTTAACTATCAAACCATAAATAATTATAGCGTTTACAGTTAATGTACTGCAAAGAATTTTTTGAAGAAATTTATTCCTGTTTTGTTTTATTTTGTCGGTCAGAAAAGCTCAAGTTTGAATGTTAATTTGAATCTCCAGACTAAGTAATAAAGGACAATGGTTTATCAATAAGAACAAAAAGTAGAACAAGAAGTATAAAACGAAGGACAAGCAAAACAACAGGAAACATAAAAACAATAAGAAGAAAGAGGTAAAAAGTTAGAAGAAGGAGGGGAACTACACAAACAAGAAGAAGAAAAGAGGTAGAATAAAAAGAAGGAGAAACAAAAACAGAAGCTGAATAAGAAGAAGGAGTAAATAAGAATATTAGTGATTTAAACTACCTACTTAAAATTTAGCAGTGAAGATACTAAGTTTAAAAGGTGAAACTAATCACAAACTGCATTACCAGACATGTTCATACTGAATTGTAGTTGAAATAGCCCGAAAAATTTATAAAAATCAAATGAATTAATTTAGATATAATCTAGATCTACATTAAATCGGTTTAATTAGTATAAACCAACAATCAAAATTGTTGACAAATTAACAAAACCTTCCAACGTTGAAATTTTAACGTAAAACTAAAATATGAAAGATAAACATGCACGTAACCTGCGGTTTGTCCTGCATGCAGGTGATTGCAATCTGTACTGGTTATTTCATAAATATTCCTGTTATCATCTTTGGGATTTCCTAATAAGGCTTTGATGCCTTTGTTAGTAAAACATGCAAGATGGTTTATGGTTAGATTAACAGTGTATTTCCTTAAAATAGCAGAATATCTTCAACCAACTGCTAAAAGTCGTGATGAACAAATATAAAACGAGTGTATACGATTTAATAAACAAATTCAAATTTTCAAAAAACAGTATCTTAACACAGACAATTATATATTCTAGGAATTGTTCAGAATTGATACATGAAAGTAATGCAGGTGTTTAAACTATGAAAAAAAACTCAGGCTGTAAGGTTCGGTTTTCAGTGCAAGCTTAAGCTAAAATTTAGCTTAATGCAGCTTAATCTAAGACTCAAGTGTAATGAAGTTTGACTTAAGCCTACTTAAAGCTTCAACTTAAACCTGAACTGAAATAGCGACCCTCAGTTATTCTCATCACACCATGGCTGTACTAATGTTTTCAGTGTACAGTGCAAAATTTTCTAAAATAAAATCAAAATCACCCCTCATTGTTTGAAAATGCAAACCAAACGAATTAATGTTTAGAATTCTTGAAGCTAAACCGCCAAAGCAACCTCAATTTTTTTGAAGGAAATTAAACCTCATTTGAAAATAAATTTACAAATTTTCTACTAAAAAAATATAAATAAAAACCTTATGCCATCTATAGTCCGTTTCTACCTTAGAAGGAAGTACAGGCTCTTATGGGGTATGTTTGTCTTCGTTCAATTTGAGAGTTATCTCAATCATACCATCCTTTTTAATAAAACAGAGTTGTCCTGTTGTCCTACTTCTTTCTAAGGTAGGAAAGGTTTATAGTACCTATGTATGTATGTATTATCTGTAACCCCTTACACCTTTCGGTGGGGAGGCTGGTGCGTTAATGGTACATTAAATCACTGTATACGTAAAACTACGACTTATTTAGTTAAAATGAAAATAACTTGAAGACTTTCAATATCCTTTTTATATATCTTAATTGGGGGCTTCTTCACCTTAGCAACTGGTGGCGAAAGACTGAAAAATATAAGATGTCCAACTTGCCACAACAAACCTTTAGAAAGTATTGCAATACCCTTTCTGAAAATTCTAAAAATATAATATTTTTCAGGGACAATTCAAATTTGGGAATTCTGAATTTAATTGTAAAATTAGGGCTGAAATAATTGTATTTGCTTTAGGAAGTATAGTTTCTGTCAACGAAAATGCAAAAAATCACTTGAGATTTACATCTATAATCCCTTGTAAAACCTAATGTAGGTGCCTACTACAGGTGAAAATAGCAGAACCGCATTTAAAAATTCCATTTAAAAGCAGGAAATAAATACCTAAAAGCGAAAAGATGTTTGGGTATAACTGTAAACGAGTTATTCCTAGAAAATTTAATAGTACGGCCCATGCCGACAAGGTGCTTGCAATCTACTTATTACTAGGTTTTGCAAGGGATGATAGATGTAGAATCTCAAGTGGTGTTTTGCATTTTCGTTGACAGAAACTATACCTAAGTCTCAAAGTCAGTCGGTAACCCTCTTAAAAATCCCCAACATTTTAGAATTTATTTAAACAAAATCAAAATCAAACCTCCTAATTTCGATACCAACGGAAATTGTAGACCATTATATACCTATTAGGACTCAAAATAGAGCTAAATGATGAAAACAAAACCTCCGAAATTAGAAGAATTGCACATGCTTGGACAGCCGTTGGTAGGTTAAATCACATCCTAAGTAGTAACTTACCAATTACCCTAAAGTCTAAGGTATTTAACCAATGTATCCCGCCAGTCGTAACATACGAAACTATAACACTTACCGAAATATCTGCTAATAAACTAAGGGTGACACAGAAATCTATGGAAAGGGGTATCCTGGGCAGCCGACTAAATAATAGAATTAGAAATGATGTGATAAGATCCAGAACGAAAGTAACAGATGTGATACAAATAATTGCATCATTGAAGTGTAACTGGGCAGGACATATAGCGAGGATAAGGGATGATAGATGGGGCCGAAAATTCATGGAATGGAGACCAAAGATGAAAATAATACTTGGACATCCTCAAATACGATGGAAGGCGATGTTGAAGGCGAGAGACAGGGAAAAATGGCAATCTTGCACTGGATGATAACAGGCTGAAATGATGATGATGATTTTTGTTTTAAAAATAGAACTGCTTCCTCACTTTCAGATTGCGGTAGAACCAATTTAAAAAATGCATTAGGAACCCTCCACTTTTCTGTAAAGCTTAAATCTAAAAGAGGATATTTTGGTAAATTAACGTGAAAGATCAAGCAATTCACGAGAAGATTCACAGACAGTATTTATCAGCAAATGCTAGGTACTAATCAATATGCAACAAATTGCCCAAGGAATCTGCCTGAAGGTCATTAATTACGCCTGAAATTCTCCTGAAACTTGCTAGAATAAGAATTTGCAGAAAATTATCGGTTTACTAAAAATATAGGAGGCAGCCATTTCTTAAATTATAGAAAGAGATTATTTAAATATTATTCCTTTTCCAGAAATAAAACTTGAATGACAAAGGTGTTTTAGCTGGTGAGCTTTCAGAAACTGAGTGTACTTTCAGTTTTATCTTAAGCTAGTTAAAAGCACAACAAAGTATTTAAACAAGCAAGATTGAGGCAAGTATCTCCAATAATTAAGAGTTTGAATTATGAATCAATATGCAAAAAATGCCCAATAAATCTCTCTGAAGCTCTATGATTACGCCTGAAATTCTTCTGAAATCTGTTAGAATGAGAATTCGCAAATATTTTCAGAAATTTTGAAAAATTACTGATTTACTAAAAACATCAAACTGCCATTTGTTAAATTAACGAATTCTCTTTTCTGTAATAAAATTTTAATAACAAAGGGCTTTCAGCTGAAATGCTTTCAGGAACTCAGTGTATTTTCAGTTGCATCTTAAGCTAGTTAAAAGCAGAACAAAGTATTTAAATAACCAAGATTAAGGCAAGTAAATAAACAATTGATTTCAAAAAATGTTGTTTTAAAAATTGTTTCAGAATCCTGAATGCTTACAGCTGAAAAGAAACACAACCACGGTACTGTTAAGAAAATACTGAATTTTTTTTGTAAAGAAGAACGTCTACAAAATACAAAATATCACACTGAAACTGATATTTTAATCAATCCTAGAACTCCAAAAGTTCTGAAAACTTCAACATTTCTAGAGTTTTCAGGAAGTGTAAATATTTGATGTTACATGTTAAGCCTAGTTAATAAAGAGGCCTGAAATGTATTTTTATAAACAAAAGTTAAGTAAGCAAAATGAATAACTTTTGAAAATGCGAAATTTCAAACATTTTGGGAATTTATTTAGCGAAAAACTGAAAGTTTTCAGCAACAAAGAAAAGCAAGCAGGCGGTATTGTTTAGAACATGGTATGAGACTCACGTATTCCTAATAAAAACCTGCAAAATTCAGGTATACTTTTAAATACTACATATACTTATAAATAATACAAAACTTTTAGCAACAAATAAATAAATAAATAACATTTATAAACAAACAAAAAACGATTCTAATCCTTGTACCTCGTACCTCAATAACAAATTTATCCTCCCACTACTTTTACAACCAGACGACAAAAAAGCATGCGTCGTTGAGTTTCTTAACCGGAAACTTCAACGCTCGATTAGACAGCAAACCAGAACTTACGCAATTATTCAGGTTAGAACTTACGAGTTTATAAACATATTTTCTATAAGCTAGAATACGTCATGTTCTTGTCTATACAAAGTTGAGATCGCATGCAACAGACTGCTTCGATTTTGTTTCGGTAAAACTGTGACAACTCTATTTAAAATACCTACTACTGGAATTTATTGAAGCTTTGCTTGCATCTTTTAAAAGTTAACGATGTGACTAGAAATCTAGAAGGAAAACGAGAGCGCCACTACTAGCGCGTCCTTGACTTTTAATATAACAGGAATGTCTTGCATAAAAAATAATTAAGTTAATTACAAGTTCGTTCTGACAGAGTAGGTTTGTTATTATCTGCAACTCAAATTACAACGACATGAATAAATTGTTGGTAACCCCACGTTTTCCTTCCACTATTTTTTTCTTCGAATCAGGCTATGTAAGTTAATTTTCAGCTGTCCATTAGAATAATGGTTCGTGTTTTACACTATATATGCATGTTTTTGATAGTTACAACCAGTAATTATATGCAAATTTGGTATCTGAATAAACAATGAACGTGACCCAATTTTAAAAGTTAATATATGCGATTTGTTTCTATTATTAGCTTTCATCTGTACTTTACATAATACCATGTGAACGTAGCCGGCAGCAACGTCTATTAATTGTTTCCTTGCATACTTTAAATACCACTTGTAATGTCACATATTTATGTATTAGAGCAAAACACCGCACACTGATTTATTTATAATAATGAGAAATATTAAATGGTGTTTCATTATGAAATTTAAGCCTGACATACGACTGGGTTGACATTTTGTTATAGTAAAATCGATACGGCTGTCCGAAGTAGCACACATTTAGCAAGATTTTTTTTGATTAATTATCTCCAACCATTAACAAATTAACGTAAAATTTAGAAATCTAGTCACCCAATCTTCACCAACAAAGATAAATGAACGAAATAAAACTCGTCCTTGTCGATCGTTGGTGCGTGTCAAATATCAAGATGGACAATTTTTTTAAAGTTTCTTCCTAAAACTTATTAGGTGTCCACGTTTCACCGTCGTGTTTACTAAAAAAAGCCGAACGATTTATCAATGTAATTTTGTAAATCCTTTCTTTATACAAGTTGTTTTCTATGTTTTTATATTACGGAACACCAGCTTTCTAAGCCTTCGATTTATATGATTTATTAAACATTCAGCTAAATATAAGCACAACGGGAGTATAATTACAATAATTAGACACATTTAGGTGCTAAAAGGACCTTGAATGCCACGTTTATAAAGACGCTTTTGTAAGTTTAACGCGAGAACAAGAATTTTTATAACAAATGCTATTATAAAGAGTAAACGTTTTAGTTGTAAATTAGTACAATAAAACGTTTTTATCGCACACCTTGCAAAAAAAAGAACGTACCGAATGAATGTTTCTAAATTATTCAGTTGCCAAAGGGCACAATCAGGATAAATAAATACACATAAAAGCTTAAATTTTAATAAGAAAATTCGGTAGTCATGGATTTAATAATATTTTTACGACCTTTTCTATAATTTCCCAACCACTTCTAGGACTAAAACAAAACGAGATATATTTTGTTTGATCTCTAACATAAACTGTGCTCCAACACCTTAAAATTTGAACGAAAATATGTATTTAGAGCATTAGTATTATGTAACTCGGTAATCTCAACAAATTTCCTGTTTTTAAACTTTAGCAAAGTGTTAAATTAAGTAGAGTTTAAAATTCGTTTTACAAGAGAGACCATGTGATCAGTTCAATAGTTTTAAATTTGTGTATAAAAATATTAAACAATGGGGTCTCTCAGGTAACCACTATAGGTCCTCTAATATTTTACTATATACATTTATTTTATTTTATATACTCATATTAGTTTTTTTTTCATCGGAAGGATCTCTTTCTGGATTGGTTTACAAGTTGAGTTACCGTGCCTTTCTTCCTTTTGATAAAAGAGTTTCGCTTCTGGCGTGGTTTACACATTGAGTTACTGTGCTCTCTTTTAGTGCTCCCTTTTTTCTTCCTAATGAAGCCCCATAAAAAACGTCAAGTTTTTCTGTCTCAAGAATGACAGGGTCCCAACCCGGAAGACGTTCTATTTAACAATATTAGTTTATACACCTTTTTGACAAATTGCAATGATTCCTCTGTAGCATCATGAATCCTTACGCAATAAAGAAATGAAATGAAATATTACATTTCAATCCCTGAAGATCCAATAATTACACAAAAAGTGCTTATTTGTATTTGTTAAATTTCGATTGGCGCAGCTGTCGCAAGAAATATTTCTACGCTTTTGTTAGTTTTCAAGTAAGAGTTTGAAAAACGTGGGCAATTATATGCTCACAGGCAATATTTTCCCTTATTTTACGAATTTCTAGCTTCATCGAGAGTGTGGTAAAATTAGCCTTGTTTAACTTCTGTGGATAGAGTTTAAGATTCTTCGTCCACGATGTGTATTTAGTACCTATTTGTAAATTTTCTTTGGCAAAAAAGCTATTCGGATTCTATTGGGTCAGTTGTATACATCATAAAGCGCTCTTTTATTTTCTAAATCAAAGCTTCAATCAAAGATGCCAAATGGAGGTGTAGAATCGGGCAGGAGTTCTCCAGGGATTTTCAAATTAGCAATGCTGTGAGACAAGGGGATATATTGTCACCAGTCTTGTTCAATCTAGTATTTGAAAGAATTATCAGGGCAATACAAAGCAACCGTGGAGCCACAATATATAACAGAAGCTCCGAGATGCCTATGCGGATGATGTCGTTTTAATAGGAAGACGAGGAAGAGATATCGCAGAAACATTCAGACAGATGGAACAAGCTAGCAAACCGACTGGGCTCACCATAAATTAAATTAAAACTAAAGTAATGACTACATGGCGTGGAGGTCCTCAAATAGAAGAAAACAAACTGCAGGTAGAAGATAAAGACATACACAGAATAAATGAGTTTAAATATCTAGGGGAAACAATAAACCATAACGAAATTAAATACCGAATAATGGCAGGAAATAGATGTGTTTTTAGTCTTAACCGTACCTGTAAATTGCGGCTCTATAAAACATTAGTTATACCGATAGTAAGCTATGGCTATGCCACAAAAGAGTAAAGAATTATTGAACCGTTTTAAAAGGCGAGTGTTGAGGAAACTACTCGTATATGGGCCTATATTAGATGAGAACCAACAAGAATGGCGAATCCGTATGAATCATGAACTAAGATAGATGTTTGAAGAGCAAGATCTGGTAGGGTTCAACGAAACCCAAAGACGTATGGAGAACACAAGAACACCAAGAACAGCTTTCACTGGAAGGGTAGAGGGACGACGTACACGAGGAAGACCTCGAACTAGATGGCGCGATAACGTGACAGAAGATCTAAGTGAAATAGGACTGCATAATTAGACCAACGAGGCCCTGGTCTGGAAAGACAAAGTTGGAAGGCAGTTTTAGAAGAAGCGAAAGCTCTACAAGGGCCGTAAAGCTGTGATGTTGATGATAATGTATCTTCCAAATAAGTATGGCGCCCCTCAAGAAGCGTCCATAGGTCCTCTAATATTTCTTAATCAAAATCAGCTTTAATTCTCAGTTAACATTTCTAAAAATAAACGCTTTGAATAAGCTGACTTCTTTAAAATGCATATTTTTCAAGAAAATATTAATTCTTACGAGTACAATAAAACATTCGCGCAATAAATTATTTTACTGTAATCAATTATCTCAACCACTACTCGTTAATTAAGTGTCTGGTAATGACTATAAATATCAACTAACTTCCAAAGCAAATTAAATAATAGGTAAGTAGAAACGCTTTGAATATTTACTAATCAAAACTTAACAATCGGAAACTTGGGCTAGTTTTTTTAATTAAAGAAACTACGTTCGTAAAGTATTTACAGTCTTCATTACTCGGCAGTATTTATAAAAAAAATTAACATCAATTTAAAGGTCATATTAAGCCCAAATATTAAAGTGATTTCCGGGTTGTAAATTTTTTTTTGCAAATTTTTCATTAACCTTAATCAAAGATAAGACTTAGAAATATTTTCAGCGTGTCATGAGAATTTTAATTTCTTAGGGAAGTAAGATTGTCAGATTTCACTTTTTATTAGTCATAATTACAACGTAAAACTGACAATACATATCTTAAAGCGGTATTCGGACAGCTATATATGAGATAATAAGCAAGTATTTAGTATTTGACGAGAAAATCATAGATCCGTATATATGTATATCTACCTTGCGGAACCGCCTTTTTGGCGTTAATTGTTACTTATATACCTTACAATTTACCGAACATGACAAAGCTTTCACGCCATTTTAATTTTAATTCTATATGTACGCGCGAATTTCCTTTACTAAAGAAAAGACTGGCAAAGTTTAAATTTATACATATATTGTATTTCGATAAAAACATAAGCTACAAGAACTTATAGACTCTACGGAGGTCGGTGACAGAGTGTGCAAATATAACAACAAATTTCATATCAATTCCTGAGTCTTTGACCGGAGCCAAGAAATCCGTTACAAACATGACCAAACTTCACACATGTTGCCAGTCGACCGCCAAAGCTTTCGTTTTAATGACCCATAAAACAAATGCGGGGTTTGTACATTTCCTCCCCCTTTTTGACATATTGTGTCAAGAAAAACTGAGAATATAAACGATATAAAGAATAATTGATTAATTAACTATAAACGTAATGCAAAAGTGTCAAAATATATGCGCTTGGTACACTATCACTCATGCGAGATTGACCTTTTCACGCACTTCCACCTCGTCGGCACGCACTTTTGTCACAAACCCTACACCTCGTCGATGGGAAGAACAGCCAGCTTCCGGACTGAACGGGTGTAGACTCCTTGGTTGGTTCGGACAGTGGCTACACGGATGAGACCATCAGATCCAGGAAATACCTTTTCGATACGTCCTGCTTTCCACTTCATCGGTGGTAAGTTGTCTTCAGCTATCAGTACCAGAGTACCAATATGCAGACCTGGAACAGGACGGCACCATTTCGGTTTAGGTTGGAGTTGAGTTAAGACCTCGAGGCTCCAACGTTTCCAAAAGTGTTGCTTTAATTTTTGGATTCTCTCCCAGCGACTTAGTCGATTTTCTGGTACTTCGATGACATCACGCTCCGGAAGACCGGATAAGCTTTCTCCGATCAGAAAGTGGGCGGGAGTTAGTACTTGGAAATCAGAAGGATCGTTGGAGATAGGAGTCAATGGGCGAGAGTTTACAATGGCTTCGATTTGGGACATAAGAGTTATAGCCTCTTCGTGGGTCAAGTTAGCGTTCATTACAACTCTTTTTAAATGATATTTTGTTGATCTTACTAACCTCTCCCAAAGACCACCAAAATTTGGGGATTGAGGCGGAATGAATTTCCAAATTATGTTTTCGCTTGATAAAAAAGGTTGTATTTTATTTTGTAAATTTCCGTCATTCAAAAATTTACAAATCTGGTCTAATTGTGCTTTTGCACCAACGAAAGTTTTCGCGTTATCGCAATAAATGTGAGAGGCTTTGCCTCGTCTTGCAAAAAATCGTTTGAGAGCGTTCAAGAAACATTCCGAGGTCAGATCACCAACTACCTCTAAATGTATCGCTTTGGTTACCATACAGACAAATAACGCAACCCACGCTTTAACTGTTTTCGTACTTCGTTTACCCCCTTGTTTGATATATATTGGACCGAAGTAATCCAGACCAACTTTCAGAAACGGTCTACAGGGTGTGAGCCTATCTTTCGGCAAGTCTCCCATTTTCTGCTCAGTTAGACGCGGAGATACGCGGAAACAGGTGACACACGAATGTATTACCTTTCTTATTTCATTTCTAGCTCTAAGAGGCCAGTAGCGAGTTCTGAGGGAAGCTAAAGTTTGTGTTGGCCCTGCATGGAACAAGAGAATGTGTTCTTTTCTGATAAGCAAATGAGTCACATGATGCTTGGTCGGTAATAAAATAGGGAACTTTCGATCGAAATTCTGAGGAGCATTACGCAACCTACCACCCAATCTCATTTGCCCATCTTTGTCGATAAATGGGTCCAGAGAATACAGTTTGCTGTTTTTAGCAACAGGCTGACGATTATTGAGCGCTAGATATTCCTCCGAAAATTCACGTTTTTGCACGTTTCGAATGATAACATTATGAGACTCATTAAGTTCTTCTGTCGATAAAGAACCGCTGCGTTTATGGTTTTTATTGCGTAAATTGTAGATATACCTAAGACAATAGGCCGTAACGCGTTGTAATTTTTGGAATGAAGAATATTTAGCTAGCAACGGGAATTCTGGACTAACCGAAATTACTAAGACCTGCTTGCGTTTTTCCGGAATATTATCTCCTTCCGTTGTTGGTTGGAAACGATTTTCTGGCCAGTCTGAATTGTTTTTCGATAAAAATTCAGGACCTTTCCAGTATAAGTTTGAGTTCATTTGCCTGGGATAAGCGCCCCGAGAGATTATGTCTGCTGGATTACTTTTGCTTTCTACGTGATACCAATCCTTGATATTACTTAGACCTTGAATTTTTGCCACTCGATTGGCCACGAATACTTGCCAAGTATTAGGATTCGCATTTAAATAATGTAGGACGATCATAGAATCGGTAAAGAAATATTTTTTGGTAATACTCAGATTTAGTTCTCGAGTTACACGATCCATCAATTCGGCTCCTAGCAGCGCTGCGCTTAATTCTAAGCGTGGCAGAGACAGTACTTTGAGAGGGCTAACACGCGATTTACTACAAATTAGGTTCACCTTATAAGCTTTGTTCTCGATTTTGGTTCTGATGTACACTGCGGCACCGTAAGCGCGAAGAGATGCATCACAGAATGTTATGAGGTCTGTTTCTGCGTTAGTTTTTGGAATTATCTTCCGAGGAATATTAATTTCGTTCAAGTATTCAAGTTCGTGGACAAATTTTACCCACTCACTACTAATATTTTGGGGAACTGGATCGTCCCAGTCTAACTTCAGTGTCCACAACTCTTGCATAAGAATTTTCGCTTTAATTAGGACAGGTGAAATTAGGCCGATGGGGTCATAAATTTTAGCGATAGAACTTAAAATCGATCGTTTCGTTAGATTACCGGTCATTGGTTGCGTTTGAATGCGATAATTGAGTGTATCGTTTGAAGGATCCCACCATAACCCAAGTACCTTCGCCGTTTCACCTTTATTAAGGTCTACCATTTCCGTTAAACCAGGTGTTGATGAGTTGGGAATAATTTCGGGAATGTTACTATTCCATTTTGCGAGTTTGAACCCACCACGACCTAGAACCTTTATTAGTTGTTCGCGTAATTCCACCGCGTCGTTAAAATTTCCTGACCCAGTCAATATGTCGTCAGTAAATCTATCTTCTTTTAATACCCGGCTGGCAGCGGAAAATTCGCTGGCTGCATCCGAGGCCAACTCCTGAACACAACGAATTGCTGTGTATGGAGAATTTGTAAGTCCAAATACAAGTCTATTAAGTCGATAAATTTTTATTGGTTTATTTTCATTGAAGCGCCAAAACAACAGTTGATATTTTGTGTCTTTCGCAGCAATTTTTATTTGCAAGAACATTTTCTCCATGTCGCAAGATATTACTACTTCATGAGTGCGAAACCGAATTAATATTGCAAATGGATCGTTTTGTAAATTAGGACCGGTCATTAAATTGTCGTTAAGACTCAGGCCGTTGCTTGATTTTGCAGAGCCGTCATAAACTATTCGTATTTTCGGATTGTTAAGATCCCGTTTAAATACGCCTGAATGCGGTAAATAAAATACGTTTTTGTTTTCGATTTCTTGAGCAGATATCTCTTCTAAGTATCCGTTTTCAAGTAACTCACTCATCGCTTTACCATACATTTCTTTATAATCGCTATTTTTTCTGAATTTTCTTTCCAACGAAATAAATCGCCTCATTGCGTTTCGAGATGAATCTCCGAGGTTAACTATGTTGGTTTTAAACGGTAATTCAATAATAAACCGACCGTCGTTTGGGTCGCGACGATAGGTATTAACGAACTGTTCTTCACATTCGATTTCTTCCGCGTTCCAGTTATTTTTTATGGGCGCGACCTCTTCCTGAACCCAGAAACGCTCTAATAAATCATTTAAATCGTTATTTTGGCTATTTTTTACGACTACATTACACGATGTGACCGGTTTCTGATCTTCGTCAATGAATGCGCCCCCAACTATCCAACCCAATAATGTTTTTGAAAGATATAAATTTGGAGCAGATAATTTAATTCTACCGATACATAAAAGATTCCAAAAGGTCTCCGCTCCTAATAACAGGTCGATGGGACCGTTTTTGTTAAAATTGGGGTCTGCTAAATTCACGTTTTCAGGAATATGTAGCGTAGCTTTGTCGAAGGATTCCGTTGGGAGATTCGTTGTTACGTTCCTTAAAATGCAACACTCTACGGAAGCTTCGTAAGGATGATGTGACGAACGCAAGGTGATATTTGCCATTTTCCTAGTATTGTTGCAGGTATCGTTTACACCAGCTATGGATACGTTGGTTTTACTGGTTCTTAAATTTAATAATTCACACATTGATTCCGACATTATGTTTATTTGAGATCCCACGTCTAACAGAGAACGGCATTTCCTAAATTTTCCGGAAGAATCCTTAACTAATACGATTGCAGTTGACAACACGACATGCGTTTTCGATAACGTTGTGCAATGATTAGCACTAGTAGGGGTTTGCTGCTGATTTGCAGGCGTAGGTTCGTGTATCAAGGTGTGATGTAGACGAGACTGACATAGCATACAGCCGGATGATTTGCATTCCGATAATTTATGATTTGATCTTAAACAATTTGAACAAAGGTTACGATTTTTAACTTCCTTTGCTCGTTCGCTGACGCTTAAACGAAGAAATTCTTCACACTGATTGATAAAATGCGTTTTCTTGCAAAAGTGACACGAGAATTTGGATGTGGCAACATGAGAGGTACGAGAAAGTACCGGTCTCGCGTGATCGTTCGTATTTGTTTTCCCGTGATGATGATGATGAGGCTGCTTATCGATTGGCCTCTGCTTTTTATCTTGATTCAAGGACTCAAGTACGACGCGTTTCTTTTCTAAGAATTCGGTTACTTGCGCTAAGGTAAGAGGATCTGAATTTAATAAAGTATTTTCAAATTCCCTCCTAGTATGATAATCTAACTTGTTCATGATTACCGTAACGAGCATCGCGTCCCAGGAATCCACGGGTATTTTCAAAACTTTGAGCGCTTCTAAATTGCTGGTAACATCGTCGATAAGTTTTTGCAGAGATTCTGCTGAGGATTTATTTATTTCGGGGGAACTTAATATCGCTTGGACGTGACCTTGTATGATCAAACGTGTGTTTTTATATCGCTTTTGTAAAACTGCCCATGCTGAGTCATAATTTTCGCTAGATATGGACAATGACCCGATGGCGCGGGATGCTTCACCTGTCAGACACGATTTTAAATAGTGGAATTTTTGACAGGCGTCGAGTGAATGGTTGTTATGAATTAAACTTTGAAATGCATCATAAAAGGGTAACCAGTCCGTGTGTGTCCCAGAAAAGGCAGGGAGCTTTATCACGGGTAGCTTGACGTTAAGCTGCGGAGGTGCCGGAAATACTGGTTTTGGGCTAGAACTGGCAGAGATGGGAGACGCAATATTTTTATCAAATAAAGTTTGTAACTCACTTAATACGGTATACCACAATTTTCCAAATGTACTCATTTCTGAAAGATTAGCCTCCTGATTGCCTTCGTTTTCGTCAGGAGAACTGTCTCCTTGTTCACCTGTGGTTTCGCAACACATAATATCGATATTAACATTTTCGAACTCTTCACGAATTTTGTGCATTTCCCCAATGCGACTTTCTACTTCTTTCGGGTTTACACCTGCCGCGAATTGTTTCCCGAACGCCTCGATATCCGCTAATTTTGATTTAATTTGTTTCCTTTTCGCTAACAACCTTTTTAAATCGGCTATAGATGCCATTTTTTATTTATTATTTTTAAAGAATCGATTGTAAATTACGCTTTCAAGGATCGGTAGGGATAGGATATTGCCCACTTACCTGACGATCATAGGTACTCTTGAGTAATCTCCGTCGTGAAGAAAACGATTCGATGATTCGATCCCTGTTATTAAGCGACGATGCCTCTTTACGATTGGCGAGGAGCTTCGTTGATTTCGTTTTTGTGATCTCGTTGACGATCAGCAGATATTAGACGATAGTGGTACTCTCCAGGTACGCACATGAGGTTCACTTAGTGCTCGCTTTTACGTTTTCGCGACGACTTCACCAAGTAGAACCTTTTGAACGATTTTTCGATAAGCACTTAGTGTTCGCTTTACGTTTTCGCGACGATTTCACCAAGTTTATCTTGTTATACGATTTTTCGATAATGCACTTAGTGTTCGCTTTACGTTTTCGCGACGATTTCACCAAGTTTATCTTGTTATACGATTTTTCGATAATGCACTTAGTGTTCGCTTTACGTTTTCGCGACGATTTCACTAAGTTTTGAACGAATTTTCCGGGTTTTCAATCCGGCTCGAAGGACCAATGTACGCGCGAATTTCCTTTACTAAAGAAAAGACTGGCAAAGTTTAAATTTATACATATATTGTATTTCGATAAAAACATAAGCTACAAGAACTTATAGACTCTACGGAGGTCGGTGACAGAGTGTGCAAATATAACAACAAATTTCATATCAATTCCTGAGTCTTTGACCGGAGCCAAGAAATCCGTTACAAACATGACCAAACTTCACACATGTTGCCAGTCGACCGCCAAAGCTTTCGTTTTAATGACCCATAAAACAAATGCGGGGTTTGTACACTATATATGGAATTGTTTACTAAATAGTTATTGCTCGACACGCACTCGCAACTTGCAAAAAAATCTTCGATAAATGTGTATGGTGGTTGTGAATTTGTGAAGTAACGTACGTAAAGAAAAACTAAAACATTCGCAATGGACGCACCGATAGTTTGATTAATTTAAAAAGTGTAATAATAAAAGTTTATTTAAAAATTATGTGATGTAATGTTGTATATAAAAACTAATGGCTAACATAATGGGTGATTTATAATCAGTCACGCTATGGTGGTCAGAGTGCGTGCGTTCCGGTAGATGGCAACGTTTTTCCACATTGTTCTCACTAATACATTATTTCCGGTATCTGTCCCATATCTAAGTTAATGCGCGCCTGCTCGTAATACACGTAATTACATTTACATCGTATATTATTAGGGTATACAGAAGACAACGGTGTTATTGTGTATCCTCGTTTGTTCTACTAAAAATGATCGTTAAGAGATTATGGACACTTTGACATGATTTATTGTAATGTGTTTATTACATGTTCAAAAATTAAAATTTCTGAAAATGATTAATTAAACATATTACAGAAAGCTTTAATTAAAATTTACAAAAACTTTAACAAAACCAAATTAACTGTAGGAAGATTTGTATATGTTTAAAGTACAATTTCAGAAATTTCAACAAACAATTCCAACCAGGAGTGAAAGAATCAATAACAAAAAAAAAACATCTAAAAAGAGAAATAGGTTAAAAAGGATGGAAAGCAGAAAGAGTTGGGAACAAAATAGGAAATAAGAGCAGATACCAGATTAAAAACAAACAATAATAATGATAAAAATTAGTAAGAAACTATTTAGAAAGCAGGCAAGTACAAAAAGATAAAATATGGCGTTAGCTAAAGAAAAGCACGAATTGACGTTACGGACTTACAGAAATGAAAGCATCAACAACAATATGTAAGAAAAATAGACAAAAAAAGCGGGACAGCAAACAAGTTAGGAACAAAACAAAAATGAGAGCAGCGACAAAATTAAAACAATGATAGTAAAAATGGCAATAAACCATTTAGAAATCAGACCACTAAAAGAAGCAAGTTAAATACAAGCAAGAATTGAAGTTGTGATCTGTGATCTTAAAGAACAGAAAGTACCAATAGCAAAAGGAAAAAATAATAAAAATATGGAAAAATAAAGGATAGCCAAACGAGTTAGTAATAAAAAAGGGAAATGAGTGCAGAAACGAAAATAAAATAATTATAATAATAATTATATAAATTATCAATAAACCATTTTGAAATCAGAGCACTACGAAAAGAAAAAGTATGACAAAATAAATAAGGAAATAACAAAAGGTTAAAGACAATCACGAATGGAAGTTATGGACTTAAAGAAAAGAAAGTATCAGTAGCAAAAGGAAAAATAAAAAATCAAACAATTACAAAAACGAAATCCATAAAAGATCAACAAAAGAAGTACTTTAAAACAAGCACGAATGGAAGTTACGGGCATAAAATACGGCAAAAACTATAATAAAAGAAGCAGAAATTACAAATTAAAAAAGGCCGAATGCCTGAAGGGATTTTGAACTATAAACGCATGCTTTTTTATTAAAAAAAGAGATGAAAATAAAAAATCGAGAAACCGACCAAAAGTCATCCTGGACAATATAAATGAGAATATTGAGATCCTAACAGAGGTCTTTGATCAATTATAGAGTAATATAACACTAAATGAAGGAAATGCTTAGGTCATAGGAGTACCTGAAAAACCGCAGCCACAACCTAAGGCAATTGGTTTGGACTACTTTATAATTTAATTTAATTTAATTTACTTAATATTTACAACATTTAATTTACACTTTTTTTTCGCAAGGCTTTCGTGTAAGATCTGCTTTTATAAAAAATTCAGGGACTTTTTTGTGGTTTTTGTATTTTTAAGTTAAGGTGCGCACCGAGTTTATTGACCAAATTATAAAAAAGATAGAGATAGAGGATTATATTATCAACAAATACATAAGAAAATGTGTTACAAATGCTTCAGACAGACAGGCCTACATATAGCCAATCGAAGCTAGGATTTAAGGTGTTCAAATAGATTTTTTCCAGACTCATTTGAAATTCTTGTCAAATTTTTCTTAAACTTTAGTAATATCGGCAGTCACAAGTTTTCTTTGTATCATTCGATGCTTGTGCAATACCCAGAAACGTCCAATGGGTCTGTTCTGCGGAACTGCGGTAGGATTGTCGATCCTACTCTTGTCAAGAAGAGCGATTGTTGCGTCAGCATAGTGGATAAGCTTTATCCGGTCAAAATAGAATCTTTTTATGCGTGATCTTATTTAAAAAATTTGAATTTTTTTCAGGCACCGATTTTGATAAATTTCGCTTTTCCCATAGGTACTTCATCACAAAAACAGGTGAGCTCTGTACATCTGGGGCAATAGCCTGCCGAACCAAAACTTTGGCAGGAAATTTTGACATCGAAATGATTTCAGCTTGTATAGTTGGTAAGTTACATGGAACAATTGAAACATGGCTGGACGAAGTCATTTCTTGTAGAGTTTCCTGCAGTCTTTTCGACGACCTAGCCGCATTTTGAAAACTTTCAGTCTCTTACGTGATCGAATCCCAATTTCCTTTCTGTTCCGGACCACAGATCCAGTTGCAATCCTTAATTTTTCAGAAACTTTTCTAAATGAAATTTTTAACGAAAAATTGTTTTATATTTTCGGCCATTCGCTTGTCTCTGGCAGTACGTGCAGGTCTCGATTTTTTGTTATATGTATAGTCCCTACATACTTTTTAAGTACTTGGTTTATCCGTCTAAAGGTACATTTGAAGGGTTGATGTGTCAGCAATTGATCAAATTCGTGTTCCTGAGAAAACTGTGAAATTCTCTGACTTTGTTCTTCGGCAATTTTTGAGTTTGGTATGACCAACTGAGAACTTTGAAGATAACAAAAAAATATATCAAATTTTTCCCAAAAACAGTCTCTAAACTACTTACAGAGCTGTTACCGCCTGAAATTTTCAGTAAGGTTCAAAAGTATTCGGATTTTTGACGCCGGAGAGGTGAGTTTGCAATTAATGAAACTAAAACAATTTATGTATTTTATGCATTAAAAAAAGGCTAATTAACAAAATTATAATTTCCTTATCGAATAATCGTATGTTTTCCTTACCTAACTGTATTCATTTCCAAAACTAGAAGTTTCGAATTTTTTCTAACATCAAACTAGGAATCAAGGCTAGGAACACAAGACAAATGCTGTGCTAACCATAGGTTATCGTATGTTTCCTTTCTTCGGCCGTTTCGTTTCTAAAACTATTGTACAAGAAGCTCCGAATTTTGTATGAAAATCAAGTCGGTAACAATCTTTTATATGAGGCTAAAATTTATTAATTTTAAATTATACTCGTATTTATAATATTAATTCCAAATTAATAAATTTTATTGTTCTTAAGAATAAACTGCTCTGCTAAGAATTATACTCCACTAAGTTCTTCTTGGTAGAATGTAAAAATATCTATAAGCGACACAAGAATAAAATTAATAAATAAACACACAGTTTTACATTAAAAAAAAACTTCAAATATATTTCATTGTCAGCCCAGAATTTTTAAATTTTCTAAATATTGTGCTTTAGGTGCAGTTATATGTGAGTGAGTGGGATTATCGAGGGGGAAGTCACTCTAAAATTTTGTGTCCCAAGTATTACACTATTACATATAATTGCACGTATTGCATGAGTATTGCACGCATTACACAAGTATTACATAACTATTGCAGGAGTATTGCATGTATTACACAAGTATTGCATAACTATTGCACGAATATTGCATGCATTACACAAGTATTGCATGACTATTGCACGAGTATTGCATGTATTACACAACTATTACATAACTATTGCACGAATATTGCAGGCATTACACAAGTATTCCATAACTATTGCATTACATACTAGGGTGGCCCTTAATTATGGTTGAAAAAAACTTTACCGGGTCACCTCTCAAATCGATTCTAAAAAAATAAAAAGTAATTTTGAGCTTTACCAGCCCTCTAATTCCACTGTTAAGGGGTGCCCCAAGGAGCCAAGTTTTAAAATATTGTCGTTTTTTTCGGTTTAAACGGCTACGTGCGTGTTCCACGCATGGAGTAGTATATTAAAACTCAAGTTACAGAAGGCATTGTTTTCGCGCACGAGTTCGAAATTTGGACACGAACCGCGTAGCGACGAGTGCCCGAACGGAGGAGTGCTCGAATTGACTTCTGTAACGAGTTTTTTATACTATTTTCTCTGTTTCGGCTTCCATTTGCATTATTTATTTATGCTTATTTTTATAAAAATACTTGACAATTTCCAGTTGGAAAATTTTGGTAAAATAGTAGGTTGGTAATAGCGATTTTTGCTTGACAGTTGACAGAGGTTTGACATTTGACGTTTTTGTTGCCTAGCAACGAATGGTTGTCTAGGTATTTTGTGCATTATTTGATACAGTATCACAAATTTCTGAAAACAAAATATCACCAAAAATCGTTTAATAATGAAGCTCATTAAAGCATCAAAATGCGTGCTAGAATAATGTCATTCTAATGCCAAAACAGAGAATAGCTATTTGTACAATGAGATAGGAAAAGTGCAGTTTTTTCATTCTACACGTGAATGGAAAAAAGAAAAAACACTTTTCCGAACAAATTGTACACAAAATTTTGTAAAATTCGGTAAAGAAATCCTTCTGCCAAACTTTGGGAATACCTTTATAATGACAAATGGAGCAAAAAGTATTATACCTACAATTTTTTTCTAATGTGCATATTTTCTAAGAAAGAGCATGCTTTAATTTGCTGTACCCCATTTTGCGAAAACAAAAACAAGGGGTTAAATGCAACTGAGAAAAAAATGGTATAAGAATTTTTTAGTCGTTTTATCGTTGCAAACCCACCCTTAAAGTTTGGCAGAAGCATTACCTAACACCCTATATAATCAAGTTCGTTTTGATGTAGTGAAATGTTTCATTGCCATGGAAAACAAAAGTAAACAAAGTAAAATTTTTCAATTTGTGAAGTGTTTTGGTCTGATTTCCTCTTTTGTTTTATTTTTCCTAACTCAAACGAGTATTAAAAAGTCCAAGAATTCCTTACCGAATTTTACAAATTATGTTTCCTCACTTACGACACACATAATATGTTTTATAGATAGGGTGTATTATGCCCCTACCAACCAAATATTCAATTGACTGAATACAGCAATATACGTAGCGGCTGTGCCGCAGGTATGAACATATCCATACGGAACAATGAATCAGATCTACGTATGTATAACATACGGGTTTGTATGTGTGGTGTCATACGAGCGGCGCGGTCGCGGCACGGTCACAACTTGTAGTGACTTCGCCGAGCTTAATGACGCTGCCGCATTCGATGTGATTTGTTGTTCCTTATGGATATGTTCATACCTGTGGTACAGCCGCTGCTTATCTTGCAGTATGCAGTCAATGGTTGACCGCTGCGGCGCCGCAAATATGTCGCCGGGTCAAAAGTTTTCGCCTCAGAGAAGTCGCCGGCGTTATAAAAAGGAAAATTAATAACCTGAGAGAGACTTTTAATTAAGAAAAGAAAAATATTCGAAAATTTTTGTAACCATCTTCGGTTTGTTTTTATTAAATCTGTCAACAAAATTTCCTCAATTGTCAATTCCAAATACTAGCCTCTTTTGTAAAGATTCTCTGCAACACGCTTTTTAGATGGCGCGGCACCATTTTAAAATCGTATAGCATTTCGTAATAATGTAAATTAAAATAGTTCTCATTTACGAGTAATCACACACTAGTACTCGGAAATGTAAAGCACTCTTAATTTGCTACCGTATTAGTATCAGTTTCAGAAAACATGAAATGCCCTTAGATTTTTTTTATACGAACAGCATGATACTATTAATGTGCAGTTTAACAGGGTGTTATGCGACAAATATTTACGTGTTTTTTTTTTAATTATCAAAAATGACATTCCTAGTTTTCATGTAATAATCTGAATTACTCAAAGTCACAGTTTCAAATTATGTGTATAAAACTTATTCGTGAAATTTCCACAATTGGTATTTTTCACAAAATACTGTAATACCCTTACAAGGCTATTACATTACATTATAATGTGTTTATTGATATAACGTGTAAATATTACACGATATTACACTGCTATTATACTGTCTTATACAGGCATTACACTGTATTGCATGAACATTACACCGTATTGCACGAATATTACGCTGTATTGCACGGACATTGCACTGTATTGCATACATTATATTACAATATTGCATTAGTATTGCATAAATTTCACAAGTATTACATAGTATTGCAAAAATATGCAATAGTATTGCAATAGTATTGCATTAGTATTACATTAGTATTGCATCAATTTCACAAGTATTACACAGTATTACAAAAACATGCAATAGTATTGCATCAATTTCATAAGTATTACATAGTATTACACAAACGTGCAATAGTATTACACAAACGTGTAATAGTATTACAATTGATTATGTCCCAACTATTACACAAGTGACTTCCCCCTCGGGGATTATATCCTTGAATACTTTAATTAAAACTTTCTTTTTCCAACTTTTCCTGAATTCATGATTTAAATAATGTATGAACCAAAATTAGTTATGGATTCTCAGACTCCGAGACCAAGCAGACTAGGTAGCATTAACATATTTTGTGCTGTGCTAATCGCAGGTAATCGTATGTTTCCCTTCCCCAGCTGCACTCGATTCTAAAACTACAAAAGCTTCGGATGTTGTAGTAACATCAAGCTGATAATAATTTTTTTGTATGAAGCACGAAATTCATTAATTTTTAGTAAATAATAAATTTAGTTTTTATTAAGAACAAACTGCTCGTTTGAACAATTATTTCCCACTAAGTTTTTCTTGATAAAATAAAAGCGATGACAGAAAAAAAAATAAATGCACAGTTTGATATTTTAAGTCTAGAATGTTCATATTTTATAAATATTGTGCTTTAGGTACAGTTCTGTGTTAGTTGTACTTAAATACTTTAATCTAAAAAAATTCGTCTTGCCATGGTTTAAGTCAGGCATTAATTAAAATTAGTTATGGATGCATTCTCAGATTCGGAGATCAAGCAAGCTAGGTAGAGTTCTACATCAGTCCGCAGATATGTTCTTAAATAGTTTCAATCTAAAAAATTCCTCTTGTCAATCTTTTCTGAATCCATGCTTTAAGTATGTAATTAAAATTAGTTATGGATTCCCAGATTCAGAGATCAAGCAGGCTAGGTAATATGTACTGCAGGTTTAAGTCCGTCAAACTTCGAAATAGGTACTCTAAATTTACACAAAAATTACATTTTTATCAAGAACACGATTGATCACCTGCATTTTTCATTGGCTAACGAGTTTTCTTGAAATTTTCTATTTGTACTGTTATGTAAATTTAAGCATAAGCTAAGACGATTTGGAGTAGGGAGAATGTTTAACGATGACTTGGTTTTCCTCCTATAAACAATTCCCATTTCGTAACTGTGGTTTCCTTGACGTTTTGTATAAAATTATTTATAAATAAGACTATTCGTTTATCTTAAAGGAAAACAAGAATCCAAGCCGATTTTGAAGCATGATTCACTCATGTATAATTTTCTAGCCGCAATTGTTTGAAAGGTTTTTCCTTTACGGTTTCGTAAAATAAAACACCTACAATTTACACTAGAATAATGCGATTAAAACGTACCACAAAACACATAAGAGCATTTAGCAATATTTCTAAATGTATATTAAATTACAACGACCGACAAGCGGGCTAGAATAATACGATTCGATAAATAACTAGAATTAGATGTCGGCCGTGCTTATTGCACATGCATATTACGTCGCCCACAAGACACCGGGATAATTTTTATTACCATTCATACCGTTTTAAACTCATGTCACACTATAATTACCCTTTTCTAAATGTTATGTTCGTATTTAAACCTGTTAAGATCGAATACACTTATCGTTAAAGTCACTCAGGGAAATTTATAAATGATTTTCCAATTTTTATGACCTTGCGTTGAGCAGTTCTAACCACGTATCTAGAACTAATACGGATTGTGAACAATTGTTTATTCATTAATCGGAATGAAGTGTTTTGTAATCAGAAGTTATTTACAGCAGGATTATTCATATTCCTTTTGTTGTGGTTGTAGTTTATAAGCAGTCAAGCGGAAACACCGTTTTTGACAAGTAAACAATTCTTTAAATTTTCGTAGATGGTTATAGAAGACAAAAGGCAAAATCCCCAAATTTCCGTATGTTTTCGTGATCAACTAAGTTGGTTGTTCACTTCTCAAACTGCACTTTTATTTTGCTCCAGGATCTGGTATTTCTTTAAATTCATTCACAAATCAAAGGATTTCCTGCAGCTATTTTAGTTCTGTCATTTAACGCAATTTTCAAGATTTGAAATGATGCCAATGATGAAATGAAATCATGAAGATGCCGATGATTTTAAAAATTCCCAGCAAGAGTGGGCGCCCTCTGAGGCAGCAAAACTCTAGTTAGGTTGCGAGTAGCCGACGTAAGACCTACACATCTCACCTAGTAAAAAACAAAGAAAATACTAACGCTTTGTGTGTACAAAAAATTCATTAACCTTTAACAGTTTTTAACTTACGTTATTCATAATAAATACGTTAGATGGTTAGATGAATGAACATAATTCACAAAAATGCCAAAAATACTTCAACAGACGTAAGAATTACGCAACGATTACAGCCTTATTATTCATAATTAAGCCTCAAATTACGAGAATTAGTTGCAATTTTTAATTTAAACACAACTCTTTCCTGTCAACAAGAATCCTGTTTAAAATTACAAGCAGAAGTTTTACGCGAAAATTATAGGAATTTCTGTTTATTTAATGACGTCTATAAATAAATAATTACAAGAAACAAACCAGGAAGGTTAGCATGTCAAGAACGTAAGTAGGTGGATGACGGAACAAGAAAAGCCATGAATTTTAAAGGAGACAAAACCAAAATATTAGGATTTAAAGTTCGAGTGTTTTTTCTTTAATTTTAATTTATGAAGATTCACCTTTATTAGAAATTAATGTCAGGCTTTGATATATTACCTTACCAAAACAGGCTGTAATTACATAAATTTGATTTTTGTTAGCTTAAGGATGGAAGCTTTTCAAAAGTTAGCGATACAAATATGACCTAACCTCACTTTTCACAGCTTAACTTAAAATTCTCATTAATCGCCATTCGTTTTAAATGAACATCAGAACATCCTACAAACTTCCTTCATTATTTGACTTGCTGAAGCATAAGATTAGTCAATTAAATGTAGGAAATATAAAACAGAAAAGGACCGGAATGCTTACCAGGGATAAACAGCTTTTATGGTTGCTTCAATAAAATTGCTTTGAAATTACCCTTTGTTTGAATTACTGAAAACTCTCGGATCAATCAAAAACCTTTTTGATTAATAATTAGCCTGGCACATGAGTTACTTTCCAAAAATATCTATTGTTCCAAGAACTGTAATTTTCAGTAAATTATCAGATTTACATACACAATAAATGGTTTTAATAGAATTCTAACGAAAACCAGGGGTATTTTAAACTCAAGCTCCTATCTATGATTAAATAAATTTAAGGGCTCAAATTTAACCCACCTGAATCTCCTAAAGATCGTTAATAAGTAAAACAGTCACATCGCCTATAAAACCCCAATAGTTCCATATAACAGCCCAATTTAGTAATTTGACTTTACAGACGAGTAGCCTTGATTTGTAAAGGGTTGATGTATTATTTCCCTTTCCGTTTCAATTCAATTCCCTATAATTATCCTTTTGTTGCCCCTTTATAACCCTTTGTAACTACCTGTGCGATTTAAAAATCCCATTGAAATTTAATTACCTAAGGAAATATTTCCTCGTGATTCATCACGATGACGGAAGAAACTAAATATCTAGTCTAAGAAATTACGTATAAAAAAGTAAAATACGGTATAAGTAAATGATTTTATAGCTTTACTGTCACAATCACGGAGCAATGACTCTTTGAATAAGCCATAAATACTTGTACCGTGTGATGTTGCCGCATTATTGAGGATATTAGGTGTAAAAATTCAAATAACTTGACTCGATATATGCTTTATTATAAAAGCTATCTTTATTGCGTGCATTTTGATGCTATCGTAATATTTAATTTATGACTACGAATAATGTATGCTGCTTACCTACTTTTGAAATACTACACTTTTGTAAATGTTGTATAAAATTAAAATTGCTTTGATTTATAATAAATTCTATTCGTAATTTGTCCACATAAAAGCTAAGGTTAGGGCTTAGTAATAAATTAATAAATACATAATAGTAGTAAATGTAGGAACAAAAGCTCTGTAAATCATTTCCTCAAAAGATTAAGAGATAAATAAAATGCATGCGCATTGAATTATGCCTTATAACTCTGTGCATTGCTAATGTCCACTACTTTAAAAAATGGTCCAGAAATACTTTCGTACTATTTAAAAAAAAAGCAAACAGATTAACAGATGACCGATGTACAGGTGGAGGTCCGGCTTGCATCGGGTGAACGAGGGTAGTAAGGGGGTGCACGAGATATACGACAACGACGTGGGAGGCAGTTGGAAAAATACTAAAGTATGCAATGTAGTTTAATTATTTAACTAACTTTCCTAGAATCACACACTATATTAATCCAGTTAGTTTAAGAATTAACAAACTAAACGTAAAAAACTTTAGGAAAACTCCAAAAGGAAATAAGCGAACCATTTTACCAATCATGAGTGGAATTTACAAGCAAAAAAAAGTTATTGGCTTATTAATTACCAATTGTTAATAATGCGATATGGCATTGATTTCAATAAAAAAAAATCTACCCACACTGCTTCTCCTTTCAAATATTTGATGACTTGCAAGGTCTGGGACATTTCGTATGCATATCATATACCATGTATTAATCAAGTCGTATTGCACTTTTTAATTACGTAACAATTTGTAATTACATTTAAAAAAGCGTATTATGTTTTTATGTAGCCACGAATAAATGAATAATTGTAATTAAATCGGATTTTATCTTTGATTAGTGACAGTTGTAGTTTATAAAAAAAAAACGAACTAAAAGTGTCTATGAATGAACTTGATATTAGATTAAAAGAAAAAAGAATGAATGGCAAAATTAATTTTCAAACGAATGTTATAAACTATTGTATTAGTTAGAAATTTATTTCCTAGGTTTTGGAAAAATTTCTTTTTTAAACAGCGCATTTTGAACTTACACTTTTGATATGACTTGGGCCAAACACAACCAAAAAACTATAGAATATACTGAATAGAGTAACAAGTACGGTAGAACAACCAGATCGATGAATTGAAAAAATTATCCTGGTTTTTAGGAAAGAAAATATTTAAAAAATTATACCAAATTATAAAAGACTTTTTCAGCATTGGTTTCCATACTGGAAACTATTTCGAGTTTCCAGAGATTTTTTATCTCGCCATTATTAATAAATGTTTGGAAATACCAGGGGTTTCTTAACAGCCGAAAATGAAACTACAAAAAGCCCAACAAAAGAAGCTACATAAAAGTATAGACAATGGAAAACTTTAGAACGTTGCTGACATAATTTTAATGTAAAATAATGAAAAAGCATTGACAAAACATTACGAAAGTATTCAAAGATATTTACAAAATCCAAAAATTCTAAAGATGCGTACATAAGCAGACAGACAGATACAGAAAAACCAACACAAGTAAATCCAAAACGAAGATTAAAAGCAGACAAATTCAAAACAGACAATCAATTAAAAACAGAATAGTTGACACAATTGAATAAATTTAAATAGCTAAGCTCAGTCGTAACATAAAATGGAGGTTCAAAGATAAAAGAAAGAAGAAGAAGAAGGCGAAGGCAGCAAGAAGACCATTTCATAGCATTATAAATACAGTTCTAACACAAACAAAATAGTAACAATACCTTAAAATTTAAACAAAATTATTGTTAATTTTAAAATAAGGTTCCTACGAAAATTAGACGTAAAAACGATTGCTGATTAAATTAAGAATACAACCAAAGCTGGAAGTAAAACCATTAGAAACAATTGTAGAGGAAAGATGGATGATATGGTACTCTTGCATACAGCAAACGAAGAAAAACAGAGCAATAAAGCGAATTTCCTCTTCTTCTTCCCATTTCTCCTTCTGCTCTTTAGAGCGCCAGAGGGTGTTTGTTAATTTTCACCCAGTTTTCCCATGACTTCTGGTCCTTCGTCATCTCCTTTATTTCTCACGGGTCTTTCCGTTCGTTATTTCAGAAATTGTAAAAGAAGACTAAAAGGACACAAATAGAAGAGGCGAGAAATATAAAACCAGAAGAGCAAAAAATGGGAAGATATATGAATATTTATTGAAGAAAGGAAAATGGAAGACTTTAAGAAGGAAATAACCTATCACCCCCTTCAGCCATAACGCTGAAAGGGTAGGAAGACTTTCGTTAATTTTTTTTTAAATTTAATTATGAATTTAGAATAGAATAGACTGAACGAAATATAAGTTTTCCCATGCCATCTGGTTCTTTGCCATCTCTTTTATTTTCCACGCACCCTTCTGTTCGTTTTGTCATAAATTTATGAAACAAAATTAGCGAAAAATAAATGTAAAGGATGATACAGGATACGGACAGAAGAGGCGAGAAATACAAAACCAGAAAGGCAAACATTGGGAAGATATATGAATATTTATAGAAGAAAGGAAAATGGAAGATTTCCAGAAGGAAATAACCCACCACCTCTTTCAGCCTTAACCCTGAAAGGGTAGGCTTTTGTTTTTTTAATTAGTTCATTATGAATTTACAACAGAATATACTTAAAGAAATGTAAGTTTTTCCACGCCTTCTGGCCTTCTGGCCCTTTGCCATTTCCTTTACTTCTCAGGTGTCTTTCCGTTCGTTTTTTTTCACAAATTTGGGGAACAAAATCAGCAAAAATTAAATGTAAAATAAGACCAAGAAGCACACGCACAGAAGAGGCCAAAAATAACTTATTATGCATCATTGTATATTGTTTTGCCCATATTTATAATGTTCTTTTCTTTCTTTTTGTCCTGTAATTGGCATTTGCTGTTGGACAATAAACTATTATTATTATTATTATTATTATTATTATGGAATTATGGATTTACAATAGAATTAACTGAAAGAAATATAGGTTTTCCCATGCCTTCTGGTCCTTTGCCATCTCCTTTATTTCTCAGATGTCTTTCCTATTGTTTTTTCATAAATTTACGAAACAAAATCAGTGAAAAATAAATGTAAGGGACACTCCCTTCAGCCTTGTACCTGAAAGGTTAGGAAGGATTTCGTTTATTTTTTTTATTTAATTATTTATTCACAATAGAATAAACTGAACCAAATATAACTTTTGCCATGCCCACCTCGTTTATTTCCAATCGTTTTTCATAAATTTACGAAATAACAGAACGAAAATTAAATATAAAGGACAACAACGAATGTCACGAACAGAAGAAGTGAGAAATACAAAACCAGGCAAGAGATATGCATATTTATAGAAGAAAGGAAAATGGAAGGTTTCGAAAATAAAATAACCCATCCCCTTCGGCCTTAACTCTGAAAGTGTAGAAAAGCTTTTTTTGTTATTTAATGATGGAGTTACAACAGAACAAACTGAAAGAAATATACGATGAAGGATTGAGGAAGTTAACTTAGTTAAGCAATTAGAAAAATATAAAAAATCACTGATTGCAGAATAAAGGTCGATTCACACATATCAGTGACGTATTCGTTCAGTTCAGTGACGTATTCGTTCAATTCCGTGAGATTTCATCCGTATCAGTGATAAAAATTATCGTTGTCATGCTCTGATATTGACATATTCAGACATGTCAGGCACAGTGACGTACTTTATTTTTCAGTGTCAGTTACGCATTTGCACAGTGAAATACAAATACCAACATTGAACTGACACTGAACGAATACGTCACTGATATGTGTGAAACGACCTTTTTAAAGTACTTTAATATCCTTTTTTGCATTTTAACAAAAAAAGTGGACTTTTTTTATTAAAAAATCATAAAGAAAGCAACACTTTTTTTAACTATTTAATTTTACATTTTGCATTAAGTAAGAATGCTTTAAATAAAATATTGTAAATTGTCAGTTTGACAACTGTAAATTCTCAAATCCTTTTTATCCTATTTTGAGGGATTTGAGATGTCAAAATGCAAAAAAATATTGTGTACAACTCGTATGAAAGCATCTTTTTTTCACTCGTTTGATTGATGCACTCCGGCTTCGCCGTCGTGCATCAAACTTCAAACTCATGAAAAAAAGTATTGCTTTCATTACTAGTTGTACAAATAACTATTCATCTAAAATTTATAAATATCGAAATAGAAATAAGAGGCAGTTTTTTTGTTTGTATGTAACTGTAAACGTTTTAATAGAGGTCTGTTACAAGGAAAATCGTGGACAATGACAAGCAAAGAAGTGAGCTGGAGAAAAAATAGAAGGAAAAACAAGGCAAGACAGGATCAGAAACACAATGTACAGAGAAAAAATGAACGCAAAGGTCATAAACGTCCAGATATAAGAAAGGAAACTAGGGTGGCTAGGTCATGTACATAGAATGGTGAAGCAAACTTTCAAAGCAAGACCAGAAGAAACGAACAGGGTGGGAAGACCAAGGAAGACGTGAGCAGAGAGGGCAAAAGTAGCAGTGGAACAGAGAGGGCTGGAATGGAATACAGCACAAGACCGAAAAGAATGGAAAAAGTGGTGCCAAAAAATTCCAGGTGGAGACTGATGACAACCAACTGAAACCAAGCCTTACACTTAACGGTAGAAAGGCCCAGGATTATGTATGTATGTATTTCTCTATATCTTCTATTATCTCTGTTAACCTCTCTATCCCTCCCTCATCCCCATCGCATCTCCCGCAATGCAAAGTATTCAGTTTTTGAGATTTTCTTTATTGGTTTTTGACAGTAATGATGCCTTTATTTTAAAACAATTTTCGCTTTTAGTAAGTCCCTTTAGTCAGGTGTTGGAGCTCAAATCGCACGAAGAGTTTTTCTTTGAGAACAAGAAAATGAAGAAAGCGCTTCTGAGGAAACATGAATGGTGGTGGATTTTTCATTCTTTGAAGACGATGAAATACCTTATTTTAACGTGATTTAAAGAAAACTCTTTAAATTATCTTTTAGTTAGGTGGTAGAAGCTTATACCTCAAATCACACAAAAAGCTTTTCTTTGAGAAGACGAAAATGAAGAAAACTCATCTGAAGATGACATAAATCCTGCCCAATATTTTTTAAAGCGAGAAATTAATTAATTTTAATTACCATTTCAGGATTTTTCATTCTTTGAAGACGGTGAAAATTCCTTATTTTAACGTCTGTGGTTTTTGGCGATTTCAAGAAAACGCTTTAAAATTGACAGAATAAGGTGGAATAGTTCGAGCTGTAATTAATTACAATAATTACCGTCCCAGTTTCCGTTTTTGAGAAGTTGCAGAACCTGCCCTAATTTATAATATCTACCACGCCATCGATAGTCTGCTTATACGGAAACACTCGTAAGTGGAATACTGATTTACTTAACCGAATTGTTTTGTGTTTGATTTATCATTTTCAGGTACTTTTGATTATGTTTTATTTATTGTTTGGATTTTACTCAAATTTCGATGATTTTAGATTCCTTCTTTTCTCGGCGTTAAATGGCGACGTCAGAAGGTGAGTTTTTTTTTTGAAAAATCGTCGTCACTGGTGAGATTCGAACCTGAGACACCCAGCCACTGAGCTTTTCAAATACACAGATACACATACAAGAATTTAATACAATTGCAGGAGTCTGCATTATTAATTGTTCCAGGAAGATTTTTATAACGGGTCCCCAAGACGGGGAGGGGAATTAATGAAACGGCACTAAGGTGACTTTCAGTCTAAATTTTCATAAAAGATTTGCACATTCTAATAGCTACATAAACCCAGCAAAAACGGGTGCAATTTATTTCAAGCATTCAACATATTTAATTCCTTTAAACGGCAAGGTAACTGCAATAAGAAATGTACACACCCCGTATGTAAAAAGCTGCTTTCCTATGTTTTTGTAATTATGATGTCAATATACTTATGAATTAACTGTAAAAATTAATGACCCGCGATATAAACTGTTACATTAAAAAAATAACTAAATTGTATAATTTCCTTGAAAGTAATGCTATTCATAACAAGGAGTATTTAAATGCTTAACTATTTTGGCAGTTAAAAGCATGAAATTAGCTTGGAGGTTCACCTTGTGTTTTTTTTTTTGTTCTGTTATCAAAAGTAAGAAGTACGTACGTCCAAAACAAATTAAATTTAAATGCTTCCCGTTATGTTCGTTCCTTAAACTAATTTTTGTTATTACTTTGTTTCATGTTGTTTTACAGTTAATATGTTTTTCGGTTTTTGTTTATTGGCTTAAAGGTATGACAGCCAATTATAGAATAAATTTGCGAAAAAACGAATCTCCGCCAACAAAAAGTCAATAACCATGCATAATGTAAAGCACATAACATACATTTCAAAACCAATTTAAGTAAGAGGAAGCGGTTTCAATAAGAATCCGAGCCTATATTAGGTAAATTATGGACAATTTCTATAAGTAGCAGAACCCTAGGGCGCCAATTTGTCGCAACTTTTTTTGTATAAGTTACAGGAATAATTTAGAACCTGCATAACTTCTTGTTATATAACGGGAAATTGCAAGGACAACCTTTATTTTATAGTTAGTACGTGTTATAATTTAAGGTAAAATATTCCGATTCTTGCTTAAAAGTTAGTTGCCTTTCCGAAACGGTTAATTTTTAAATTGAATTCAGCATTAAATCGTAAGGGATCTCTGATTGGTCGTATTATGCAACATTAAACGGACTTGAGTAATCTTATAAATAAATTTATGGCTCGAGTAATGTTAATTAAGTGAAAATAAAATGGTAAATATTCATAGTACGAGATAAACATATTAAAACTCTTGCCCCAATCGTATTGGAAACAACAAGTTTAAATGTTACAACTTATGCAGTTATAAAAGAATTTTAGAAACGAGTCTTTTGCATAAATTAAAAATTAAAAACAAGATCGGAGAATTTGTCGTTGTAAAACTGGATCAAACTGTTATGGAGACAGTGAAATGATCGGTAAAAATGGATTAGACGAAGGTTGCCTTAATTATCGAATGCAAATCGAAGCCGAGAGAAACTCACATTAAATTTAAAAAACGCGAAATTTGATTTCGAACTGGTTTACGACACATCAATTGGGTCACCTTGGTTTCGGAATTCGTTTTTTCGCGGCAATTAAGTTTGTATTTTTCACCGGTTATACGAAAAAGGTAAGCGAGGCCTTGTAACCAAAAATAGAGAGTTGTCAAAAAATTCAAATGCGCCAACATTGTCATTGATTGAACGATAATGTTATGTATTGTGATTAGAACTGTTATATACAAGTTAAAACTACGAGCTTTTTTTAATAATCCGGTCTGCGTACGGGACATGAGTATGCAAATTAACCAAGCTCTTTAACCTTTATCGTAATGAAACTTTTACAAAGCCAATCGTTTTATTGTTAACGGGCCACATAAACCTATAATAAAAACCAATTTAGACGGCATTCAATATCTGTTGTAAAAAGCATCGACCGTGTTCAGTCCCGCTAAAAATAAGGGAGTAATTTATCGCTGTCTACCTACCGAAACAAATATTTAACATCGCAGTATAAATTAATTTCCGGTAACAATTTAAGCATCGAGCTATAAATTCGGAAACCGGAAATTTCTGTTTAATTCTCAAACGGTTCCGATAACCTATTAAAATATCCTCACGAATTCCCACATACGAATATGATACGCTCCGGCGAGTTTTCCTACAAAACTTGTGAAAAATGCACTGGAAACTCAAATAAGATTTCTAAACGAATGCATTTGTCGGTGTGACAATCAACCGACGATTTGCATTTAACATAATTGTCAATAAGTATAATATATGGCCGACGTGAACACCATCGCCATGATAAATTGCACCGACTTAGAAAGAAGAGAAATTTATAACTGAAATACGTAATGAGCAATTTTACCGCAGAAAAAACTTAAATCAAACCATATTAGGAAAGTTGAAAATCAGCTCCGACCGATGCCTGTTCTAACTTTATTAAATTATTCAAATACGTTAAATGTTCGACAGGCCGATTATAATTACGCTAAGGGTAACGGAATAGCAGTAGAAATTGTCTACGTTTCCTTGTTTAACCATAAGTTACAAGAAGTTATGCAAGGCATCTGTTGGTACACATATAAATCTTTTGGAATTAAGTAAACCGAGATTTTTAAAGTCAATAAACAACCAAAAGTAAAAAAGAAGATATTTAAGTCAAATTTTCCAAACCTTGAAAATGTTTACCGAAAGCAAACCAATTTAAATAAGATACTTTAGGTTTTTTATGTTTCCCAGAAATATTGTGAATTATGGAAATGATGTAGTGTCAAATTGCGGAAAACTAATCTTATCTACGGATTATATTATACGCGTTGAAAATCAAATACAAAAAACTACAGTATTTTAAGAGTGGAAAGCTTCTTTGACAAATCGAAAATATTCTTACATAATCAGATTGAGAGCAAGATAATTTTTGGAACGGACAACTAAGTTTATGTTTGTATTTATCACAAATCGTTCTGATGTGTGCACAACGAACTGTAGAATTAAAACAGTGAAACAAAAACACAATAAAATGGCAAAATAAGTTTTAAAAAATGTACAAAAAAGGACAGTCAACGGAAACTGCTAATATGGAATTCAAAAAGACATTTGAATAAATTCACAAAAATATGATAAATCATAACTTTACACCTTAAGTGGAGTATAATCGCAATAATCGCATAACTTGCAACATAGAAGGTTAAGGTCACACGTGCTGTTTTCTTTGCCCATGTATTTCTTACGTTTAAAACAATGAAGAGTATGAAAATCATAACATGCTATACTATTCCAGCGCTGTAAAGTCCCAAAATTGATGTTTATAAATAGCACTTGATACAAGTCACCAAATAAGCTTTAATCTAGAATGTGTGGGCCAAAAACACAAGAAAAAACTTAGGTAAAGGTTCAAATGCTTATCAGTTGTATTTTAAAAATTGCTGCTACATTGGTTTTGCATTCATTTTAGAGCAAACTTTAAATGTGAACTTTGCATTACAGATAATTTTTCAAAATGTAATAATCCATTAAATACTAATGCGTTAATTGTATAACAAAAATAATTTGTTTAGACGTTTCTGGTATTTCAAAGATCAAGGAAATGTCAACAAAGGCTTATAAATTCAAATACTTAATAAAAGTTTTGCATTAAGTGGCAAAAACAATGATTTAAAGTTTATTTCTTTATAATTTAAAAATTGCTTTACAATTTCATTAGCTTAAAACAAACCGAATAAGTTAATAATGTTTATAAAACTTTGAAAATTTTCGTAACTTTATTAAACGTAAACAGACTGAAATTACTTGATTGATATTACCTACCATGAGAAAAGGTGAGAAAATGATTGTTTATGCTTAAAATTAATCCATCAATTGATTTTTAGCAGAAGCCAACCAAATCAATAATCCTTCATTTAACTGTAAAATACACTAATATTTATAATATTAAATCTGTTAATAAAAACAATACTTAATTCTGTTTTTATTGATAAAATTCGCAGAACTATACGTTGCTACACTTGCTGGACATTTATTTGAGCCCTAATTCTAGTAGCAATAAAACCAAAGTAGAACTCTTAATGCAAATATCTGCACCTTAAGTAAAATTATTAAATTTTTCGACAAATTCAATGTTGAACCCTATTGTTACATAAATCTTGTCAAGCTTTTTATCTCTCCCTCTCCCCCCCCCTCTCACCCTCTCGTTGTACTGTAATCCTTAGATTGGTCCGCAGCTTTCCATTTTAATTAATTTGTCGCAAGTAATTTCCTTAAGAATTGTATAATTCTCTGCACCAACGTTTTACATTACTTGTTTCATAAACTCGAGAAAAGTTGTAAACTTTTAAGCTTCGGTGCCTAAAAATTCCACTGATTATTTTTTAAACAGTCCTGTCAGCCAATCATAATGAGAAAAAATTTCAAAACGACCAATAGCATTAAAATTACACTGACAATTTGCTAGTAGCTGATTACAGCAACAATTTTTTCACATTGTTTCATTGGATCACAGAGCAATACCTGCTCTGTGATTGGATCTTTGTTTAAATAAATGCATAAAAAGTTAGCTTTGACTTTGACAGACATTAAGAATTCAGCACTGTCATCATTGTGTAATAGTTTAAAAAATAATCACGCCGAATTACATTCGTGGTAATAATTTTTTTTTGATAATTTTAACTAGATTAGCACTCATCTATATTGCTATTAGCATAGCATAGCAATAAAGATTCGTGAATCTAGTTAAAATTATCAAAAAATTATCACCACTTATGTAATTACTGTTGACTATTCAACTCATATGTCATCTGTCAAAAATCGACCAATCAAAATGCAAGATTTGACGTTTTTGAACCAATCAAAACGAATTGTATCGACAATTTTAACTAGAAAAAATTGTCGATAAAATTTCACTAGTGATACGAAGCGACAGTTTTTTGAAAACAGTTTATTGCTAGTTATATCCCACAGAGAACAATTTTCGTGTAAACAAACTTGAATGTGGACTAATTTATGAAAAATGATTCAATGGAAATGATTTTTTTTTTTCGTTGAATCGTCCCTCAAATACCATTCGTGGTCAAAGAATTGTAGATTATTTTTGCTGTAAAATCACTCATGTTCCATAATATATGCAAGCACAAGGAACATTCGTGATGTTACAGCAAAAAAATAATCGGCAATTCTTTGACCACTCGTGGTATTGTAAGTGAATATTTTGAACAATCACCTAAGGAATATGGTATCAAACACAGGTAAAGCACAGAAAACTTGCTAGAGCAAGAAGTATAATACTATATAAACATAGAATGAATCAAACAAAGAAATAAAACAAGCAAAAAAAAATTTTGGAGGAATTTGTGGAGGAACTATAAAGTATTAGCATAATCATACAACAAACAAATGGAGCCAGAACAAATAATAAAAAGAGAAATATAGCAACAGATAAGATTACATTTTTGTAGAATTCACTACTTTGAGGAAATATATAATTTGTTAAACAAGATAAGATATTGAAAATCTGAAAACTAATAGAGAGCAAAACGAGGTAAAAGACAACAAAAACCAGAAAAATAAGAAGGTTCAGATACAACATAAAAAGAATAAGACGATGAAGTAGCCGGTGAAGCTCGATAAATCAGGAAGAAAATAGCTTCGGAAATAACAAAATTAACTGGGATTGAAATGAAAAAATGAATATGAAGAAGTATGGAGGAACAATACAGCCAGAAAGATAGCAAACAAATGGTGGAAACTATGCACAGGATCGCATGGTTCAAGGCATCTTGTCAATTTATGACTGTTTAAAATATGTCGACGCTTTTATGTTGGAGACGTCGTGAAAAACTCAAGAAAAGTTCAGCATGCGTCTGATCACTGAGATGGCCTGGGTTCGATTCCCAGCGACACACATACACCAAAAACCGCTTCCCTCCGAAGGGATAGGCAAATCACCGACGTATCTCTGCCTGGTAAGTCTTCTCTGGAGTAGAAGTGCAAGCACTTCCGTGGTTCTGAGCCCCCCTGGACACGCACATCACAGACATATGGATAGAAGACCGGCAACGCCCTGTAAAGGGTACCCCACTTCGAGAAGAACAAGATGTATTTATATCAGAAAAATAGACTGAAAGTATGCCAAAGGTAATATAATCGTGGAACAAATAAACAAAAGTTTGAAGATGAGTAAGATGCTTTCATACTAGAAAAATAGGCTGAAAATAATCATTCAGTATTCACAGATAGAAAGGCAGGGCATGTTTGTGGAAAATATTGATGTAATGATCAGTTTCCGGACTTGACTATTTCATGGTTGAGGGAGAAGGACTCAACTCGTTTCAACCCTACCCAGGTCTTGATGAAGCCCCCTTACGAAAGTCGATAAAACTTTGAGTTCTTCTTCATCAATCATGAAAGGGTTCAAGTACAGAAATGATGACAATGACATATGTTTTCAAAGACATGTCCTACTAAGGAGTAAAATTTGTTGATCGCATGTTAGCAAATTAAAAATTACATTTCTTACCAGATATGAAATTACAACCAATGTAAGAAAGTTTTAAATATTTTGAAATACCTATCCCAGTTTCAAAATCTTCAGACTGTCTGAAATAATGCCTTTTGGCTGCTCCGTTAACGAACAAAAGACAAAGAAAAATATAAAGCCATGGATAAACTATGAAGCCTGAAGAATGATATAAAATTGAAAACAAAATTGTAGCCAATGCGAAATGTTTCAAATATAACGGCCTCAGAGTGCCCCAAACTGCCTAAGATTCAGAATTTTCAGGACTGTCTCAGGCTGTCTGAAATAAAACCTTTGAGTTTTCCCGACACTGGAAAAAGAATGCGAAAGAGCCACAGACAATAGATTGATAAAAATAGCAAAAAACTCAAAACCACAAGACAAGAGAGAACCAGGGAAACCACATAAAAGATGGGCGGAAAGCTGGTTAACATCTTTAGCAAATTCGCCATGATATACGTTTAATTGTTTCAATTATTATAAACTTCGATGTGAAAAAGCAATAGGTAAAACTCCAGAAAATTCAATAGCATAACCTTAACACTATCACTATGACAGTTGTGTTTAATAAAAACATGACCTACTAAGGATTCAATTTATTGATCACATGTTAGCAAATTAAAATTGGATTTTTTACCAAAATTATATTTTAAAATAATAATAAGTTTTCCATGTAAAATAAAATGTTTGGGGTTCGCTCCTTTATTATGATTTATGCTGAAAATTCATTTTTCAACGTCATAACTGTTTTATAAAAGCTCAATTAGACAAAAACTTTGTAAATTAAATTTGTAAATATTTTTAGACCTTTGGGGAAGTTCTTTGAATGACTGAATTTTTAGCTAAGCTTAACGTTTGTGTTCATAAATCCGCTGTTACGGATATGAAAACATTGTCAGACATATAAGCAAATATTAGATCATTAAATATAAAAACAGCATTTTCGATAAGCCAGGATAAATGTTATTATAATAACCACAAACAGATAATAATCACATATAAACGTAATTGTTGCTATTATTAACACTGACAGATTTTTTATCATTATTCAAACCAACAATGTAAAAAATGCAGACCGAATAATCAGTATGTTAATAAGCAAGAATCAAAATATTAATTGTACTGATTGTTGAATCTCGTAAGGATTTTTTGATGCTAAATTTAGTTGTATCAATTGTTTTTAACTGCCTAAACTAAAATTGAACAGCTCAAACTTCACTTTGTATAAATTAAAATCATTGTATGACTCACGAACAATTACGACTTGGTGTCATTCACTATTCTTTTGAAATGTTGAAACCCAAATTGTTACTACTTAAAAAATAATTAAAAATTGTTCAGGAGTATTTTTCCGTATTTAATATATGAATGACATTTTTTGCTTCGATACTCGATAAATATTGACCATGAAATAAATATTTACCTGTCTAATTGAGTTAAGAACGAAATCAATCAAAATATCCACAAACTTGACAAGTGAGAATTTCGCAATATATTTTTTTAAAAGCGAGTGCTGATAGGTGAAATATTTATAAAGCATTCACTTTATTGAAATTTTTTTAATGAAAAAAATTCTCAATGAACTCTTGTATCATAAATTTTGTTTCCAGTACCTGTCAGAATTCCTTACCTACAAAAGCTATTTCGATTTATTTTAATTTTTTCAGCACATTGTCAAAAAATTCGTTTAATACGTTCCTTTTAAAAGTCACCTTTTCCGTATTTGTTTTAAGGACGTTAATATTTGTAGTGAAGTGAAAGTGGGCATTTATCAAAACGTAATCGGCTCGGATATAAATTCGAATCATTAAAAAAATAGACAACTATTTGGTGTTTTGAATAATCATAAGGTTAAGCTAGTGTTTGACTAATAGTTTCTTTGAGATAACTTTTTAAAGAACCGAAACTAATTAACAGAATGTTTATAGCCTGAATCGTTTCGACAATTGGTGTTGAAGCTTTTGCTTAACCACTCAGGTGCTTTTGATTATAAATCGTCCCAAATCGATCGAGAACGGCGTAAAAATCGAGTTAAAAGGTATTTCACGATTTTCAACTATCTATTCGAAAGTTGAGGAATGTTAAAAGTTAAAAAAAAAGAGCCTGCACACAAACCCATATAAACTTAATTAAAGTAAACAATTAAGCCGGGCATGTATCATAAATCCGATAAGCGGTGCAAATGAACATGAAAGGGACTGTTATGGGGCATGTTTATCACAAAATGGTGTAAATGTCGGAAATGTAAAGTTGGTGGCCAGCAGCCCGTGAAGAATCTCATGCTATTTACACTATTACACGCTTTTTATGCTGTTTAATTATCACGAGCTTCGTGCTTTGTTTTTACACCGCGAACCTTTTGTCGAGATAAACACTGTGTTGAAATTGATTTATGTCTTCTTATTTAGTAACATTCTTCTTACACCGTAATGCGGATAATTACGGAATGGCTACGTTTTCGTATTTAACAATGCTTTCAACGAAAACCATTTAACTCATCTTCTGATGATGATCCAGTTTTCAGTACCGTTTATGTGAAAGTTAATAAGGTTACTAAATTGATAAATAATGAGCTCATACTTCAATTACGTTAAAAATATCCTGAAATTCAGCTCAGCTCACTGTTAAGGAAACTGGGGCAAATACTTTAGAGTATAAGGAAAACATGAGAATATGTTAAATGGTTTACTTAATTACCTTCACGCTTCTTTCATGTTTCCGGAGTTAATTAAGAGGTCACAAACTGAAAATTTTAGAAGTTTTTATAAGAATAATATTGGAAGAATCGCGATAAGAAGTTTATTATTTATAATATTTACACAACAATTGAAATTTGAATTTTAAAAAATTCTTAAAGGAAATTTATTTGTAATAAAAAAAAATCGCTGCAGACTGTACTAAATTCCCTTGGAATGTTTCGAACTGTCCCAAATTACCCCACCTTCATTTTCAGGACTGTCGGAAAGAACCTCTTTGGACTGCTTTCCTCAGTAATCCCTCGAAAAAAACCAACAAAGTCATTATTGAACTACAATAATGACTGAAGGATTTTGTAAAATTGAAAACGAAATCGTAACCAATGTAAAAATTAAAAATATACTCAAATATTTCGAAATATCTCAGACTGCCCGCCCCTAACTGCCTCATTTTCGGATTTTTCAGGACTGTTTCAGACACAGCCATCGCTAAACTAAAAGCCTGAGAGATTTTATAAAATTGAAAACTAAATTGTAAATGTAAAAACGAAAAATGTATTCAAATACTTTGAATATTTTAAAATGTCTGTGGTCTGAACTAGAATGGTTGACCACTCTGCGTTTCGGTGTGTCCGGCCTCTCGACACTGTAAAGCAATAAGAGGGTAAAAGAGAAAGAAACAAATGTCTCAGAATGCCCAAACTCCCTCAGTTTCAGTCAGTCTGAAAGAATGCCTTTAGGCTGTCCCTTTAATGCACAAAAGACTGTCTCAGTTTTTTGTCAACACCTTGAAAAAGACAAAACCATCGATAAACTATCATGCTTGAAAAAAGCTTGTAAAATTGAAAACAAAATTGTAAGCAATGTAAAAATGAAAAATATTTCGAAGTGTCTCAGATTGCCCCAAGCAGTCTCACTTTTAGAATTTTCAGGATTATTTCAGACTGTTTGAAAGAATGCCTTTGAGCTGATCCGTTAATGAACAAAAAGTTGCCTCAGTAGTAGCAGAAATACTGGCCCAGTTTTTTTGTTAACACCTCAGAAAGAAACAAAACCGTCGATAAACTACCACGCCTAAAGGATTTTGTAAAACTGAAAACAAAATTATAGCCACTGTAAAAATGAAAAATATATTTAAATAAACTGTCTCGGCTTCAGAATTTTCAGGACTGTCTCAGACTGTATGAAAGAATACATTTGAGCTGCCCCATTAATGATCAAACTAAACAAATATTTTAAATATTTTGAAATGTCTCATAATTGGGACATCGTCTCAGTTTCAGAATTTAATTAATGCCTCGAAGAAAAACAAAGCCATCAATAAACTATAAAGGTTGAAGGTTTTTGTAAAACTGAAGACAAAATTGTAACCAATTCAAAAATGAAAAATATATTAAAACATTTCGAAATGTCTTAGGATGCCCCAAACTGCCTCAGAATATACAGAACTGTTTCAGACAGTTTGAAAGCAGTGTAGAAGCAAAAAATATATTCAAACATTTTAAACATTTAGGATAACCCAAACTGCCTCAGTTTCAGAATTTTCAGGGCTGTCTCAGTATATAACTAACACCTCGAAAAAGACCAAGGCGTCAATAAAGTATGAATGAAGGATCTTATAAAATTGAAAACGAAATTGTAATCAATGTAAAAATGAAAAAGATATTAAAATATTTCGAAATGTCTTAGAATGTCCCAAACTGCCTTAGTTTCAGAATTTTCAGGACGTTTTCGGACAGACTGAAACTAGTGTAAAAACAGGAAATATATTCAAATATTTTGAAGTGTCTCAGAATGCTTCGCATTCCTTCAATTTCAGGATTTTCAGCAACACCTCGAAAAATACTAAGGCATCAATAAACTATGAAGCCTGAAAGATTTTGTAAAATTGAAAACAATGTAAACATGAAAACTATATTCAAATGTCTCAGAATGGCCCAAACTGCCTAGTTTCAGACTGTCTGAAATAATACTTTTGGGCTGTTCTGTTAACAAACAAAAAATTTCCGCGGTAGTTAATTAACACTATAAGATTTTATAAAATTAAAAACAAAAGTGTAGTCAATGTAAAAATGAAACATATATTTCAAATGTTTTGAACTGTTTTAGAATGCCCTAAACTGTCAGCTTCACAATTTTTAAGACTGTCTTGGACTGTCTGAAAGAATGCCTTTGGGCTGTCTCGTAAACGAACAAAGGACTGCCTCAGTATTTGATTCACACTCACGACGGAGTATGGCCGGCAACATGGTGGGTTAAGGCCTCCTAAGTCGCTTTCATACCTGATTGTCTCGCACCCTATGCATACGGGGTGATTGATAAGCATCACGCCTTCGACAACCTTCCCTACTCTAACACTGTGTTCCGATTCCTAATTATCTTCAGTGACTGGGTAGGCCACCCACCGAGCATCTGATTCGGATTTAACTGTCCGCGCCGCGCGTCCTGCGATTCAGTATTTGATTAACACCTCATAAAAGCTATCGCTAAACTATGAAACCTGAAAGATATTTTAAAATTGAAAGCAAAGTTGTAACCCATGTAAAAATGTTTTTATAATTTCTACATGCTCATCCTCCGCATCAATTTAAACTTCAAAATTATTTTAAAAACAAGAAACGATGTTTAAAATGGAAGACGAGAAAATTTTTGGACAATTTATTGCCTTTTTTTAATTAAATCACAATGAACTATAATATCTAAAAATACACAGAAATAAAACCTTAATAAAAGTGTAAGATTTGAAAATTTTCAAATTAATTAATTTAAAGAATATTTGCAAACTGCAAACAATAATACATTTTTTATTGTGTTTATAAACCTTAAAAAAATGTAAGGCACATCCTGGCATACATATGTTCTGTTCATAATTTACTTAGCATTTGGTTGCTCATGGTCTTTGACAGTTTTTACTTTGTAAATTCAAAAATTCGACTTCTTACGTTTCAAGGATTGGGATAATACTTAGACTTCCGAATCAATGGGGTTATCACGTGCTGTGAATGCTTATCCACTCTGTCCATATGCGAAGGAAACGTAACAAGTTTCATTAACACAATTAACTGAACGATCATTCAATAATGCAAGTCAGTCGTAAAATTCGAGGTATTTTTGTGAAAACCAAACTTTGTGCATTCCCCTCGCATTCGGACAGTGTTGGTAAGCAAGAACAAAGCGTGCCCACTTTATTGGTTCGGTAATCCGAATATGTCAGTTATTATTTTAGGTTTCTGTTGAATTTTTAATAGCTTGGACAATGCAAATTCTCTCTTGATCTTCTGGTTTGCTTTTCAAATCTAATAAATATTAAAAAAAAAAACATTTGTCAGCAAATTTCATTTTCAAGTTGAAGGAGCTCGAATATTGCCTTAGCAGGGATTAAAATACGCAAAGTTCAACTTAAAGAAAATACGTAAAGGTTGCTTGTGAATTCTGAATAAACGATCATATTAAAAATACCATCAAAAGTGGTCTTCGAGAAGTAGAAAAACTGAATTATTGTACAACTAAATTTTAAAGGAAATTTACTAAGTAACTACTTATCATGAAATTAAACTGAAACAATTGGGGCAACTATCAAAAAATCATCATTTAATTTAAAAGCAATTTTTAATTCCCTCTTAATCTAAGTTAAATGAATGAAATTAAATCCATTAAGCTTAATTAGATAATCATAGAAATCCCACTAAAAAGCTATAATCAGCCAGGTGGAAAATTCTTTATTATTTATTTACCATGCATTAAAAATAGAACGCCAAGGGCAAATTTAATAAAATAAATTATGGTGTTCCTCAAAGAACCATAATAGGGCATAACAAATCAAATTTTCATTGTTCAGATATTAATGAACTGTTACTTATCTGACACAGATCACAATATTAAAATAAGAGCCGCCCAAAGCAGATTTCGAATATAAATTCTGGTTTTTCACAAAGCGCCTTGCCATCAGGTCCTGTTCTATTTTATTCATGGCGTTAATGAACCGCTACTTATTTAACAATACTACATAAGAATTTAAACCTTTTTCTACAACACAAAAAGGAATAAATTACGATTATGAAAAGAATAAAAGCAAACAATAATGGACGCTGAATATATTTTAAGTTTAAGTTTACGAAAATCGTGCAGACGATCAATTGTGGTGTTCCACAAGGAGAAGTGATAGAGCCTCTTGCATTTGCATGCAAAGAGGGTAGAAATATTGTTTAATTCTCTACTGATGTTTGAACTATTTTGGAAATGAATTGCGCCAAACTACAGACTGCATAGCCTAACTGGATAAATTACTCGCAGATAGTTGAATATTTAGGCTATAAATAAATAAATAGGTAAGCATTCTACGAATTAAAACAATTTCGTTGTAAAGTCTAAATAAATCAAGGTTTTAATTGCGAAAAACCATTATGCATACCGATCTTAGAGAAGTTAGCCACTGAAACTGAAAAATTTTAAGGTGGAGTTTGACAAATGTAGAATTGATATCTAAGTGCTATATCTAGATTACGTGACACGTCAGTATTATCTTAGTTAGTTTTATGTTGTGTGCGATTTCTAAGTTAGCTTTAGTATCTTTTTATATCATCGTGTTTTTACTAAACGTATATAATTCAACATGCAAGAAACTCGCTAGTTTTGTAGAGTTGAACGAGCAGTCAAGAAAAATGCGCAGGATAATTTAGATTTTTATTGCTACGTTAGTTTTATGTCGTATACGGTGCTTGAATACTAATTTTGTTATTTTCAGCTGTGCTAAGAATTTAACAAGGGTAGCTGTTTGACCTTGGTGCATGCTTCGCGTTTATTATCAGTGTAATCATTTTAAATCTGCAAGTGGTCAGGCTGACAAATTCGTTGTGAATTTTGAAATTCTGAAATGCATTGCTTTCACCTAAGAAAGAAAACAAGCTGTTATTGTTTGCGGTAAAATGAGATTCACGTATCATCGCGGAGAATTCAATTTTAAACTCATTTCGAAAGTGTTATGCAAATTATGAAATTGGAACTGATAACTAGAAACAACAATGGTTTCAATAATAGCTCGAAATTGAAACTGGAAATGCGGTTGAATCCGAAACGATTTATAAAGAGCATCCTGCTGAGAAGGTGTAGGGATCTTTTAGTTGTAGTTATTCATATACACTCTTGTTGTCTGCTGGATACTTTTTTTTTGAAATTTGGTTGCGTTCGCCTTTTTAGCTCTTTGTCTAGTTATTGGGAAAACGTTAGAGCAAGACAAAGACATCGAAGGCAAGATCGAAAGCGATCACGGAATTTTAGTCTCAGTTTTTAATTTGTGCTTTGCATAATGGACAAAATAATGCCTAATCATGGGGTACGTACAGCATTAAAAACGTGTTCGGTTTTGAACATTTTTTGGGCGGAATAATATTCTTATGGTGCACGTTTCGTGCGCTAATTATATTTCTATCTAATTAATAGTCTAGGTTGTTACATTAAATATTTTTATGACTTTGCATGACTTGTAACGGGAACCTAACTAACTTTAAATTGAATATTAATTTATAAAGCTATCAATTATCGTAGTAAAAAATAACTAGACCAATAATTCATCCATTCTTTCAATGCAATCGTCCGAGCTTATGAAAGTTTAATTTTCAACCATAATAAAACTAACTTAATTAAATGATGATTTTTACCCTGCAGCTAGGATTTTAAAATTAGTTTTTGGGTTCTGAAAATGTGCTTCTAAAACATACTTTACGGCGGACGTAAGTAGGTGAGCCTACGATTATAAATTAAAAAATTTAGATTCAATAAAATTCCTCCATATCATCTAATTTAAAATGCTTTAAAAGGAAATTTTGTTTTTATAACGGTTAATATATAATTGGTAAAGTTGCATCAGATATTTCACAAGTTTAACCTTTTATTTACAGGATTATTGTATTCAGGTTGCTAATAAAATAATCCTAAAACGTTAGTTATAAAGTCTTTCAATTAGCTGAATATTAATTTTAAATTTTATTGCCAGTTTCCTTGGATTTGTAACTCCAGTCTTGTTACTTAAGTAAAGTTTATCTTTAATGGAAATCTAATGTTATAGGATATTTTTAGAGTTTTCTTAGTAAATCAGCATACAAGAAATGTTTTATTTAAAAATAATTAATCAGGGACGAACTTGCTTAGAATTTTTCTTGCAGGATTTTTGGCTTAAAAAATTAATAAATTATAATTCTTAAAACCGTAAGCAAAGTAGTAATGATCACATATTGCAATTTTACATAGGTACGTTTTTGCTCAATAAAATTTGGGCCCCCGCCGAAACGTGTTTTAGGGATTCGCAAAGCTTTACATTAAAGAAGGCCTGAAAATTGATATTTATATTAAATAAAAGCACTTTTCGTAAGAAAAAATTCTTTTTTAAGTAGTGGCCTAAGTGAAATAAGAACAACATTCACATGTTGAGTGGCATGATTAAAAGGGAAATTAATTATTAAATCATCATATCTTCACTTTAAGCTTCTAATTAATTGCAGCTTCTTAATCGAATTCAAATTTTTTAAATGCTTTTCCTATTTCAGAGGTTCGGGAGTTTTTCCTGCTTAACACATTTTGATCTGCTTTAGTGCTTAATAAACTATAAATATAATTTAGATTTGATCATCTTAGAAGAACATCTTTTTTTGGAATTTTAAAGAACACATAACAAAACGATTTACAATATCACAAAATTTATTTAAAAATAAATAAGTTAAGGCGTTTGAGGCAACTTTATTAAAGGACAAATTTAAGATCTACAGATTCTAAGTCATTTTATATTTCATCTGGTGCCAGTAAGGTTACCATATAATTAATTAAATGTTTCAATAAATAATTCAATTTTTCCTTGCTTTGAGTATTTCACACTTAGGAGTTTATATACATTTCTTCACCAACGAGATGGCAACAGACATTCTTCTACTCTTACTTAAATCGTACATAAAACAGTGATTCTGTTGGCTTCTGAAAATTTCCCTAAATTTTCAAAGCAATACAAGATGAAATGGTCGTGAATTTCAGAAGCACAAATAATCTTAAATTTGCAGTACAAACCTGCATTTGTAACCAGGCGTCTACAAACGGTTGGGAATAATTATTAGGGGATGAATTCCAACACTCTCCTGGATGTGCGGGTACAATTTGGTCGTCCGAACGGGGCGGCGCCGATGGGGCAAGGCAGCAAGTCCCCGAATCCATAACCCCGAAGGGTCACCACCTATCCAAAACGCACACCAGACAGTTTCATAAAATGATCACTTAAAATTGGGTCTTTTTCAAAGTCCGGCACTTGTGTTAGTTCGTTAAATTAATACCTGATAATCCGAATATAATATGGGAATTCATCAGGGTATTTCCACAGAAATTTTTTTGCCAGTTCTTGGATATAGCTGTAATTTAATTTACACCTCTGTTAGAAAACCAGATCGCTCGAGTTCTTATAGAATTTTTTCTTTTTTCACTAATTAATTAGTGCAGGTTGAAGCAGTCTTTAGGTCCAGTTATAATTCTTTAAATTCTTCGATTAGAAAATTTTAAGGCAAAGATGTGAAGACTTTAAATAATCCTGCGGTTAAGTCTTAAGTTTTCAAAATTGGTTAAATGGTACGAAGAGCTTTTATGAATTTGAGGCACAAAAACGTGTTCCAGGCACGACGAACCAGGGAAGTCTCTTCAAAACAACTCAATTCCAAATCGCCAATTCAAATGCAGATGAATGCACACAGTTACCCGTGAATACAAATAAACTAATCACATTCAATCCGCGTTGAAATATGTTTGTGTTAAGCATTCGTGCGTAACACCGTACACGATTTAATTTTAAATTTGCCCAGTGTGCAGTTTGAATGTCATAACATAGCCGGTCGGTTATTTAAAGATGTCCCAATTGCCTTTTTTTGAGAAAAATTCGGTTCCCGATTTTCACCAAAACACTTCCTTGATTTATAAAGGCACAACAGTCCAAGGCACAAAACGTCAAAAGCACAACGCACAGACTTAACTTAACAAACAATTCCTCTTTGAACAGTACAATAAAAAGTCTTAAAAATTCGGAAAAACTGAGATTAATCAAAGGATAGTTCAAATGTGTCAAAGGGCTTGATTAGAATAACACGACCGCCATGGTACTCTAACCTAAAAATGTGTAAATATAAATCACGCGAATTTCAAATTTGGACCAAACGAAACGTGTCAGGGATGAAAATCGCGGGAAAATCTGTCACCATAAGGTAAATTGATGTAAGAGAGCACCATGCGGTGGGTGTAACCGTGATGACTTGTTGCGTAGTAAGCAAGACAACGGTCGCACGCCGACTGCAAACCGAAATCAACGGTCAACGGGCGCCCAGGCGAAAGAGCTTAGCTTACGAAGAGATAGGAGACTCGAGGCCTGCCGATTAGCTTTGGTCGCAGTAGACCATGAATTGAATAAGAGAGCGCAAGCGTTTCTACGCCCACGACACGCGACTACGACTTAAACTAATGAAATTATGCCCTGGATACAATGGGGGTTATTGATTTTTTTATTTTCAGCAATTTTCAGGACGATCCATGGAAAAGCTCCCAGTGCACCTGAACTGAAATTACGTTTAAAGCTGAACCTTTCATTTCGGGTTTTCAGCCTGCACTTGTATTGAAATTAAAATCACTCGCAATATTATATTTGCATAGATTAACAAAATTTCAGCTGAAAGATATAGAGATTGATTCTGTAACAATGTGCGGGCGATATTTCAACATTCCGTTAATCCTTTTCAGGAATTCCTGATATTGAAAAGCATACCTACAAGTAGTCAAATTCGGCTGAAAATTAAGTATGAGTTTTATAACTTTCCTTTGGTTCTACAGAAGGAAAACTTCAAGGAAAACACCAGCCCTTAACTGAAGGTTTATTTAATTTTTTGGCCACTTCTATTCTAAGTATTAGAAAAACTGCAGGATTCTATACAGTTTGAAGAAATTAGGAAACATTAGTAACAAAATGGGCGCCCAAACTATTTTGAAAATTGAAGTTTTCCTTGTGTTTTGCTTTGTTTTAACCCTTGAACGGTGTTGTGCAGAGGGATACACCGTTAGAAACGAAAGTTGAGGTAACACAAAGTCTTGTCAATATGTCATAAATAAGCAGGGGTGTAGTGGAGCCGGAACGCGCCGGAACGTCGTTCCGGCACTGCTTATTTTTTTACAAGAAATAAATAAAAAAAAATGTAAAATACCTCCTTAAAACCGATCTTCTTTCAAATTGAATCAATACTTACAATTAAAAAAAAAGGTTCATTTCAGGAACTTTAACAAACGAGTTATTGAAACAATTCGGAGATTTCGACCCCAAATTTTCTCAAAATGGAACATTAAGTTAATATAAGTTATTGAAAATTATTCAATATTTTGCGCAGCAATTGAACCGAATTGATGACCGAAACCTGGAGTAACCTGCGGAAGATAATTATGTATTTTCTTTTTGAACCCTGAAAACTGAAACAGATTAGGTATTACTGAAATAAAATAGGTGTTTTGAATTTATTAATTCATTTTATTGGATTACTTCACAACTTAAAATGCGTTTTTTGCCAAAAAATTTAATTTTCAATACCAAACTTCAAAATGATTAATCTCAACAAAATTAGCTTACAAAAATTAAAAACGTTTCAGAAGCGGCATTTCGAAGTTTGATTTTGTTGAAAATGTGCATTTTTATTAGCTTGAAATTAGCTTAAATATTTGCGAGAATGCATTGGTGGTGTATTTTCCTTGCAAGTTAGTGCAGCCAGAATTTCAATTTCGAATGAAATCTCTCTAACTGATTTTTTTATTTTTTGATTCGTCGATTTTTGCATCTCAAAATCAAAAAATCAAATGGGAGGTTTGAACTTGGAATAATACTTTTTAAGGTTTAATTCTACAAATTTAGGCTTGTAATTCTGATCCAGATTTGAGTTTTGAATAGCAAATTCATAGAAATGTTTAAGCCTAAAAGTCACAGAATCAAGAAATCGAATGAAATCCATTGTGAGAGTTGAATTTGGTACCTAAGAAATAAAATTTTTAAGGTTTAATTTTAAAGATTCAAAATTTCTAATCCAGATTTGACTTTTGTATCGCAAATTCATTGATATCTTTATATCTGAAACTCAAAGAATCAGTTGAGAGGTTTGAACGAACCTGAGAAATACATTTTTTAAGGTTAGTTTTTAAGATTTAGGCCCAAGCTTTAAATTTCTAATCCAGTTTTATAAGTCTAAATATGAAAAAAGTAAATTCATTTTCAAAAATTTTAACTTGGAATTTTTAAGGTTAATAGTTTTTAAGATTCAGGCTTGAGCTTCAAAACTGTCAATCCAGATTTGAGTTTTAAATCGTAGAATCGTTGAAATTTTTGAAATCTTAAAATCAGAGAAAAAAAAAATTGAATGAAATTCATTTTGAGACGTTTTAACTCGGAATCTAAGGAATAAAAATTCTTAAAGTTTAGTTTTAAAGATTCTGACTCGAGCTTTAAAATTTCTGATACAGATTTGTGTTTTGAATCGCAAATTTACTGAAATTTTTTAATATAGTAATCAAATAATAAAAAATTCATTTTGAGAGATTTGAACTTAGAACCTAAGAAACCTTTGAAAAATTTAGGTTCGAGATTCAAAGTTTCTGATCCAAATTGGAGTTTTTGATGGCAAATTAATTAACATTTTAAAGTCTAAAAATCACAGAATCAAAAAATCGAATAAAAGTCATTTTGAGAGTTTTGATCTTGGAAGCTTGGAACCTAAGAATTTTTAAGGCTTGGTTTTCAGGCTCGAATTTCAAAATTTTTTATCCAAATTTTGATTTTGAATCGCAAATACATTGAAATTTGAACTATGTTAGAACCTAAAAACAAACATTTTTAAGGCTTAAATTTAAAGATTAAGTTTGAACTTTAACATTTGTGAAACAGATTTGAGTTTTGAAACCAAATTCATTGAAATCTTTAATATCAAAGAATAAAACAAGCCAATAAAATTAATTTTGAGAAGTTTCAATTTGGAACCTGAAAAATAAAAATGTTTAAGGTTTAATTTTAAAGATTCAGGCCCAAAATTCAAAATTTCTTATCCAGATTTTCATTGAAATTTTTAAGCCTAAAAATCACTGAATCAACAAATCAAGTTAAATTCAGTTTAAGAAATTTGAACTTGGAACATACCTATAAGAAATAAAAATTTCTAAGATTTTTAGTTTTCAAGATTCAAGTTCGAGTTTTAAAATTTCTAATCCAAATTTGAGTTGTGAATCGCAAATTCATTGAAATTTTTAAATCAAAAAATCGAATAAAGTTCGTTTAGGGACGTTTGAACTCGGAACCTAAGAAATAAAAATTTTTAAGGTTTAATTTTAGGATTCAGGCTTAAGCTTCAAAATTTCAGATACAGCTTTAATTTTTAGAGCTCAAATTCGTCGAAATTTTTAAATATAAAAATGAAACCAACCGAATAAAATTCAATTTGGGAGATTTGATCTAACAATTAGTTTTCAAGTTTCAGCCTCGAGTTTTATCATTTCTGATACAGATTTGACTCCAAATTCCTTGCAACTTTTAAAAATCGAAAAATTAAATTTTGAAATAGTTAAACTTGGAACCTAAGGAATGAAAGTGTTTAAGGTTTAGTTCTACAAATTCGGGCACAAAGTTCCCCAAATACATTGAAATTTTTAAATCTAAAAAACAAGTAATCAAAAAATGAAATACAATTCATTTTGAGAGATTTTAACCTTTCTTTCTTTCTTTCTTTCTGTCTTTTTCTTTTACCCTCTTATACCTTTACAGTGTCGAGGGCGCCGGTCCTGAGAAATAAAAATTTTTAAGGTTTAGTTTTATAGATTCAAGCTTCAAAATTTCTAATCCAGATTGAAGTGTTAAATCGCAAATGCCTTGAAAATTTTAAGCCTAAATATCAAAGAATCCAAAAATCAATTAGCATTCATTCTGGGAAGTTTGAACTTGGAACCTGAAAATTGGGTTCCTGTAATTATCAAAACGATTTTCAACTTAGAATTTCTACCTGTTTTGTAAAAGTAATAATAAAATCTATTTCTCGCAAAGAAGTAAATATTAAAAAGCCCGAACAAATGCCAAGAAGCAGGTTCACATATAAATAATAATTTTTGAAAATCACAAACATCAGAGTAGGCAAATAAATTTCATTTTAATCCCATTAATCTGACTAAATATACAAATTATTACTATGAAATATAATACTAGCGCTTCTGTTATAATAGAAAGTTTATTTATCTTAACATGTAACAATGAAAAGTCGCTTTCTAGAACAACTTTTTTAATCCTTTAGCTGAAATACGAGTTGTATTTTCATCTGAAGTGTGTCATCGTGTGGAAGCAACATTCACTACAAATTATTTATTTATTGATACTCTTGGAAACATATTTTTTTTAATTTAGTGGATTAATGAAATACAAACGCGTGGCATTTCTTTTAAGTGAAGCTGAACTTTTTTCTATCGATTTTGGTTAATTCGAATGTCTCATTTGTTTGTTAGAACATTATAAGGCTATTTAAAAATGTGATTAGTTTTAAAGCCTTTTATTTATAAGTTATTACGTAGAACTAATTGAATTTCAGTTTCCAAATTAATAACCAATATTACAAAGCAAATTTGCAAAAATTGCCATAAACTGGATAAAACATTGTTAAGCACACGTTAAAAGACCTAAGATTCCAACTACAATTTCGATCCTATAGTAAAAAAAAATGATTAACGTGACCGAGAAGTGTGAAATAAGGAAGCATTAAAAGAAAACGTTAGAACAACATCACGGTAGCCATAAATACCAAAGAGCGGTATTTATATTTATAATAATATTTACTTCGCTTTTAACACTAAGTTAAGTCAGAAATTTTGTGAATATTTCATTTTAAATTATTGAACGTTAAAGTAGAAAGTACCACGCATGAATAATTCATAATGCCTATTATAAAGGAATCATAAGAACATAAAACAATTTTTGAATTTAATATAAGTACGTAATGCGAATATTGTTTGAGTTTATTGGTTTTTAACATTTAGTAATAAGTCACGGTTTATGGTAATTAAACTGCATTTACATCTTATGAATTTAATAAGGACTGAAGTTGTTCTAACAGCTGAAATTCTGATTGATAATAAGATACTAGTTTTGCAGCTGAAACTCTGAAGATTAAAATGGTTAGAAAACATGTGGCTTAATCCTTTTTTTGTAAAAATTTAAATGATTTTTTACTTATTTAGATTGTATGGTGTTAAAAATGTATTTCTCGTTACCTCAAATTAGTTTAAATATTATTAAATAGAAAGGAAACAGAAAGGTAAAACAAATGATATCAGATGGTTCATTTACTGGGATTTCTTTTGATCTATAACACATCATTTGCTCATCAAAAAATGCAAAAACTCCTAGCCTTAGGTTTGGTAGATAGGTACAGCAAATGAGCGGAAAGAAATGATGAGAGATATCAGCGAAATAAAATGTATAATAAAGCCAATAAAGGACCACCAAAATCCGGAGAAAATAAAACACCAAAACAAAGAAAATCGCCCAATGAAAGAAGGGATGGGGCTGCTTCAGAAAAAATTAGAAACCAGATAAACAACAGAGAGGAAAGTACGAGTATATAGTTATCAAGAAACGCAAATTTATTAAGGACAATGAAAGAAACGGTGCGGTATAACTGAGTTTATTTTGAAAGCATTAAATGTTATTGTGAACAAAAATAAATGTTAAACAGGGAAAATTTCTGATATTAACAATAATGGTAGATACTTGAAAGAAAAGCAACTGATAAAGAAGAGTAAAAATAATGAATTCGAAGACTTCCACGGTCAGAGTCAGTATTAACAAAACGTTTTCCGGATTGGAAACGTGTCCTTGTTGAGACAGAAGAACTCAAAGTTTCGCCCACTTCTTCAGGAGGAAAATAGGAAGGATTTCGCCTCTCGCTTGGTTGACAAGTTGAGTTACCGTTACCCTTCTGCCTCTTGCTAAAAGAGTTTTGCCTCTGGCGCTCTTTTAGTGCTCCCTTTTCCTCCTGAAAAAGCCCCCTAAAAAAGAGTGGACGAAACGTTGAGTTCTTCTGTCTCAACAATGACACGGTTCCAATCCGGAAAACGTTTTGTTAAGAATAAAAATAAATTAATATAATCGCAGTGTTATACAATAGAACATGTAAAACCTTCTTCTTGAAAGAAAATATATACAGTTTAAAGAGAAAGAGACAAAGGTTAAGGATGCCCAAGTTCGATGTCAAAAATCTATATGAATAGGGGGCGAAAAATTCGAAAAAATAGCAAAAATTATTACCATAACCCCCCCCCTCCACGGAAAAATTAGAAAAAAGTACGGCATTGATATCGTAATCAATAGTTGCCATGCCATTCAAACACCAAACACCAAACAAAAAACAATTTTACCAAAGTGGGTGTTTTTCGATAGCGGGGAACGAAAGAGTTTTCATAGTGGGTTCTTCAGAAAAGAAAATGTTTAAAACTTAGCAATAGATTTTAAAGCTCTAAAAAATCGATACTGCAGTCTGAAACTAAAAGGTAAATACAAGAAAATAATTCTTGTAATCGTTTATGACTGAACAGAAGAATGTAGTTCCTCTGAAAATTTAGAGAAGATAAGTAACATATATGACCAAAAAAGATAATTATAAAATAATTATAAAGAATTTTAATGCTAAACATGGTCCAGAAAGTACTTTTATCAACAAATTACTGCAAAAGAAATAGTAATCACATGGGCAGTAATGTTGATGGATAGACCAATAGAATTTTCAGCGGAACATAAGATGAAGATCAGGAGTACATTATTCCAATACAAGGAAATACATAAAAAGGCAAGAGTTTCGCTAGACAAACAAACAGTTAATTAAATAGATTATTATGTGCAGCAAGTAAATATACCGGGTGTCTCAGGTAAGACGCACCATAAGGAAACAGCAATGTATTTATTCAGAAAGGATCCGCCGTGCCTTTGGAATATGTATGGATTCAGTGTTCAACGTATGTTATTGGATTTAGTTAGAAAGAGATAGAAATACTGAAAGCATCTGTCATTGCGACAGGCGATTATTTCATTGTTTAGCACACTCTTTCTAGAAAATCAGGTTCATTGTTGCATTTATCCATCATAATTTGACAAAATGCAGATCTGTTTTCGGAATCTCCCTCCCGCAGTTCTTGATGAGGCTGATATTTATACGATTTAAATTTACGAGTATATTTCTTGAATATTTTATGTACGTAACTTTTACTTAACCCATTTTCTGCACTTAATTGCTGCACTGATATGTTGGGATTAGCACGAACAGCTGCCATTATATCAATTTCACGATCATGAACCCCAGAATTAATGATATCAGGTGCTACAAATCTTGAGCAAACATTACCAGTATTTTCAAATCTGCTTATGATTCTCCCAATAGTAGTGTGTGCAGGACGAGGTCTGTTGGGATATGTCGTTGCAAATCGTCTACATGTTTCCCTGTAACTGTTTCCTGTGTTCCATTTCACTATTTAAACTTTATCTTCCACAGTGTAAATATTCATGAAGATTTTAGTATAAATTCAAATAGGACTTGATTTGTTTCAAACCATACGTCAAGTTGAATGCCACTTAATCGTTTATTGCCATAGAAAAATAAATATAATAGGGTTTGTTGTTAAGCTGTTTTCGTAAAAGCAACAGCTGATCTTTGGGATAAATTAACGTTGCTCTAATTCCATGGTGCGAAACCCTGTAGACACGGGGTATAATAAAAGATTATATTTTTTATTTATATATCTTACTGATATGTTCCCATCTCAGATGCTTAGTTTCCGTAATTGCATTAAAAACCGACTTCGACCAAACCTCAATGTTAAAGAGTTGGCATCCCTATTAATCTATGACAATTATATAACTAGGTACTAATATGTTCAAGTTTTTCGGATCTAACGGCTTGTCCTTTATTTTGGATACTTTGTGTGTTTGTTTTCCTGTTAGAAGATCATTTTTCAACATTTCGTGACAATTCACACTTAAAATAATAAAACAAGAATTTAAAAAATTCAATTTGTACGTTTAATTAGTAAAACTAAAATTTATTCATTCTCCTTCACAAAGAGTAACATTTAGGACTCAAAGTACTTCAAAAAGGTCTGGTTTTAGTTAATTAAATTTTTCTACAGACATTTATCCAAAATTATTGTCCTGTTATTCGTAAGCATTTATCAAATGTACTCCCACATTGCGACCGTAAAGGTTCTATCTTTATTAAGGGGTAAAAATTAGCATGTCGTTCAAATGATCAAAAAAGTGCATGTCGTGACAAAAAAGTAAATTTCCGTTGTAATCCCGCCGGGTACAAATACACGCAATTTTAAAACCGAGTTTAAACTACATGGCAATTTAAAGAACGAACGTGCGTGTTTTTATGGGTGTCCAGATGAAAAATACCGTTTAAATGGTTCAAGGACCAAGGACATAAATTAATTAAGATAATGACTGAATTTGCATAGGATAATTTAAAGAAGTAAATACTTTAGCGTAATACAAAGTGACACTAGGGTAATTGAAATTGTAATACTTGTAATAGTGGTATGCGATATAGTGACCGCGAGACCAAGTGACCATCAGGCGTGGGAGGGACCAGTCCGTCTTGTTACCTGCCTTGAGATGCCAGATAGACCCTGCACTTGAGTGACCACTTCTCTTTTCCATCTGCTTGGAACACTTCACTCTCTATTACTTGCAGAAGAACAAGGCTTGCTTTGTTAAATTTAATTCTTATACTATAAAAACAAAAACTTCAGCATGAGAACCGTTTAACTATTTCCTTGTGTTTTGATTCGATTAAACGCGAATTATGTAAAAACCATACTGGTAACAATGGCGGACGGACAATCCCCGTGCTATTTTTTGTTTGTAAATACCAAAACTTCCAAGAAATCCAACCGTTACTAATATAAGATAATAAAAGTTAGACAAAAATAGAACATCAAAAAAACATCCGCGGTATTACCGTTTTATACAACAAAAGATGACCGACTAGGAAACCCATTTTGATAAAACCTTATCGTAATTATGCTCTAAAACGATTAGGCAATTTAATTCGGTAAAACCAGCGTGGCTTCAAAAAGCAAAACCGCTGGAAAATATGCATGTAAATAGATATTTCCGTCATTAAATGAAGCAATAGTTTTAAGATTTTTTCCGGAAGTGTAACCATCACCTCCGGACGTACATTATTATTCAAAAACAAATATTTGTTGGATTGTTGGAACAAAGACGGATATGGTTCATCCATATATGACAAGTCTGCGTCATATCTAATATTTGTCTTTCTATTATTTTTATTGTTTGGTTTATGACTTATGAGATACTTTTGTACATCTCGGCACAGCTGTGAATTCTTAAAATTCCAAGAAAACCCAGTCGTCCCGTTACAAATTCGACTTCCCATACGGATTTACAATGATTAAAATTGATGCACTTGTGTTGAATGGGCCGTGATTGTGCCAGTAATTCTTGTCTTTTTCTCTGTTGACACATGTCACAACTCAGGTACTTAGCCGCCGTTCCACATAATTCTTAATTATCTGATTATAACCGGCTGTTAGTCGAGGATAGTTTAGGTTATGATAGTTGTTAGTTTTCATTATGGTGTCTCAATAACGTATTGTGACAGCGGCAGCTCAAAGGTACAAATTACGGAATTATATACTCATCTTCCGTGTGTATTATAGCTTCAGCTAGAAAGTCAACGACTGAAGAAAATGCATGAGAATAAGGAGGCCCGTAAGGTTGTTTGCATTGATATTAGATGTACACTCGATATAAAAGTTCACGAATGTTTACGGTACGCCGTGTTAATTAAAACAATCATTAATTAAAGTTCGTGGATGCCTAAAAACTGTTGACCTAAGAAGATAAAAAATCGCATCACCTAAAATTTCTGCTAATTTAATCTACAAACTTTAATCCATTATACACGGTACGGTATGTCAAGCGCAACCAAAACCATTAATCTAACTCGGCACAACATAAAACGTTAAAACTTTTACAATGGGTTTTTGTTTATTTCGTGTAGCATCAAATATTAACTTGGACGTCTCTTTATCATTTTCTTGCAAAAGTCACAGGTGCTCACTTTGATTTTGTGCGTTTGTTAGAAAACCGACATTTTAACGTTCTGATTTTCGTAATTCTTATGTAAATTTGTTTATTAAACCTTATTCAAATACATGATTTGACTTACAGCCTTGATAAAAAAAACTGTAATTTATTTGTTCTTTCACAGTTCATTCACATAATTTGTGTTTATTTATTTGGGATTCAAAGTTTGATGTTTTTAATCTAAGAAGGCAGTAGTAAATCGTTTTTTGAAATTAAGGTTAATTTTCTGTGTTTAACAATAAATTTAATAAAAGAAAACCACAGCAAATATCCAAATAAATTTTCATACAATAAATAAATAATAAAAAAAAACCAAGATAGAAAAATTTTTTGATTCTAAATCTCTTATAAAGTTCTAAAATTCAGTCAATTGTAGGTGTAAATCAGTTTTAGCTGACAATAATAGCAAAGAAAATAAAGCTAAAAATTAAAAACAAAAAATATTATCCTAATAATTGATTAGCACAGCCAGCGGTGTAATTTTAACGTGTAAAATTCCTCACATTGTCCTATTTCAATTTTTCCCTCTTTTCTTCTTCTTCTTGTTTGTTAATAGTCCTCCTCTTTTATAGTTTTCCTACATTAATTTCATTCTTGCTATTTTTTGCTTATGAAAAGTTCGTTTGTTTCACGTATAAGCTTTAACCAAATTTTATTATTTATTGCAGTCGATGTCCATTAAACTTGTTCGATTTTTTGTTTCCCTCGTTTTCCTCTACTTTCTTTTAAATTTGAAAGCGAAGGAAAATCAACTGAAAGTTAATGAATTCTGCTTCATTTTTAGTTTGATGATGTTTTCTACTTCTGTTTATTTTCCACCTGATGATGATTTGGGCATCTTTTATTCTTTTTATTTCGTTCGTTACTTAAAAGTTTTTGTCATTTGCTCTACTGGTCTAGATAAAATGACAATTCCTGGTAATATAAATATTTCTGAAAAGTAATTTAGATTGTCAGGTTAATTATCAAAAAAAAAAAAAAAACATAACAATTACATTTGCAAGTCTACTTACTGCCTTTGGCATTTCATTCAAGTTTTATTTTTTATCTTTTCTGATTTAGCCCAGCTTATAAATTTGACTTGAAATTGATTTTATCTAACATTCTTCCTTTGGTTTTATTAATTATTTCCTTTGTCGTATTTTATTCGATACTCTCCTCAATTTTTTAATTATGTTCTTTTATATTGTTTCTTGTTTCTAGTTTTAGCTTTTGTAGTTTTTCTTTCGAGTACAATAAATCCGGTTGATTTTATTAGATTAAGATAAATCGAAATTTTTAAAGGAAGGCAGGATGATTATGTTATTTGACTCCATTAAGTTCGTTAGATCTTTCTGTTTTCCTCAAACATTTTCTGATTAGAAAGATATAAAAAATTAACTAAAAACTTAATAAATTAATCTGATTTCTATTTATCTTCCACGTTATTGCCTCTTGTTGCTTCTCTTACTTTGTTTGTTCTTTTCTATCGTTTAAAAGTATTTTATTCTTCTTCTTCTTTCTATTTCTTTTATTATTTAAATGATGCTCAATTGTGTATTCTAGATGCTCAACTAAGCTTTGGTCCTACAATTTCCAGGAATATAAGTATTTGCGGAAAGTAATTTAAATTTTGAAGTTAAGTTTTAGCTAAGGACTACGAAAAAAAAACATTTATTTTAGTAAGTCTACTTACTACCTTTGGTATTTTGTTAAAATGCATTTAGTCTTGTCCTCTTGTCTGATTTAGCTAGAATGAATTTTATGTTGACTTTAATTAACATTTTTATTAATCCTGTACTCTTATTTCATTTGATACTTTTCCTCCCCATTTCTCCATTATGTTTATTTTTTACTATCAATTGCATACATTAAAACTGATTTTTGAAATTGTTGTGGCAGGACAGGATAATCAAATTACCTATATTATTGTCTCCGGTGTTCATGGGTTCCCTCTGATATTACGTTTCTGGGTTAATAATAATAATTGACTAACTAAATTAACTGATACTAAGCTTTATGTGGCTAAAGTAATTAGTTCAATTATGATTTTATTAGTTTTTAGTATCTTATTTAAAACTTAGATACTTTGAAACCAGCATAAATTTAAACTATTCGTAATGTTACTAAGGACCAACTCTTTAATCACATTTAAGGTTATGTTTAAGTGAGTCAGGTTCAGAAGAAATCTAAGTTTAAATAAGCAAATGTTCATGAAAAGATCAGGTGTTGAATGAGCATTAAAAAGCAACCTATTACCTATGCCTGAACTAAGTTGAAGCTCTGAACTTAGTTTAAACCACGATTAAGATACCAGCCCTAAGAATCCTAAATTTTAACGCTAGTTTTAATATAATATTAAATTTTTAAGATTTTGCGGGTTAGCAATAAAATGTTAATACATATTATAATAGAAAAGAAATTTAAAATTAAATACGAGCGGTTTTCTACCGATGCACTTTTTTTCATAATGAGGCAGTCTAAAGAAGTCGTTACGAAAATTTGGGACAAAAAGGGATATTTTGGGGCAATTAGAGGCCGTTTGTAACACCTTTGAAATGCCTAAGGCAATTTGTAACCATTTTCCGTCTTTTCTTTTCGAGGAAATGTGATGGATGCTCAGCAATAGATTTTCATAGAAACGTTCTAAGAGCCGGCCAAATTTTCGGGAAATGAAAGAACTTTGTCTTTTCCCAACTGTTGAATAAATTCTAAATATCACGCAATATGGTTAATAACCCCAATTTTGCGATGAACCTAATCAATTCATTAACTTTCGGATATGCAAACTTATTAATGTATTAAGAGAGATTGTCATGGAAAATATTCGGAAATTAAATTTATTGGAAGGAAAGACTGTTTGGTGCATTTTAGAGACGTGGACCAGCATGCATTGCGTCGGTGCATCAAGTAATAAAATAATTAACTTAATTGTTTATAAAGACTTTCTTGGAGAAGCCTAAACAGGCTTAAACATCCAGAGTCCTTCGTATTTAACTATGAGCAACCCCTCTTCAACACATGTTAGAAAAATCAGTCATCGCTATTTAGCTCCCTATGGAAATTAATTAAATAATCAACCACCCAAAACAGCTAAAGGGGAACGAGTAATAAAATAATTAATAGCTTTACATTAACATTATTCAATTGAAAAAGCGTTTTAAAAATTCTAAAAATGAAAAAGAAACCTGGAAAGTCAAAAAGTTGAATAAAACAGTTAAACAAAATTGTTATATCAAAGTTATATTTGTATCAAAAATACATTCGAAGATGAAGGCAATAAGTTTGTAAAGAAGAGATACGTATGTCACGGCTTTTGAACTTTTGCATAAATTAAGTGTAATACGGTTCCGATGTTCAAAGTTTAAGCTCGCCTAAAGTTGCAGCATTTGCAAAAATAATGCGAAACCGGCATATTCTTGTTGCTGCCGAATATTTCGGAGAAATCTCAAATATAAGACCAAATAGGATGATTTTTGTTCAGCATATTTTCTTGGTTAATCCGGGGAACTACTGATTGCGTAATAAGTACACCATACGACGGCACTCAAGGTCTCAGTACCTCCCCTCGCGTAAAAAGGCACGTTTGTCCATCTTCTTCTAACATCCATTCGCTTTATGAAAAGTAAGAAGACAGAGCAGAGTTTAGTCAGCTTTCCAACCTGTGGGTCGTGCACTTTCCGTTTCGGGCCTGGTAGCGTTTCCCGTAAAAGTCTCTCGTTCTCGTTTAGTTTTGGAAAACTATTTTACGACAAATTGTCGGATTAACCTAGAGAGTGTCTTATCGTACCGGGAAAATTAAGTTTTTGTGTGAAAGTTTCGTTTGAAGTTAGTGATTGTTGGAGTACCGTTTCACATGGTTTTCGTTTTGGATTAAAGAACCCTAGCAGTTTAAGGGCATCCCGTTGTCTTCGCACCCGCTTCCGGGCAAGAATACCACGTAACATAAACATTGTTAAATCAAAAAAAATTTTTATGTCTTTATTTTGTATTTAATATTCTGTAAAATGCTAATAACTAATGTACTTTAAAAATAGTTTTTAGCTAGTTGAGGTTAATTAATTTGGAGTTACACAAGAAAATGGTGCTCCTTTAATTAACAAAATATAAGTTAAAAATCAATAACTAGGTAATCAGGAAAATAAACCTGCAATAATTTTAAAACATATTATATTAAAAACTAAGTACAAAACTGATATTTACAACAATAGTAGTATAATAAGCAGATTAACGAAAGAAGCAAGAAATCAGAGATATAGAAGAAAAAAGAACTCCAACGGAAACATCACAGTAAGTGAGAGAAAAAGAGAAAGTAGAAGATGAAGAAGGAACAAATTTAAAATGTTTATTTAGGCTTGCAGGTGCTAGGGATTTCAACACGCGTCGGCTGCTATGGTCATTGGCACTATCCGACTAGATTTTTGCCGAACTCAAAGAATTTCCACTGGAAGGAATCTTTGTTGGGCCAAACATCGTATTCCCATGGGACCTACAATTTTGCCTCGTATCCGAAAGAGGACATATTTTCAGATATTTCTCCGCATTAAAAATTTCATCGAACCCGAGAGCTCTGGTTTATAAGGCAAGTATGCTATCCAGGCCGGCAAAATAATTATTAAAAAGTACCAGGCTGTTGCACTCAATTAATTATAAAAAAATTATCTATTTAAAGATATTTACAGGGTGGTGATTTTGAACGAGTATATTTTTACATTATTCCACTGCGGTGCGTAATCAATCTCAACTAATGTGTCATTCCTCAAGTGGTACAGTATGTAGATGTTCTGGTCTTGATTTGTAAATTGTTGTAATTTAAAAATTTAAAAATAATTTCGAAACAAAGTAATTTGAACGTGGCTTGCCTGTTTCAAAATCTGCTGGCTCGATGGATATCCTTTATACCAACATTAAAAATTAGAAATTGGGAAGTTATTGCTAATATTACATGTGGCAAAAAAATACTCCAGTCTTGGACTATGGACAGTAAGACGCGTGTAATTTTTTACTGAAAGTGAATATTGCTGTGATAATTGTCACTGCCAAAGGTTATGTTATTTTAATTGAATAGGTCATACCAGTTTATGCGACTTTTAGTTTTGGGTTATTCAGTGCACACTAGGCTCAAAAGAAAACTACCCATAGACCTCCTCAGCAGTGACAGTGAATAAACCTTTAATTAATCACAGTGTAAGCTTAACAACAATAACGATGTGAACTCCACCATACAATGTAAAAGTGATCAGACAAATGACTTTAGTGAGTAGTGCATCTAGTCCCAAAAACTTATAAATGAACTCTGCCGTGAATAGCAGTATATGCTGGACTGGCATTATTAAGATTTTAACAAAAAAAGTTTTGGGTTATGTGTTATGTTAGGTTATCTAGTAATACGCAGATGAAAGAAAATGTCGCCCTTTCGCCTAACCGCCCGTCCAAAGCACTTTTTAATCGTATGCTATAAAAAATAGACCCTTAAAGGAACAGTCCAATGCAAATTCATTAATTAATGTGTGTGATATTACTAAATGTAATATAAAAATCTGCGGAGATTTTTAATTATAATTACAAATGTTCAAAAGATTAAATCGTAGCAAGTTAAAACGCTTCACAAAAGCTCATTTTATTACTTTCGTATTTATTTCAAAAGATACAAATCTATAAAAGATATAACAGCAGCCTTTAGGGAAGTTTTTACAAAACATAATCGTTCAAGAACCGGAGCTCTCGAACAAAGCTCAAGTGTCATCAAAAGACTTACGAGACAATGCTCTCGTATATTATAACATCTTAAAGTTCAAGAACACAGCAAGGAAGTCTGGTATTTACTCAAAGATATTTAATCAAGCAACAATTCGCCGCACTCTAACATCGTTCTTTACATAATCTGTCGTGTATAAATCCAGCGTTCTAGAAATAAACCAGCAACTTTCCAGTATAAATCATACCAGCACCTAGAGATAAGGATAACATTATCCTTGCAGAGGAATAAATCTCCTGAAATGGCTACCAGTAGTTGCAAGTCAGGGAAATATGCGTAGGCGCTAAGACACCCGGTTCATTAAGTTTACCGAGTTATCCGATTACTGTAAACACTAGAGTCGCGTTTTTTCCTCGCGAAAACCATCTCTATTACTATGGTCTCGTCTTTGTCCAGTTGCACCTGTACACGCGACAAAATAAAGAAGGTAAATCGGTCGTGGCACTAGAACGTCACAAAAATAATAACTAAATCCCTATTGTGTGGTCATTGAGAAGTCAGTGGCTGCTGCAGGAGGCTATCTTGATCAAAGTGAGCTTTGTATGACAGTTGAAGACCGGGGATGGCCTACTACAAGAATGAGAATGCCTACTGAAGATATTCGATGTCAGATTTAGATAGTGACCTTGCAATTTGTTGCAGAAGCGGATACAAATACACGTAATGAAACTGAGAAGCTTATTGTGACATCTCATATCTGTCAGATTGATTGTTGTGGGCTTAAAAGTTTTACGGTTTATTTCCTACCGGGCCTCCTTTTTCTTGGACATCTAGAACTATGGACTCACGCCGTTTTGATTGATTACTACATAATTATTACGCAGAGGGCAAACAGATGAACTCGAATCCCTAAACATACGAGTATAACGAAGGTAATTACAGGAAGTGAGCCAAGAGCAGCACAATGGTGCCATTTTTTAATGAAGTCATCCGTTTAAAAGTGTCGTTGCACATCATAGGTCACTGCGCATTAGAAGTTGCGCAAGCGGCAACAATGGGCTATCATCTATCAATGTCAAAATCATTATCTGATAATTTAGTTCGTCCACAGAAGCGGAAATCGCTGTTTTATGGTCTTGCTCTAAATTCTGTATACTATAATTTGTTTCGTTTAGCCATTTTTACGGTTGTAACTTTTTGATGTATTTACGTCTGTCTTTAGTGCCGACGTATTTGAATAATTCTTAAGTATATTATTGCAGTGGACCATTTTCATCGACTCTGTTTTCCTTGAAGATTTGAGTGACTAATGAATTTAATATTTATGATATGGATAGCATTGTATTAAATTATTACATAACCTTTGTTTGTAAATTTCATCTAATAAACATACAAATGTAATTACAATTTTTTGGCTTCATTTGTGGTAGTGAAAAATAGATACGGAATTCTTGTAATTTATTAGAAAATTATTCAAATTTGGCCTTGATTATAGCAAAACTATTTCAAATAAAGAACATCTTCGTGATACGATACGTCTAGCAATGTAAATAAACAAGCCATGTAAGTTGTAAAGCAAGAAGCATTTAACTTGTGATTTGGATATCCTACCTGGATCTTAGCAATAATTAGGCAATAAAGAAAACCAAACGAAATGTAGTATTTATTGCTTATAATTTCTAATCAGAAATATCCTTAATTATTGGTATTAATTTTAAGGTTTTCGGTAAAAAATTGCCAAGCCCTTTTTTATCTATAAATTTCTCTAAATTAAAAGAGCCGCAAATGTGTTCCAGGATTGTAAAAAATTGGAAAATTGCTAATTTTTAGGAGTGAAATCAACTACAGCTTTTTAGAAGAAATGTAAAAAATGTAAATCATTTTTGAGGTATCTAGAAGCTCCCAATGTGTTTTGATTTTTTTTAATAAAAGAAAAACTGTATGAACGTGGAAAATTGTATTTCAGGATTAAAAGAAAATGCGAAAGTCGGCGATTTTCAGGAATCTAATTATCAACAGTTATTTTAGAAGGAACGTAAATATTTTAAATGTTTTACAACAGAGAGGTACTAATTCGAAGCATAATTTAATGAACATTTCGGGGTTTCATCGATCTGGTGGTCGAAGCTCTAGTAAAAAATTGGGACAAACTCAGTTTCTCCATACTAGAGGTATGCTATATGGATTAAAAAAGTTTCCAGCTTTCCTCTAATTATTCGATACCAAAATGCTAATTTTATTAGACTATAGCTTGAACTTCACAGTATATCAAACTGGCCTTGAAAAATAAAGACTGTTAGGTACAGTTGTGGACAGAAAAAAATAGGACAACTCGAAAAATCAAGTAAACTTTATTCTATAAAATTTAGTTACTTGATTTTGGCTTTATAATTATGATATTTGTCACATTGACTTGCAATCAAATTACAACACAGGGGCCGTTTTAAACTAGAAAAAAAAACACTGTCCTATTTTTTTCTGTCCACAACTGTACATACTGCTTCAAATTTTATTAAACTCTCTGGAAATGCTTTGGAATTCCTTATGCTGCCTTAGTTTAAGCTTCAGGGTGCCTTAAAATGACTTAAACTGGGCCTAAAAAACGAAGATTCTCCGAAATTTCCTTAAATTGCGAAAAATGCCTCGAAACACTATAGAATACCTCAGTTTTAGTTTTTTAATTTCTTAGAATTTTTTACAGAGGCCCCAAGTAAAGGAACATTTTTTTCTATAGCAATAACTGTTAAAGTGCTATTTTATCTGTTAATTTGAGTAGTTAAAGTAGCACTTTAACAGCAAGGGTAGATAAAGTACTATTTTAACGACGATGTCAAATAAAATTTAGTTTATAATTTTTTTCCTTTAAAATAAATGCTACTTATAGAAAAAAATAGAGTACTATACACGACGATAAAATTGTATTTTATCTTCGAGGGCGTATTTTAGCGTCGAGACGCCAGTCAATTACGCTAATTACGCTCCTGTATAATGAAATAACTATTGTTTAGGTACTCCGAAAACTGTTATTAATTAATAATATTAATTTCAGTTATTTGACAACATATTTATTTATAATTTTTCTGGCAACGGGTAAGTTTTCTTAAGCGTAGTATAAGGTATTGGGCTATGGAATTACCAAGCTGCGAAGTAGGTTTTACAACTCTAGTATACGATAAAATTTGTGACAGGAATGGTTAACGATATTTCAGTTTGTGAAGTGAGAATAAAGCGTTAAGTCCTTTGCCGATAATCTACTAAATATTCTACAACCTGATTAGAAGTTCTAAGAAAATAAAACATTTTTTTGTAAAATAAATATAAATAGAATAGGTAAATTTAAAAAAACAGAATTTTTCTCTTTAAAACTTTTAAATTTAAGATATTGTCAGAATACCACTTGAATTATTTTGACATTTTTAATTAAGAAAAGAACAAAAACAAATTGGTTCACCTAAAAATTATAATCTCAAACATATTGTTTAAATATTTTTGAAAAGCAAAATTTCTAAAAATCAAACGAATCCTTTTTTATTTAATTTTAGATGTTGATGTTTAGTGCTGAAAATGCAAGTTTCAAAAACCCGAAATGAACATGAGATTTCTTAATATATTAATAAAATTTTTGTTTACATTGGAATTTTTAATAAAAATCTGAAATCAACTAGGCTGTTCTGATTTTAAAAGATACACAATAAAAATATTTTATCCAATTCCGTTACGAAATGTCAACATTTCGACATTGATTTTAGTTGTGAAAAGTGGTTCATTTTGTAACTAACGTGTGTTCATAAACTGTCGTCATCTCGGTTGCTTTGAAAAACAAATTACAAGTCTTAGATTAAATCATAGACAATGACATTTTACAAATCTTGACATTTGGTTTTGTGTTCTGAATCAAATTACGAAATATGTTTTTGAAATCACAACCTACTGGGATGACGACTGTTTATGAACACACGTTAGTTACAAATTATGCTCCCATTTTGTAACTAGTTACAAAAAGATGATTTTAGTTGCGAAAAGTGGTTCATTTTGTAACTAGTTACAAAATATGCTCCCATTTTATCACTCCCATTTTATCACGATGACCCAACTCCTTTTTTAAGAAGATGTGGCATTTACATTTTGTTATCTGAATTGGATAAAATCTTGTATGAAACACGTTGCAAAACATGTCTTTTTATCACATGGCGTGTTGTTCATCTCGGCTTCGCCTCGACGAACAATTTCACGCCTGGTGATAAAAAGTCCATCATTTTGCAACTCGTTGCATAAATAGCTATTTTTGTGTAGTCAATGGTAAACGGTCATTTTACTTTGTAGAAAATAGTAAAGTAATGTGGCATTTTACTCGTTAGCAATCTTTACTCATTAGCAACGCTTGAGTCATTAGCAACCAACACTTTATTCCTAGCAACACAGTCTGTTTGTTTACTTGTTACTATGTACGTGTTGTAGTTGCTATGTTTCCGTACAAACATTTCCTTGATAAATTTAACAAACTTGTCTAGAAAATTCGAACTTTTAGTACTTACACAAAAAAATAGCGTATTCAACGCGTAAGAAAAGTGATTTCTAGCTCGTGAAATTGTAATTCACTCGCTAACGCTCGTGAATCAAACATTTTCCACTCGCTAAAAAACTGCCACTTTTCTTTACTTGTAGAATAATCTACTATTTGTTAATTATCGAAGGAACTGAGTTACACTTTAAAACTGTTTTTAAGCAAATTTGCTACGAATTATCTTAACAAAACGCAATGTAAAGTTAATGTTGTTTGTGTGTAGGGTGTAAATATCGCCGGAGTGGTCGTGTAAGTGTGTAAATTAACGACTTCGGTAATGTTTTGTTTGTTAACAGAACAGCCCAAAGGTATTTTTTCAGACAGTAATACGGCCTGAAAGTTCTGAAGCAGAGGCGCAGAGGCAGGTTAGGGAATTGCGAGACATTTCAAAATATTTAAAATTTTTGTTTGGTTATAATTTTGAAGTTTCGTAGTTTATTGATAGCTTTGCCTTTTTCGAGGTGTTAATTAAATATTGAGACAGCCCTGAAAATTCTGAACTGGGGCAGTTTAGGGCATTGTGAGACATTTCAAAATATTTGAAATGGGACTTATTTGAATGTAGGTACCTATTTTTCGCTTTCAATTTCACAAAATCCTCCAGGTTTCATAGTTTAACGATGCCTTAAAAACGATATTTTGTTCATTAACAGGTCAACTCAAAGGCATTATTTCAAACAGTCTAAGACAGTCCTGAGAATTCAGAAACTGAGACAGTTTCTGGAAATCTGAGACATTTCGAAATACATAGTATTTGAATATTTTCTCATTTTTACGTTGATAGTTGTATAGTTGATTTGTTTTCAATTTTACAAAATCTTTCAAGCCCGGTAGTTTACCGACGTCTTTGTCTTTTTTGAGGTGTTAACGAAAAACAAAACTTAGGCAGTATTTCGTTCATTATCAGAACAACCCAAAGGCATTCTTTCAGACACTCTAAAACAGTTCTGAATTTTTCATTTTTACATTGGATATAATTTTGTTTTCAATTTTACAAAATCTTTCAGACTTCATAGTTTATTGATGGCTTTGTCGTTTGTTGTTAATTAATTACCGAGACATTCCTGCAAATTCTGAAACTGTTTTAGACTGTCTGAAACAGTCAAAAAATTCTGAAATTGAGTTGGTTTGAGGCATTCTAAGGCATTTCGAAAAATAATATTTTTTATTTTCACAATGATTACAATTTTGTTTCCAATTTTTTTTATGAAATTCACTTTTGGGAAGATTTAAAACTGATCATTATAGGTACAACGAAAATTTAGTACCTACCTATACGTAACTTAATGAAACAATTTTGAATTGTTAATGCTGAGAACCTTTTATGTTTTGCTAAATACCCATTGGCAATGGCTATATAAATAGGCTAAGTACCTAAGTATTTTTATAGCAACAGCAGAAAGTATAATTTTATGGAATTGAAACGGAGCTTTTTACATGAAAATTAAAATATAAACATTTAGGTAATGCAAAAATGCACGTTTCTGCAAAAAATATTGAGGATATAACAGATTAAATTGTTTAAATATTCCCTGTATGTTGTCTGTGGTGTTTAATTGTGCCTACTTTCAAAATTGATGGTGGAACAAAAATAAAAATAAATAACATTGTTTACTCAATAATTTACGATTTCTTGTACGCTATAAATAACCAAGAACTCTTTTGTAAAATATTTACATTATACAGTATTCTTGTTTTAACAATGATTTCAAAATGACCTTTTAAAAAAATACTTTATAAATATTAATTTATATTAAATTATGAACTACAAAATAATAAATATTTGATAAAGTATAAGCTGGTATTAAGGGAATTAAATAATACCTAAAGAACAAAATTGTATTACTTAAAAAGAAAGACCTTGGTATTATTGAAACATGATAAATTACTTAAAATTTCCAAAAAAGGTAACAATCTGGCAGAAAATAATATTATAAATGTCAAATGTGTTTAGAAGTTAAAATCAATAAAATTTACAGTTTACACCTTTAAAATTAGGTAGGTTAAAGTTTATCAGTGTAGGATGACCATTTACGAGTGGTTCAAATAAATCAAGCTTAATTTGAATTATTATCCAAAAATAAATTAATAATATTAGTGACAATGTATTATTTAATGGAAAAACTTAATCCTGTTTATACAGCCAACACAAAAATGTCTTGTAATGTAGTTGTACAACACAGAAAAACCTTACATTACAATATTTACAAAACTTGGCCATTATAAATCATAAGGCCTGACAAAATAAACACAAAAATGAAGTCATGCATAGGCGCAACTTCATATTTTAGGGATTATTTTCAAAATTACATCATCAACATCTATGCTATTATTAACAAATATTTAACGTGAGATTAGAAACGACGATCATCTTAATTTATGGCATTTAAATTTGATATTTTTAACTGAAGCTACAATAATCTTTAATGCAGTCATTGTTATTTCAATGATTGAAACTCAATAAACAGTTACATAATGAAATACTAGTAAAGCTTCATAAACTAAGTAACTTTCTAAAATTTCGCAAATGCCTATCTCATTGTTGAAGTTATAACTCACCTATTTAACAGATAAATTTACATTCAACTTTAAATGCCTTTCTAAACGATTTCGAATACTCGTAAAATTAACCTGTTGTTTGAGAATTAAATGGTATTCAGTTACACAGGCGGAAGTAAGCTTTGGTAAAAACAATTAAACATTTTGTTTATGTAACTTGGGAAAATCGCAGCCTCCAAATCTTAATTTGTTTATTACAAGTGAATGAGGTTCGAATGTCTTTCATTGGATGCTAGACGGTAGCCAATGATAAAGTAGTCCGTGGCACGTTGCTAAGCTACACAGGATAATGTAGAGTTTCGTTAGGCGAATTGTCACCAGAGTGTGCTACATACAAGGACTATAGTTAGAACTCCATACAATGTTAACTTGTTAGAGAACAGCTGCTTTTGGGCATGTTAATGCAACTTTTATGAATTGTTCGGGAAATTATTTTCGTTCAATTAGATTTATTTAAGAATTTAACAATGATAGACTCATACTGACCTTAATTAAAAGTCATACAAATATAAGTATTATAAGTATTTGCATTATTTTACTTTGTTCTTTAAGTTTTCATTAGTTTTTTCTCTTTTTTACACAGATTTTTGCACCGGATTTAAATCTATTTTTATTATTTTACTTGGATTTCTAAGGTGGACCACTGTTTTTTTCCTTTTCTTCCTTGTGTTTCGATATTTGCCCAATATTATTATTAATATTATTAAATATTATTTTATATACAGGATAATAATAATATTCCTTTTTTAAATTCAGAAATCATTCATTATATTATTATTTTTTGGGGGGTAGAAAGTATACATCTAATCCAGTAGGGTAGCAATACACTCCACTAAATTTAATATTTGTTTAGGTAGTACTGCTTATTTATAAATTACTAAACAGAAAGTTATGCGAAAAATTCTTTTTTGTACAACTGTCAAAAAAAAGCAACATTTATGCATTATTATCGATACGCGAAGTTTGTCTTTTTTTCACTGCGAAAAAAATTTTTTTTCTACACATGATACGAAAACAAGTATTTTTTCTACACATGATACGAAAACAAGTATTTTCTTCACGATAAACCCTATGCGAAAACGCTACATTTTCTATCTAGAGATGAAAACATATAGTCAGTCCAGTCATATTAGCCTCAAAAAGCCGTTTTGGCGGAAATAAATTATATATTTTTGAAATTCGGTGTACATACTCCTGAGTACTCTAGAATCGAACATCCGTCGAGTTTCCCCTTCCTCAGTGGGGGCTTCATCCCTTAATATTGAAAAAACATCCCCCAAACGGCGAACTTGTGTTATTTTTCGCAATTATCTCGTAAACGGTGCACCGCCTGAAAATTTTTATATAGGGTAAAGTTGATGGGAACAAAATTTTGAACGAAAATTATATTACACGATTTGCCACAAAAGCTGTAGTTCGCGCGGTATAGAGGCCGGAAGTAGGGGGTGGATTCTGTCGCGCAACGCACAATTCGTTTCTCGCGCTCTCGTAAATAACTATTTTAAATCATATTTTTATTTTGTATAATGTTATTCTAGAAATTTGTCTACCGGCGTGAGGCTGTAAACCCTGGGTCTTACGAAACGAGAGCGCGAGAAACGAATTGTGCGTTGCGCGACAGAATCCACCCCCTACTTCCGGCCTCTATACCGCGCGAACTATAGCTATTGTGGCAAATCGTGTAATATAATTTTTGTTCAAAATTTTGTTCCCATCAACTTTACCCGATATAAAAATTTTCAGGCGGTGCACCGTTTACGAGATAATTGCGAAAAATAACACAACTTCGCCGTTTGGGGGATGTTTTTTCAATATTAAGGGATGAAGCACCCACCGAGGAAGGGGAAACTCGACGGATATTCGATTCTAGAGTACTCAGGAGTATGTATACCGAATTTCAAAAATATATAATTTATTTCCGCCAAAAAGTCTAATTTGACTGGACTAATATTCACTTCTAGAGATGAAAACAAGAATACCAAATCTATGGCAACAAAATAAAAAAATGCGTGTGTTACTATGGAACCGATTAAACAAACAATTAATAATTTGCATTGACACAATTCGGTTTGAATTAAGTCGAATTAAAACTTATTTCAAACAGATAATTAAAATGTCGTAGAAAAAATAGCATTTACTACTCGACATAATAATTTGCATTGACACAATTCGGTTTGAATTAAGTCGAATTAAAACTTATTTCAAACAGATAATTAAAATGTCGTAGAAAAAATAGCATTTACTACTCGACATAATAATTTGCATTGACACAATTCGGTTTGAATTAAGTCGAATTAAAACTTATTTCAAACAGATAATTAAAATGTCGTAGAAAAAATAGCATTTACTACTCGACATGAAATACGTTTTTTTCGTTCGTGATTGCCCTACTCGCTGCTAACGCAGCTCGTGGGCAACTTCTCATCTCACGAAAAAAACGTCATTTTCATGTCTTGTTGTAAAGGTTGATTCTGATATTCTACATTCTGTTATCAAGCTAACTTAAAAATTAATTAATTTTTAAAGATTAAATTCTGCTAGTTACACAAGCAATCAAGTAATAGCAAAAAGCATCCAGTGATTAATAGTATCAAATACATTGTTCGGAACCAAAAATCACAAAATTGTCTAAGAATTATTATCGTAGAAAGCAAGAATATTATTGGTTACAGTAAAGGAGTATAGGTAATTGGCTTGTGTTTGGGAGATATTGGATATCCACACCATACTGAGAACAATTAATTATTTTATCCCTTATTATTCTTATTTGGCAGTTATTTGCTTTCATTATCTACCCCAATTAGTGTTGGAAGAAGCAAAGACTATTTATTTAAATAGTAATACGATTCTATTTACAGTTAATCAAGAAATGATCCTACCTAAGCTGTAGACTTTCATGTGGCATCACCTAACGTGAAGTTTCAGTTTCAATTAGGTACTGGTTTAAAAACCAAATAAAATTGTAAAAGTTAACTTGGTACACAGGCCCGATTTTACAGAAATGGATGTAGTTTACTATTTGTAATTGCTTGACACCTTCTATCAACGTTAAAAATTTGGCAGAATTATGATACACCCTGTATATAATTTTATTACGGGAGTAAAAAAGCAACCCCCTGTTTATTAATTGAACAGTCTTAAAGCAATTTAAGGCAAAGTTCCAAAAGGGAGGCAATTTGGGAAGGCATTCTAAAGCAGTTCGTAGAAATCTATGGAAATCCGAGAGTCGGAGGCAATTTAGGTTATTTCAAGGTATTTTAGGCAATTTAAGATAGTTCGGACGAATCTAAAACAATTTGTGGAAATTTATAGTCTTTTTGGGATAATTCAACAAATATTTAGTAATCATTATCACATACATATTTTCGAAAAGGCTAAGGATATTGTGACAACATTGAGGGCATTCCAAGGCAGTGTAAAAGAATAAATATTCTATCTCAAGAGTGAGAATTTTTACTTTTTATTATTAAAAACGATTTCGGAATTATTACATTCACAAATGGTCGTGGAGAAACAGTATGCTTTGTCCTTAAAATGCAATTCTGTCTAATCCTTTGAATTCGCGCCTTAAAACAATTAAAATTTATCGCTCAAATTTCATTACATTCTTTCAATCTTAAGCAAATAAAACAATTTTAAAATCAATTAGGTAATTACAGAACCCCGAAGGAAAAGAAAAAGAAATGCAATATAAACAAAATGAATTATAGAATTGTTGTTACATAATTTACAATTTTTTTTTTTAATTCGGGTGCTATCATTGCCTTGCTAAAAGGACATATGAAGGGGGGTAATTAATTAAACACAACGATAATTTGATTAGAATATTATATCAAAATAAACATTTTCTTACGATGTAATTCATAAGCATTACCTAGTTCTTCAAGTTAAATTCAAGTAATGCATTTTATGTTTTTATTCATTTCAAAAAAGTTAATAACTTTTAAAATATTACATGTCAAAAGTAAAAGGATACACCGACAAATTAACCAAATCGTAAATAATAGTTTAAATTTCTAAAATTACGAAAAATACTTCTATAACACATTTGAAATCTATTAATAAGAACTAAACATTCACTTTCTGCATAAAATACAAACATTATGTTGTTAAGACATGCATTTTCAAAATATAAGGAATCAACTAAAAAATTGTTTAAATCTAAATTTAGTTAGTCAGAAATCATCTTAATTCATACTGTAAATAGCGAACATCAAATACCCTGTAAAACCACAAAAAGATAATTAATACAAACAAATACGTATTTCGGCAACTAAGTTACCATACTTGGTGTAGTATTTGTTTATATTAATTATTTTTTGTGGTTTTACATGATATTGATGTTCCCTATTGAACCAGGCCAAAACCTTTTTCTGTAAATTACACAATAACTCCAGGGTTTGATAAATAAAAAAGAGATTAAATTTTAAGGATTCGCTGCTTTGGGGGAAATCCTTTCAATTAAAGAAATACAATATAATACTGGCAATCTCGATGTCCTTTATTATTAAGAAGGGACCCTTCAGCCAAAAGTAACATCAAGAATAAGGCTTGTATAAATAATATGAATAATTTTCTAGAAGTTGGGCCTCATCATAAAATAACTTAAAAGTTTTAAATTATTGATTAACAAAATAGTAAGACAGGTTTCGGTTCAACAGACTACAAAGTATAAAACCGACACCTTTCGGAAACTAACGTTTCTAAACAAGCAACAAATCATTTTTTAAAACAGATCTTTTAAGTACGCGCATCCCATGTCTTATAAACTAAATTTCATATCCCTAACACATAAAGGGGCAGTATATGATAGCTATTTGTTGCGCTGTAAACTAAATGGAGTCCGGATTTTATTCCTCAACGGACATTTAGTGGTAGTAAAGTGTAATATTTAGTTTATGATATTTGTTCGAGGCACTGAGGATCGCAGCATATAACTCAGAAAAAGATCAGCTCGTATACTTTATAAAATACGATTAATTTTTTACTGTTTACATTCTGAGATTTAAAAGAAAATCGAGAACGTTTTGTTATCTAATTGTGGGAGTCAAAACAATTTTTTTAAATAGAAACGATTTGTTACTCATACCTATTGTGGTATCAACACGCAGCATTATTTCCGATTTTTTTTATAAAGGATGAGGAGCTGCTCGTGTCTGACAGGTAAAGAGGATGAAGAGTAGAAGAGGCCGCACACAGCGCGAGCCACTTGACTAATGAAGGCAGCCACTGTTCACCCATACCTGTTATATCTCTTACCATCTAAATAAACCACCGGGATCAGAAGCCTCCTACTTCTTTTATTTTGTTCATTATGTATTTCTCGATTATGAACTTCGTTCTACAGGTGGTCCTTTTCTAACAAAAGTAATACCAGAAACATAATCTGCCCATTGGAAACTTAATACCCCGTTACTGGTAATAATATCTAACTGTTTTCAAAAATGACAAAAGATTTTAAACTTTGTAGAAAGCATTTAAAGAAAATACGATGATGTAAATGACGCCTAAAAATAGTCTTTTTCTGATGGTGTCCTAAATAGAACAATAAGTCCAGCTGAGATAAATGTAGTTTTTTTTTAATTTGCTTTATCATTACCGTAACTTACATTGTAAAGACCACATACGCTAACGCACCAGCCTCGACATCGAAAGATAAAAGAGGTTACCGATACAGATACAGATTTAGAAGTGTCAAAAAGTCAAAATGCAGCCCGAATACACTTAAGTGGAAATCTAAGATATGGAGACAAGATGGCCGGAGTGTGGAAAATGCAATATTGGAAATTCCATGCCCTATATTGGGGTAACAATTGACAAGGGTTATCAACCGCAAATTATCAGTATTTGCAGCAACTGCCAGCAAATAAAATATTACACCCAAATTTACCAATAAATAATGTACTTGGACAAGCACAAAATACAAGTCCCTACCAAAGTAATCCAGTATATCAACAGCCAATCAATCCAAACCACAAATTGGCGTGTAGTTGAAAGTAAAAAAAAAACAGTACTAAACAATGGTAACTCGAAGGTTAAGTTAAGCAAACCAAAAACGCAACCCACTGTTGTTAAACCCCTTAAATAGATACGAAGAACGGAGAGCCAACGAATCTCATGGAGAAAAGCATCACAGCAAAAACATAGCCGATAAGGTACCCAGAAACCCAAACCTCCGCAGGTGTTCATTTCGGGTGTCAAATTCATTCGACCACTAATTGAACTAAGTATTCGAAGTGATAGCGAAAGATAACTATGAAATAAATTAAATGATCACGAAGTAAAAAGCTGCACCTAAAACTTCGTATTATTGAGGCTCTACAAGTTAAAAGCACAGAATTTAATATATACCAGAGAAAATAAGAGGGAAACAGAGAAGTCCTCAAAAATATACAACCATCAATCGACCTCAATAAACTCAAAAAAGAGTTTCAAAACTCATGGGTATATTTTTATGAACATTGCCAATATCCGACAAAAAATCACAAAAACTCCACTGCTTCTATTTTTTGTGGCATTTAGAACTACTGATAGTAACAAAGACGTTTATAACACAACCAAACTAGCTCATTCAATAGTAAAATTTGGGCCGCCAATAGCACCAGGTGTCAACGACATGAACAGACAAAGAATTTCTGCAGCAGGAGCTCACGATGCCTGAAATGCATTGGCAACCACCTAACATCTCAATGTCAACGTAAGGTAAGAAACAATGATGTCAAATGTGTTAAGTGTAATGATAATCATCCTGTATCCTCCATAAAGGATGTCATTTTTATAAAGAAATACAATAAAATAATTGCCCCAGAACTGATAAAGTATGGGTCCGAGAAACTGCATCATATGCTGAAAGATATGTTCCAACGAATTCCGACGAACAGTAAAAGGAGAGCTAGTGGAAGGAATCCTATCTAGCTTCAAATTTTAAAACAGCGGACCATCGAAACTGCGAAAACTACAGAGGTGTAAGTGTGATAGCAACAATGGGAAGAGTGTACGAGAAAGTTTTAAGAAATAAAATAGAAGACCAAATAGAGAGAAAAATAGAAGATGTATACCATCAGAAAGCAAGGCAAAAAATAAAGAATTGCTACTCGAACTTCAAATGTTAAATCAAGCCCCTCTAGATTGGATCCTGGGTTTCTTTAAAGAACCTATGTGAATGTGAGGCAAACACATTGGGGAGCTCAATAGGCCTCTTAGGTCGCGGTGCAAGGGATAGATACTCAGCACCTACCCCAAGGAAAATCTTTGTTAATACAGTTTTCACAGTTAATATCTGATAGGGCGATGGGAGTATGAAAAGACCGGTCCTAAGACCAAATTCGATATAAAAAGTAAAAATAAAATAGTGAAAGAGCGGTAAAAACAAAATACGTAGTAACAACGTAAAATATGCCATCATAAATATTAGAACAACAGAAAAATGGATTTTCAGTTGCGTTTGAGCAGTGAAAAGTTTCAATAAAATAACTAATAGTTGCCCACTAAGCCTTCTTTTTAACTTCCAGCATAGTTTTCTGACAGGAAAATATCAGATTTAAAATAATTATAGTTGTGCGAAAACACATCTTTAGATGCTATCTTTAATTAAGTAAAAGTTTGTAACTACAATCATAAACATATGTTTCAACTTTGATTTATATCAAGAAACTATAAAATTAAATTTCCATAACGAAAAGGTTAAGGTTAATAAGAATATAACGGCACAACCTACTAAAAAGATTTTATAGAATTATTTCAAATTTATTTTTGATTTATGGTATTAAATACCAAAGTTTTTTTTTCAATTTTACATATTTATATTTTAGGTAACGCACTAATTTATCGCATTGCTACCAACGAAATATTAAGTTTTCTAATAACGAAATGCAATATGATCTTCGATTACTAAAGGTTCCACATTTGGAGTTCATAGTGTATTTAAACAATTTAAATATTGACTGAAGTTTTTAAAATTACGAAAGTATTTTACTTAAATTTCTCAAATATTGCCGCCTACTCTTGTAAAATTACGCAACATTCATTAATTGTTACGCAATTATTTATTAAACGAACATTTGATATTTAAACCGTAAGATATGAGATATTAAATTTATAATACATTTATGAATTTTTTTGAGCACCATGGTCCTGATATTAACTTATGATCTTGATATTAAATTTACATAAAATTCGAGCCTGTTCTTTTGACAAATATTGAATGTTGAGATTATGTAGAGGTTACCATATTGACAAATAAGCGTTGTTAGAATTATTTTCATTTGAACAACAGCATCAAGAAAACAACTAACAACAGTAATACTGTCATAAACGATAAACCTTATTTTTTTATGGGGCAAGATCTAGGCTTGCGAATGCCAAGAATCTCAACGCGCATCGACAGCTCCACTAGGAATCTTTACTTTTAAAATTAATTCGGTGAGAGTTTTACTTAAAAAATAGATTTATATCAGAAAAAGTTTTATTTTTTTCGCATGCCTAACATGCCTATTAGGTTTTAAATGGCTAATAAGTATAAAGTTGAAGGTCAGTCAGGCCTTAACCACTCAGCCACTCCGGCGATCACATGCCATATGTTTAGCTAGACTATATTATTGTATCAGTCAACAGTCCTTTGTCTTTTTGTTTAATCTAATTTCCTGTGTAACCTTCAGCGATAGAAGAACACCTCCTTCTACCATAACGTTTAATTGTTGTTAAATCACTTCCAGAATCTGCAAATAATGTTATGAAGTTCTCCTAAACGAATGCCCTGTATAACTCTTTGAATTTGGGTAATTTGGAAATTGGTACTTTTCCTATTGTATTTATTTCCAATGGTTGTTTTGTGCATTTTCCACAATAATATTGTACAACAAATCTTCGGTGGTCGCAAGAAGACGGTCTCAGGCTAGCAGATTGTCTAATTATTAATTCAAAAAAATTCAAAGTAGCTGCCCCAGTCACTGTAACAGTACGCTGTTTTGTGCATTCTTCGTACCAGGAAGGAGAATAATCAATACAGAACCAACATCTTGAAGATCATCAACACACATCTTTACTAACTCATCGCTACAAGCCCCAAAAATTGTAATAATAAGGATAAGCTCCATAAAAAGGATTGATTGATTGATTGTCTTCGGGGTTTCCACTATGTTCCTAGCCTAGTATATGCACTTCGGCTCTATGATGGTCTTTTTTCTATCTTTGTCCAGGTAGTCCAGTGCCTGCAACGAGTTTCAGGGTGCCACTTACGAAGTTTTCGTGTGTAAGATCTATTCCACTGAAAATTTCTCCGAAGAGTTGCTGTTTCCTACTGTAAAGCGCAGGAGAGTCAAAGATTATGTACGAGGCTGTTTCCTCTTCTCCTTCGCATAGTCTACAGAGTGTATCTCCTCTATATACACCTATTTTTTGTAAGTGTCGTCTCCGATGGCAGTGGCCTGTAACAAGTCCTACCAACCATCTGATCTGAGTACGTCTTAACTGAAGTACATCAGTCGTTAATCTATCACCCTCCCCAGTCTTTGTCCCTGTGTTGCATCTCAGCGAGAGGCATGTTGTGTCCTGGTCCATGCTTCTTTCCCTGTCCAGATGAACCAGTTTTTCGAGGGTGTTTGCTTTTTCATTGCTTTCCACACCTGTATGTCCTGGCACCCATATTTCACCAAAGATTGTAAGGTTATTGAATTTATAAAAAGGAACTTATCCTCTGAAGTCTCGATAATGATTCGTATAACTTCCTCCTTATTGAATAGTTTCGACTTCTTAGGCCGATAGTCTTCTGCTTTTTTAGAAACGCCGTCAATTTAGCAAATTTGGTAATATCAGAGGTATTTTTTACAGTGGTTTTACAGGGTGGATTTAAACATTGGACAATGAGACCGTAATGTAATTAGAGTGCAGATCATCTAAATACTTGTGATTCGTTTGGAGGAGGACGTTTTCACTAATGTTTTTAATTCCTTTTGTTGCACACCGCTGTTGGAATTTATCATACTGAATGTCCTTTTGGATTTTTTTGGAAGTAAACTTATCACAGCACCATTTGTAGTCTCTCCAAAATATCCAGTGGCGTACAATCAAAATCAGTTTTATCGTTATTTTTCATAGCATTTCCCCTATAAATTACGAGAGATGTTGAACTCAACCGAAATAATTATTTTTCTTAAATTGTAATTGCTACAAAGTTACCGAACTTTTTTCTTATTAAATTGTCATCATTTTTTGACATATTGTTGCAATCATATCACCAGTGATTCAGTTGTTTGATAACATTATTGAATGTCAAACATGGACATTTTACGTTTTGTTGCACAAACAATAATCAAAAAGTTTTTAGTTGGAGAAGAGGTAAACCCTCTGAAACTTTGGTGAGACTTTCTGCACAGTTCGGGGAACATGTTTATCCAAGGCCCAAGTTTACAACTGGTGCAAAATTTCAAAAACCACGAAAGAGGTGTAACCAATGCGCCACGTACTCTGCGTGAAAATCTACGAATAACAGTAATAATTATTGTTGATATTCTTTCCATAAGTGTTGGAAGTGTGGACACGATAATTCATGATAAACTGCAGTTTAACAAAGTTAGTGTTTGGTCCCCTGAACAGAAAAGCTCACTGAGTTCAAGTCTGCACCGCTTTAGCCCAACATTTTGAAGAAGAGGGCGATGGATTCCTTAAGAGCATAGTCGCTTGTGATGAGACCTGAGTGGCCAAAAGCAAATTGGCTTTAATAGAATGGTGGCATTCGCCATCGCCTTCGAAAAATTTAAAGCCTGTACATCTGCTGAAAAGGTTCTTGCAACCATATTCTGGGACTCAGGAGTAATTTTCTTTGATTTTGTTGAAGACAGTAGAACTGCCAACGCTGAATATTACAGCAACTTGCTGTAAAACAAAGTCAAGCCAGCTTTTCGCTCAAAAAGGCAAAATTCTTTAGCCTGCAGTGTCCGTTTGCTCCACGACAATGCTCGTCCTCACACGGTGGCAGCAATAGTTCAAACTTTCACTGGAAAATTTTGCCACATCCGCCTTATAGTCCTGATTTGCCACCATATAACTTTTATCTGTTTGGTCCATTGAAATAATATAATAAATAATAAATATAAAACAATAATAATCTCGCGATTTAAACTTTCTGCTCTATCAAAGAAGGTTTCACTTTACTCACTTGTACTGACTATAAATAATTATTAATTGCCTCTAAATTAATACAAATCTCTCAACCCTTGTTTGCGTGGTCTTGCAAACTCAACAAAGTTTGCAATTAAAATTAAGAAAAAGTCTAACCCATCAATTTTAAGGCAACTTAAGCTAAACTAAAATTATAAGTGATTGTTTAACTTGTAGAGATATTTACATCAAAGTTAGTTGGATGGTTTAGCAAACAGATCGGAGGATTTTTACATTCCAGGGAGGTTTTCAGTATTGTATTTCAAGTATACCTATGTCACACTTCAGGTTGTCAACGTAACCATGCTCACAGCAAAACACATTATAGAAATTCCCATTTTACCTGAAAATTGTTTATTGAAGCTTTTAAAACAATTGCCTTGGATATATTTTTCTTCATGGTAAGGTGTATCAGGTCGGCTCTTAATTAGGTGTTAATTTATTATTAAATAATGCTTTTTACTCATTAAAATGCTGTTATACAATTTTTATTGAATTTAAGCGAATGTCTGTGGTTATCACCATTCATCCTTTAAGATAAACCCAGTGGTGATATTTTATAAGAATATTTGAAATAACAGGAACATTCTGCATGTTATTTTAACCAAGTAATCTTCTGACATTATTGTTTTCAGTTTGTATGTATAGTATGTTAATTATATTTTTACCAAGAACAGACCTAATCTTGAACTGTCAGGCAAGTCTGCAGACACGACGCGTTTTATTGATGGTGGCTGTATTTATGGCTAATGAGTACAAATGTGTGGGAGGTCACACTGTCACTGATGATTATTGGCTGGTACTGTAATATTCATAAATATTAGTCAACGATACCTATTCTTTATCGTTGTTGGTATTACGTTAAGCGATTCGCTGATAAACGACTTCTAGCAACTTAAATGATTTTTAACTACGTTAAGGAAGCCCGAAAGCCATTAACTTGATTAGGCAGCGATGGTGTTCCGCGAGGTTCACCGAGTGGGCCTGTCTCATTTTTTTATTATTTGCCTTTAGTTTTCGATCTGTTAAGAGAGAAGCGTGCCTGCATAACGTGTAAGTTATGTATGCCTGAAGGTTTTCGAAGAGATTGTAAGTTATCTGAACGTAGTCCACCTACAGTTATGGTATCAAGACCCACCGCACAAGAGGGCCATTTTTCCCTCGATGATTGGATTGGCTGGCGGCGTGCTTAGGTGTTAATTATTGGGTTGTTGGCCTCGGCGGCGCAGATGTTCCTAAATACGGTTATGTATTGATTTTTTATTAATTATTACCTATAAAACATAATGACAGAGTTGTATTAGAAGCCCATATCTTCGGGGCTTTCGGTTATTGTATTTTAAATTTAGTACACTCTCTGTGTCTGCCGAGGAAATGAAACGCTATATTTAAATTTAACCACAACTCACATGTACGATCTTGCGTTTTTATATTTTTAGATATTTGTCACACTATTATTATTTTATATCGCAACTGCTAAATAATCACGCTGCGGGCAAACGTAAAAATTGCCACCTACAAATGATTTCATCCGAGTAAGTCATATCTAAAAGGTCAAACTGTTAGCAATTAATAAGGATTTGATATTTAGAGGTTTTACTTAAAAAATTCCTCTGTAATCGGGTTGTATATAATTTATTATAGTAATCTAATAAATTACCTTTCTATTGTAAATATTAAATACAAGCGCAACTTTTTGTTTGCATTTAGAACGCCACGAGGCTGTCGGACAGTGATATTTTCGTTCCCGTGGAAAAAACCAGACTTCATTCAATAGCGTGTCGATTCCTAATAAATTTATGTAAATTGCTTTGCACTTAATTATGACTTACAGTGATAATTATATCGGGATTTATAAGCCTGGATCGCTTGCAATACAAGGTTGTTTTTAATGCGGCGGCTTTCGCGCCTCCAAATTTATGAATCAATTTTGAAAACTTAGTAATATAATATTTAATGCCTAAAGTAAGATTCGATTACCCATGGTAAATTTCCTTAAATAATGAAAAATTACGTGCTAATCTGTGCATCCCATTTCAAAAATACGTAAATTAATACTCTACAGCTTAGATCTAACACAAATCAAACAAGACATTTAATAAGACCAAGCACTGAAAGCATAATAAATCAACATTTCTTAAGATTAAAATGGGTTCTGCATACCTATATATGCAAAAACGATTATTCTGCCCCACAGCCCAGTAATAATTTAAATTTCTGGCATAATTTTGTGATACTGATATGAGTAATGAACAGAAATACAAAATTTTCAAAAGAAGAAAGGTGAAGAAGTATAATTTATTATGGTTTATCCTGAGTAGAAATACAAACACATTTAGGTGTTTTGTTTTGAGTTAGCTGATTATCACAAATTACCAAAGACTCGTTTCACTTATGGTGATCGAACTGCATCCCCACGATATTTCCTTGTGAAATCATCTTCCATTCATAAGTTACATCTGATATTAAATCCGTAATTTAAAATCGATAAATTACTTTCTTAAAGCAAAGTAATTGACCTTGATTTGGTATCTACAAAAGTAATAAATTCTTGAGATAAATCAGACAGTTAATTGTGTAATCACACGAGGACAACAAAGCAATTTTAACAATTTTTTTTAAGAAACCCCTGACTAGGTACTTGACAATTACAAAACAAAAAGTGTTAATAAATTGACGGTTCCGTCATTTCCAAAGTTTATATTTTAAATTTATACATCATTTTAGTTATGAATGATATGAATTCATTCGCGTGATATATTCCTATTTTTTTTTATAAATATTGAGTCTACGCTGAAGTTTTTATTAAAAATCGTGAACCGTTTTTATATAAAATGAGTGGGGAATACTATTGCATTGACGAAGTGTGTGATGCTGTAAATTATTATGATGGTAATAGAGCAAAACGTTCTGTAATTATAAATTGTTGTTTAATTATGTTTATCCGCAGAATGCCAATCTAAAAACAGGGGAGCCTCTAATGAAGTGGCAAATTTTTACCGCGATAATGACAGCTTTTCAAATTCCAGTAAAAGGAACCACGACCTTCGACTTCATGGTAAGTAGAACATGTACTGTTTTAATTAAAATTTAAACTTAGCAAACTACATGAGCAAGGATCTAACAGCAGAAAAGATTTAAATTCATAAGTAGTTCATTTTGTAATTTTCGGCATTCTTAATTGAATCCCTTGTTTTGTTCCATAAATTAAACTTTAACCCCCCTCGAAAGGATATGATACAGAAGAAGAAGAAGAAATAATACTTTGGCTATGCTCGGGTTTCATCTCAATATAGTAAATTATGTAACTCTCATATTATGTAAAATACTTTTTTATTGCCGACATAAACTGCCCTTAAAAATTTCATTAATTTTTGACAGAGTACCTATAAGTTGTCACTAAATTTGTAACTTCATTTGCTTACTTCCCTAGGGAGGTAAATTAACATTTGCCTATCGCGACAACCAATAAATAAACCGTAAAATCAATATATCTCCTTATTTCGCTTTTTTCTACTTATTTAAGTTGTTCTTCTTCGCTCTTCCCCTTTCATTTTCCATGCTAGCTTAGGGAACCTTATTGAGCCCATCCTAGTTATGTGGCTGAGAAATTGCAGTTGTCCTTGTTCTATCGTGTTCAGGATGGGTTGGGAGTTCATATTTCTTCATTTTTGATCCTGCCTAATCTAGTCGCGGTAGTGGCTCAGTTGGTTCCTTGGTTCAGCGTACGTCTGGCCACTGAGATGGCCACACATACACCGAAATCACCCGACCGCTTCCCTCGGAAGGCAATGGCAATCCACCGAGGTATTCTACCTAGTAATTTTCTGGAGTAGAAGTGCAAGCAATTCCGTGATTCCCTATGTCTGTAGGCCACTTCACACGCGCACCACTGCAAAAGGAGAGAAGATGGCAACCCACCCTAAGAAGAAGAGTCTAGTTTTGTTTTCAACTCTTCTCAAGTACCTATTTCTGCAATTCTTTTCACTCTGCAGTCCTGTATGTGTTTATATTTGTTTTTTCTACTATAAAATAGTCTATTATCGACCTTTCCGTTCTGTCTTCTTCACATCTAGTGTTATGTATGTCTTTGCACTTTTTTATAATGAGGTTTAATTAATTTCTTCAATAGGTTCTATACTAGAGTTTTGACTTACAATACAGTGATCGATTATAGATTTTAAGTTTTTAGTCCTTTGAACCCACGTAAATTTACGAATTTTCTTATGGTAGAAGAAGCCATTTAGGCTTTTTAGTGAAAACTGGCCACATAACTCAATCCGTTATCATCTTCTGTGACTCCCCCATATTGGTCTACAATTTGGTAATTCTTTCTTAAGCCCACTCGTCCATTACAGTCTCCCAAGAGTACTACTTCTTTCTTATTTCCTAAATTATTTAGCACTGCTGATTTCTGTTTATTATGTTATTAGTTATGTTCCCAATATAAGAACCAATCGTTTTTTAAAAAATTGTGCCTTAAAATTATATTTTCTGACTTTTCTTACACATTGAGCAGATAAAATCTATTTTCTCGGTACCACAGTCTTCATGGGCCCACTGGTGACACTTTATACACTTAACCCATTGTTCGCCATGTGTGCCTGAAGAATAAATACCTGTGCAAAGCATCATTTTCATCATTTAACACAATTTTTTCTTCACTCTCATCAGTTGAGCTGTCATTTTCCATGTGCTTCTTTTTAACAATCTTTTTAAGATTGTCTTTTCTCTTGAGTTCAGCGTCACTACAGAACTTCTTGGTAACATCAGTTATTTATTTGCTTGTTTTTCAGCGACTTGTGTTTATTTTTTTACTTAAGCCTTCTTCTAGCTCATTTTTATAAGGCGAAGAGATGATAACAGCTGAATCTCCAGAACGTTTATTGAACCTATTAGCAGATATTTTTGGCAAAGGTTTTATTTGCAATGGGCTAATAATCTTGGTAGAAATGCTCGAATAAAATTGTTCAGTCGGTATAAAATTTTAGATGTTCCTGGTTGTGTTTGTTTTTCAACAAAATTTTCTGGGGCATATGGATGGAATTCTCCCTTGCTGTTTACGTTTTTTAATGTTTCTGCGTAGGGTTCTGGAATTTCGAAGAAATATTTTGAAGTACCTGGCCGAGGGTCCTCAATGTCATTAAAGTTATTCGGCATACTACATGATTCCAAATTTTTAGAGATATTTTGGTTTTCGTTTATCTTCGCCTTCAATATCTCATGATCTCGAAAAATATCTTTGTTGAGGGGGAACAAACCAGTTTTTCTGAAGGCGTTGGCCGATATCTGCATTGTGGCTGCTCGGTTGTAAGCGATCAATTATGAATGGAGTTATAATTCGATCCGGGTGATTCCTTAGCCAATTTTCAATTTCTTTGGTATAGATAAAACCTATATCTAACGGCTGCATGCGGTGCGTGCTGTAAGGAGGAAGACACACAATGGATGCGTGATTTTCTTTTGCTTTATTGATAACAAGCCTAGATACAACCGCCTGGGGCACCATCCATCAATTCAGGCTTCATGTTTTTTCTAGGCTAGACAACTCTCTGATGATGAAAGTGTGGCTACTTGCTTACTTCCTTTAGCAGATATCACTTTACTTCTTCTAGGTTGTACCACAGTAATTCCTGTCTCATCAACGTTATATAACCTGTGTGGTTCAAAGTTGATTTTTCAAATTCCTTCTCATATATTTCGAAGAACGCAGCAACATTCTCTTGATTAAAACCTCATACTCGTGCACTGGAAACAACTTGAGGTGATCTAATGGACAGTTCTGGATGGTGTTTTAGAAAGCCGATAAGCCATTTTTTCTTGCAGTTGAAAATGGATGACGAAGGTTATTTGAAATAGCCACCTCGAAAGCCATCCGTTTTACGTTCGACCTTTGCAAGCCATAGTAAGACAGTACTGAGCTAGTTCAGCTTCGATTTCTTTGCCTAAAGCGGGTTCTCTGCCAAGAGGCTGTGATACCAAATGTTCAGAAGAAAGGTCAGTATTTTTTACAAAACGTTCAAGAGTTCCTTTTGGGATACCAAAATGTTTTTTTCTATTTGGGTGCTAAAATAACTCCATTCTAGCACCCAAATGACGTCATTTGAGTGTTAAAATAAGTCGTTGGAGTGCTAAAATATACTAGTAAAATTTACTGTATTGATGTTGGTAGCGTTGAACTGTCAACTGACATACGTCAAAAATTCTTTTTCATACTGGGATCTGGACTTGTCCGGCAATAAATTTTCTAACCTAAAATTACGCCAACATAAACGTCACCAACCACCGCAAAATTCCCTAGATTTAAAATTTTTATTTTTTAATTTATAAAATGGTATAAAGCGGCAAAATAGAAAAAATAGTATAAAATACTCGTTGCAGAAGGTCTTTCAAGCACTCATTTGTTCCTCAACTCACCGCTATGCGGCTCGTTTCGGAATTTCAAATTCGTGCTTGAATACATGCCTTCTGCAACTTGTATTTTAATATACTATTCTGCCAGCTTTAGTCGCCATCACCATATGCTCCCTGTTCCACTGTTTTCGTTTTTTAGGCGAATCCAGCTACACCAAAATTTAATTCATTAAACACTAAAACTGAGCGCAAAATGGCTTCTTAATATGAGACTGGTCTCATAATGGGAACTCTCAAGGACCTCATATTAGGAAATCATAACGTGATTAGCGAAAATAGTTTCGAGGTTGAATCTGTATTATTTATTGATATAAAGCTAGTAAGCCTCGATTTACCAAAAGAAAACTGATGATGACGTCATAACTCGAGCAGGATTGCCGTCATAAAAAATATACGTATACCAAGAAATGGGTATTTAAAAGGAAAATCGTCCTGTCCGAGCATTATTTTCTTACTTGCCCAATAAAGATTTAAATTGATTTCCGAGATTTTTAAAACATGTATATTCCGCATTTTTACTACAAATTCCAAAATAATAAAACTTTTACACTTTCATTTAGCAAAAGGTGTTAAGTCTTTATTATCAATACTTAATTATTTATACACTTTTACAAATTGTATAATTAAACTAAAGGTTTTCCTTCTTAGTTGTCTTAGTCCTCAGAGAAAATTGATCCTTTCAATCTATCAAAGGATTTATTAAAAGATGGTGTGATGTGTTTTGCCATTTTTTTTATATTAAGTATTTTATACATTCTCTATAATCTGCATAAAAATATAATAAAAATATATAATACATTTACGTTTCAATTTCATATTCATCTGTCGTTTGTTGCCCTACAACTATCTCGTTTATGTTTTTGGAGAACGCGTTAAAAGAATAGTTTTTAGCATAACATTCTCGAGCCATATTACCAAGAAAAACTTGTAAAGTAGGGCTTGTTACAAGTTTGTGCATTATCAGCGCCAGTTTATAAGGAACTGGTTCAACTAGTATTCCCGATATCCTATGTGTAATGACTAAACTTCCAAATCCACAGTTAACCGCAATGATAGGTTTTCCAAATTTCATAGCAGCCAAAATTGGACCTGGATATAATTCGTGTCTTGCCGGATGAATGACGGCGGTACAAGCTTCTATTAGAGTTTTCTTATGAACTGTCGGTAACTCTTTTAAAAATGATACCTGAGAAGCGTACGTCTTCTCCTTGGTTATGCTTATTAACTCGTTGTAATAATGATTTTGTTCCACTGACTTTGCACTGCACTTTCCAGCAATTACTAAATGGATTTTATCTTTGACCGGGTTTCCCATGAATGCGAACATGTGTTCTAAGGCATCCAACACTAGTTGAAAATTACATCTTTTCTTGTAGTTGCCGAAGGTCACGAATAATTTGCAGTCTTTTGGTAAATCTGGTATGATCCGTTTCATATCGATGGTGTCTTCTAACCAAAGGCCTGTATCGTAACAAGGATATAAAACAACAGATTGCTTCTCGATCTTTGGGAAAGATCGGGTAAAAATGTCCTGTAAACATTTCGTCTGGACTACAATCTCGTCAGCATAACTGACTGTCTTGGCAGTTAACAAGTCTGAGGTTATCTGCATAGAGCAGTGAAAAAAATCGCTGCACTGAATATGAGGAAAATGTTGTATGTATATAGTTTTAAAGTTGCTGAAGTAATATAGTATCAGTAAAACTATCGTATCCGTATCTAATATGACTATTTTGGGTTTCGGTCTAGGTGGAAATAATATTAAATTCCAAGCCATCCAGGCTGCTTTAAGTCTAACCATTGTTCTTCTAAATGCCCCACACAAACTATTTGGCAGCCAAGTACCGGAAGTTAAAACGCATAGGGGTCCTCTAGCAGGCTAAAAATTATGCTCGTTAAAGCAAAGCCACGTAAAGCAAATACCAACTTACATGCACGGCATCTAAAGCATTTTCTTTATCAAATTCGGACGTATAAATGGTTATTAAATGCCCGTTATTCTGTAACGCCAAAGCTGCATCCGTTAAATAACGGTCTTCTTGCCTTTGGCGCATTTTTGCGTGCAGAAATACAATGTGGTATACCGCGTCATTTTCCCTTGAAGTTTCTGATGTTGCCGGGGCTGCTTCTACCATGTCGAATTTTACAAACGCTAAATAAAAATTACACTTAACGATTTTCCTGTGCTCCAAGACTTTGTAGCTTTCGTAGGGTAATATGTGGCTTTCTTAAACAGTATTAAATTTTTGCATTTTGAGTGATGATATTACGATACGAATGAAAGCAATTTGACGTGTGGCAAAATGAGAAAACAAACAATTGTGACAGCCAGCTTTATCAGTCGGGAATACCTTTCCAAAATGACACTGACAACTGAACTTAATGTCAGATATACTTTACGCCTGTGTCCGGAATTACGAAGTAATAAAAAGTTAGTTATCAATCGCCTATGTTTTCTTCTAAAAGACTCTGCAACCAACGTTGACAACCCGATTAAAAAGCAAAATTTTCTTCAAACAATTCGAAATTATTCTTGTAATTGATGCACCTTTTTTGCCGTTTTAGCAAAAGCTTTGTACTTAAATATAGCTGTTGCGTTTTTGCAGAAATTGAAGATCAACTGGAGATAGCTGAAAACCGATGCAATACACTAAAAGGGCAGTTGGACTCGATGAAAAAAATTTACAATAAGGGCGGAAAAGTTGAACCATCACGACCAATAAAAAAATCTGAAACTAGCTTTATTGCGAATACTTCGCCGTCAGAAAATACACATATTTCAAGAACTATAAGGAAACGTTCCTGTTCGCCACACAGTGAACATGACCGAAATCCAACTTATACAACTTCAAGGAAACGTTCCCAATATGGTATATTTAAATTAACACTCAATAAAATTCGCTGAAAGTATTCCTTGTCCCTTTTTTGCTTTAGAAACTTGTAATACCAGCACACTTAATATTTCTCAAAAATCTTCAGACAACTCTACAGGAGATGATCCTGGAGAAAGTTTTTATGTACCACCTTTACGTCAAGCTACAAATTGTATTAGCACAGACGATAGTGGAGCAGCCGTTAAAACTATTAACACTATCTTGTCTGGAATTACTGATTCGTTTAATAAATACTCAACCATTCAACAAAATCGGGAAGGAAGAATAACGATGACCAAAACTCAAAATCGTTCTCAAAGTAACGATGCTGGTAAGTCGAATTTTAATGGTTTTCTTAAAATTCCTTTTTGTAGGCGTGGTGTATGATGCATCGGAACAACCTTTTAGCCCACGTGTGAAGAAACGATTAAACGAACAGCAAAAAAAGGTCGATGAAATTGTTAAATGTAGGGACATACCAGATCTCGATAAATGGACTACCAATAATGAATCAGTATCGAATGTGAAGACGAGGTCACTTTCCACTGCACCTTCCGATCGAAACTCTAATGCTAAAAAATCAAAAGTCAAAGGCAAAATGCATAGCTCCTCTGATAGCATCAACAGCAAAAAACACATAAAATCGACGGCGAAACACGTTGAAAATACCACTAAGATGAGACCTACAAGAACAGGTATGGTAGATGGAGAGTCACAAATGGTAGTTCTATCAAAAAAACGAAAAAGACCTGTAAAGAGATTAAAGCAAATTTCGAAAATTTCCTTGAGTAGGAAACACAGCGATAATGAAACGCGTAAAAGGTTTGAACAATTTACAACTGATAATTTGGTGGAATTATATCATAACGTGGCTGCTAAAGAAAGTGATTCGGATGAAAGTAATAGCGGCGCAAAATCTCAAGCAAATAGGCAAAAAGGTGCTGGAGATTTACCATCAACACCAGTACGAATAACCGGAATAACCACTCCATTCAACCAAAACGCTAAAGATACGATCAATAATAAAGACGTAATGTTGAGATCGTTTAGTAAAATGGAACCCGCAGCAGTAAGAACATTAAGCCCAATCGAAGAACATAGAACTCCAGAACGAGCCTTGACTCATCCGGAGTTGTATAATGGCAATATGACCAGAAACTACGCACTTCCAACTATTTCATCTGCCTTGAAAAAAGCAAGAAAATGTTATCTGCAATCATTTAATTTCAGAGCAATCCCCTTTTGCGCTGCTAAATCAACAAGCCCAAGTCATAACATAGGCATTAATATCCAACAAGTAATGAGTATTATTAAATCTAGACGATCAGTAACCGGAATTTCCCCAACATTAGCCCATAATATTACTTTGGCAGCAGGACGGCTTTCTACTCACCCTGTAAAAGCTTTCGTTTCGACACTGAGTTCCAGAATAGGGTTTGTTTCGATTAAATAAATATTATTCATAATGGATAAATAATACAACCATTTTTTAGATATGGTCGATCAGTATGCCCACTTAATAAATATCCAGTTAATTACAGTCAGCTACAGGAGTTAGCCAAGGAAATTCCCGAAGAACCCGAAGATGAACAATGCCAATTTCCACTAGAACAGGAAACTGAATTTATGATGAACAGTAAGACTCCTGAAACTATGATGCACAGTATGACTCCTGAAACTACTGTAAACGGGCCATCAGGAGACAAGCAGGTAAGACATAATTTAAACTTTTACAACTGCGTACAACTTTAAAATTATCCAGGAAACCCCAACCCCACCAGTATGGAAGGTAGATACATCAAATGAAGATCGCTGTACTTGTATACCTCAAAAAGGGATATCTTTCCAACAAGTACTAAGTAAATACCAAATGCATCCTGAAGCAACTTATTCAGACAAAACTAGTTCCTTCGGCGAAAGAAATGTCTCTTATGCCGCTAAAAATATAATCTACGAAGGAAGAAATCCATTTTATGCAAATAGGAATCTAACAACCTGTGCTGAAAAGACTGCCCAACTGATAATGGTTATTTTTATTTTTTTTTAAATTTCCTATTTAATTCTCAATCTGCCCTAAGGCAATAATCGAATGGTGTAATAAAAGTTAATTAGCCAGGGGATTACTGCGTTTTAGACGATGTATGCTTTGGTTATTATCCAAAAGATTAATAGCAACAGAGTTTGGGTGAAGGGTAGGGGTTAAATAGGTATTTAGCACGTATACACCTAGCTTCTTGTAACGCAGATAGAACGTTTAGATCGTTGTGTAACGTCTCATTAGTCACAAACCATGGGGCTTGTAGAATAGCTTTAAGGTCTCGGTTGAAGAATGCTGTTTGACTGTCTGTAAAGAATATCAGTTGTTGCACCTTTATAACCTTTTCTAAGGTTTAAGGTTTATAGCATAACTAAACCTCAACTTGGGGGCCCAGGGGTCCAGAAATGCAGCAAACGGGGCTGCAAACCCCCGCTCCTCTCCCTCTCCTTCTATCCTTGAACCATCTATGTACCATTGCAGAGATCCTCTCTTAAATGAGGGCCCTCCTGAGGACCATATTTTCCGGTTTAATATGTCCACTTTGTAAGGTTGATCAAAATTGTATTTTGTCGGAATAAAATCCGTTATGGTGTAGGCCGTTCGCACTAGGTATTTCTAAGGTTCCCTGATTTAAATTGGTTTGCCCTTGCAAGCGGGTGGATGTAGGTGCAAGGGCATTAAACCTAACGTAGCTTTCATCGCTGCAGTTGGACAGCTACTCATGGCAGCTGTTATACTCAGACAGGCGACACGTTATATTTTCTGTAACTGTAACTGGGTTTAGTTTTTGGCCACCATACAAGCTAGGCATAGGTGATCATGGGTCTTATTATGACCGGTCACATATGACCGGTAGATCAGTTGTGGTTTTAGACCCCAATTTCTTCCCAGCAGCTTAGGGCATGGGTTGCTACCACTGCTTTCTTTTGCAGTTTCGTAATATGTGAGTTACACGTTAAATCCCAAATACGTGAATTCACTACTGAAGTCAACGACCATTTCTTCTAGCGTGGGAGCTTGTAGGTTTAGCTTCCTCCTTCTAGTGAAGGGGATAATAACCATATTCTTTGGGAGTGGTGCCCAGAGCCACCTGCATACGTTGTGATACAACTGTGTCAAATTGATCACGAATCGATATTACCAGGTTGTCAGCGTACCCTTGTACTTCAAAACCGTGTTTTGTTAGCTCGTTGAGGAGATCATCGACTACCTCAGACCATAGCAGGGGATAACCCATAGCAGCCGCTTTTGTAATCGATTCTCCTCCCAACTTTGTTGTAATATTTCGACTTTTTAACATGGCTTCAATCCACTTAATAGCGGAAAGGTCAAATGGATTCGAAGGTGGTGTTATCAAAAGCACCCTCAATATCTACGAATGCACAGAGAGCTATTTCTTTTGCCATGTACGTCTACTCCAGTCCTTTTACGAGATTGTGCAGAGACGCTATAGTTGATTTTTCATTTTGATAGGCATGCTGGCTGGGACGAAGTTGTCGGTTTGTTAGAACTTAATTTCTTAGATACTGATCAAGTACCTTTTCCATTTCTTTTAGGAAAAATTAAGAGAGGCTTATAGGTCTGTACGACTTGGGTTGGGTGTCAGAACGCCCTTCTCCCTTGGACGTAAAAATCACATTAACCTCTCTCCACCTTTTTGGTACATAACAACATAACTAATACGTAATTATCAAATAATGAGATACAAGTCTTCTACACATTTCTGTAGTAGGACTGGAAAAAGCTCGTTCCCAACAGGTGATGTAAACGGCTTAAAAGCAAGAATTGCTCATTTAACCCTATTTTGTCGTAAATATTTTTTTAGACAGGCTTTTGACCCTTGAGTGTGGCTGCATTACTTTCTTCACGTCAGGCTTATGTTCATCCGACCTATGCACTTGAGAGTCAGGGAAATGAATGCGTAATAATAGCTCCATCGTTTCTTTCGTACTCTCAGTAAAAGTTCCGTCAGCCCTCTGTAAGTAACCAATGTCATTTATATGGTCGTTTCCAGCTAGCTTAGATTTGAATAACAGTCGCTGATGCCGTATCTTATCAAAGACTTAGCTGACATCCAAGAAAGCGTCCGAACAGTACTCTCTTCTTTTGAATGGGTTGCTTATAGTTTCAATAACCCTATGTAATAGCTCTACAGTGGAGAATCCGAACTGATGCTGACGTATACTACGAGGGCTGTTCTGTAAATTGTTAGTTAGAAGAAAACTACGGAATTTGTAAAGAAAATAATTTTATTGTTTTTCAAAGTATTCCCCCTTAGACATAATACACTTCTTCATTCTTTGAAACCACTTCTCGAAACACGCTGAAAACTCTTTTTTTGGAAGGTCGTCAAGAATTCGCTGAAATTCAGTAACAGCCGCATTGGCGTCAGGAAATCTCTTACCACGCATGAGTTTTTTAATCAGCGGAAGCAAAAAGAAATCGTTAGGGGCAAGATCTGGACTGTATGGTGGATGAGTGACCAGTTGGACTCCGGATTCGTGTAAAAAATTTAAAGTTTTTGCGGCCGTATGCGGAGTTGCGTTATCGTGGTGTAACAAAATTCCACGCAAACCAGATCTTGGGCGATCACTACACAATTTCTCGAAGACTTGAGGAAGGCAAACTTCTGTATACCAATCAGCAGTTACAGTTTTACGATCTTCAAGAGGAATTACTGCAACTGGACCACTGTATCTGAAGAAAACGGCAATCATTTTTTTGTTTGCACTTTTACCGCGAATAACTTTTGTTGGCATTTCCTCCTTTTCAAACACCCAAACAGTTGATTGTTGTTTTGTCTCGGGATCATAATTATATATCCACGATTCATCCCCCGTAACGATACTAAATACCTGCTTTGAAGATCCTCCATCGAACTTTTCTAACATAAACCTGCACCAGTCTACCCGTGCTTGTTTTTGTTCGTCGGTTAACAAATGTGGAATCCACCGACTTGCCAGCTTTCTTACACCCAGATGTTTATGTAAAATGATATCTACCGCAGATGATCCAATCCCTAGTTCGTCTTGAATCTCTCTATGAGTGATATTCCGTTTTTCCTTAATCAGCTTTTCGGTTGCAATAATGTTTTCAGCACAAACAGCTACTGCAGGTCGTCCAGGTCTTGGTTCATCTTCTAACGTACTCCTTCCACGTTTAAATTCACGGAACCAGTAACTAATTGTAGATAATGATGGACTATTGTCGCTAAAAGCTGCCATTAAATTTTGGTGACTTTGGTCGTATGTTAAGCCTCGTTTATAATCGTAGAAAATCATAGCCCGAAAAGCATTCCGCGGCACTTCCATAATGCTTAGTAATAATCAAACGAATTATAACAATCAAAAATTAGGATCTCTATATGCTTTAACTTCAACCTTGCAAAATTGCAACTGGAAACTGTGAAAAGAATAAGCTTTCGATTGATGCAAATGTTTTTGTTTTTCTTCGCATCCATGGCCTGCTACTAACAATATACAGAACAGCCCTCGTATTAAAGTTCGTCGAGTATCAACCCAGGTCTTTTTGGGAATATCTTCTGAAATATCTTGGGCAAAAAGGGCAATAAGCTTATTGCGTTGTAAGATCCGATTTCTTCTTCGGTTTTCTTGGTTTTAATGTGAGTAAAAGTTGACTCACCTTTCACTGCGATCGGAAGTGTCCAATTCTAAATATTGCATTGTAGACATGCGTTAGAGCTATTAGTGCCTTCTGTGGGAGTTGCTTGACGACAGCATCTGTTATGATATCACAACCTAGTGATTTCTTCGGGTTTAAATCATTATTTCTGATCATTAAATTAACTTCACACATATTTTTTCTAATAGAAGGAATGCCATTTCGGTTTTTTTTCATTTTCGATATCCTCTGCCCCAGTGTAAGCCTTTGCAGATATTCTTGAATGGTTTGATTTTTATTTAACAACAACCATTTCAAGTTGTGTATAGTACCTACTGCTAAATCTTTGTTTATCTTGGAGGGTTCCAGTGGACATCCAAAAGTCTTTCTTAGTCGTCTCTTTTTAACTATGGCTTCCTTCACTTTTCTAGAGCAATTTAATTGCTTAATATTGGTGTTGGTTCAGAGGTTGAGTCCCATGCCGTATTTTAAATTATTTGTGTTAGATTGTCTACAGTTTCATCAATTTGTTCTGAGTGTTAAAGGAAACTTAGTATCGATCCTTTCCTCAACCAATTCTTTGAATAGTTCTCAATCAGTATCTTGGTAGGGGATGTTGTTCTTTCCTTCCTGACAATTTCCAATGATCTACAGCGTCAGGAAGCTTGTCACTGTCACTGAACCAATAAGTAGGATTTCCATTAGTCAGTATATTGAGGTTTTCCTTATCAATACTGTTTCAAAGTTCGTGGTCTTTGGGGGTTATCAGCCTTGAACCCCATCTAAAGTGCTTGGTGTTATAATCAGCCCCCGTCAGGAATCTGTTCTGTAAACTTTTGTATAAATGTCTTCTTTGATTGAGTGCCTTGGGAGGGGGGGGGGCAATAAACTGCGGAGATAGTTATTGGCCAATGTGTACTTCAATAACAATACTAGTTGCTTGTATATAATCAGTTTGAAATTTGGTCATGGTGGTCTTAATAATTTCAAATCAAGTTAGGATCTAACTAATTTTTTAAATAGGGTCGTGTGGCAAGGACACAAAAGCTAACAAGAGCTGCCCTTTATACATCGCCGAAGCAACGGTTAGCATGGTCCAAAAACGATACCACAAACTATTACAATGTTGACAAAAAAAAGTCCGAAAAAGCTTTAGAAGGCAAAGAGAAAAATCTTAAATTCGTCCTTAAAAATTTACACGACGACTTCGATGCCTTAAACACGTAACAACTGAAAATCAAATTATTTCTTTAACTAACCTTTTTATGACCGTAGTAAATACGAAACTTTGGCGTTGCAAGTCAGTAGTAACGAAGTGGAAACTAACGAACAAACCGTAAAGGAACTTGAAGAAATGGAAACAGCACTCAACAAAAAGGAAGAAGAAATCAATATGGTTATGGCGCTTTATACAGAAGTAATGGCTTTAAAAGAACAAGTAAAGAAATTACGAGAACGTACCAGTCAAGCATCGGTTGCATTATTGCAACCAACACGTTCAAAAATTTCTGAACCAAATGCCGCTTTGCATCTTACCCAGTTGTTACGGCAAATACAAAACTATCAAGAAGTATGCAGAAATAAACAATTTTAGTGAAAAAAACGCCCAGTTAGTATTTTTCTTGTGTTTTGGAGTATATAAAATTTCTGTAAATAATAAAATTTTTTAGCAGAAACTAAACATATGTAGGTATCGGTGTAACATTTATTTCTACATCAATTATACTTTTTTAACTGAATTCTGAATTTATTTGTATTTGGTTAACTGGCAGAATGTTAGTTACGTTGGTGATACTTTTATGAATTGCCGGGTTCAGATTTGTACCTATGTCTTCTCATTTCCAAAATAAGCTTTTAACCCCCTAAGCCTGCGACAAAGCCTTTTTAATTTTTTACTGTACCTGGGTAAATCCTAGAACCACAATTTGTCAAAAAAGCTAAGTTTCGATCTAACAATTAAATGGGAGTTATAAATTCTTGCTTTTCTTCTGTTTTTTTTTTTAATTTCTAATATATTGTCCACATTATGTTATTCAAAAGCAATTTATATTAAAATGATTTATAAGATTTTTCAGAATTTCTGAGCTAGTTGGGAAATACATTCATCCTTCATTGTGTGAACTTGGGAGTTCTAAAACGTGAAATATAGGTGCAAATAAATTTAAATAATTGCCGAAGTACCTGTTAATACGTTAGGTGTCTTGTTGTGAAAACAAGTCTTTAACATAATGATAGCTTACGAAAATGTTCAAAAAATAAATTAACGTCCTACCAAATTATTTTAATTTAAATCTTATTGGTAAAGGTATGGCGGCTATCATTCATATTATAGTAACAAAGTAGACACATAGTGCACGTTTGTTTAAATTACTCATCAACGGCTCACAGCAATTTACACCTAAAGAATGTTGAAAATACCTATTACTTCACAACGTTGATTTAAAAGCTGTTAAATGTAAGTGCGTGTTTGTCCCAAAGCAATAGTTACAGTAATGGGCACCTGGCGCTTACAAATTACAGGGGCGGCACAATTGTTGCGTCACCAAGGGGCAGACCCCACACTGTTACAACTCGATTACTATTATCGTTTTACTTGAACAATGGTGTCGTCGTCAACACTTTGCTTTGCAATTATAGAAACAACTTTAAAACACACATTAGAAAATTAAACAGGAATTGCAATGAAATTTAAAATATTTCGGAGAAAGCTATTTTGAAACACCCATAGAATTTATATATGGAATATTCTGTTTAATGAAAAGTGTTGTAATGCAAGGGGTGCACGCGGGCGACCGAGTAAGTGTACGGCCAGTTCTTCTCAATAAACCTCTTGCTTTTGTCTACTTTTTAACGTTATTACCCAACGCGATATTTTACAAAGCATTAGAAACATTTGTTCTTCGCAAACGTAAAAGCACCAAGGATGCTTTAAATATTAATTTATCCCGAGTTCTTCTTGCTTCTGTTGATGAAAATAACTAATGGCATATATTTTCGTTCTGGTTTCGTAAAAAGGTGTGTAAAATGGTAAGCAAAACTACTCGTATATTTTACTCATTTGTATGCCATTATAACATTCGTAAGTATGAAACAACTGATTGATCTTTATATCGCACTGATTGTTTCGGAGGGAAACTTCGACTTTTTTATTACTGGTATTTGAAAGAAACGCTTTCTTTTAAACATATTCAAATACACTTGGATAGCAGTATAGTTATTTGTACAACTAGTAATGAAAGCAATACTTTTTTTCATGAGTTTGAAGTTTGATGCACGACGGCGAAGCCGGAGTGCATCAATCAAACGAGTGAAAAAAAGATGCTTTCATACGAGTTGTACACAATATTTTTTTGCAGTTTTTACATTTTAAATCCCTCAAAACAGAATAAAAAGGATTTGAGAATTGACAGTTGTCAAACTGACAATTTACAATATTTTATTTAAAGCATACTTACTTAATGCAAAATGTAAAATTAAATTGTTAAAAAAAGTGTTGCTTTCTTTTTGATTTTTTGATAAAAAAAGTCCACTTTTTTTGTCAAAATGCAAAAAAATATGTAAATATGCAACTAAAAGTCAACACCGTATATTTTTATATTATTTGATTTAATAAAAATTAAATTGAGGTAGTCGTCCTTGCTTGCCTGAAGACTAAAAAGGAGCCATGCACTTCTAGTTGAATTATGTTAAGGAGTGATTTCCGTTACTTATAGTGGATTTTGTCTGCAAAAATTCGGTCATTAAAAATATAGGAAAAAATAAAGTGCATAAAACACGAAACGTTTTCGAATCATGTCCTAACATGCCACCACTTTTATTTTCCCTGAAGTAATATAATATCGCAACAATGAAATTGTGAATGGTGAATGCGCTTCCACGAGGAAAAGTTAGAGATTCCTATAAGAGTGATAGATTTTGAGTGGCTTCTTCTAAAAGGTAGTATTTTTCATCGATAGATGATGACAGGAAAGGATTAAAAAATAAACTGAATTTCACAACAAAGCTGTAATAGAGTTTTATACAAAATTGGAAAGAAAACGTTAAACAAATCGTTCTGTAAAAGAAATAATGATTAATATTTATTTATTATTAGTAAATATCATAACACATTTTTTAGTTATATCGAGAAGTTAGGGCATCATTTGAATACGTTACGTGGTTTGGGCAGAAACAAAGAAAAAATTATTGTTTCGAATTTTTTTTTCTGAAAATGTTTACATAGGTTTTTCAACAAATTGCTTTCGGAGATGTTTTGCTAAGTCAAAATAGTAGAAGGCGTTTTAATCGACAAAAGTAGTTACCACAAAGCATGCTCTTTAGCAATAGTAATACAAAATAAACCCATAATGTAATCGTTTAAACGAAAGTTCCAGAACAAATTTAAAGGTATGTTAGATTAGTTTTACAACTTAAGAAACTACATATTCGTTACATATTGTTGAGATGAAAAATTTATTAAAAGTACATTGTAAGAACTGAATAGAGACGAATCCACCAATTAAATTACAATACACATTTGAAAATAATTTACTTGAGGTTTTTCCAAATACATTAGTATTTACATTATACCTGTGCCTTTAACATCAACACGTTTTGAAATCTACCACGCTTCAGGAAATGTTCAGTAGCTTTGTTATTATGTCTATTGAGAAGGATATAACAGATGTTTTGAATACAGGGGATATTATAAAATAATTTGTATAAATCAGAGACATTGTAATTGGTTGAGTACAGTTTTTTATTTTAAGTTTTATTTCGGCTGGTTATTCTTTATTGTTATCTAATAAATAATAATAAATAACTTCCAATTATGTTACTTTGCCTTTGAGTTTTTTTAAGTAAATAATACGTATTATTTATAGATTTTTAGTTTTGTTAGATCACAAGAACAAGTAGAAAAACTAATGTACGAAAGAAGACGGATGGATGGGAAGGATGACAGTAAGGCAAAGAAAGGGAAAACTATGCAGGAACAACAAGGACGTGGAATATCAGAACCATACTGATGGCAGAAAAAATGGAGGAAATGACAAAAGAAATGAGGGACTATAAAACAGAAATATTAGCAATGCAGGAAATGAGATGGAAAGGAGAGGGCAAAATTATACTTTGTTTTACAGAGGTGAAAATAACCAAGGTAGTAAAGCAACAGGGTTCATGCCGTTCATGGTCAGCAGAAAACGGAAAGAAAGCATATAGTAGAATTCAAGAGAATAAATGGAAGGATCTCCTACATCAGAACAACATAACTAACATTACTTTAGTAAACGTGTTTGCTCCGCTCCAACTGAGGAAGCAGAATAAAATAGAGAAAGATGAGGAAAACATATAAAAACATAAATACCCAGATCAAAAGTACACGATCTTCAATAAATAAGAATTCTTTCATGAAACTCAAAAAACATGAACTTTTCAATATTTACTGTGAAAATAACAAAGGGAATATTTATATTATTTACGAAAACCTAGGCGTGTTATTAAGCAAAAGAGCACTCGCAGAAGCCACTAATTTAAATTGAAATACTTAAAAACGCTGGTCAGTGAAGTCACCAGTCACCACAAATCGAAAGCAAACCACTAATTTACTTAGTCAGTTTAACCAGATGTACCTACCTATCATGGAACTAAATACTTAACAATTATCTGGATTTGATTTGTTTGACATTAAGAGTGAATTAATCACTCGGTTAGCTGTAATATGAGTCAAACGAGTATTGGTGCATATAATTTATAAAGTGCCAGAAGCTAGCTTGAATAATTTCAAGAGCCTAGAAGACGAGCGAAACTGAAATATCTAATCAAAGAACCTTATCTGTAAATCAAAATCTGCAGGACCACGTAATAACGGTTTTCTATATGTAAAATAAAAAGATATTATAACTGCCTTAGTATTTTAGATCGTTAAGAATGTTAACAAAAATTAATGATTATCATTAAGCTGCACTAAAAACTGAGTGCTGTGGGAAATATTTCCTCATTTACATTTTCGCGCATAAAAAACTTTTTGAATACTAATTTCTTAAATAACTGGTGTTATTTTAGGAAAGTGTTTTTTTATAACTGCTTATTTTTATAAGCAGGAATATTTAAAATATTAAGACGTCAGAAATTACATCATTTGATTGTGATCAAACAATAAAAAAGGTTTGAATATTTTGTGGTGATGTCGTATTTGCCAGAATAAAAGGTTCGAATATTTTTGTAAATTTAATTTTTGTCGCACATGAACTGATGGGTTACTTATATTTTTATAACAGGTGTTTAATTGAAAAGTTCATCACATTACTTTAACTTTGAAATTTTGCTAGATAAGACGGAGCAAAAACAGGATTACATTTCGTTAACTTAACCTTTCAGCGATTTATTTTTAATCTTCCATTTTTCATAACCAAAGATAAAATGATAATTTAAAATAGACAAAACATTTAATTACGATGATTTTAGTTTATATTTCAGAGCCCCTTATCTAAGATTTTCATGGGTTTTTCGATTGTATTTAGTTTTTTCAGGCAGGCGGTGCAAATTGCAAATTGGGAAGCAGGCAGGTTAGGTCTTTTCAGGACCTTTTAAAAGCCTTTCAGAATGCTTTTTTGTTTTTTTGCAATCCTTTAGCTTTTGTTTAATTAATTATTTTTATAAGTAGATTTTGCTTCGTCGCTAAAATTGCATTATAATGTTTCTGAAATTTTAATAATTGGGGTTAGGAAATTAGTTTTTCATTGGCTTGTTTTGAAGTCGTCCATAAAGCCTTTCAGTTGTTTCTCCCCAGTTTTCAATTTTTCATATATTTCTAGCAACAACATGTTGGAGTTCAATTACTAAACTTGTTCCTTTTAAGAAACATCTTCAAACTTAGTCAATTACATTCTGTCTAAGATAGATTTCTTCAGACGATTCTGGAGAAAGATTTTAGTGATTTTTCAGGTTCATACGATTTTTTTTATGTCAGATACCTAATAAACAAAATAGTAAATGAAATTTAGGGGAAGAACGTGCCCAAGACTTTTTTAAATTATTTTTTGGTAATGTTTCAGTTATTTAGTTATCTTTTTTCGCTAAATGAAAGTTGTTTGTTTTTCCCTAAATTTTGCTGTTGCTGAATCAATATTTTTTATATCAATTTAATGCGTGAAAAAACGACTTACAGTGACTTACGACTGCAGCTGATTAAGTTTTCGGAATTCTACGATTTTCTTTAGTGAAACTTTAATCAAAGATTCATTAATTTTCTGAACAAAATTCTGCATTAAGTGGAAAATAGTAACAGTTAAAATGTGTTGCTTTTTAAACGTTCTAAACCGAATTAATTAGAAAAATTCTTATTGCATTTCCTTAAACCCCTATGTATTTGCATACTAATTTTAAAGGGATTTTCCAAACTAATTTCATTCAAGAACCACGTATCTTCATCTACAATAAAAACTATTAATTCTTACACCCACGTTTTACGACAAAACGTGACGATCATAAAACTTAAAATTTGCATTCTTCGAAGCTTTAAACCACCTATGGCGTTCCAAAAAAAAAAATCTGTAGGAAAAATTATTTTCCGCGAACTCGTCTGCTCATTTCGTACCTTTTCAGTTTATTGAGTCTATTATCAGGTGCTATCTCTGCTAGCAGTCATAGCACGGCATGGCTTGTGCAATTCATTAAGAAAGCTTTTAACGTTAATGTAGATTGATGCGTTTGGTATGTCTGAGTTACACGCGACTGGTCGCAGGTCAGCAGCATTAGGGGCACTCGCGATGCCTCCCCAATAAACTGGGGTTACCCTCAACTAAGTGATGACACGAAATCAAAAAATTACCAGAAACGGTTAATCAATTTTTACATAAAAAATTTTAGAAATTCAGAGATAATTCTTGTCAGTCCAATTTTATCAGTGTCACTTGGGAATTTTGGAAATTTTAGAATCATAGAAATATATGTCACTGCTATCACAAGAATAAAAAACGAAATGAATTGAACAAAACCTACCGATTGTCAGCGATTAGCAAATAAATTTTGATAAAGATTATGGAATTGTAACACTTTGCATGGAAATTATGATGTGGCCCAGTCGTCTGCACTAAGAATGTTTCGGTTTCCCAAAAATAACCAATCTATAAACCCAAAAGTAAGCAATCTATAAACCATTCCAAGTGTTTTTAGTAAAGGAATGGCCATGTTTCCGTTTCGTTAAGTTGAAAGTCTAACGTTTACACTTTTTAAAAATAATCACACCTGGCTAAGTTTCAACGAAAACGCGTGGTTATTACGGATAATGCTTGGCAATTAACGGAAATCATAACCTTAAAGTAACTATGGGCACTGACAATCACATTTAATAAACCCAATTTATAAAAATATCCAGCCCTATTTAATTTTTCACCGCCAAACCTTATTCACAAACATTTGCAATTGATATTGCAAGCAAAAATCGAATTCTGTAATCTAATCAGTTTTACAGGATTTTCTTAAAAATGATTTCAGTTATTCAGATATTCTTTTCTGATTCTTGTAACAATAGTCACAAAATATCTGAAAATATTAAATTAACGCCTGGCTTCTAGCTTATAAGAGCTCACTTAGGACCACTAAGAAGATCAGGGATACATCGTCCTAAAGTTGCAATATAATTGAAAATTATAAACTTCGCCTTTTAAATACAAACATCAACGTACTTCGACACTATAGCGATTTTGGAACTTTGGCACCGTGTTTTGATCCAATTAAAAGGTTAAAAAACTGACGAATTTCGACGGCGTTAAAACAAAATACAAACCTTCAATAACGTTTGATTTTTCTCCGAATTATTAAAGCAACATTATCATCCATGGATAATAATACAATGACCGAAATACGTGTTTAGTTCCAAAAACTCTGCAGCCATTATAATTATTAAATTATTTCTAGTTTGCTTCACTAAAAACAACGGATTTCCCTTTATTCTTGAAACAGGTTCTTTCGGTTCTGAACGAATTACAGTTTCTTTATTTCAAAAAATATGTCCTGATTTTTGATACTTTTCGAAAATAAAATGTCCTCTTCGCCGATTGTTATATTTTAGCTAGGAACTAGAATTTCCATCAGTTTTGTTTTATTGTAATTTATTTTTAAGCCTACTACATGGGGATCGTCCTACAATTTTAATTGCTTCTACAGCGACACCGTCCTCTCCAGGAGGGCCATATTGTTTTTCATTTTTCTGAGGGCATATTGAATTTCCTCCGTAGTTATACCAGGTACGTCGTCAGATAACACCCTTGTCTGCTGTTATCGGAAGTTGCTCTGGCTGGCTTTCGTGTTGACTTGTTTTTGTGTAGAATTCTTCAACTATTTGTAATAGTGCTTCTCTATTTGAACATATCTGTCCTGTTGTTTCTAACCACAGTATATTCTCAAAAATAATTTTCTTGTTTAAAAATATAAAAGAAAGGACGTCAAGCAAGACCTGCTTGGCCAGAACTTGAATGGATGACCACTCTGCGGCTCGGTGTGTTCAGCCCCCTCGACACTGTAAAGGTATAAAGGAAAAGAAAGAAAGATTTTTCATTGAAAGTGTATATGCTACGTAATTCACAGTAATATTAATTTTCTAAAGAAATGAATAAGCTTACGAGAATTCTGTATGCAGCAAGGTGATACGAATTTGCTTCTCGGACCTTTCTCAGTTAAAACGTTTTCTTCAACAAATATCCTTGTAAAATAAATTATTACAACCAAATAGAAATAACAGTGTTCTTTGACAATCATTCAACCGCTCAGAAATGTATCTTCTTAAAACATTTATGATCAACTTAGTATGAATTTAATATTTTTTGTGTATTTTACGGCGGTGTCTTTTGAAACGCACTGAAAGTGAAAAAATCTGAATACTATAAAGAGTTATTAGTTATTAGATAATCAAGAAACAGCAGTACAAATCACTTCATTTCCCAATTCTTTAAATGCAACCTGGAAAATTCAAAACATAGGTACATGATGACCTGACTCATTGCGTTGCTGATGACATCGCAAGTACATTTTTTTAAACAAATAGTTTAGTGTTTAAATCATGTTATAATGGTTTTGTTATTGAACTACAACAAAAGTTTAATTTAATTCTTAATACGTTGATTGACTAATACTGACGTTATACCTATTTTATCATCACTGTCAAAAGAAAATAAATTGTTTTTAAACACTGTTCTGACAACAATTACCAGCAAAATTAAGCAAAATAAATCCAACTGACTATGATAAAGAAACGCAGAAACACAAGGAAAAACAAATAATGAGATTTCATTATTTTTACGTAAGAAATTTAGTTTTCGTTGAACCATTTTGAACTTTCAGCATTGTTAAAGTAATTTTAGCAATCTTAAAAGGCAATTCAAGAGAGGCGTTTCAAAAACTACTTTTCATTACTTAAACAAACATTTGGTGTTCTAGAAGACACTCGACTATTATTTATTGAGAGAACGAGCGGCATTCCCTGAGAAATAATTACAGTAATTTAGAAATTACTTCCATATTTCATAGTTACGTAACGAACACATGGTAGTTACACGATGTAAACACATAAGTAACTCCGAGGTACTTTTATAGATTTTTATAATAATACTTATGGGATAAAAAAAAATAATATACGGTTTCGTTGTGTGTGGTCGAACTAGCAGTTCATTGGTAATTAGTAATCAAACTGTTTCTTTCAATTAAGTTTGCAGGGAAATTTTAACTATACCGTAACAAACTGGTCGGCCAAATTGTAGTGATTATTTTTAGTTCAGAAACCTCATAAATCTATTTCTAAACTGTAATCAGATTTAGTTACTTAGTTACCAAGGAGTAGCTAGGTAAAAGTTGGTAACTTCGTATTTCACGAATAAAAATTTCAAATCTAAATTCAAACAATGAAACCTACGCAAGGAATTTTTCAGTGGCACGAGTTGAACTTTGATTATTGAACCTTAAAAATTCCTTTAGACGAAGAGGTTGTAAATCAAATGCACTCTAAACAATTTTAAATTTAATACATTGTGAGCACCATCACGTTTTGATATCTCTCTCTTGGTATCGCACAACATCAGCAAGGCAGAGACCGTAATCAAAAAGCTCTCGTAAGGTATCACCTCTTATTGCGGAATTATTCAGATCCTCAACAATAGTAAGTAAATAAATTAAAATTGCTACTTGATGTCTCGTTTAACATTCTTGAATTGCGCGTATTAAAATTCATGAAATGTGCAGATGACATCACGTATGTTATTGTCGTTTTGCGAATGTAACCTGCAGATCGCGATCAAAGAAGGAATGAATCATCAGGGTTAGAGCCCCAGGATAACCAGCTGTCAGCATATATGATTCACAGGTGCTTCTTCATACTAATTCCAAATTATTGATGATCTATCTGACAGCTGACCTCTGTTATGTAATATTTATCTAATATCTTATTTGCTAATAATGGTCAATTACTAATAACCACGTGTAAGACTACATTCTTTACTTGTTAAATACGTAAATAATTTTGAGCTTCAAGTCATTATTTTCGTTATTTTTTAAGTTATCGTTTTATACAATAGTGATAGGAGAAATCTCTTTTTATTAAATGTTTTTTTAAAATATAAACGTTGATGAGGTGATTCTGGAAGGGCTGCAAATGCTGCAATTATGAATTATGACGCAGTTGTCTTACAAAGACGCCTTTTTAAATTTTCAAAACTCTAAAATTTTAGTTTTCATGGGAATGTTCTTGTAGACGGTTTTGGCCAGATCATAGCTTTTTTGAAAAGGCTGACGCGAAAAAATAAAAAACTTTTGAAATATAAATCTAACTGAATATGATGATAAGGCTCGTTTGTACAGTTTACAAGCTTCTTGTTTTAATGTAGGTATTTCTTCTTTTGGGAATATTTTGAATAAATTTATTTTAATATCGCATTTGTTCATATTGTAACAGTAATATTAAAAATAAGTACCCATAATTTTGTGCCTTTAAACGTCATTACACCTTCAAAAATATAGTAATGTTATGAGTAACAAAAGTATTCCTCTAAGTAATGCTAGAAATTACATAAAAATACAACAAAGCGTAAGTCCTTCACCATTACAACCTATTATTAACTAAATTAGTAACTAAGCAATCTATACATAGGTCACTTTCTATATTAAGAAATATTTTGTAAACAACAACAAGATGACATTAAAACAATTCTATGGAATCAAACGAGACAAAAAGTTGAAATTAAAATAGGCACATTCTTCTGCTATTATAAGATTTTTTAATTGGGCGATTCACGTAAGCTGCGCACCTTAAAATCTACAAATGCAACCCAACATACATGTTTCCGCAGTTACTAGAAAAATTTGCAAACTAAAAACAAAATTTGATCAAGTACATAGATATGTTCATAGGTACTTATTGTTTACTTATTCATTAAAATCGAGAGTTAGGAATTTCTAGTTGTAAATATATTTTTTCTGTAATGTGATTTTGTGATTTATATATGTACATCTACATACATAATTGTTATTTGTTGTGTATCTTTGAAGGTACTAACAAATGATATCCTAAATTTATTTTTGTGATTGACAGTATTTTTCTTAATTTTCTAGTTATGAAAGCCTTCAGCTGGAATATAACGTTTAATTATGTATTGTCATTCTAAAGTAAGCAACCTGTGATTATATAAATTTAATTGAGGTTTAACATAATAAATCAATGTTTTTCCTGACTTTGTAAGTTGGGTTGCCAAAGGACGTAAAAATAGACGTTGATTATGTTACTCATTTAACACTTCTCAGAAAACTATTAAGCATTTAATACTCTCACTGTATAAAAGTAAACTTGTTAAAGGATTAAGGTTTTAATTCATTTATTAAATATTTTGCTTTGAGGTCCTTTTTCTTTTCAATTTTAACCGGACATTGGTTGGTTTGTTTAATCAAAAGTTCAAGTGGTTCAAACTAAATAACATAAATATGCACCACAACAGAGGATTATAATTTGATAGATCTACATATGTACGAGAGTTCAAATTTAAACCGCAATTGTGCTATAAAAATTTATTGAACTACAAAATTTACAAAACAATAACAACTAATGTTCAACATATTCCCCTCTAATTCTATACAACGCTTCCATCTTTCTGGCAACTTCATTATGTCCTTATAATAGAATTCTTCTGGTTGAGTGCGCAACCAATTTTGCGCGAACTGTTGAACTTCATCATTCGTTCGAAAACGTTGACCTCCTAAAGCTTCTTTCAAGGGCCCAAATACTACATGAAAATCGCAAGGTGGACAAATCAGGGTTATATGAAGGGTGTGGCAGTACGTCCCAGTGTAATTTTTCAAGGGTATTCCTAGTTAAAATGGCCGTGTGAGGTCGCGCGTTGTCATGAAGAAGTGAAGAAGCCTCTGATCGATTTTGTTCTTCTTTTTGACTAGAATGCCGGCTTAAGGCTTGTATTCAGTAAGGCAGTCTTCTACCGTAAAATAGCGAAACTGGAACTGAAATATTTCGCTTCACAGGAGCATGATAAAGAAACTAATTACAGGAGCATTTTCAGTATTCTTTTCTCTAGCGCGCTATAAGACAAAAATTTTGTTTTTTTGAAAGATGTGGATGTAAGCACGTTGCACATAAAAAAATGTAAATTAATTATTGTAGGTAACATAATTCAAATTTACATATTTTCTTCATTTACCGCGCTAGCTATAAGTATTTCATCGACATAATTATATGAATCGATCTAGTTGTAGATATTTCGCGGTGACGAATTATTCACACTATTTACCTTATTTTCGTGAACTTTGGCAAAGTTTGCCGTGAAAATAGGCAACACCTTAACCAACACAAAATGCACTAGGATTACAAGCAAAGCTGATAAGGGGATTAAAAACCCTTCTGTAAACTGCAGGTAGAAAGATATTTTCAACCTGTAGGTATACATACATCGCCGAAGTTAGGTGATTCAATTTAGATACATTTGGTGTAGGTAAGTGTAAGAATTTTTATCACTTTTTTTAAGGTCATTCATCTGTGTAAAATAATTTCTAAATTGCAATTTTTGTGGTTGGTAAGGGCTTTTCCCTAACTGAAAGCGTAATGAGATCATATTATTTAATAATAATAAATTCTTTATTCCCGTATCTTTTTAATATGGTACTACATTTTTAATTAGAAGGGAGCATTAATTAAAAGCAGTACTAAAAATCATATTTACGTAGGTATATACGGGGTGTTCGGTACATCGATAGAAAGTTTTTAAGGGTAGATATAATACGTAATTTTGAATCTATGTAACCCTATATACCTATATACTAAGTGTTACCGTTTTCCAGATATCGGCCGTTTTGGATATTTTTGAGAAATAGGTGACTATTTAAAGTAAAATTAATTTGTAAATGCTTCTAGGCTTTTTCTTATTAATTTATAATGTCCAATCTTTCTACAAAAACATGATAACAATAGTCTGATTACATCTGGATTATTTAAAAAATGAGATTAATTAGGAAAAAAAATTAAAGTCCTAGAAGCATTTATGTGCCCACAAATTCATTTTATTTTAAATAGTCACCTACTTATTTTGCAAAATCTCTAAAACGGCCGATATCTGAAAAACGGCAACACTTAGTATGCAGGGTGTATACAAATTGGCGCAAAAGCTCCAGGTAGCGATATTCATTGTACAATTCTGAGTCGAAAACCTTAATACTAGAATGTGTAGAATGTGTTATCGTAAAAAAACTACTTAATTGCGTTTGAATAATACGTGGGGTACTTCTAAGGACCGTCTTCTGTACTCGTTTCCTCACCACCTAGCGGTAGAGTACCCGGCGCGTTTTTTTTTAAGTGGTTTCCCCAGCAGGCCTAATCCACGTAAAGAAAGTTAAATTACATAAGATAAAAACCTATTTAATTACATCCATATTTACATTACTTGTACTACTATAGACTCTAACGAGCATGTCAAGTTAAAAAACTATCTCGAATAGGTAGCTTCCTGGATTGCCTTGAATCAGTGGCGGCTAGTGCAGGGCGCTGCAGAGCTCCCAAAAAATAAATAATTATGTAATCTAACTCTAACTAAAATACTAAAATATTTTCTATTACCAAAAAGCAAATAATAAATACTTCGCATTCGCGATTTTGTAAAGCCGGCATCCCACGGCCTGTGTATCGGCTATAATGATACCACAGGAGTAAAGTCGACCAGTGGAACAACCTACCGACTCACGCTATCTTCGCGTTATTATTTAACTGGGCCACACGATCGTGCTCTACGAGCTCCTTGGAAAACCCGCGCGGCTCTCCGCTCCCCCGTGACCGTCTAAAACAAAGCCGTGATTTAAGTAGGGATTTCGCTGCATTTCGTTCAGCGCGTAGACGCGAAGACGCCAGACGGTATTGTTGTTTGTATCGAATTTTTAGGGAGCAGGACATTTGAACGCGGCGAGTTGAACGCGAGCGGTTGAACGCGATCGTTTGAACGCAAAACTTTTGAACGCAGGGACTTTTGAACGCAGAGACGTTTGAACGCAGACACGTTAGGTTTGGTCTGGGTTAGGTTAGGGGTCTGGGTTAGGTTAGGTCTGGGTTAAGTTAAGGGCCTGGGTTAGGTTAGGTCTGGGTTAGTTTTGGTCTGGATTAGGTTAGGGGTCTGGGTTAGGTTAGGTCTGGGTTAGGTTAGGGGTCTGGGTTAGGTTAGGTCTGGGTTTACATGTAAAATAACTTGCCAATGTTTGTACAACAAATCAGGATTCACTGGCGTTCAAACGTCTCTGCGTTCAAAAGTCCATGCGTTCAAAAGTCCCGCGTTCAAAAGTCCTCGCGTTCAAATAACTGCGTTCAAATCACAGTCTAGTAATATAACCAGTCGTCTCACTTCGTGTCGGCACCTTTGATGTTCATGTGCAGTGCGCATTCGGCTGGATCGTGAATATTTTGGCGCGATTTTTGAATGAACGAATAACAAGCACCACTCAAACACATACAAGCACGTGGTTTATGGCTGTTGAATGCACGTTAAATAACAAACAACTGCAACCTGCACCGCAAACACGTTTTATTCTAACTGCGCATTAGGCTAAACTTTACACAGGCGCACTGGAATTCGGACCCACAAAATCCGGCGAGTGAGACGACTGGTTATATTACTAGACTGTGGTTCAAATAGCCGCGTCCAACTGCTCGCGTTCAACTGTCGTGGACCCGAATTTTTACGCGAGTTCAACTTAAAAACAATAATAATATAGTGCGTGCGTGCGATTCTGTTTTTGTGCATTGCTGACAATTATTAACTGTATACTATGGAAGTGGTCTTTAATTTAATTAATGTGAAGAGATTTTTTAAATATTCATACGAAGAAAAGATAGAATTAAAAGGAAAAGGTAGACCATTACCAGATATTATTGTTGAAAAATCTGGTGTAAGTAGAGGGAAAAGTTACACACGTAAATTTAATAGAGATATTTATTTAAAAAACGAATGGATTTGTGGATGTAACAAAAAAAATGCTTTATTACTGTTTTCCCTGCTTACTTTTTGGTGGCGAAATAGACAATTTTAATAACAAAGTGATTACAAAATTTGCGAACGGAAAAGAACGTAGGATAGACTTAATTTATAAAAAATAGGTAAGTTTTTTTTATGAAACAGCACCATTAAACCTTATTTTTGACTAATAGGTACCTACTTTGAGTTCATTCCATGAGCTACTGGCTGCTTCTATTGTTGCCTCGTCTCTCCAAAAGCTTTTCTCAGTTTGGTTTCTGATTCTATTTAGTACAATCCTAGATAGTATTTTACTTGGGATTCGGAGTAAGGTTATACTAGTTCTTACAGTTGGTTGTACCTTTCTTTGATATCTTGATTAGCAAGCCCTTTTTCCAATCCTCAAGTACTGTGTTAATCTCCCATGAAGAGTTCTAGTGGGATGTTGTACATTCATGAAGCCTTTCATTTTTTTGTTGGCTTACAGCTACCTAATCCTACTTCTGATCATGTTGGCGGGTCTGTCTTTAGTTTTTCCAATAGTGCCACGTGAGGTTCTTCTTCATCGTCATTATTTGTCAATAGTGTCCTCCGTGTTTCTTATATTTTTTTTTTATTGTTTTATATTACAGTTTATTTCATATCTTTTGCCTTGATGTTCAAATTTGTTTCTTGTTGCCATAATTTTATTTTAACCTTGGCTACCATTAGGTAGTGGTCACTATTTATATCAGCCCCTCTTTTATTCCTCTCCCCCATTGCCTTTGTATAGCGAAGTGGTCGATTTGGTTATCTCTGGTATCCTATGATTTGGGTGTTACAAACGAAGTTTTATGCATGTCTTTATGGGGAAAATCTTTCCCCCAATCACCATCTCATTGGCAACGCACCTATTTATAAAGAGTTCACAATTTTTTAATAAAATAAGCAATCTCTTGTAACGACAATTTATTTGAATGATTTGAAATGTTTTATAGTTTTGTGCTAACAAGTGAATACAATATATGATTACTATGAATAAGTAACAGTCTATAAACACATACATTAAATAGAACTTGTAAATTTTGGTAAGTAATAAATAACATCTACTTTGTAGTAAAATTACATAAAAATACGACGCTTTGGAAAGCACTTTGGTAATATTTTAAGTATAGTCTTCAATACTAAGAAAAAAAATATGCTTGATAAAAGTCTATAAAAATACATTTTTTTAAAAAATGGAACACAAGCATGGGTATATACTTTGGAATTTAAAAACGTTTGATTTTTAGGCATACAATGTAGTCTCAATCCAATCTTCTAATGTAAAAGTGGCCTTGTTGGTACTGTCAGGGTCCCTTTGTTTAAACATTTCTAAAAGTTTTCAATTTGTTTCAGTTTCATTTTATAACAACAAACGAAACTTACCAATCATTGTTTTCAATTTAACAGCACACAAAATAAAATCGTCAAATTGCAACTCTGACATTTTGTTTCCATATCGATGCATTAAAATATTTAAAATGTGATTATTAAGTCGATAACCGGCAGAATTCAATGCTTGACGCAATTCAAATCCACTTAGAGTACCTGAATTATCTTTGTCATACATCTGGAAGGCCAACTAAAAATATACATAAATATTATCATCATATAATTGGCCTTCTAAATTTAGCCTTACTTAACTTACATAAGTTCGAATGCAAACCACACCGAAGTCTGGTTAGGTCCGAACCCGGGACCTCTCGATTGCGAAGCAGACACTCGTCCGCTACACTACCGAGAGGCCAACTAATTCTTTATAACAACATTTAAAAACTGTACACAAAAAATAAATAGGTACCTTCCAATTTCGAATATCCAGCCACAAATTTCTAAATTCTTCATAACCTAGTTTACCGGAGCGATCTGCGTCCAACATGGCAACCATGCTCCTGCATACGTCTTTTGAAAAACCTTTATTTGCTTCTGGAAAATTATATTTATTATCTTATAAAGCGTGTTAGTTAAAAATAATGATGTTCATTAAAAAAAGGTATGATTAGACTAAATTTTAAAGGAGCATCTTTCAAGTTTAAACTGTGTGTCACTGTTCCATCTAATTTCCTCAGATGCAAGAACGTCTTTCCACTGATTTTGTCAAAGTAGTGCACATTTTTAAAAAATACTATAAATGTTTGAATTCATGATAGTGATGGGTGAATGCAAATGAAAACAATCTAATTATTCGATTGTTGTGGGTACTCGGAATGCTTCGATTGTTGTCATCAAATCAATCTGCTCTTAATACTTGAAGGAACCTTTCAAATAGGTACGATTTTAGCACCAGATAAATCTGACTTGGGAGATGTAATTTGAGCTTATATAACAGGCCTTTATGCCATACTCTGTCGAAGGTTTGCTTGATGGTCAAGAAAGCTGCTGCGCATACTTTTTTCGTCTCAAAACTTTCCATTATTTGGTTGATGATCCGGTGACTTTAAAGTGTTGTAGAATGGGTTTCACGAAAACCGAACTCATAAGACAGGATTATTTGATTGAGATCTACCCTTTCTTTTATTCTTTTGAGTAAAAGTCTTTCGAATACCTTCGGCATTAGGGGTAGGACTGTAGGAGGAGGGTTCGTTGAGTGGCTTACCAGGTTTAGGAATCATGATCTGAATATTCCATAGTATCAGGATGTAGGTTAGTCTTATTATGCTGTTGTATATGGTGGTGAGCAGCACTAGTGCTTTCCTTGAAAGATTTTGCAGAATTTCTCCTATTATCAGATCATAATCGGGAGCTTTTCTGATATTCGTAAGTTTAATTTACTGGCGAAGTTCAGATGGGGAAAAGGGGCGAGATTGGTAGCGAAAGCCGACGTGGTGTATCCTTGTCGTCGTTATTACTTTGTGGGAGTGGAATCATAAAAACGTTAGGAAGATGCTCTGGAAATGTATCTGCTTTGTCTTTGTCTGTTGTGGCCCAACTATCATCAGGTTTTTTAATTGGTGGAACTGCCACGATTGACCTCTTGAACTTTCTCGTCGCGTGCCGTATGGTGTGGTTTTCAGGAGAGAGTGTTATGATAGTCTTTAAACGTTTCATTATGTACCTACTCTCATGCAGCTGGTGAGTAAGCCTGTTGTAGGTTGTTTTATCTAATCTGTTTCTTGTTGTTTGCCACTTTTTCCGAGCTCTGCATTTCTCGATGATAAGATCTGGTACATAGTGGGGGATGTTAGTAACTTCAGGAAGGTTATTTCATTATATGTAATAGTAGGTGTAGCTTGTCAAGCAGCTGCTTGTATCACTGTAGTTAAATATTGCTCCATGGAGGTCGTAAGCATCTTTGATTCTAATAGCTAGACTGATTTGTAACAGGTTGATTTTCCCTGTTCTTGAGACCCCACTTTTTCTCCAATTTTATTCACATAAAGGGACAAATCTTTTTTTAACTCCCCTTTTTCCTTTTTGGCCTTGATTCTTTTCCCTTTACTGTCTTTCGCGTTTTCAGTCCGGCTACGTTTCTTTTTAATACGGGTCAAACTCATTTGAGTTCGTTCATCACTTCTGACTTTTATGGTATTTGGGTTCTTTAAAAATTATCTGAAGTCCGGTCCTGTGCAAAATCCGACTCTGGCTCCTTTATTTTAATTCGCTGATTATTCAAATCATTCTTCTGTACGGTTTTAGCGGTGTATGCATTCTTTCAGATTTGTACTCAAAATTGTTTTTGTTATGACTTGGTTCGTCTTAGTTCAGACTACTTCTTAGAAGTCCTTGAGTGTGCACGGGCTTGCTATTTTTTATATAAAGGGTTCTTTGTTCTATTTGCTGAGTTTGTGCAAATTTGGGTCAATTTTGTTGAATTGATTTGGGAACATTCGGTCAAAAACTCCGACAAGTATGTACGCTAATGCGATGCGGTCGTGGTAGTTATCAACGAGGGCAGAATCCGGCCTTTTATACCGCTTCCGAAAAACAAGAACAAAAAAGTTTTCGTTCTGTTCGTTCGTATGTTCGAATTTTTCCGTTGACGTATTTTTTTGTGATTTGAACTTATTTGTGATTTGTGGCACTATAATACGACAACTAGTCGTTGAGGGCACCCCACTGTCGTTCAAGATCTCACTCTGTTTGGACTACGAAAATTATCCATTTTCTTCGTTGAATTAAAGCGCATCGGATCATCTTTACCCGCGAGAAGTCCTGAGGTCCTCGGACAGCCACTTGGTCATATCCAAGCGCCAGTTCATCCATAAGGTAGAATTTTTTCCTGTTTTGTTTAACCTTACTTCCAATCTTCCGTCAAAAAGGGTGGCAGCATCCCGTTTTTGTGCCCCAGTTCCGAGTTTTCTTGCAACAGCTCCCAGCTGTTTTATTGAAGTTTGGTGCGCCCTAAGTAAAATAAGTTACGTTATTGTAACAGGGCCTTCGTAATTATTTACGATAAACCTTTACGTCCTTGTGTATGATTTTATTTTTTGTTAATTTTAACTTGGTTTCTGTGCTACTAATTTATAAAGCAAAAGATAATGTTATATCTGTTAACTTGCTCGTGATTACGAATTTCATTTTTGTTGTTCTTGATTAACTTTTAATTTTGTCTTCGCAATAAAATAATAATGTTTAATATTTTCCGTATTAAGAAAATTCTGTTTAATTATTTACGTCATCATTTTGATTGATTTTAGTTATTGTTAAGATTACCAACCATTTCAAATAATCCAGGGCGTCTAGCTTTCCTTCTCTGATCTTATTTCAATATTAAATAAGGCGACCTTCGATTATGTTTCACCCTATTGTTAATATTTTTATCACCATTTAAATACTTTTACATTTTTTTGTACTGTACTGTACAGTTCTATTCATTTTCATTATATATGTCGATTAAGTTCACTTCCTGACTTTTATTTCAGTGTATATTTTTTTGTTTTGTATTTTTTGTGTTAGTTGCAAAGTTTCCTTAAGGTGTGAACTGCTTCCTTACGAGTTCATGTGAGCACTGGAAAAGGTAAGTTCCGCACTCTTTAAGCCTAAGGAACCTCCTCAGGTGTTCCTTTCTTTGTAAATGGCTTTCCAACCTGTGGTGGCACCCATTTTCCTCCCCATTATGTTCTTTAGCACCTATAGTGTAATTTAGATGGCCTACTGTTGGGCCCACGCCCTGTAGTTTATCCTCCCCCCTAGAGTCTCTACTCCCCTAACTAGTCGTCGCAATTTTAAATCCAGGTAGATCGTCTTCACCTGGTGTAGCGATTATACGAATTCAAGAATTTAACCATTCAAGTTTCTATCGTTACATATTTTCTTCCAGCTCGTTTTAGAAATGAACCCAATCTGTATTTTTAGTACAGCATTTCTTTAGTGGTTATTGTTGTGCTGATGGTACCTAACGATGACGATAACGGTTAGATTTGACTTTAGGATATGTGTTCGCTGTACCATTGAAGATTACAAAATCTAGTAAATCTGGTATTTTATAGGTGTCGCTGGGTCAATAAGTAGGTTCTCCGGTTGAGAGATAACTGCGGTTATTTCTTAGGATTGTCCTTAGTAGATTACGTCCTTTTGGCTTGTTCAGCCTTGAGCCCCAGGCTGTATTTTTCGCATTCCAATCTCCTCCTGTTATGAATTTGGTGCATAGGGACCGGAAAAACACTTCATATTCCTCAGTGGAAATGACATGTCTGGGTCGGTTGTAAACCGGTGCGATTACAAGTGGATAGGGAAAAACTGTACAACCTTTATAGTTGGCTGGGTGGCTTCCACCGCACTCAGCAGGTATATTGGGATCTTTCTTGCATTTTGAAGTTTTGTGTACACCGCCGCATATAACGCAGGTAAAATGCTTGTTGCAGTATGTTTTAGTGTGGCCATAGTCTTGACATCATAGGCATTGGCGAATAATATTTTTTTCTAAAAGGTTCGATCAAAGCAATTATGTTACTGATATATTTTACGTTGAATATTTAAAGAGGGAAAGAGGTTGCTTAGTTACTCTATGGCGTATGTTTATAATGTTACGAACTTTGTAACCTTGTTTAATTGGTTCGTTGTGGATAATGTCTATTGAGACGGAATGAAGTTTTGAATGGCCACTCTATATGCCCTTTCTTCCTTGGTAATTGGTAATCAAATAAATAAGCATTACGTTTGAATGAAGTTTATAAGTTTATGACGAACGATGAATTCGTTTTCACTCGTTTTGCATGATTCAGTGACAATGCATCGATCCTATACTGAATGATCATTTGCATTCTGAATGATAATTTGCATGCCAAATGATCATTCCTATTCCCAGTGACCATGCACATTCAAAGTTCCGAGTGATCATTCCGAGTTCGGAGTCATCATTCATATTTCGAATGATTATTCTATTGTCAAAATCATTCGATTGTACCCATCACTAATTCATGATGCAATGTTTCAATGGAAAGAACTTTTAGCTAACAATTTCTAACAAAATGCATTTTCAACCACATATAAAATTTAGCCCTTATCATAAACATTTCAATCCAACTAATCCACACATATAAAAGTAGCAAAAAATAAATATCCAAATATCCTCTGTTTTCACATTATGGAAATTACTAACACACACATACCATTAGAACTAGATGTAGGTACATATTGAACATTGGAAGCAGATTCAGGATTAGGCACAATTTCAGCCAGAGGGGTGTCCTTGCAAAATCGGGCACAAATTAATCCGAGTAACGCATCGAAGAAATTGTTGTTCTGGGTGTTGCCATCTGAGCCTCCCCCGACACCCGCTTCAGCTCCTCTCACACTAGCCTTATTTACTGGCAATTCTATAGCCATAGACATAATAACATAAGCCACAAACCACAAGATAACTTTTCATCATCACAGAAAACCAAATTAGATCGTTAGTTTGTGGTTTGAAAGTGAGTTTCAATAATTTTTTTTTACATATAAGGTGTAAATAACTATTCACATGGTGTAAATAACAAAACTGCTTGAAACGCTAGGCAGCGCAAATTTACAAACAAAATACTGTTAAAAATACACCAGAGTAGCGTAAAAAGTAAAGAAAAGAGCCGTGGCCCTGGCACAAAGAACATTCTCAATAGCATTGAAAAATTGTTGAAACTCAATTTACATTTAGCAACAAATTAAAAACACTGCAAGCTTTAAGCATTAGCTTTAAAAAAAAAAGCAACATTCAGGCGAAGCACTCATTCCATTCTAATCTAACACTATATTCGTAGTTGCATGCTTCCTACAGCAATTTTTGAATTAATTAAAACATTTACCGTTTCGCATTGCATAATCCAAGATCTCTTTCAGTTCCTTCCAGTCAACTTCCAAATCTTCTCCAGCCAGTTTTAAGAAAAACTCCTTCACTTTATCGGTTTCTTGAGTTTCTTCGACTGTCGGTGCTTGCTTATTTACTACCTGAAAATCATTTCAATTTGATTCTTAAGCCAATGGATGAGATGACAATTTTTGATTATTTGGCATGCAGCATAGCATGTGATAAAGTTACTTATTTCAAGATATTAGTGATTATTTGCAAATTAAAATTAGTTTAGTTTTTTATTGTTACTCATGCACACCATTAAATTCCCGAGAAGATTCCATCGCTTACTTACCGGTATTTAACAATTATGTCCCAAATATACAGTGACCGGCAAAAGGTTTCGCAGCATATGGGAAAATTTTTTATTATTAGAGTATCGAAAAAACTTTTATGGGGGATGGGTTCTGCATGTCCGATAACCTAAAAATCAAATTTGAGGTATGTCACGTGACCGCTGGTCCCAGAAAAGTTTTTTCGTTACTCTAATAATAAAAATTTTTCCCATATGTTGCAAACTTTTTGCCGGTCACTGTATAAGGGACAGTCAAGTGAAAACGGGTCAATAGGCATAAAGCTTCATCTTTTGACGGAATAAGTCGTGGTTCCAAACATACCATTATCATAAACCACTTGTAATACCCAACCATTTTGGGCAGTGGGTTCCACATCAACTAATGGAGGAACAAAAGACTCACAGAATGGCTGCAACTCTGGGTCACCTGTGATGATACCACAAGGTGGAGTATGCTTCTCTGTCCAATATCGTCACCGGGGACGAAATGTGGTGCCACCATTTTGAACCCAAGAGCCTGCAAGGGACTTCTGCTTGTTGATATTCTTGAGCATGGATGCAGAAAGTTTGCTGGAACGCTATCGAACGGCATTATCCTCTTCATGATAATGTCCGCCAACACAATTCCAACTTGGTGAGGAATACACTTCAGGGATTTGGCTGGGTAACACTTCAACATCCTTCCTACAGCCCATGCGATTTACACATTTTTAGAGAGCTGATGTGCGTAACTGGGTAAAGAGCTTCTTCAAGGATGGGATTGATCGTCTTCTTAGTCGGATAAATGTATTAACAGCTTTGGAGATTACTTTTGAGGTAAGAACTGTTCAATTACACTTTTTGGCGACTGACCCATTTTCATTTGACTGCCCTAATACAAAACTTTTTAAATCACATCAATCAATAATCACTTTAAAGAATTCTCACATGCAATGCAATGTCAAATTCTTACACTAACAATAAATATTAAACACAAACAAATAGTTGGCGAAGTGTGCTAAAACCTAAAACAAGATTTTAAACACTTACTGTATCATCCATAGAACCTATTCCAACTTCTTCGTCGTGTTCCCTGTAAAATAAACGTAGCATTTAATCGCAGAAACAAGTAGAAAATTCCCTAAATATGGTCAGGATTTTTCCACTCGTTTGTTTACAATTATATCCTTAATACAACTTTACAAATTTGTCCATGAAGGTGGACGTTAATGAAATGGTACTGACATGTTAAAATAACAAATCCTTCTTTAGGTCTTCTTTTATTGTTTTTGAACAATACTAAAAACCTAAGTACATATTTACCTTCACCTAAGAGTCAACACTTTAAAATCTATCTTATACGTAACTGTGCACAGTTAATTATTCAATTAGTGAGTGAATAAGAAAGAGAAGTAAGAAGTAATAGATATTCTACAAAACATTCAATATGTACATTAAAAGGTAAATTGTATACAAAACAAAGACAAACAACATAAAAAGGAACTTGTTAATATTAATTTAGTATTAACGATGCTTAAGACTTAAATACTTTGATATTCGTAACTAATAACTAATATTTAAATCCGTACGAACTGGAGCCACCAGGATTAGGATTAGGAGGAGGGTACGGGTAATTAGGTCGAATATAACCACCTGGTGGAAGAGGAGGTGGTGCGTAACTTGGACGAGGATAATTAGGATTACTATAAGGAGGTTGAGTACTAGGTCGAGGGTAATTGGGATTAGAATATTGAGGCTGACTATAAACAGCATGTGCATTACTTTGATTTTGATGCTGATATTGACTATAATAACCACCCTGATTGTAATTACTGTAATTGCTATGTCCACCTGGGTTACCGAAATTACTGTAACCACCGGGATTATAATTACTATGACCCCCATAACCACCTGAAGGATTATAACTGTAATTATTACGTTGACCCTGACCAGAACTACTGTCATGACCACGATCATAATTATTAGATTCATAACCGTACTCCATGTTATTCTTATTCTCCGAGAAGACTCGCAACAGAAATTCTCCTTCTTCGTTTGACTCAAAAGTGGAAGGCACAATGCAGTAAGTTCCTGGAGGTAATTTGAAACGGCAGCTCACTTCTCGAAGATTAATGAAGGACGGAGATCTGGCAACGGAAGCATTATACTTGAAATAACTGAGGTCTAACGGTTTTGGAACGTTGTGAGGATCAGGCAACTGAAATCCAAGAGAAATTAATACAAGTCAATTCACAAACGGATCACAACCCACATAATAAATAGCAAATCCTATTGTTAAAAATTCTACACCCATAAGCCTTCGGGACCTTCTATTCTTTTGCATTAGGGCAATGATTACGGTACATTTTCCTTCGTCGTCATCTTCATCAATATCAGTTAATGTTATTCGATATTGTGGATTGTGCCAGAATGTATCTGAAATAATTGTTTTTTATAAGTACGTACTAAAAATATTAGTTGTAGGTATAACCAACCTAAGTAATTTCGGCAGCCACCAGCGGTTACACCTCGGACCCATTCACCTTCAAATACTGACATTTCCCATTGTTTCTTATGTCCCTCAGTCAATTCTTCTTCGGTGAGAGAATCCGGAGTTAAATTGCAGATTTCTAACCGATCGAAATGAGTTTGGAAATCTTTGAATGACATCCAGAATTCACCATCGTTGTCGAATGTTAGGCCAAGGTCTTCCTTTTCATGTTCTGGTATGTAACGCCACTCAGGAGACCTAAAAAACCAATATATGATTATTTCATAATTCCGAGTTTACGCTTCTTCTTCTTCCTGATAAATTTGCTTTGAGATCATTTGACAAACATGCAAACACTGCCAACTAGATGTTAATATGTATTACGACATGTATTTAAGCTTAAGGATATTTCTATTAATTCAAAAGTAACTATATACAAAACCATTTAAGACCGAGAGCAACATACAGAGCAATAGGCATGGTCTATGAATATAAAACAAATTAATGTATTGAATACATGGGTGCGGAGTGTGTTAATGGATTTTCGGTCCGATAAATGAAAATGGCGAGTCGAAAAGGAAATATAATATGAACTAAGAGCAAGGTACAATGCGCCAAGTGTTGTGAGCAAGATCAAGAGTAACAGGGGGTTGGTTGGGTCACGTACAAAGTTTGGAACAAACTAAGAGTGTAAAAAGAATTCTTAGAGGAGACTTCGAGGTAAGGAAGCCAAAAGGGAGACCTCAGACGGGCTGGTTGGATATGGTTGAAAAAGGCTTGGAAACGGCAGAGGTTAACAACAAACCGGAAGGAGTGGAAACGTACCAGAGAAACAGTAAAGACAATGCAAGAGCAGGTACAGATCTAATTAAACTGCTCTGGTTCCATCGAAAGTTTTCAAGCTAAGAGGAGAGGCCAGTGCCCTTAATGGGCTACTAAAGGCCAAGGAGTAAATAAGTAAGTAAGTAGGACCTTGTTACTCTACTTCTTAGGGTTGTATTCGGAGGAGGTGCCCAATGACGAATGGTCAACTAGAACTTGATATCGATATACCCGTCGGGAGATCTGAACAAAGGACTATCGTAACTGTGCAATTTCAATGTACAAAATATTGCCAGCAGTTTACCCCTCGCCAACCGACTCTCGCAAATAAAAGAAAAACTTACTGATCACTCCAAGGTCCTCTCCATTCATTTTCATTACCCCATGGATTTCGTAGTCGTAGAAGAGGTATCTTCCCGACTGTATTTGGAGTCTGAATATCCACATATTTTACTCTTGTAATACTATATGCGTGGCCACGGATTAAACCATCTGAAGTTTCTGCTTCTAAAACATCTGGATCGGGCTAGAATAATACATTAAAAAAATTATAACAAGAATTAATTGCTTTTAGAAAAGTTATTTATTTCCGACAACCAATTGGAAAATTTAATTATAAAACATTCCAAATTGGCTTCATTTATTACAAAAAAATTATAAAAAAAATTAATAAATTGTTCGCAATTTGGGTTAATTAAGAAAAACGCCTCGGTGGGTAATTTCAGTTAATGCATGATTCGAAAATTATATCTATAATTAAACCACGCCTATGTAATTCCCGCAGGATAACTACGGTATGTTGCGGCAGGTGACTTTATAGTTATATCCCTTGCATAAATTCCACATTCTATCACCTAACAATGGAAATTCTTATACCTAATGTTTTTACAAGGTGAAATTGGATCAATACTTTTTCAATAGTCTCTAGTCTCAGAGTTCCGATAAATCTTTACCTACTAAGTGACAAACAAGTTAAATTAAAGGGTGTGTGGCATGTCAAAACCTTGAAAAACGGGTAATTATGGGGTTAAAAATGTTATTTATTTAATTACTTTTTAAACATACTTATTGTATCTAATAATATTTCCTATTTTGTAATTTTTGTTACCACCAAAGCAATGTTTTAGCTAATAGCAAATCATTTACCATATATAACCTTGAAATTTAATTAATTTTAAATCTTACCTCAAGTGAAGAACCCATCAATGAACCTCTTTCGTATGCCTTCAATATGATTTTGAAAAGATTAGGGGGAGTAGCATTCATTTCATACATTTCGGTTACTCCTCCTGTAAAATCTTCCATGGCTTCACACGTTGAACCTCCTTTAAGAGCTTCATAGGACCCATGTAACCTGGAAAAGCGCCATAACATTTATTTGGTAGGTATATTTCTCATCAATGGAATTGTGAAAGCCTTACTTTGCATATGCCTTTTCTAGTAAGGCACTCCAAAATTCGTTTTCTTCGGTTGAGTGTAAGAAAACAAGCTGGCCTCTGTAAGTCGGCAGCCTGTCATCAATCACTACATCTACCCATCTTCCATACTGCCAAAAGCTATTAAAAATAAATTATGATATATTTTTTATTGATTTGCACTATTGGCGAATGCTTACCGGAAGTGAAAAATACCAGCATATTTTTCATCAAAACCTTGGTCATCTGGTACAATTTGAAAGAAAAGTCTACGATATAAAGTAAGATTTGCAACAGCTGCCAATAGCCAACAATCGCCTAATTCACCTTGCTGGACGTCGAAACGTGAATAACCTTCCACGAATAACTGGGGATCATCGACGATTTCCTGCAAAATCGGTTAGGTGAAGACTAAGGGGTACCTTTAGGGATGTCTAACTTACCCCTGGTCTTAACCATTCGTGATGGCGATCTGGCCTTCGACTAAAGAACAAAGAAGAATCATCAGCAGGGAAATCAGGATCTTCGAAAAGTGTACCATTGGCGAGGAGATCATCTCGTAGGTCATAAAAATCTTGGACTTCTCCACGTGATCGTAAACCTGAGCCTTTTTCACCTAACTGTAAAATGATAAAGAAATTATTTTGCAAAAATTCCTGCAAGGAGTTGGGACTTTTCAAAAATGAAGGTAAATTACCAGAAAAACCTTATCATCAACTGCATTTGGTAACTTAAACTTGGTATAGTTTTTAGCGTGTAAACATCGCGAATTTTCGCGATTTTTGTCTAAATTGAGACTTTCAAGATTAGTCGACACGTGAGATTTTTCCAAAACAACATCAATAAACGCAGTGCAGTTTGTTTTATCTGGGCTTATATCGTTATCAAAGCTTAAATCGTTATCGATGCTTTTGTTATCAGCTTGTACTGAAACTTTAGGTGATTTTACAAATATCCGTTTAATTATCGCAAACGCCTTGTTTTTCTTTTTTTCCACACATACTTCCGCTTCCTCGATGCGGTTTTCCTTATCATGCTTTTTAAAATCTTTATTGAACACCGACCTTGGATAAGAAGATTTATCGTAAGCTGCCTGGTATTCTGAAGGAGCAACTGTGTGTTTTGTAATTTTCAAATTTTTATATAAGCTGGGAGGTGCGGCAAAATTCGCCTGCTTGGATTTTTGTACGCATTCTTTCTCTTTTATTTCGATACTCATCGATGTTACGTATCGTTTTGTTGATTTATTTTGTACTGGGGATAGTTCCATTGTTGAAATTTTAAAAAGGCACTGCACGAAAACGATTAAAAATTTTGTAAAAACACAGTTTAAAAAATAATATCGAACGATTTGTAATTAAGGCCACGAATTTGTAAAGACCACCAATTAAGAGCGAATTTTTATCTATCCCCTGTCACACCTCTTCACTTTGCTGAAGGCATCAACAAACTGAAATGTTAGTGTGAAATATCAAACTAGGCCGGAACAGTACACGTTATCACGAACGCAGGACGTCCAGCTAGGTAGGTGAGTGGGAAATTTTTCTCAAAATGCTATTACTGTGATTAGACTGTTGTTCCTTTTGATACTGACAAAAATGTTTAGTCTAAAAGACTATGATGAATCAAACGCGAGGTATTAACAGGAAAAATGATAAGATAGCCGCGTATCTTTATTACCTACGCATAACAGGTAGGTACAATCAAATATAAAACTACGAGAAATTTTTGGGTTTTATTCGCCTCGTCCTTGTTACTTTGCCTAATCACTGCATTGCACCAAATACGTTGAAATCTGCACCACGTTGGCTCTAAATGTCACTTAAAGTGCACTTTCATTAGTTTAATATCAGGATTTAACTATCGCAATGTTGGGATTTAATCAAATTAGTCTACTGAATTTTAAAAATATAGATTAAGCTACGTGATTTTCCTTATTTGGTTTGGCTGAAGTACGACAATTTGGGCTGATTCGAATAAGCTCCCACTATTATTATTTATTACTAAATATGCATAAAAACCTATTAAGTCGAATGATATTTCAGCCTAATTTTCCTATCTTAAAAGTTGCCTTTAGTTGTAAAAATAAATGCCACAACTGGCTACTCTTTTTACTTAACATCTTAAAGTTTCAAACTCTTTGGTTTGGTTCAAACGAAGCCAAGTTCTCGATGACTTTCCATATGAATAAGGTATGAATATTGATGAACTAAAAGAATCCCAGAAAAATATAAATTCTCCATACACTTTCCTTATTCTCAGATTCAACAGGTGCTGAACATTTTTTCCCTATCGATAAAAAAACTGGTTAGTCTTTACCTTGAAAATCGATGATGATCGAGTCATCCAAATAATTTTGACTTCCCCAACCATAATTAATACAAAAATATAATTTTCGACACAATAAAACACTTAAAAAGGCACTAATTATTACGTATTTTGAATTCTTGACAATATTCTAAGGACCAAGCAAAATTAAATGATTTCTAAGAGGAGTAGCGTACATCCTCAAGACACTACAGCAAATAATAACCTGATTTTCGTCTCTTTTCGTAACTTTTGCCAAAAGGAAGGACCTTTACCCCGGAGTTTCTGGCGCCGTTATTCTATCGATTTTGTCTGTGCCCCTACGGCATCATATATTTCACGGTCACCCTTCTGAAAATCTGGCATTTAAATTTATAGGGCTAGGCCTAATGGATAATCGAGTTATTTTTCAGAAAAATAGTCGAGATTCCGAGAAAACAAATCGACCGTTTAATTTGTTCAGGGAGATAAATATTAATTTGCTACTTTTCGAAAGCCTTGTTGAACAAAGAAAATATGTTGTATTAAAAGCAATTTTTCCTCATAATTAACTAATTTGGCGCAGATCCAATTTTAAACATTAATTGTAATAAATACACGCGAATAGTTGCTCTGCACATTAATTTAATTATTTCTGTATTGTATGCTTAAAGGGTGGCGTTTGGTTTAATTAATAATAATTGCACGCCAACCTAGAAACTGAGGTAAAATGGAAATCCCGGAGGAGCATTAACAAATTAAAAAATTCAAAAGTAATCTCCGCCATGCTTAACCTTTGCTATTAGTTGGGCGTAAATGCCCTAAATGCGGGGAAATATTCAATGTGAGTTCAAGCCATTAGAAAAACGTGTAAAACAGAGGAGATAGTAAGATGGACAAGACAGAGGAGAAGAATGTGGAACGAACATGTAACAGGATAAAGAAGATCGCACGAGACAAAAGACCAGATGGAAGAAGAGAACCGAGAAGACCATTGAACAGATGGTGGGATAGCTGGGCTTCGATCACAGGTCAATTGACCTATATCAAGAGGAAGAAGAATTCCCGTATGCTTCTTCTTCTTCTTGCAGTGCCTACCCGTTTGGAATGTCGGCTACTAGCATGGCTATTCTGATTTTTTTGACAGATGTCTGAAAGAGTTGTATGGTGTTCAAGGAGAACCATTTTCGCAGATTCTGCAGTCAAGAAATTCTCCTCCCTGGATCTCTTCTTCCGTGCACTTCTTTCTTGTAAAATGAGTTGCAGCAGACTATATTGCTGTTCGTTGCGTATTATGCAGCCTACGTATTCCAGCTCGCCACGTTTTACGCTGATAAGGACTTCACACTCTTTATTCATTCTACGCAATACCTCATTATTAGTGACACAAGAGATTCTTAATATTCGTCTGTAGCACCACAAACGCCACAAGTTTTTTAGTGGACGCCTCCGCCACTGTCCAAGATTCAACTCCATATAGGAGAACTATAAACACGCAGCACCCTAGTAAACGAATTTTGATGTGCAAAGGCAGATTGGATGCTGCTGATTTGGCTTTCTCGGTCCTTTGTTTTGTCGCAATTGAGTGGTCACATCCATCATTTATACTTACGAACCCAGATAATGCACTATTTCAACACCATGCACATAGAAGGTACACAAGGAAGGCTTCTGGAGATAGGAGAAGATATCAAATAGATTATATCATAGTAAAATGTCGTTTCAAAAACCAAGTGAAAAATTGTAGAAGCCACCCAGGAGCGACTGGAAAAATTAAAAGAAGAAACGATCAGAAATGAATTCGAAACAAAATTAACCGAAAAGCTGACCTAACAACCCATAATAACAGGAGAAGTAGAAAAATCATGGCAAAAACTAAAAAGTGACATACAAGAAATCAGCCGATGAAGTGCTATAAAGAAAGAGTAAACCTTGCATAACTAGAGAAGTTTTAGACACACTAATAGGAAACATACTAAGACATGAAGATATAATACGTAAAAACGAGGAAAAAACGCTCCAAGACAGCCAAGACTGCAATACATAAACCAGATAATTCAGGACATGAAACATTAAACATATACAAGCCTAAAAAGGCTAGTCCAAGATAGACAAAGTTGGAAAACAATGATGCAGCAAACCATTCAAGAAGATTGATGACTAAGAGAGAGACCCAGATAATCGTATCTGGAGACTCGTGTTATCGGCTGCTGATTGACTATTATTTGACCAGGTAGAGCTTGATTTTTACTGATGGCCATATATTTAATTTCTTTGATGTTAAAGTCCAACCCATAGCTTTGACCCACTTCTGCTACGCTTGCCGTCTGCGTATCTGATGTTATTCAGACGTTCTCCATTCATGAGTATTCCTTCGTCAATATCATCTAATGCGAGTTTCATAATATACTGCAACGGAGAAAGCGCACAACCCTGTCGCACGCCTCTTTTTATTGCGACATCTTCTGTTATTTGATTTGCCATTCTGATTATGGTGGGTACATGGTGTTAATTATGCGAAGATCTTTGTCATCTAAGTCAATTGGTTCTAGAATTGATACCCGCTTGTCATGTTGAAACCCTATCAAATGCTTTTTGATAATCGGCTAAACATACAAACATACGAAAAGAACTTCTCTTATGCCCAAAGTATCAAGTATCCCAAAATCCAAACTGCGTGCTAGTTATGCGTGTTTCACACTTTTTATATATCCTCTTGTGTATTATTTTTAGGAATGTCTTGATAAGGCAATAATCCATGGTCGTCACATATTTTCGCATTCGGCTTTTTATATAGATTTATTAAGGTTGATTAAAACCATTATATTGGGATTCTTCCTGTGTTTTATATGTTATTGAATACTGCAGTAAGCCATCTGGTTTCTTCTTCATCCATGACTTTTTAAAATTCTGAATAGAAATTATCTGGTTCTGCTGCTTTACCATCCTTTACCCCTTTATTGCTGCTGTTACTTCGGGGTCCATTGTTGCAGTCGGTGTTAATTGAGTTATTGCTTCTCTCGTCTTCAAAGGTTTTTTCTATGTAATTTTTCCAATTAGCTTTTATTTGTTTTATATCAACTAGTATACGTGTTGTATAGGTCTGTACAGCCCCGCTGCTTCTTTGGCTCTTTTGTGAAGATTAAATGAGTCGTGTTTGCGTTCTAATGATTCTATTTCATTACATTGTTCTTGCGTCCACACTTTCTTTGCCTCTTTGGCTTTCTTTATTTTTCTATCAATTCGTTTGTAGCTGGTAATCAAATGATTTTTAAATTTAAATTCGAATTATTGCGTCCTATGCATGATAATACCAACCTCAGAAAAATAAATTCTCTAGCGTCAAATATTTGAATTTAAAAAAAATCCTTTTTTATAATTAACGTATTTCTATCGGCCGAAAAACTATTGTGTATCACACGCCTAGAAACTGCTTTGCACTGTACTCGCACTTGCAAAGTGGCAGTTTCTAGCCCTGTGATACAAATTACTATTAAGAACAAGCAGAGATAGACTGCCAAACAGCGTATTGATATCTAAAAATGTTTGGTCATTTATACCTCTTGTATCACCTATCCGTGGACACATTGTATATTAACATAATATTTAATTTTTATAAGGCAGGAAAATGCCGAAGAAATTTGTACATCGATAGACTTTATATTGTTCAACACCATTGTAGGGTAATATTTATAAACCTATAAACCCGATGTAAACAGTTCTAAATGTTTTTGAACATGGGGGAGCCTTGCATTTGTTTTGTTAATTGCAAGTCTAACATTTACATTTTGAAAATAATCACAGCTGGCTAAGCTTCAAAGGGAATGTGTCATTTTTATGAATGAAGCTCCGTAATTAACAAAAATCATAACTTTAAAGTACCTATACGAAATGACAATAACATTTAAAAAAACACACCAAGCCTTATTCAGAAACACCTGGAATGGATACTACATACAAATGTCAAACTGGAAATAAAGAGCGATAAAGATACTCACTCGACAAACTTCAAATGTCAGAAAATGAGAACCATCAATTCCTTTTCGTGTTCTTTTATCCGTTAATTTAACAACATTAGAATTGGTTTTACTAGCTTCGGCCAATTTCTTCCTGATTGTTTTTATTTGTTTTATAATATCGGTAGGATCGATCTCCTTTGCTGCTTTTCGTACCTTTGATTTTCTTAAGCAAGTGTTACGTTTTGAAAATCTTCGCTCGATCTGTATTGAAAGGTCCTGTACCCTATTTACATTACTTTTAGCACCCTCATATGGTATTTTTTCACTGAATTTTCTTATTTGTTGCTGCTTGGAGTGTGCACATTTTGGCCTAACATGTTCTTCGTTAACCAATTCTTGAGCAGTTGACGGTTTACTTAATAATTCATTTGATTCGACATCCACTGAAGTTTCTTTTTCGGAAAGTCTCATCGACAAGGCTGATACAAACTCCGTGACATCGAAAGATTGGCTCGACTGTGCTGTATTTAACGATTCTTCGATATACGGCTTAAATAAATCGATAACAACATTTTCGTTCAGTGATACATTTTTCGAACAAGTATTATTAATATGTTTACGTAAAGATATAGGTATTAAATCGGAAGCTATTTTTTTACATATACAGGGCGATTCATGGGTTTTGGCCTTGTTACCTGGTCTGTCCGAATACCCCTGGTTTGTAGTTTGATTATTTTGTGCAGACGATGGACCGATGGAAAAAGTGGCATTCTCCAATTTCTTCATGCTCAGATTACACACTTTTGTTATCGATTCTATTGGCACAATCTCTTTAGATAACTGTGATGGTTGAGGATCTTCTTTTACTCCATGTTTTACTTCATCGTTTGTGTTATCTTCAATAGAGAAACAATTCACAACACACTTTTGAAGTGGGGTATCCCCCATTAGCTTTCTAATTGTTTTTGATTTAGCATCTTTCAGTGATAGGCATGTTTTCAGTTTTTTTCTATTTTCGTTGTCCGAAGTTTCATTAAAGCTTACTGATTCACCAGATCGTCTTTTTAAAGGTAACCTTAATTCAGCTTTACTCGTATCAGGTTCGTTTGTTAAATGAACAACATCTCGCAGTTGTGAATTCTTCAGTTCGGTACAAACCCTTCTTTGGTTTTTATTTGAACCAAGAGTGGAGCAGGAACACTTAGATTGTGATGCTTTAATACTGTGAATACTGCCATGAATTTTCGAAACTGCTTTGGTTACAGTGGGGCTTTTAGGTTTTTCATTTCTTTTGAGTACTGGTTTTCTGTTTGTATTGAAATTTGCCTTTTTTTGTGAAACTGCGAAAGCAAGGGAAGTTTTCTTTTTTGTTCGTTTATGTCTTTTCGATGGTCGAGATTTCGATGCAGCATGTCGGTGTTCTACAAAGTTAGATTTACCATTGTGAAGACTTAATTTTGATGTAGTTTGATTAACTATACTTTGATGAATTTCTGGTCTATTACTTGTTATTACTTCTTCTGCTTTAGAACTACACATACTCGCTTGTGATTCAATAAAATTTTTGGGCTTACGCATTAATATCGTGGTTGATGACGTAAAAGGCTCAATAGAATGGCTTTGTGATGGAATCAGGACTGGAATGCATTTGTTGCTACTTAGTTCACAAGAGGACGCTCTTTTTGGAGTTAATATGTAGGAATCTTTATTCGACAAAGGTTTAGAAGAAACGTCATCTGCAGTTTTTGGGTCTTCAAGTTTTAAAATGTTTGTACCACCTGTTGTTGGTTTTATATTAATTTTATTACGAGTTTTAGTTGGAACGGGCAAATTGCTCTTCCCATAAAGGGTTTTTGAAGAGCCGTAGTTGTTCGAATTCGAAGATTTGGATTGAGACACTGGATGATGTGATGCCTGAAGGAAATGATAAGTTTCCTTAGTCTCCACGGAACAAGCTGAGAAAGGTCGTCCGTTTGTTGTTGGGTTTCGAAAGTTATTGGTAATTTTGCACAACGGTCCATTTTTAATCAGAGGTATTCGTGATGGCAAAGCTCCCATTTGTTTTAGTTTCCGCGTTGACTTTATAATATAAACAGAAGGTGTTTGAGAACCTTGAATTTTAAGTGTCGTTGTTGGTAAAACACCCGTAAAGTCAGCATGGCGTGGGATAAGAGTATCAGTCCCTTTGTTACTTATCATTTTTTTCTGCATGTTTGGCGAAGGAACTTCGGTTTTATAACTTGTGGGGCATCGTCTTGTAACTGGGGTTGGTTCTACGGGCCGGCAGCCATACACTAAAGGAACGAATTTATGAATATTTGAACATTCCAGTTTAGATGTTGTAGATGTTAAGGTGGATGAAGCTACCGAATTAGTTTTCAGCGTATCAACATACTCGCTTACTGCTTTTATCGATCCACATAAAAAATTTAACATTTCCCCTTCGACAACACCTTCTGTTTTCATATCGGGGCAGCTTAAAGACCTAGAGACTTTAAGATTTTCGCACATTTTGTTTATTTCCGTATCTGACATTTTCATATTTGTTTCGGATACTTGGGCGTCAATAAGTATCGTACGGCTTGGTTTTGGTGAAAATTGTGGAGCTTTTTCATCACTACGTTGATTTAATATAACCGTATTGTCCGTATTTAACGAATCTGAAGAATCTGGTTGAGTTAGCTTCACGTCAGAGACGTCTAACTTAACAGAGCTATTGCAGGTATTTGAAATACTCGGCAATACAGCATAGCTGCTTTCTAATTTTAATTTAATGTTTGCGTCGGCAATGCTATCTGTCACACAAGGCAACAGGTTCGGGTTTGCAGGTTGTGATACGGTATAAGTACCGCTGCTGGTTTTTGGCGACAGTGACGCAGACAATCCATGCGCCCCATTATTTGATTTTGGTGTAATTTTTGTGATATGTTCCTTTGACGGTGTAATTCTTTCGATATTTATCTCTGATGATTCTAGCAAATATTTTGTGACGTCTGGATTTGGTAGTGCTCCTTTTCCAACATTTGTTTCTTCTACTACCGTCGTTAGAATTTCATTTGAGTTCTCATTCGTTGGTGCCGCTGGCGTAACGATTTTAATATCACCCGCTTTTGACTTTAAAGAGGGTTTAGTTTCAGGAGGTAAATCTGTTTTAAAAGCGTCAAATTCTTCAAATTCTTTTTCTAAGATCGATTCATGCTCTAAATCTACTATGAAAGAAGACTTTACACGTTTATCCCGGTCCGTGACATCCAATCTTTCTCCAGGCGTCGAACTACGCTTTTTTTGTTTTACAGTTCTAGCATTTGAACTGTTTGAGGGTTCATGTTGCGGCTTATGCAGTGCCTGTTTCGTTGAAGTCGATGCCTTGGAAGAATTAGTAGATTTTAATGTGTTTGCATATCCTGCAAGACATGAAAACAACTTCATGTATTCCTCGGCATCTGCATTTCCTTGATTACCATCAATCAACGATAGAAGTGAAGAAGACTCGTCACAGCTTTTACTTACTCCACTCTGATTTGAAGGTCCTATTGCAAGCTTTGGATATCGATAATTATTAGATTTGTAAGTGGGCACATTTAAAGCATCTTGAATTGAAAACGACCTCTTAGAATGTTTTTTACCCAAATAATCCCATTCGAATTTTAATTTTCGAGATTGTTCTTCGTCCATATTCGAGTTCTGCTGTAAAAACCACATTTTCAAATTCGGATGTAACGGAAGAGGTTGGTTTCATCGATTATTAAAAATATATTAACGAGAGGCAAATTTACACGGATTTATTTGTCATATAGAAAACAGCACTTAATGCACTGAGATTTTTCACATGAAAACGGACTAGAAATTTTGTAGTCTCACGTCAAAAATATGACTTAATAACTATACGCGATTAGATCACATTGCCCTTCAAAAGAAAACATTTCACTTCAGCCTGTCTGATCAAATTAGTAACTATTTTAGTTAGGATAGATTGATTTTTTGTTATTTATTTTAAGGTTTAATTTTTTAAGTAACAAAGAGGACTTAAAACAAACAGCAATTTTAATTTAAATTTAGCAGGAATCTTGAAATACTCTTTATGCTCTTTTTGAAGAATGAAGTTTTCTACGTAATAATTTTCGTTCTTCTTTTTTTGTCTTTTGCCTTATGGTGTCGGCTGGGACGAAGTCTCCACCAAGTTTCTTCACTCTTTTCTATCTCCTGTCATGCCCTTTAGTTCTTTAACCGATTCGCCTCTTTTCTTGGCTAATTCTACAATTCTTTGTTCCATGTTCTTTCTTGGTTTTCCGACTCGTCTTTTCCCGTATCTTTCGATTCTGTTACTTTCTTGGTTAATAATCTGACGGGATTCTCTGCACATGTCCGTACCATTTTTGTTTTAAATTCTTGTTTAACTCTTCGTTCTTGTTTTCCTCACTATTTTTCTGAGCTATTTCAATGCTATTGCTACTATTTTACTTTCTTGGTTTGTTGTTAATGGTATGTTAATGCTAGTGTCTCGTATATTCTTTTCCTAGGATTGTTTTGTTAATCTGATATTATACTTCTGTCGCTTTCCTTATTCTACTGCATATTTCTACATCTATTTTTTCCATCATCACTAATTTTTGTTCCAAGGACTCCAAGGTTATCAATCGTTGTGACTTGTTCTAAGTCTAAGTAGTATTCCTTTTCACACGTAATATTTTGCTGATCTTCTGCTTCATTAATTTTCATTATTTTTGTTTTTCCGGTATTTATTTCCCTACCCATTTTTTGTATTATTTTGCTACATTGATTTTATGCCTTTTGAATGTGTTCTTGGCGATCTCCCATAATTATTATGTGGTCTGCGTCAATAGGGAGCTCAGGCTACCTCCTTCTTTAATTTATCTTCTGTAAATTCCAAGTTTTCTTCTTTATCTTCGTTTACTGTTTGCCCTTGGTTGTTTTTAATTTTTTTTTTCGAAGTATTTGTTCCATATTCCTAATATTTCATCCGCTTCTGTTTTAAGTTCCTGGTTATGACCTATGTTCCATATCTGCTTATATACAATACTGCGTTTTAAATTTTGCATTGCCTTCTAAAATTTGCCTTTGTTTGTTCGGTGTTCCACTTCTATCTCCCTCTCAGCTTTTAGTTTTTGCCTTTTTCACTTCTTGTTTAGCCTCATTTATAAATTATTTTGCCCTCTATTTGTCCTGTTTCTATATATTTCTTCATTCCTTTTTTCGTTTCTTTCACTTTAGCTTTTACGTCGTTGTTCCGCCATCTGCTCCTTTTCCCCTTTCCGTTTATTTACTATGCAGAATTCGAATACTCTTTTCCCATTTTGATTTATTATATCTTCTGTTCCATTTTATTTTATTTTAGATATTTCCTATACGTCACTCAAGTTTCCTATTATTAAGACCTCTTTGCCCCTTTCTCTTTCTTCTTTCTTCTACCTGTTCTTGAAGTATCTTATAAAACTTTTATATTTTTTTGTACCTCTGTGCCCTCTCTTGGTGCATATATTCGAAATATTGTTATCTTTACTTCCAAGTTTATATCGACATAAATAACCTTGGGGTTTATTGCTTTCCAGTCTGTTACTTTCTTTTCTATACATAGGTATATCCATTCGTTATGAATACTACTACTTCAACTGCCCATTTTGTCATCTCAACTCCTGAGTAACCGTTACTAAGGTCTCTTTTCCATGTCCCCCTTTCCTTGGCTTCGCTAATTCCTAGTATCTGAATGCCTTTTTCTGTCAATTCTTGTAATACTTCTTATTCTTTCCCATTTATTATTTGTTTCTGGTCTTTTAACTAGTTAAAGATCAGATCTATACATATTTCTCTTACATTGTGCTCTTCATCCTTTACTACTTTGTTAACTGTTTTGTAAACCTTTTCGTCAAGGTCGTCAACGTAGTACATTCCCTTATAAATTCTTTCAGTTTTTTTGGCACTACTTTTAGTGTCTTCTTATCCCATATCATCAATTGTCCATTTAGTTCTGCCTTCTGATATTTGACTTTGATTTCGGCGCCCCTTTTCCTTTCTCTTCTTGCTATATCTCTAATTTGCTTTTGTATTGCGTTCTCCTCTCTGAGTCGATAAATATGTCCTTTCCTCTGAATCTTGTTTTGTCTTTTAATATCATGACTTTTTTCCAAGGCCAGCTAAATTAAATATTACATATTAAGGCCTGTCCACTTTATTTAGCCAAGATGCAATTTAGAACGGACGATGGCGCCATTTGAGGTGAACTATACATTTTACCCTTTAAAATGTATAGTTCACCTCAAATAGCGCCATCGCCCTTTGTAAATTGCGTCTTTGCTAAATAAGGTGGTAAGGACTTAATATGTAATATTTAATTTAACTGGCCTTGCGTTTTCTGACCATTCAGTGACCTCTATGGTATTTTTTCGATCCTATTTTGTAGGCGTTATTTACTACAACTCCTCTCTCAAGCCCAGTTCGTTTGTCTAATATATTAGTCATTGCTTCTTTTATTAACTCTGTTGTTAGTGTTACAATTTATTCCTGTAATAACCAGGTTTTTTTTCTAATTTTTGCGTTCACCGTTATTTTTCTTCTGCTTCCTTGATTTTCTTCGTGACTGATTTCTTTCTGCGGTCCGCTTTAATTTATTTATTTCTTCTCTAATTTGTTTCACCTCTATGTCATGGACTTTCATGGACCATTTCTTGTTTGATTTCCTGTTTCATTTCTAAAATAATTTTCTTCGTTTCTTCCATATCTAGGTCTGTTTGTTGGGGATCCTCTTTTGGTTTTGTTGGTGTTCTGGCTACTAATTTACTTCTTTGGAACACTGAGTTTCCAAAAATCTTAATTCAAATTTATAAAAACGGGATTTAATTGTGTAAATAACTCTTCAGTTTATTAGGCGCAAGTATAACTAATTCTTGAATTTGACGTCAATTAAAAATATGTTTCATTGTACCAATAGCTATTTTAATTCTTTACAAGAAACAAACTAAAAAGTCGAGTCATGCCAGTCCGGTCCGAATTTACATTAAACGAATGGTTGATTTAATATCTTTGGAGTTTCAAACTACGGGAATAAAACGGAAGCTAAAAATAAACCAAGTCGGAAATTAGAAAAATTCCTTCGAATGCTAGGTGGCGATAAAATAAGAATCCTGTTCGTGGTACAGCGTACTAATCTTTTTAACTTTGTTCCGGTTGTATTGATTAAAAACAACCACACTATTATTAACAGAAGTTGCTAATTAATCGTTAATATTAAACAATTATGCACAATAGCGCGCGGGGGGGCTTGTAATTTAATAAATTTGTAGTTTTTACGAATGGCAAACCATACAGACAGTTATTTCATTTACTACCCACATTAATTTACTTTAGTAACCACAAAAACTCATAATGGCGTTTCTAGTTTTACATATTCAAAAGTATCAGTAAAAGTGGTATTTTATTAAAATGTAGTTGTGACGAAATTTATTGTATGCCGTTAAAAAACAAAACAACAACCAAACGTTTGAATTACTGCCTAATTATAATGGATAATAAACCACAAGTAGAGTTCTTAACGAAAAAACTTAATTAGCTTATTAAATATAAATACAAACCTTGATTCATCGGAATTTACAAGCGCCATTTGTTTAGTGAGATTCATATTTTACGCTTTTACCAGTCTGGTTTTTAAATAGGGCCCATTTTTGGCACGAATATGAATCATTGTCCTTGTATTTCCATACAAGTTATTGCTGTTCTTATTCAATAATTACTTCTTTGGGTAGATGACCCAAAAATAATAATGCTTAAGTTACCAAAGCCGGTTTCACTATGTAAAATTAAAACTACTAGGCTTTTATATGAAGATGATCTGTTGAAATTTGTTAGGTTGAGAAACTAAATGAAACATATATAGACTGCACAACACAAAGGGTGTTTCAAATAAAAAGTTTTGGCACAGGTGAAAAATACGTGCACTTTTACACAAATACTTACTTCACTTGAAGCTTTAGTCAAATACTACGGTCGAAAAGACATAACAGAAAAAAAATTTTCGGTATTAGTCTGATGATCACCAAAATGCACCAATAAATGCTGATTTATATTTTTTTATAATCATCTATTGTCAATTCTGGAAATATTGTATCAATTTCATGAATATTATTCGTTAGGATGTTTTTTATGTTACGTCAAATTTATTCCTCGGGTTTTTTTTTGTATTTCAACCAATGGCAGAATGAGAGTTATTGAGTTCGAATTTATTTTTTCTGTCGTTAATTATGGTACGTTTGCAACCGAACTACGTCTAAGTAGTTAATTTTTCATTTAATAATTCATTACTGCGGTTTTTGACTGACGTATGTGGGGCATTTTCCGAGGTGCTGGAAATAATAATGGGATTAACGTAGGTAACATTACGTTGACGGTTTTCTGTACGAGGGGTTTAACTAATTAATTTCTCTTTCAAATGGATTTTTAAACGTGGATTTTAAAGAATTTGAATTGCCAAATAAATCATTGGTAATCGAATCGGTATATCACAGTGGTGTTCAGATTTTAAATTTCTAAAAATTATGCTAAAAGTAATCATGTAGTAATCATGATACAATAATATTTGTTGGAAGTAAAGACTGAAATTAGCTGTCAAAACGTGTAAAAATGGGAAAGAAGTCCACATACTAGTTCAAAAATCTATTGTTTTGAGGAGGTAGAATTATAACATTGAATTTTCAATTTCAAAATAAATTCTGACTTGTAATCTGGCATTTCACCAACGATATTAAAATGCGGATATGGCAACCGAACTGATAAAAAATAATGTATTAAAATTTATCTAAAATGAAAAGAAATGTACACTTAACTTTCAAACAGCCTTTAAAAATAGACAAAAACCCATCGAAAAAACCGATAATGATTAGATTTATAGTATGGAAAGAACAAGTAGAGGCGATGAAAAACAAAAACAGATCGAACGGGAAAAGGTGTACATACGAAATGGTTTGATGAAAAATAAATACGAAGTCCAAATGCAAATCAGAAAAACAAAACAACGGAAAAAAGCAACCAAATACCGGCTACTAAAAATTAAGGGCAAATAATGGATGGTACCGCTAGAATTAGATAGAGCCGATAGAGGAAGCACTTAGGAGGTATCTATGATAGGCTGAAAAACTAAGTACAAATCAAAACATAAAAGTAACAATGTGATGCAAAAGGATATGAGAATGGAAAAAGGGAAGAAAAGATAAAACTCCTCAACACCTTCATACACAAACCAAGAGGAGCGGATGATCACATGTAAAAAGCCTTAGTCTCTCACGTAGGCATCTCGGGTTCGATTCCCGAGACATGAGATGTCCCTGCCAGAATTTTGGAGGTCGAACGCTTCTCCGTGCTTCGAAGGGCACGTTAAGCCGGCGGTCCCGGTTATCATACTAACACCTTCGATAACGGATCAATCTTTTGAACCTCTTTCGACGGTTAAGGTTAGCCTCTTGCCCGGTATATGTGCGAATTGGGGTCATAGAACTCATACTTATGAGTAAAGCTCTGATTTTAGGCAAAATGCCTTTTTTGCCTATTTTGCCTATTTACCTGTTTTCTGCCCTATTTTGCCTTTTTTTACATTGGATGCCTATTGTTTCCACGCCATATTTTATAAATTTTGGCAAAAATGGCTTATTTTCCGTTTCTGAGACAAGGTTTTTTAAAGAAACACTACCCACATAATCGCAGTGTGAGGTGTAGTACGCCGTAAGTAAGCCTAGAGAGATTGTAGACTATAATCTCTCAAGGGTTTCAGCAATAAATGAACAGGTAGACTGTTTTACGACTCGTCCATGTGTACTTTCTGTAATTTATTAATGGTAGGGAATTTCCTTAAACCCCTTATTGTCGGAGGGTGAATAGAAATTTCTCTATTTACGTTGTAATATTCCTACGTATTTCTATTTCATATTTGTGGTAACTGTGCGGGAGGGGTCGAAAAAGTTCATGAACGAAAAGTGCACTTCATTTGCATTTAAGTAGTGAAAAGAGTAAGAGTTGCCTTCGAGATGTCTTCAAAACTTTGTGCGTGGATACGTTCTCATGCTGATAATAAACCCAAAATAAAAGTTTAATTATGCTGATACATAAAAGAATAAATTTTGTAACCGTTATTCTGCAAGTTAGAACAACTAAATGACTTTAAAATTTTTTTTTTAAATTCGCCTTTTTGCCTATTTCGAATTTTAGCTGCCTATTTAACAAAAATTCCTGCCTTTATAGGCGCCTATTTGGCCTTTTTTTCTGCCTATAAATCCGAGTTTTACTTATGAGTTAATAACAGGTCATGGACCTAGCCTTCGGCCATAAGAGGAAGTACAGAAACTTTAAAAGTTCTGTTCCTAATAACTCACTTTTCTGAATGCTGACTGATATTACCACAAGAAATTAGCAGCAGCTCAAATAGCGGAATATTATAGATGCGTAGGGGTTTAGAAAAAGCTGAAAATCAGCGAACTCGATGGATAATCACACCAAAATTTAATGGACAAAAGGAACATTTAGACCATTTAAAGCCCTAATAGGGGACAACACCTTCCTTGCCTTTCTTTAGCAAAGACTTGGGCTAGCTGCTCAAAGGTTTTTCAGTATGTTTAGAACCAGAACATATCTCCAAGGAAAATCTTGAAGCAGTCATTAACAGAAGAATATCGTTCGGTAAACTTAAGAACATCCGTTTCTGCAACATACCGAACACCCTGAATGCACGAACATTCAACCAATGCATACTACCTGGGCTCTTAATACAGAAATCATAAGGAAAATGAAAATTGTTCAAAGAGCAATGGAGAGAAGATAGCTGCGAGACAGTCTGAACAATGAAGAAATCCGCAAAGTAACATATGTTGCAGGCAGAATATGTAAACTGTGATGGGAGTGGACGGGGCATATCGCAAGAAGAACAGATAACCGCTGGACACGAAGATTAATAGAGTGGCGAACTGTCAGTCAGTACTTAAAGCATTACTGTGCTTTATGTTTAAATCTACATCATTGTTAGAGTACCATAGTAATCTGATAAACCTGGAGGACCATAGTTGATTGAATACAGTGTGGAAAGCGGGGCACCAGGGCAGATAATGGAAATCAAGGAGGAAATAGGTTAGCAAAAGCAAATGTACCACCAATTAGACCAGAACTAACATACCGAATCGTATACCATATTGATAAAACATAAAAAACATGAAGAGTCGGAAAGGACCAATAGGAACTGAGTTATTCTAAAGCTTTAAGAATCCTTCTCTTTTGAAAGTAAATTAAGTGCTTAACATACGTGTCCGGACATCGACCTCTGTTTTACAAGCGTGGGTAACATCTAAACATGTGCTAAACCGATCACCTGTGCTGCAAATTAAAATCCTGAGAACTATTTTAAGGACAAAATTAAAGAACTGTGGAACGTAGAAAAACTGAGGGTAGTTTAGAGAAGAGGAATGTGCGAATGTGATAAAAGTGTTACCAAATATTTAAATGAAATTGAGGCGGTCACGTTGCAAGGATAAAACAAAGATGAATTCGAAGACTTTCACCGGTATAAAGTCGTTGCTTTCTTCTGTTTTTCTTCAGAAGAGTTTCGCCTCTGGCTTGGTTTACAAAATGAGTTACCTTCTTCCCCTTGCTAAAAGTTGAGTTACCGTTTTAGTGACAATTTTACCTCCTGATGAAGCCCCATAAGATAGTGGACAGAACGTTGCGTTCTTCCTTCTCAACAATGACACGGTGGCATTATTTTTAACAATAAGGAAGATGTACGAAACCCCACAATGGACACCAGAATTTGCACTAAGGAAAATAGGAAAACTAAAGAGCAGATGGTAGGATAACGTCAGAATTAGTGAAGAAACAATGGATGAAGACGACGTAAGACAGGTAGCAATGCCTGCTTGATAGCAGGTACTATCAATACTTTGTAAATTAAATGTTGGCCTTATAATATACTATAATTTGGTTTCAATTTAAAATTTAATTAATACTGTCAATCTGCCAGCGGTTTCAAATAGTTTGTATGTACAGGAAAACCCTAAGATTGATCGAATATGTTCCTGCATTATTGGAAATCCATAACCCAAGTCTGGGCACTCTAATGTTAGAAGATTTCAGTTTGAGGTTTCTTTTTAATTAAATACCGATACAAAAATGTATGCTGTATTATTACAAGCTTCAAGTTTCGAAATCTCATATTATAATAAATTTTGATATAATTAGAAACAAGCTTTCAAGGACACTGCAAAATTACGTTGTACAAAACTTGCGTGGTGCTTCCTAACTACATGTGCAAACAAAGCTATTTAATATAATAAAATTTAAATTTATGACTTATAAACACATAAGCTTGTGCTCTAATTAAAATATCACATTAAAAAAATTGCGCAGAATACTATATTATTAATACGTGTACTCACCCAAGCAGTTGAAGCTTCAACTTTTTGTGATGTTAGAACGGGCTCTGCGATCACTTCGGCTTGTTCTGTGCAGGAACCTGGTGCTGTCCATTTTAATGGATCTAATTGCCATCCGTATCCGTTTCCGTGCCAACCATAGCCATTCGCAGCACAAGGTGATTGCGAATAAGGCAATTGGGGGTAAGCATTTCGGTACTGTTGATACGTGGCGTTCATTTTTTCTGGTCACTCTCACTTTATACGGAAATATTTATTGGTAGAACTTTGGTGATTTTTGTGAAGCATCAAGAGGAAGTTTGGTCTGAAAGTAAGATTTTTATTAACATAATATTCAAGTTAACAACTAACAAGATACATCACCGCTGAAATCATTTAAGCGTACTGAGAGAAGTTCAAGTACACATGCTGGGAAAAAAAGCTTGAAGAATTCTAATAATAGAAAACATATTTGCGCAGAATGCAATGCGAGTTCTTTTAATTAAACGAACGAACAAAGCACTGCACTATTTGTTCTAATATTCTAGTTAAAGAACAGGTGATAACAACAGACCGTAAATATTTCAACAGAACTACTAAGCGCCAACACCTGCATTTACGCAGACTGTAAAAATTGGACAGTTTCCATCAATTTAGTAACGGTAGTGTTTAAAATCCTGTGTTTTTGGCATGTAGATCAGAAACAGTTATTACATGAGTCATTTTTATAAACTTTATGATTGAGTTAAAATTTACTCGTACATCTTTTATAATTGTTTCCGTCATTGTTAAACATATAATGGGTTTTGCCAAATTTTTCATGGTACCTGAAACGAATGAATGTTACGAGTCAAGGTTTCTGTTTTCCAAGTAAACAGTGATTGAATATGCTGCAAACTTTTCAGAAAGTATTTATGTAAAACAAGCTATAAATATTCTTCATTTTTATTTTCAAAATTCGATGGCTGATCTGAAATGTATAATAATCAGCATAAAAAGGATCATCTTAAACAAAACTTTAACTTCGGAATTATGTAAGCAACAATATTTTAAAATAACACCTTCCCACGGTTTAACGTTGTTCCAGTCATTGTTTTTAAACTGACTCACTTTAAATTAAAACAGTCTTCATTTTACAAGTTCAAATTTGAAAGTTTGAAGAACAACCTTGAGTAGTGCTTACTTTATTTAAATTTGAAAATAAGTAATTAAAAAAGCAATGAAACCTTGTACTAGAACATCTTAATAATCTTCGATTCCCGGTTTGAATTGTTCAAACTATTCCTAATGCTAATTAATTTTCCAAAAAAGTCAGTTTAAATTTAGAGATTTGGATTATATTTCAGTCGAATTTTAGGGAAAACTCCCGTTTGTGCTACCTCAGATTGACCTTAGGGTTGCCTCGATTTGCCCCTAAGAATACGTTTAGACATCCTCCTCCGTAAGAAATAAAATCCTCAACACCTCGATACAAAATTACGATTTCACGGTTTTACTTTTCTATGATTTGGTTACATTTTTCCAATCAACCGTGTGTGGTTTTGACGTCATGGATTCTACCATTTTATATTTCAAATTTCATGTAAATTAATGCGACAATTTCAACTTACGACTCACCTACCAATAATTAAGTAGTTTTAAAAATAGTTCGGTTTATTGAACTCCTTAATTACGGTGTATATCGACATTTTAATTTACTTTTACACCGATTCCAGCTCATACTTAAAAAAATGAGTATGAGTACACTATTAAGTATTTTAAGCAATTATTTTGCTGATAAATACACCGCTCAAAGAAATTAGTGGACCACTATTAACAGCACTTTTATGATGCAATGAACTCTGGATTTGGTACTTAAGATGACGTATTTTGTTAAATCGGAGTCCTGGCAGCAGAAAACCTTAAAAATTCTAATAATTTCTACTTTTTTGTGGGAATTACAGCAGACGACCGATGTTCAGGTGGGAGTCCGGCGTGCAGCGGATGAGTGAGATGTGCCAGAAGTTAGAAAAATACTAAAGTATGAAATGTCATTTAATTAAAATAAAGAAGTTGCGCAAAGGCTCTGTTTAGCTTTCCTAGAATCCCACAATATTAAAACCATATAAGTTTTAATAATAATCCGCTAAGTTTTTTGAGCAATTTATTAAAATAAAGCAAATAAAGCTATGCAAAAAATTCATGAAAGCTTATATTTTCAAACCGGTAAATCCCTAATAATTTGATTTTGTTGTACACCAAAACCAAATTTAAACTCACACAACACAACTAAGATCAGAGTAAAGAACAGTCTAACAAAAGAACTACAAATATCAACTGGAATCAGACAGGGTGATAGTCTTAGCCCCACCCTATTTAACCTTATTATGGACAAAATTATAGATACCATTAAAAGAAAGGGAAGGGGATATCGCTTCGGAATCAATGAGATAAAGATCGTTTGCTACGCTGATGACGCGGTCCTCATAACTGAAAATGAAGATGATCTACAATATCTATTACACAGTTTGAAAATAGTAGCAGAAAAATATAACAAGATTATTTCGACAAGCAAAACCAAATGCCTCACAATATCGAAAGAACCCACCAGATGCAAATTAGTCACCGATAACAACCCAATTAGGCGTCCCCTAGGCGTCAGTATAACAAGCTATGGAGCCCTCCACAAGGAAGTACTACGTCAAACTAACAAAGCAGCGACAATATCCGGCTGCTTACGAGACATCGTTTGGAGGAACAGAGACATGAACATACAGAGCAAGATACGCATATACAAAAGCGGTGTAAGACCAGTCATGACTTACGCTGCAGAAACGCGAGCTGAATCAACCAAAACCAAAAGATTAATGCGAACAAACGAAATGAAGGTGCTACGATCGATAATCGGACTGACACTGAGAGACAGAATAAGAAACGATGACATTAGAAGAACCTGCGAAACGGAGGATATTGTTAGATGGGTACAACAACGACGACGAAACTGGAACGAACATGTAACACGAATGGGAGATGAGAGACTAGCAAAAATAGCCCGCAATGGAAAACCAGTAGGAACCAGACCACCAGGAAGACCCTGAAAGAGATGGCGTGACAGTTGGCAGTCCACATCAAGAGAACAACTACACCGTGATAGAAAAATACAAGAATTAACAGGTCCTGGACCTATAGTACGAAGAAGAAAAAGAAGGTTAGAAGGCCAAAACCATTTGATTTAGTAAAGTACGATATTTTAGTAGTTTTACAGAATTAAAAACTTAGAAATGTTTCTATTAATTTGGACGCAACCGCGCACACACTCAAAAATGCAAAATGTACTTGCATTGAACTCAAAATTTACTAAATTAGGAAATCCATAAAAATTAATAATAATTTGACTTTAATCAACAAGATAATATAATAAGGATAATAGACTTGGTAAATGTTAATTTTATAAGTATCTTAAATTAATTTAAGAAGTTCACTAAATAACACTTAAGTGTTTACAAACTACTTAAAAAGACTTGCTTACCAAAAATCTAGAACTTCTGAATTAGGTATATTAGGAAAATCCCGTTGTATTTTAAACAATTTTTAAGTGCACTTTTAACAAGTATAGAGATAATACAATGTAGAGGATGTTCACTGTATTCAGTAAGTTATTTTTTAAGGTAAATATTTAATTTTTTATTTGTTAGGAAGTTATAAAGTACCTACAAAGATGTAAAGGGAAGAGTACAAGTAGCAGGAGAAAGATCAGAAGAATTTGAATGGAAAAGAGGCATCAAACAAGGGGATAGTCTTAGCCCATTATTGTTTATAATAGTACTGAATGAGTTAATTAAAAATACCAGGTCTAGAACAGAGAAACTACAAACAATAATAGGTTATCATAGACTACAACCGGTAAAAATAGAAGCATTGATGTACGCGGACGATATAGTGGCGATAGCGGACTCTGAAAGAAAAATGCAGAAGTTGATAAATATATGGGTAGAGCTCCTTTAAATTGAAGTTAATACGGAAAAGAGTAAGGTAATTGTTATAAATGGCAAAGAAAATGACAAAATAAATATATAATACACGGAAACAGAGCTGAACATTGTGACAAGACTTGTACTCACCATCTGAAGAAGCCAACGTTTGGCGAAACAATTGTTATGGGACAGCAATAAAGAATTTTGTGAAAATCAACTTTGTATTTCTTTAATTATCGTAAATAAACTAAAATGGGACTTTATTGGTCTATCTGAGATAAGACGCAACGGAGAAGAATGCATATCACTGAAGTCAGGAAACATACTGTGTTGTAAAAGCTCAAATAACGAAAGCCAGAATGGTATAGGCTTCTTAATTAACAAAAAACTGACACCATATATTATAAAATTTGATAATGAATCAGAAAGAGTGACTTCAATAATTATACTACACGAAAATTATGAAATGAAAACAATTCAATGTTATGCCCCACCCAACATCGACCATACAGACGATGAAATGGAAATCTTTTACAACGACATAGATGATAACATAAGTAAAGACCACGAGATTTCAATTCAAAGCTAGGGAGGAAAACGAGGAATACGTAGGAAAATTGAGCTATGATGAAAGAAATGAAAGGGGCTCTATGTTTTAGGAATTTCTAATATTATATCGCATGTATGCAATGAAGTTCTTCTTCTCTAAGAAGGGACAAAGAAAATGGACGTGGATTAGCCCCGACTCGAAAACAAAAAACTAAATAGGCTATATCCTGTCAAGGTAGTGCAAGATGTAACAGCCTTATTATTAAGCTCTTTCAATGTAAGTAGTGAACATAGTTAGTTTAAATATTAAGAGCAAAAATTATGATCGTTGAGAAAATGAAAAAACAAATATGTAATAAAAATTGATACTCAAAAACTGAAGCAAAGCACATTAAAAAATAAAAATGAACTTAAAAAGCAACTGAAAGACAGCTACAGATTATGTTAACGGATTGGACAAAGCTTCCTTTGGAATCGGAATCGGAATGATGGAATGAACATGAATTTAGCAAAAACAAAAGTCCGTGGTTCAAATCCCCGCGGAAGTTATGTTTTCCTACATACCTACAGAATTTTCATAATTAATTCAAAACCAAAAATAGTTAAGAGTTATTCAACTTCTTACTGTGCATATAAACGTTTTGATTTACTTTTACCTAGATTGATTGAAAATGTTGGTATCTCGAAAGGGATTAAACCACTTCTATTTTGTACTTATTTCAATTCATGAAAACATATTTTGCAAGCGGAAATCCTTTATCCTTTTTATATACTAATACCCTTTGATTTGAAAAAGTACGATATTTTATTAGTTTTACAGAATAAAAAAATTATTTCCTGATTTGTAAAAATTAAAAATGGACTTAAATCCAATTTAAAATTTAGTAGGACAAAGGAATTAATTTATTATTCTGGAAAATCCATAACGATAATTCAACTTTAATCATTAAGATAATGCAACTGAATAATAAAGTTCTCGGTAAATATTGATTGTCATAAATATCTTAAATTAATTTTAAAAAGCTCACTAACACTTAAGTGTTTACAAAAAACTTAAAAAGATTTGCTTATCAAATATCTAAAGCTTAAACTGAATGATATAAGGAAATTCCCGTTGTATTTTGAACAACTTTTAAGTGGACTTTTAACAGTGTTTAAGTATTACTTATGGTTTAAGTATGAAGATAATCAAATGTAGCTGATGTTCAACAAGGAATTTTGCAAGAATTTTGTTATGATTATTAACTTTCTAAAAATTAAAAATGAGGAAGTAACTGAAAAAGAAATTAGTAATGGACGATTAATTATATTCAATACAGGTTTCGTAGATCTAAAGGTCTACTAGTACCTTTCAATTGTTTAACAACAACTATAACTTTGATAATGTTCATTTCACTAGCCAAAAATAGGACCGGAAAAACCTGACAATTACGTTCACAAGTCTAGGTACTGAAAATAATTGTCAGCTTTTTTCTGCGTAACAAGTAGCCTGGCATTTGAGTTATTTTCCACAACTAAACTACACATTTTTTAGTTTACTCTAAAGGCTTCGTTTCATTAATTTATTTACTGTATACGTATATTTTTTAGAAGCAAATTAATATCAAAATATGATAGCAGTACTTAATTGTTAATCACTTAACTGACTGAATATGTGAGTAATTAAATTCGAAGGATTCACTCCTTTGGGAATATGCTTGCGTCTCCAGCTCAATTGGTAGAGCATTGTTTTACATAGAGACGAAGGTGGTTTAAATTCCTACGAAGGTGATACACAGCAAACAAAAAGTAAGCAAATTGACATATAGAATAGACCTTCGACGATTTAATTGTATTCTTAATAAATAATCCGAACTGTGATATAACAGTATGAATTATTTACCTAGATTACAGAACCACGAAACTGATCACGTGCTGTTCATTTTTACCCACATTGCCAGTATTCAAAACGAATATAAAAAACGTATTTTATTTAAACTTTATTTTCTAAAACTGTTTGGCAACAGCAACGTAACCATCTTCATAAAATAGCAACATGCTCTCTTGTGTAATTTATAATAAAAACTTGGAAGATGTACAAAATTTACTACTTGTTTATACATAATTTAAAAATTCCCCAGGTTTATTACTCGTCCCAGCAATTTTATTTTGACGTAGCCAGTACGTATACCTGTATCAAGAAATATAATTTAAAATCATCCTCAGAAAGCTATGGAATTAAAACTCATGTCTTATTTAGATTCAGCAGATGTCATGTCAACAGGATACAAAACAAATATCCTCAAAATTTTCAATTATTACTGATTGTACGGTGTGCCGGAGCTATCGCACTCCTGCCAGGGACTGGGTAGGCCATCCGCCGAGCATCCGACTCGGATTAGACCCCGAGACCGTCCATGTTGTAGTCGAGTGTCTTAACGACTCTGGCCAAAATATGTAAATAACAAAAATGAAAATGTAACAGCCCTAACTTCAGAAAATTCTGAAACTTCAGTGATTTTTATCTGTTTATTGTTTTTATTTTTTATAACATGAAAATTATATATTTTTTTACGAATCAAGTGCATAATGCTTTGCCTGAAGGATAAAAGCTCAAGATTTAACACGAATATCTTATAAAAACCAAGAATTATTTATAAACCTTTAGTTAATTTCATGCTTAAATTGTCTAATACTGCTACCTTTACCCTACTACTTCCTGTTGTTGAAGGTTACAACGAACATTCTAGAAGGGCCACGTACAAAACACTTAAGGGATGACCTCATGTTCTTATTAAATTAAATTGGACGACCAACATCAAAATCAATTTAACTAATAAACAAAGATTTTTAAAATGTTTGCAGTACATGACAATCCTTTTAAGCATGACTAAGAGCTAAAGAGCATGTTCTAATTTTGTGCAGTTAAAGATGTGTACCTAGCTAAATAAAAGTTTTGCAATAACAAATAATCAAAAAGATGCTCGAATGCTATTTACAGCAAATTTTTTAATGAAAAATCATTTTGTATGTTCATTACAATTACAAGAAAATTAAGGATGTCGGTTTCTTACACCGTCACCGTCAGGTTTAATCGCAAAGTGTCTCATTGTTCATAACCTCATACAAAATCCAATTTGAGTTTTATTGTTTACATTTAAATTATGAATTTGTCAATTTTCACATACTCTCTAAGACCTACTTTTGTAAAAAATCAAAGCCAAAAGTGCCCTCAAAGTATGTCTACATAGAAGAAGGATTGGTTAAATTAATTTGTAGCCATAATTTAATAAAACTTCATGAATATCTTGACCTTAAATCACCACTAATTTAATTGTTCTTTATGAAAGAACCGACAACTGACGTGGACCTAAACTACCAAATTAAATTTTTAGCGGTGTTAATGTTGGTCTTACTGGTGATATTTCGTAAATTGTTTTCTAATTGTTAACCATTTAGCCACATTAACGGTGGTTTCGACGTCATAATTGCTTACTGGTTAGCTTAAACAATTTTCCTTATTTTTATTTTGTTATTACATCTAAAGCAGTATGGTTTTTTCCTTCTAAACTTAAATTTTAATTACAATTACTTCGATTGCTTTTTCAAAAATAATAGGACTATTATCCTTGTTCATTATTATTAATTATATTATTAGTATTTTTCTTTTTGAATTTAATTGGAATTTTTATTTTTGTACTATTAAAAATAACGAGCTGGCATTCCGTCCAATTTTAACAAACAAATCGTTTATTTTAAAAACAAGTAATTAACAGTTAACAACGGAATATTTCCTACAATTTTTCATGGTAGAAAATCATGGAGTATACTGAGTATAGTGAAAAAAATGAATGATTAATTTTCGATTTTCAATAATTAGTGCATTAAAATGAAAAGGGATAAATAAATAAATAACAAAATTGGAACTAACAACGACCTCTGTCTTTAAAATTCAGGAAACGTAGAACTACAACGCAGAACGCTTCCCTAAACCCACACAGGAACAAACAATTTACAAACCGAAATTAAACTATAAACACGAATAACATTAGCGGTGATTGTCTTAATAATGCAATTTATCCATTTATATTAAACGAATATCAAGCTAGGAAAACAGACTTCAACTAAGGTTAGTTACAGAAGAATTTCTACACTTCATATTATAATTATTAGACACATAATGAATTCATTTACAACTCCAATTTAATTTAAAACCAAACCTTGTCCTGGATTTATGTTGTTTACAAGTAATTTTAATTAAAGTGCACGCGGTTTGTGACTTAATATAGAACGTTTCCACGTTAATTGCTTCAAAGGTGTGCTGCTTCATTTTCAGTTACAGATATTAAATTAATTTTCTGAAGTTTAATAAATTTCCAGTTTATATCATGTTATTAGTTTGGGAACATTAGACTTTAATTACGAGGAAAGTTCAAGCTTCCATGAATTTATAATTATTAGAGTAATTTTTTCTTGTCTAATTAAATTCGCTGAAAACACTCGAAGAATTTAATAAAACTGATGAGTTTTCAGAGATAAAGATGAGTGAATAAGTGAGGTATCTGGGTTAATTGGGAATAATTTCCTGTTTATTGATAAAACAAACTGGAAATTTTAGTTTGTGTCTAATTATAAAATTCACAGAAAAAAGTGGGCTACAAAAAACTTTCTGAAAATTTCCCCCGATGATTTTATTCGTTCAAAGCAAAAATTTCCTCCAATAATTTTATTTTCTGTATTCGTTTAAAGTTAAACGATTTCTCAGTATTTTAAACTGTAAAGCTTCTGATGAATTGTTTGTCACATTTTTCAGGTTAAAAAGTCTACCTTGCCAAAACGATTGTGACGCTTACATTCTTAAAATTTTTATTCTTACTTCCTAAAGTCATTCGAGGTAATGTTTACTTATTGTTGGGTTTACAAAGCTTAAGTAAAAAGCTAACTGTGAAAAATATTAAAGGGTGCTTTGCGATCATTTCTGTTGTTTCAGGGTTTTCAGGCAACGCAAGGTCCAGGTTAAGCCCCAAACAATCTGCCAAACTGGGCTACTTCAAACTTCTTTGGGGTTTTTATAGCCAAAATATTTCTAAAACGTTTCTTTTGGTCTTTGAAGAGTCGTTATAGAAAATCCAAAATACCAGAAACTATAGATTACCACCAAGTTTATTTATTTTTGACTATCCTAAAGCCAACTAATCTTCAAAATAACGTTTTTTGCGTTTGGAATGAGTCACCATTGATCTTCATTTTGTTAACAAAGGTTACTCGCTTCAGAATAAAATAAATCATACTTTTTCGTGATTTTTCGAAACCTTTCTTAGGGTGGCTTATAAAAATTAAATGCCGAGTCAAATGGCCCAAATGGGGTTAAAAAGGGGTGAGGGTCGAGGACACGACCTAGTCTAATCCTTTCACTGTCTTTTGCTTGCCCTTAATCAATACTCAAACGACTGCATTAATACAACTTGAGCCTTTCTACGCACCTTTGAATATCAGAACGATGATTGTATTTCAGAAATTATATCAGCAATTATTCCGGGAAGTTCAACCGCCATGACTACGTTTTATGACTATATAATCGACCATTTTAATGATTCCAAGCTCTAAATTACTTATTTTAATTTTTTTGGAAATAGTTCGAATTCTATTTAGGAATTTTTTGGAAATTATGTAGTGTTGCATAATATTTGGCTTAGTCACAAAGCGAAACTATATAACAATAATAACGTACCTTGACCTACCAAGATCAAAAAAAAATTGAAGGTGGGTGTGAATATTGCTTCATTAAAATATGACCTACTTTAATTTTGTAATTGGTGAATTACAGATTTAGCTTATCAGTCACTTACAGATAACATCCTGTCGATTAACATATCATCTAAAGTGCATTTCCTGCACGAATGGATGAGACTAGTACGAATGTAAAATAAATAAAAAATACCGAACCCAAGCGAATTTAATTATTTTAGACACTTACTGCGTGTACACTAAGGCACTATGATTTTTCAGTTTCGTATAACATCGACGTACACTACAACTCACTAACTACAAATAAATGAACTCATTTTTCACTGACTAGCTTAAATTTACACGATGTAACCCAAAACTTTCACGTTTATTTCTCGTTTGGCTCGGAACTGAATTCTCTTAGAACCAGATGGAGAAAATGAACGTGCCGCCATGTAAAGATCAGAATTCCGGGGGGATTCGTTCTGATTGTTTAACTTCTGTTACAACGTAACTCATTGGATGAACTAGAATAAGCTAGAATCATAAATTATTCTATTTGAATATTTTAACTTACAAATTTTCGTGAGATAAAAGTAATTTGTTAAGAGGTTAAGACTGTATTTTGAAAAATTTAGTTTCGAGTTTTAAAATCCAAGTGGGTTTTGGTTTATTAAATTTGCTGGTATAATTTCAGTTTCTAACAATTCGATTATTTGGTAAAAGTAACCCTTTATCTACGACAGGTCCAACAAAGCCTACTGGTACTGGTAACAGTCAGTCTATCAAATTGGGCCCATCATTTAACTCAAATTTAAATTCGTGAAAAAACAAAGATCTACAATAACAACCCGACTAGGTAGAGCCTTATCATTGTATGTTGTTTTAACCTATTTTTATGTAATCCAAAATTAGACGAATTCTGAAAATAGCCCGACTGTATTTTGATTTTTCTCTGATGAATTTCCTGGATACACGCCGTAAATTTCTACAATCACGACGACATAAAAACGTGCATTATCATTTTGCGTAGGACCGATGAAACGTATTGTTTGCGGCCTTGGGGAAATGCTAGGTCGGTGAATACAAACGCCAATTTAATGAATCAGTCGGCGTTGTACATTATGACGTCACTGTTACAACTCGCTGTAAAATTGTTCGGGTTTATACGTTATCTTTCGTGTCGAGATATGATTAAAAGTTGTCATCATATATTTATTTTACTCCAGAATATTAGCTATTTAAGCTATTTATAGGTAGTTGCTGTATAATTACCAACAGACGACGCCAGCAAGCTTAATTTTTATCTGATGTTTTAATTCGATTTAAATCCACAACAAAGATTTGGTTTGGTAAAATTTAAACGAATTTAAAGAGCTGTGTTGATGATTGCAAAAATAAATTTCTAGCAAAAACAAGAAAACAGTGGAGTCAATAGCAATCTGAAAGCTCGTACTGCAGTGTGGGTAGAAGAACGTTAATTGTGTAAAACGTGGGTGACAGGTGCGTCATTACCTACTAAAAATGAAAATAATTTTAATTACGTTTAGATCTTTTTAGCAACTCCGATTAACTTACCGCCGTGTAAATTTGACTCGGCATCGATACGATATTTTACGATATTGAGTAGTTGAAAAACCCTAATGAAAAAATACCTGTAAAATATTAAAATCTACTGAAAAGATTCTTTTGTTTATTCAAATCTAGGCTTGTCGGTGCCAATGATCTCAACGCTTTTCGACTGCCATGGTCATTAACACTACCCAACTAGAATTTTACTGTTATTTCAATTTCTGTTAAGATGTTATTTATTTATATCCTGGTTTACAAAACGTTTAGTTAAAGCAGGCTTAAAATCGACATTAATATATTATACATCAACGCTTTCTTTTTCTTAAGGCTCCTCTGCAATACATTGCAGGTGCATTGTAAAATGGCATTTTCAATTTTTCATTTTACATCTTTATTTAACAAGAGAGAGGGCAGATATCTTAAACGGGATAATCCGTCTTTTAGGGCGCGAATTAATTATTTCATAAAAATAACTTTTCATTTTGCTATAAATAATTAATTATGCAAATTCGTATTTTTCATATTATGCGAAAACTATACAGTACCTATTCTCTGCCTCTTCAAGTTCTGAATTGATTATTTTCATAAAATCTCTCGCACCCAAATTTAAAATGAGGACAAAACACACAAAGTGCCTACTTTTAGGGTCAATGTCACAAATAAAACTTTTCAATTCCTTAATGAAGGTGAAATTGCTGTTTGTGTTGTCGGTCGTAATTCCTTGCACCGAATTTGTTAAGTCGTAAAATTGCAATAAGTACATAAAAAAATAACTTGACTGTTGAACGTCCAGTATGTTGCCCATGCGGCGGAACAAAATCTAAAAGGATGGAATGAAGAATCCAATTATTATCGATGAAATGGGTGGTAATTCCATAGTATCCTTTCATACTAAAAGATAGGTGTCAACATTTGCATTTCACACTACTTCATACACTGAGCAAGACTATTCTATTTCTAAATTTTATGCATATGCAAATGTTTCAGTTAGCTCGGGGAAACCCCCAACTTGTATCTGAATACTAAATGCGCGCATGAGCCTGCGAAAATGGAAAAGAACGAATCATTCGAGCATTTTCGCACATAGTCGGTTTGTTATCAAGTAATGTCAAGCAGCTTGAAATAGCGTGATATCAAGTCAAGTACTTAGTAACGAAAGAAAATCAAGTCAAGTCAAGTAGTGAATTTTTGAAAAGCTTGGTTTTTAAGTCAAGTCAAGTAATGTATAAAATCATCAAGATACTTGACTTGATGAATCTACTTCGTATGAAAGTTTCAATGATAAATTTATCCTTTTTTCACCAACCAATTTATTAATTACCGAATGTCACTTGCAGTACAACTACTTTCTATTAAAGTCACTTTGAAAATGAAGGTTGTTTACATTACCACAATAGGAGGATTAAAATATGTCTTCCCATAGAAGGCCTTAGACTCCTACGTCCCATATCCCGATGAAGGCAACGGGAAACTACCTCGGTCACATCTAACACCCATGAAAATCAAATGACTTCGCTCAGCGTTAAAAATTCTGGAGTTAAAATAAATTCCCCAATTGGATCTCCGGGGGGAATTGCAATGAGAGAATTAAGAAATGACCCACAGCACGCATTAAAACCAAAACTGATTAGCAAAAACTCAAATAGTAGAAACAGAATTAATGAAATACAATATGACTTCCAAACTAACCATGGTAACCTGGTATTTTACTCAGGACACGAAAATCAACTTTTTTCCAACAGGGCTATGGATGGGGACTTTCTGGAAATTAGTCAGCAGATAGCCTGTATTTAAAGCTTAAGCAACTGGACCATATGGTCTATAACGCAGTGAGGGATAGGAGGGATTCAGAAAACCAACAGCTCTAAGGGTTATTCTTCGTTGTTTTGCACGCGTTTGGAAGAAGAAACATATAGCTTTTCCAGTCTCGTCTGTCACGTCACTCCCTGGTTTTCCGAGCAAGTACCAATATCTCGCCAGGAAATCTACTTCCTTTTTGCTGCTCCTGCTTTCTCGTTTGTGTTTTCAACATTAGTTTTAATTTCTACGATTGCCTCTTGCTGGCACGCCTTTTAAATGTGTTCGATTTAGAGTTTAATAAGTACCGCCTTTCGGCGGATTGGTGAAGACTTTGTGAATCTCGCTTTGGGCGGATCTAAAATTCACATTGTAAAGTTTGAGGCCGCTGCCAACCAGAATTGACCAGTTTGTCTTCGTAATTTTGTGTTTAAGTCAAGACCATTTGTGTTCAGACTATAGTTCAAGTTTTAAGCCAATTTAAGTGAATATTTTGTGTCTTGTTGCATGTGTAAATTCTACGTTGCTTGTTAAATTATTAATTTAAAATTTATTGATCCTTATGTTTTGCCTGGGAATTGAGGGCTAAGCTTGTAAATGTTTTGCAGTAAGTAACGTAAATGTAGTACTCTCAATTCTGCCGTCCCTTAAAGTAAGCGTAACTTCTATTATTTGTTTTCACGTAACATATTTTGATTGTCGCCCTCTTTTTGTATAATTTCTTTGTATTCATTTTTGTCTTTCGATTCATTAAATATTTCATTGTCAATTTAGTTTGGTCTTGTTATTTGTGTTCAGTGTTCCCCGATAATATTTTGTGTATTAGTTCTGGTAAAGATTTATGTATACAGTGTTAGCTTGCCTCCTAGTTTAAGCATTCCAGTAAAGTAAGTAATTGTCAGTTCAGCAAGGTAAGTCATATCTTGCAGTAGGATGCAGCTACAACAACCCTTTTGTCCAAGCCCTTTGGGAATCTTCTGTGGTGGGTTTCTATTTAGACTTCAGGGTGACATATCACATTGGCGCCCAATTTCATCCCCATTATGACTACACCCTTATTTGAATAAGGGGTTTACCGTTTCGAACCACCGATCTCCACTGTCTTGCTAGCCGCGAGCCTAAGGGACTTTATCATTCCCCTTTAAATGTCAAAGTGCCAGTTTGGCACATGAAAGGTCACCCCGTTCTTTTCTAAAAAAAAATACATTGCTGTTTCCCTATGTTGCATCTTACCGTGGACACCCGGTATACAAAGCTTGCAAAAAGAATTAATTAATTTAAATACAAAACTAATGAATGTACTCGTAGTTGCACAGGTAAGTAAGATTAAGTTGTCATACACGATGTTGTAAATTTACCAGAAGGAACATAAAACAGCTTTTACGATTTATTTATAAAATAAAATTTCGTAAAAGTGATTTAAAGTAATGGAAAACACGAAGGCCATGTTCTTTGAAGCTTTGTATACTTACAGAAATAAATTGCTTTTGGCAGTCCTTAAAAAATATCTCGCATGCAATTTTCATTTCATTTCACGCTTTTCCTAAAATGTTTTACCATTCGCAGTATTGTATTTTAGGATAAAACGCGCGAAAAGACTAGTTTCCTTCTGTTTATAAACTTTTGAAATAAATGTAATTTTTCCTGAAAAAGTTTTCTTAGCTAAAAATGTTAAAAATAATTTGATAGACGATGTTATCGTGATTCATGTAAACTAAATTCTTGGAATGAAACAAAGTGGGATTTTATTTTTAACATCTATTTATTGTATGTAATACATTTCAATACAGTATGCTACACATATTTCGTTTTTAAATTTTACAAAATACATACAACAAACTATGTTATATGTATTACATTCTAGAACTGATAATTCTAGAGCTCGTACAGAGATATATCTACATTCTACATTTATCGCTTTTTTAAAACGCAGTCATACTTGCAGTCTTAAACAGTTCATTAATTTTTTTTTTGTTAACTTACCTAGTAACTAGCCTGCATAATTTTCCTAATTACATTTTTCCACTTGGAATGTATACATTTTAAGTTCTACCTACAACTATTGTTAAAGTTAATAACACGAAAGGTACGTCACAGTTAAAAGATACAAGCCACGTTATTAAAGCTCTCTTCTTTCGACAGTTAATTTATATTAGTGGAAAAACAGAAATTAGCAAAAACCATAATGAGCTCTAAAATTAGGAGTTCGCGTTACATTTTTTTGTTGTATTTATATATTAACATTTTTGTGTAAATGCATAATTCGCACATATTTAACATTTATTTATATATACATCTGCTTAACATACTTATAGTATTTTCGTTTCAAAAAAACTGCTCGTGTACTTCTATTCTCTAACATAAGCACCATGTCTGCCCTTCACTGCAACAACGTTGATCCACTTAACATAAAATTTCTGCAATTTACGTGATATTTTTCCAAATTCTCCCGAAGCGAGAAAGTTTTTAGAACAGCCTGATTTGATAAATTTTTGTCTTAAGTTTTAAAATTGTAGTAATTATTCATTAATTTTGGATTTGTGGAAACAAGCGTTTAAAATCCCTGACGGTTTAGTTATGATACAAGTTGAGCCACTACAAACTACACAGCCAGGTATATATCTTTTTTTAACACATAACAAAAACGGTTTGTATCGGTAGCAGTGCAAGATGCGTGCTGTTTATGGTGAATGTGACTGTTTTCTGTATACCACTGTGGACTGGACGCACACGCACCTTGCAAAGTGCAGATTGAGCTGGTAAGCAAATTTGTTTGACCACCCTGTATATAAAATATTGTACACGCGTGCATTCGACACACTCATCATTCTCTCACACAAAATTTTATAAATTCTAAATTCACGGCTACGTATTTCTAAAACACTAAAAGTATGATCTGTTGTCAAAATTGTCTAGAGTGAAGATTATTATTTTAGGTAGCATTTTGCTCACAATTTTAATTGTTCAGCACTCTGGTCATAAAGCATGATCTGGCCTACACATTTTTATATATTATATATACCTTCTTAATTCAAACAACTACCTAACAATACTGTACAATTTTATAATTACACATGAATTAGTTTGTCAGTATAATATCCATAAAAATATACTTTGGCTTGCTACGTTGCCTTTGAGCCTTCTTACGTTATCATTCTGTAAAGGAGATTTAAATAAACAGATTTTTTCAAGTAAGAATACTAACAAAGTTAGTTAAAACGTAACAAACATTATAAGCATAAACTTTAAATTTTAGAAACACTCTCACTAAGTAAAAGCTTTAGCTATAGGTACCAAAATTAGAAAACAAGAGCACCGTACGTTAGCGTTATTTAATTTTGAAATTTTTAGTATTTTAATTGGTTAGTAATTTAGTTGTTTTTAATATTAGCAAGGGTACAAGTAAAACTAACGCGTGGCCATTTTCAAGGTGATACAGGGGCCAAGCTCTCCATAAATTTTCCATTGTTGCTTCTCCAACTACAAACAAACAAACAAAATCCCCTTTGTTGCTCACCACACAACCTCGAACATGACCAATACCTAATGCTTCGTTGCATTTGGCTTTAAAGTATAAAATTATACCAATCAATCATTTCCAACAAAAAGACGTTTTCAGTATTTTAACAATTGATAGATTCGTTTAGAAATGTTCCGTTAGGGGTGTTAGTAGTTAGGTAAATACTATCTTTGGGTAAACTGCACGGACCATTTTGTATAACTCCGTTACTAGTAATTTTTTCTTCGCCAGGCGTCACATTCGCGTAGGATTTTTTGTGAACTGGTGACATTGATTGTTTGGCCAGCGCACCAGCATCCAAAGAAATACCAGCTCTTAAGGAATTTACTTCCAGTTTCGTTTTACCAGCATGATTCGTTAAAATGTTGTTTGGTAATGATATGGGGGACACTTTCTCAATCTTTGGTGCGTCAGCCGTTAAAAGGAGCTTCTCAATCTGAAAGTAAACGGTTTCAGCACGATGGTTCCATTATGTTTAGATTAATTACTTACGGATCCAACTCCGGTGTCGTCATTTAATTCTGCTTCTTGTAATAGAGGCTGCGTAGATTTTGAATGTGGTATTACAAAGGAAGTTTCCCAGCTATCAGAATTTTCTGGTAATAACTTATCTACAGACGAGGTAGAACCAATCATGGTCGGACCCGACGTTATTGTCGTATTTGTTGGTATCAAATAATCAGCGTTAGCTTTAGGAATCTTAAAAATACGAATATTATAAGTTTTCTGATGGATTCACCTAATTTCATATACCACATACCTCAAGGCAATGATCACCGATCATAGGTCTCATAATGGTGGCGTCCCTTTCTTGTGAAGGAATGCGGTTAAATACTGGTAGAGGAGCACTCATAACTTCAGGATCTTGTGTACAGTAGCCTAACCTTTCTAAAATTAATTTAAAGTTGGGCCTTTGTTCCGGTTCGGGATGCCAGCACTGAGTCATTATTCCGTAAATGGGACCTTTAAAATTAAGGACATTAATTTATTAAGTAAGGCTAGCACCGTCGATTTATACCTGGGCAATTAGCCGGAGGTTCTAGTCTACCACCACTCGTGACTAGCTGCATTACTTGCCGGTTCGCACACCCTGTATAAGGCATGTAACCCATTGACATAATTTCCCATAAAAGAACTCCGAACGACCATACGTCCGTTTTACTGGTAAATATACCATCCAAAAACGCTTCGGGTGGCATCCATTTTATGGGTAACATTGCTCTTCCACCTTTTCGATAATAATCCGATCTAGAAATGATAATGTTTAGTAAATATCCGGTATTTATTCTAACATAAGTGCCTTACCTGTATATGTCCCTAGACATACCAAAGTCGGCAATTTTGACAACCCTTCCAGGTCCTTTCGTTGTTAACAAACAATTTCTAGCAGCGATATCTCTATGAATAAATCTGTTGTCTTCCATATATTTACACCCTTTAGCTACGTCTATTGATATCATTACCAAATCCCTCATTGTTAAGGGACTAATTTTATCCTGAAATATCAAAAAAATTAATAGATTGCATCGAAGTGCAAGCAATACACTTACTGGTTTCGGTCTAGATTCTCTCAAGAAATTCTTCAAGTCACCACCGGCCAACAGTTCCAAAACTATAAAACGGGGGTGTTTATCAAAACATACACCAATAAAATGGACAATGTTCGGATGATTGAATTTGGACATAATAAGAGCCTCCATTAGAAAATCCATTTCTGCCTCCTGCGTAGACATAGCAGGCAACGTTTTTACCGCTACCGGCATTTCAACTGCATCTCCTGATCTTTGGCGATAAAAACCTTGATATACTTCGCCAAACGCGCCTTGGCCTAAAGCTCTAAAATCGAAAAAAAAAGCTTGAGCTACTAAATTACCAACGAAATCGCACATACTTTTGTAACTGAAGTTGATTTCTAGGTATGTCTTTAAGGTCTTTCAGAGTGTAGGTGACACCACCAAATTCATAGTTAGGATTATATTCTGTTATCATGTTGTCGGATGCCACTCGTAACCTATCCAGTTCATGTAGATCAGGACCGGACGTTTTCCTACGTAGCATTCCTACTGTACTGTGTTGATAGCGATTGTCTTGAAAATAGAACACGAAGCTGCAGCAATTTCAACAATGGAATGTCCATAAATACTTACACAAAAGGAAACACATGAAACCGAACACAACTAGTACTGAAATAAGCATGAAAAATAAAATGACGACGAGCCAGTCTGGATATGTGTCTGGAGGTTCCAACACTAGAAAAAGAATTTATGCAATTCTGATTCAAACGGCAAACATTTAGTTTCATCTTACGTATGCAAGTTTTGCCATCGATGTCCAGTTTCCAATCCCTTGGACAAATACAAATAACCTGCGACCTCCGTGCATCAAGCGCAAGACATCTGTAATTACACCCGCATCCTGGTATAGCAGGAATAATCAACACCGAACCAGCTCCAGCATGATAACCGGATCTGGCTTCGGACAAACTAGGAATAGTACGACTTGGATCCAAAAACGAGTAACCTCCTTCCCCATTCGTTGTGTTAGTTGACCATGCATTTCCACCTAAGATATGAGTCGTTTAGAAAATACCATGAAATTTATTTTCTTTCGAAAAGTACCTGCATAACCGCCGCCACCACCACCAGCAGTGCATCCACCACCTCCACCGCCAAATCCTCCATCACCACGTCCATCTGTAGAATCGTAACATGCTCGTCCTCCTATACTACCTTCTACTAGCGGTAAACCCATTAGCCTTTCGTGGCCATACGCTATTTTTCCTTGAAACATTTCCCATCCGCCACCCGCACCCGCCGATCTAAAATCATTTTGTCTAAGTAAATTTTTGACATAATCGGAATTAAACTTACTTTCTTCCGTACATTTGTCCCGTAACTGGAGGACGAGACATGTTAATTGCCTGTCCATGTTGGCCCCCAGTGTCAATAAAACGACCAAGTCCTAATCCACCACCTCCTGCTGCAACGGCTAACGGAATCGGATGTTTTGTCCGGTTAAACTAAATGGAATTAAACATTAGCCTAGTTTTAAAGAAACTTGATTCGAATATTTACAAGAAATACATAAGAAGCTCCTCCTCCGCCACCACCACCGTCAGCAACTTCCATTTTTAAGACACCCCGCACACCCGTTAAATTTTTAGAATCATCATTCCTAAGTGATTTGCACGAGGAGTTACTTTGATGTCCTAAACTCTGCAATTCATGATATTTTCAGTTTATTGACCCTTTAACATTTTTTATAATTACTTTAACACATGCGCTAGTCCCTTCCTGTCCAACGAGCATGAAGATTTCTTGCCCTTTACGTAATTCCATTACTGTACGGACCATAGCACCACGGGATGAACCCATCCCACCACTACCTTTACCTCCACTTGCTCCAACGATTATAAACCTAAATAAAATTAGTTACAATTAATCCAAAAATATTTGTCGAAATTTTTACGTACGTGTAGTATCCTTCAGCGGGCACTGTCCATTTCTGGATTCCATTTAAACCTGGGGCGTGTATAACTTTAACGTTGACTGCACTGTTGTTATAAGCAGTCGTACAGTTGGCTTGTACAGGTCCTTCTCTTCCTTTTACATCACATGTTGTTATCTCATAATCTGTGCAAAAAGATAATAAAAACGCGGTAATCAGCGAACAAAGTCTTGTCTTCTGCTTTACGTACATAATTAAAACTTGTCTGCGGATTTCATTTAATTATCTTATTTTAGCTTTTGAACTTTCAAGTGTGTGTAGGTCTAGTAAACTTGCTTTTATCAAAAGAGATTTTAAGTTTAAAAAATCCCAAATGGGCGTTGTTTATATACCTTAAGGTTGAGAACCTTTATGCTTTGTACAATTTAGCAAATTAGTACTTACATGTTTCATTTGCAAAATCGCTGTAAGGAGCATTAGTAGAAGGACGTTCAATGTCAGGATTCCAATAATTGTACATATTGAGTTCGCTCTGCGGTATATTTAATCCAAAACATTCAGGGCTCATTGAAAAATCGTCGATAGCTACATCTCCAATATATCGTATACCCCTTCTTGCATCAAAATGAAGGTAGTATCTGAAAATTCATCAATTATTCAACTATTTATTGATACCTTACCATATTGGCCATACTTGTGCGTAATGTTTGGTAGTATAACAATTTTTCTAACCCATGTATCACCGTAATCATTGTAACTCCATAAAATTTCAGTTGACACATTTTCTTTCGGTTGTAATTCGGTGACTTGTAACATTAAACCACTTTTGTGACTACCATATTGGTGTAAGAAGAAGCGTATCTGGAAAAACATACATTTTATGGCTCAAATTTAGCGATGATTCCCAATACGTACCGTACAAGAGTTGTAATGTCTTGATGAAATATTACCATGCACTCTTGGTGGAGGATTAAAAATTATGCTCTTCAGAGTTGCGGTGCTTGCAAATCCCACATCTTTGCCCATGGCCATGTTTACGTACATGTATTTACCTGAAATATGCCTTATGTTTAAACTGAAAAATTGAAAAAAGTTAATTGCAAACCTGTGCTGTTCATATAGGTGTGATCAAAATTAGGACCAGTTCTGTTGGTAGGAGTTGACCCATTATGCCTAGCCCATTGCAAAACCTTGCCTTGGACGTTATACCATCCGCACCAATCTTGTTCGAAGTTACAACGGGCTCCAAAAGGAATTTTTTCTAAAACAGGCGCGAGTGAAGCCATACAGAAAATAAATATTTCGTACGGAATTTACCACAGTTTTGAGATTCATCATCTCCATATTCGCAATCTTGACTAATATCACATATTCTGGTGTTATTGATACAAACATTTGTTTGACTGCATCGGTACTGATAGGGAGTGCAGGAATTAATTGGATCACTTTCTGGAAAACATTCTAGAAGTTTAATGTTGTCAAATGCTACCATTGCACCCTTTGCTGGTCTTTGTGCTGGTACCACTTCCAGAATGATGTGGAAGTGTTGGGATATTTTGCCTACTGCTTTGTCATATTTAATCCACCTGTAAATGTGGAAAAGTGATAAATTTTCGCTTTATTTTTCTTTTTAGTGGGATGTTTGAGTGAAACAGTGTTTTGATATAGTGTGGGTGGTAAAGGTTACAAGGTCAAATGAAAAACTGTTGTGTGTGTGCGAGAAAGTTTAGAAAAATATTTTGTTATCAAACGGAAAAAAAACATATTGCTTATATTTTTAGTATTTATTATTCGTAACTTAAATTCCAGAACAAAAATAAACTAAATTATTATTTGTCTGAAACTACGTTAGGAGAAGAAGGACTTCTTCAATAAACATAAAAAAGGTATGACGGCTTACTTTTTACTGTCATCTCCATGTATCTCGTTAACAAGCCATTGCGTATGATTTACATTCCCAGCAACGATTCTGATCATTCCATTGGTCATAGCTTCTTGGTGTACCCATAACTGTATCCTACAGGTGTCAGCAGTTGGATTGAATAAGGGACTAGTTACGTGTAATTCTTTGGTGGATGGTTTCAGACGCAGTAAAAGGAAATGCCCTAAAACAAAAAATAAAAATTTAGCACATTCGTCATGATTTGACCCATTGGTTTATTTATAGCCAGTCGGTCAGTGTGCTTCATTAGAAAGGAACAGATTTTTTTCAGATAAATATAACATTGTTTAGAAATATGCGAACTGTGGGTCGTTCATTTACGTCTTGTTGAGCACATATTAGGGATGTAATCAATTTTCCGCTCATTTAGCAGGTGGCCAAACGTTAATTATGATGGAAGAAGGAGGTGATTGTAACACCTACACAAATTGACCATAAAAGAGATTCATGACTATTCGTCATTGCCGTTTAAAGGGCGTCTATTTCGGATTTGTGCTCGAAAAACTTTTAGAAAAGTTTCGCATCGTTGGTTTTAAAACTTGGTGTATGTCAAACAACTATTTTGGTTAACATACATTTGCAAACCTTTTTGTACGAAGCAATAAAAAAATTAATTAGTCTAATGATGTCAGCATTAATAATTAAAATTAAATAAATAGACTGCCGTAATGTTATCAGAATATTTCTTTCCCTGCGGCATTCAGGTATGAAATGTCAAACCACTACACAATGTAATAATCGAAATGTTCTGCGGAGACACCCAGGTTGCAAACAATTCATTAAAGAGAATTTTATTAATTGGTGGTGTATAGTCAATACAGAAACGCAAATAAAGGACCATAAATCTAAAATAATTACCTTATGGTCACGTAATAACATACAATATGCGGCAAAATGTGGGTTGTATGTTGTATTGCGCTTTTGCCGGATTTTTTCAGACCCACGCTCCCTGTTTTGCTGTGTACCCAGCCCTGACGAGGGTAATTTATGACCTTTGCACTTTATCTTAAACGAATATGCATTTGCGCTCCGTTGGAATTCAAAACACACGAGGGATGGATCTATGTTGCTCCTTTGCAAGTTAAATGGGACGATGAGGAAGCTTTAAAGGTCTGCCCAAGCTAGCTTAATGTCTTTCCATAAAAATGCTGAATATTAATTATTTAACGTAATTACTTTTTATTTCCCTAATTTAATTTTTGTAGTGGGCGAAAAACAGTTTATTTAACATAAAAGCGACCAAAAAATAAAAAAAATAAATGTCTTGTTCAATGTCATATTTATTACTTACACTAATAACATACACAAGGAAAAAATTAATTGAGTATTATTTTAATTGAATTGAATTGAGAATTCTAGACTTGTTAAAAAATATATAAAGCGAACCGTTATGTTACGTAAAAAGGAGCAGTAAAAAATAAAAGACAAACTAAATTAAGAAGTGTAGCTAAGAGAAAAGCAAAAATTAAATTAATTAGTAGAAGTCATCTCGACTGCGGGAATATTGTAAATGATAATTACAAAGGACAAGAAGAAACAAACTTGCAAACATTGCTTTCGTTGTTAATTCCGGAAAAGTTGGTGCATTAAATACATTTTATTCTAAGACATACAACGACGACAAGTAAGGAACAACAAAATTAAAAAATAAATCGTGGCTTATTATAGTTTTTAAGACCTGGTCCTTTGTTGTTAAGGATTTTATCAAAAGTTTACCCAAAAACTCTAAAGACGTGTAGAGTTTCCGTTTTGTTGTTATGGCTACTTGAAAAATGGCACACAATTTAATTTACTCTCAAGCCTATCTCTTTATTAAACTCTTCAACATTCCATAAGAATTTATGTAATTATATAAAGGCACTCAAATTCAATTTTGCAGTAGTAATATTGATTTATACCCCTTACCTGCAGGTTGGTGCTTACATTACTCAAAAGATTTTTTAATCATCTTGGTTAAGAAATTTAAATCAGTTTTTTGAAATTATTATTAACAGCTTGCACTTAACGATTTTTCTGCATTAGAGACGCATTTCTTACTTAAACTTCCGGGCGAATTCTCGCTCTACTTGAGACGGGGGGTTAATTCGTGGTATGCTTCTACCCCGCTAGTATTTCTTTTTACCCTTGCAAAGGGCATCCAACTTTTTAGTATACTAAGTACAAAATCAAGAATCACCAATGCCTGCTATATGTAGATGATGTGACACTTAAAAATCATCAAGTCGTAAAACTGGGTAAAGACGGCCGTACATATCTTTCTGATTCGGTTATTGTAAAAACTGGTGTACCTCAGGGTAGTATACTTTGCCCTATCCTTTTCGTAATTTTCATCAACGATATAGTGAAACATATGAACTATTTTACTACATTATTCACTGATGACACGTCCACTATTGTGAACGAGCCAACTTTAAGTGTGTTCAGCAAAAAGGCATCTTCATGCTTCTACGATATGTCTCAGTTTTGTCTCCAAAATGGCCTTGTTTTAAATGAACGGAAAACCGAATTACTTCTTTTTGACAATTCTAAAGATTCGGGTACATACTAGTTAAAGGAAACGGTATTCTTTAGTCCAAAGTAAGTATGTAAAATTCCTAAGACTTATGTAAGTCGACTTCAAATTATCCTGGGAAGCTCGTATAAGCGAATCTGTAAAAAATCTCGCTTCTAAAAACTTTGCCTTACTTCAGTTACGAAATAACGTTGGTGTGGACTCTCTTAAAACCTTTTGCTATGCATGTATTAATTCCATACTATGTTATGGTTTACTTTGTTGGGGAAATTGCTCAGACATTCATTCTGTCTTTGTTGTGCAAAAGAAAATTATTAGGCAATATGTCGTCTTCGCCCTAGTGCTTCATGTGTTTATTATTTTAAACATCATGGTATTTTGACTGTTTATTCATTACTTATCTTAAATGCAGCATGTTATGTGCGAAAACATTTGAATCTATTCGCAACCTGTGGTCAAATTAATAACTGCGTTACTCGACCCGCAAATAAATTATACTGTAATTTAACTGATTTCTTTAACGAAATGTTTTGATTGGTACCAGTATGTAGCTACTAGTTATTGTTATAATCATATTTTATTATTTTCCTGTGACAATTTCCAACATTTGTCAAGCAAATCTTAGTGAACATAAAAATTATTATTATCATTATTACTTCTGGCGAAGAATGAAAAGGAACTGGGAGAACAAATTGGAATGCTAGAAGGCACAGCAATGAGAGCAGGATTAAGTATTAACGAAGATAAAACAAAGTATATGGTAATGAAAGGAAAGAGGAATATAGTACCAGTGATAGGAATAAAAAGAAAATTCGAATTGAAAGATGGAAGAAAATTAGAGATATAAGTCCAAGAGTTCATATATCTGGGGACCTTAATAACAGTGGAAGGCAATAAAACAAAGGAAATACAGGCTAGGTTAGTGCGAGAAGATGGGACAATTGGGGTACTAAGTACATTTCTAAAGACAAGTGCGAAGGATGTCAGTCAATGCTAATACCAATAGTAACATACGGATGTGAAACGTGGGTGATGAGCAAAGGGATTAGTGCAAACAGGGCAGGTTGGAGATATAGCAACGAAAAGCTCTGAGGAAAATATATGGAGTAAGGAAGACAGAGGAAGGCTAGGAACTCAGAGACCAACCGGTAAGATGGCTGGGACATATCAAAAGACTGCTGCCGGGGGGAAGAATGACAAATACGTTACGGAAGATGGAAAGAAGAAGAAGGCCACATTTAAGATGGTTCCAACAAGTGTCGAAGGATTGGGAAGAAAAGAAGGGGAAAGGCTCGCATGGCAAGCGTTGTGAAATATTACCGAACCTTCCCAAACTTAAACAATGATACAACGACAAAAATCCAGGCCCTTAATAGTCCTCGGCGGCTTCTCCTATCTTGACTTCGACAACGGCTAGAAAGTTAGAGATGTAGGGGGTGTTAAGAATCCTCGTGTATGACCAGGCTGTCATCTCATAATGATATAAAAGCACTAAGCATGGCCACATACAACGTGAAATCACTTCTCGGTGAAGCCAAACTTACAGAGCTAGAGGAAGAAGTTACTAAGACAAACTGGGATATAATAGGAATCAGTGAAATAAGACGTAGGTAATGGAGAAGAACTCTTATTAATATGTAAATAAGGACATCAATTCTTTAATAGTAGAGAGGAGACAAATATATATGGTACAGGTTTCTTAATAAATAAAAGACTTGTACCAAACATAGTTCTTCTTCTTCTTCTTCTTCTTCATCCGCCGCAAATTAAAGGATGCCTTCATATAGGTCGACATCTAGCCCGAAGGGCAGGATGTTGTCCATGGAGGCGCTCCGTGTGTCGTCGGGCTCTAAGAGTCCGGTTCCAAGTGATGTCTCAGAAGGAGTAATCTGGAGCACCGTAAAAGTAGATGAGGGAGGTCTCATCTTCATCGTTACAGAATCTGCAAGTTGGGTCCTCGGAGAGGCTCATCAAATGCAGGTGCCTTTTAAAGAGTCCATGGCCCGTAAGGAGGCCTGTGAACCTGTGACTATCCTGATGTGCTTTCTGCTGGACCTAAGAAGTTGTTCGGACCTGGTGTTTGAAGGCCTGTGGATGACTAGCTCCGCTTGTCTTAGCCCAGAACGCGAAGCCCAATTTGAGATAAACTTTTAAAATAAACGCAATATGTAGGCAACCAACTATACACTAAACGTCTCGTCACGTGGTGCGTGAAGGTTATGTTTTATGTTTGTAAATAAAAAATAAATCAAAATAATTTTAATTCAACGATTATTCTAGTTAGAACATAAAATATCAACAATACAAAACAGAAAGGAAAATAAAAACAGCAACAGTTAAAGACTAATTTTTTGACATTAACTTAATTTGATGATTTAAAAAATTAGCATGCTGTGGCAAAACTCATCAAATTAAGTTAATGTCAAAAAATTAGTGTTTAACTGTTGCTGTTTTTATTTTCCTTTCTGTTTTGTATTGTTGATATTTTATGTTCTAGCTAGAATAATCGTTGAATTAAAATTATTTTGATATTCCACTAATTTTGATTTATTTTTTGTTTACAAACATAACACATAACCTTTACGCACCACGTGACGAGACGTTTAGTGTATAATTGGTTGCGTTTATTTTAAAAGTATACATAGGGGATATGTATTTATGTATACTAAAAAGAAAAATTCCCTGAATGTAGTATTTATATACCAAGTTGGTATAAGTGTGTTGCAGAATCAACAGGCGTAGGTGATAACAAATCTGCACTTGACTGTATAGTTTTAAAATTTCTGTGGAATTGAAATAACATTTGGTAGACGCGGATCACCAACAAAATTAAACGTAATCGATACATTATCTGTTTTATTTTTTAGTATTTACAATTCGACGAAATTTTGTTTGAATATTTGCTGGGAGGCAACACGATATGCGTACGTCAAACTAATTCGTTATTAAAAAGGTATACCTGCTAATTAAATTTTCCGGCCAATCCACGAATTAATTATTTGCATCAGATTAATGTTCGATGCGTTCTAAAAATAAGAAATTTAATTCTATTAAGCACCGTTTATCAATTTCAACATGTGGATTCAATTTTCATCGATATTTGCACATAATTTCCTACTAAATAATTGGGAAGTTTCGACGACACTCTACTTTAAGCAAGCATTGCTTCGGAGATTTTCACAAGATGAAAACTTGAAACCACAGTTCATCAGCCCTGATATTCGACAATTATAAGAAGACTTAGAGAAGCCTCAGCATTCTGTGCGTGATAGGAATGCAAGATTGACATTAGTTCTGAGAAGATGAAGGATTTCTTATACAAGATGCGAATGCTGCGACATCCTCATCCGTAGTTACCGGGACAACGGCCGGGTTTTCGCAGGACCTGCGAGTATACGAAATGCGTCACGGAAAAGCAACGTATGAAAAACAGAGAGGAAAAGAACGTGGATTAACTACGTTATTACTTGATATGCGTCACTGACGACAACAAGGATTGCTCAAAGAATGAACAGATTTGCCTTCTTACTACCAGAACAACGACATAGACGTCAACCTAGCTAAAAGACTTAGAAGGAAACAACTTAATATTGTTGAATTTAGAAGGCTTCAAACATCAAGGGAGATATTCGGGGATCCGACAATGCTTGTCAGTGGGACTTTCTTTAAGTAAATACTGCGATCTGAGGTCTATTTTAGGCCACACCAAAAACAGCTTTCGTTCATTCACAGAACCCAACCTTTTTATTGGTTCTTTATAATGTTAACCTTAAACATAGTTTCCTCTTTTAGTCTTAGATATATGTTGTTGGTTAACGAAATCAACATTTACGATAACCCCTGACAAAAAATATTACTAACGTTCATTAAAAAATCCTACATGTACCTATGAAATTTTAATGACTTAATTTATAATACAAGCGAAGATCGACATTTATTCGACATGAGATAAGTGACAAAATGTAGAATGTCAGTCATTCCTGATTTCCGTTTATATGTGTTTAAATATTAATAAAGGGGACAACGAACCCATATGGTGGGTTACATATTTTAGTATCTTCCTTTTTGAAGAGCGTTATAGTGCCTTGTTTTAAACGAATACGGTCGCTAGAGTCTCGCTACCTTTAAATTTATAACAAACTAGAGGTGCACGACCCTTTTTAGGATGCTTTAGCTATATTAGAATCGTGAAACTTTTCAAACTTCCTGCTTTTACTGTTATTTAGTTTAATGGTAGAAACTGTATAATAACTGCTTTTGTTACGTGCTTTTCAAATTGTTATTAAACTGACTTTTTGTCTTTGAAATTTATAAAGAAGCCGGTAAGAAGAAGTAAAGTGTTCTATAATGTCTTTTTGTTCTTTTGGCTCTACAGTGGGTAGTTTACACTTTATTAAACAGAATCGACCAATCATTTTTTAATTGTCTCTTATAGTCGGTTTCAACCGTAAAAAGAAGTATCGTTTGTCTTTGTTCAAGTTCTATGTTGTTCAATCAGGCCATCCTTTTTTAACAAAGCAGCACAGATATAACCTATTATAGTCTGCTTCAATCGTAAAAAGAAGTATTATAGATGCTCGTACAGAGCACGTTTATCGTTTGTTTTTATTCAACTTGTGAATTTTGCAATCAGGCCATCCTTTTTTTTAACAAAATAGCACAGATACTACTGGGTGTAGTTTGATAAGTGATAACCTTCTTCTTCAGAAGCCCTGTACTTGTTTCCAATGTTGCAAGAAAGTTAGAATATTGCTTAAGTAACAAATTTTACATTTACTAGTCGGTGTTCTCAGCTCATGCTTAAATTTAACTTCAGGTTTCATTACGATGGCAATATGAAAAATAGTGTAGGATTTTAGGAAAGCTAAACAGAGCCTCTGTACAACTTTATTTTAATTAATTACTTTTTATACTTTATGTCGCGTACGTCTACTCTCGTTGTAATATTTTTCGCGTACCCGACTACTTTCACTCACCCGCTGCATGTCGGACGCCCACCTGAACAACGGTCGTCTGCTATAGTTCCCACATTAGTATAAAGCTATACCGTTTTATGTTTACATTAAACACGACTTTAGTTAGAGAGTTCAAGCATGAGGTGAGGAGGCAAATAAATATTTACAAATCTGAATGATTAGAGCTTCGGAATTTTAATAAGGCAAACCTAATTTTTTAACCGTGTGAACCTACAAGGTGCTTTTTAAAACTCTGTTTAAGTATTTACTGACCAAAGAGTATATAATATACAGAGAGAAGCAAGACCCATACCTGTATATTGTGTACTCTATTGGATAAGAAAATCTAACAAACTTGAGAATGGTGCGCTAACATAGTCGAAGACTCAACTGAATATTATAAAATTACCCATATGTTTAGCACTGAGTTTTTAGGAATTGTCATAGATATTTTTTAGCTTTAGAGAAAGTCTGATTTGATGAATAATAATTGCAGAAACATAATACAGCAGGTCTATTTTAAAACTCCGAATAAACACAGTGCGGCTGCAAGGCAACTATAACTTTGTTTGTTTGTTTGTTTACTTATTGGGCGATATCTAGACTTGCGGATGCCAGGGACCTCAACATGCGCCGCCTACTATGGTCATTGGCCCTACTTCAATCCGTATTTATCAACTTCTGGATATAGGTCTCCCTTAATTTTCCAGTCTTCTTTGTTTTGAGCTATTTTGGTGCAGTTGTTTGAATCTTTTCTTGGCCGTCTTCTACTTCTTTTGGTGGTGTGGGGCCTTCATACTGCGATTTTTTTGATCCACACGCTACGTGTCCAGCCTAGTCCCATTTTTGTTCTGCTGTGTTTTATTTATATCGGTTAGTTAGTTCTTTCACGAATTTCCTCATTCGTGATTCTATCTAGAGACTTAACTCCAACATATTCCGCTCTATTGCGCGTTGGGTTGTCCTTGATCTGTTGATGGTCTTTACTGTAAAATTTATGATCTCTAATCCATAAGTCATTACTGGTAACAGGCATGCATCGTATACTTCCTTTTTCAGATTTATTGGTATATCGCTATGTGCGCTGGTTTGCCATGGGTTATCCTTCCCTAATGTGATTGTTTGATCCAGGTTATATATTCTGTTATTTGTATCTAGAATTGTGCATTATCTAGAGCTTGTAGTATGGCCCATACTTCGATTGTATTGAAGATCTTCTCGTATTCGATAGATGCCAGCTAGAGAAGCATATTGTATTCCGTAGCTTTCTCTCATAAAGTTTTCTGCTTTGATCCATGTGTTTTGCCTTCTTCTATGCACTTATCTAGTAGTGAGTTTTACTAATTTGTTTCCCCTTATTTTGATCATGTCAACTGTCATCTGTTTTAATGCTATTTTTATTTCTTTATCTTTTAGAATCTCTACGATAAAATGTCAAAATCATCAGTTGCAGTATACAGGGTGCTACAAAAAAAAACAAAAAAAAAATTATTTTGACTACACTTGGTTTGTATATTGATCGTTTTTTCAAATAACTCGAAAACGGTGACAGATACGGGAATAATGAAACACACCAAAAAGCTGGAGAAAAGAACAGGAAATTCAATTAAGATATAAAAATTTATACAGGGTGCTCCAAAAAAAGTTCCGGAAGGTAAAATGGTCGGTAACCCAAAGAAATGTAACACCCTGTATACTGCAACTGATGATTTTGACATTTTATTGTAGAGATACATAAATGAAACAATATGTTTGTGAAATTCAAGACAATTTAATCAAGCATGCAAGTTTCTTATATCAGAAGAGAAAAAAACTGTTGCTTTATAATAAAAAACTAAATTGCGAATCTTTTAATTGTGGAGACGCTGGATACGCACGGTTCCGTTGCCCCATAATTTAGAAAAATGATTATCGTGGATTCTTCCTTTTCAGACAATTTAATGTTTTCTTTTAGTAAACCGTGTAACATTATTGTTACTTAATGTACATTTGTAATCAAATTTACTCGATGTATTATGTTCCTATAAATAGCTGCGTTTATGCTCTGACGTAAATTTAAATTCATATCTCAGGATCCATTAATTACAATTACGACTTGTGTTTTCATAATAATGCAGAAATTTCTACGCAAGAACATCAGGATGATAGTAATTTGTTAAATGAAAACAATGAAATTATCTGTGCTTATTAAGCACACTTGGTACACAGTCGGGGATCTGTTGAGTATCCGTAATATTCTTAAGTAGTTTTAAATATTAATGTTTCTTAAGAAGCTAATTTTCTTTATAAAACAGACCGGCATCGCCTTGCGAAATTAAAAGTGCTTTTTATTGCTTAATTATTAAACCAACTGAAGTTAAGAAAGACGAGTTAATAACGATATCGAACAAACCTTTTAATACTTCAGTCAATTCTTAACCGTTTAGTTTTATTTGTTTTGTATCAACACAGTAAACCGAGACGTTTAATTTAATTCGCGATAAGTTTGATTTTAAGCAATTTTCTGATGATAACTGTTATCTCAAGATGCGTTGGTTTGTTAGCAATCTTAATACATACCTATATGAGCAACTGAACTTTACTTGTGATTCCACAATTCCAGGCTATCCTATTTCATTTTTCTTAAAATTGTTTCACTATTAACCTATCAATTAATCATGTTGTGGAATGTTTGAATACACCTGTAAATATCAGCTATGATCATGAAGGACTGCATAAAAGGGGGATCACTTGGAGCAGGCAGTTCAAGTTCAATAGACGACGGGATTAAGCTGAAATAAAGGCATTGCGCCTGTTGGGTCAGTTATTTAGTGAGATTTAGCTTCAAAATCGTAGTATCCGTGATTGTGATTATTTAAGTGTCTTAATTAAATGAATTCTGTTAAATATACTTTCGAAGCCGTAGAATCTTAGAACAGCATAATTATTGTGATGTAAATTATCTTGATTTTAGGTGACGTGGGTCGTTTGTAAAATAACTTGAATTTATTTTTAAACATAATTTCCATTGAGCTCAACACATTTTGCCCAACAATGTTACAAAGCGATTATACCGTTTTTATAAAATGATTTCTTCTGGTTTGCAAAATAGCCGTCCACAGCATGAACCACTTCATTGTTGTCGGAAAATCGTTGTCCTTCGAGCCATTTTTGAAGTTCGGGAACAAATAGAAGTCATACGCTAAGGCGGTGAGTAGGGCAGATGACCCAACAATTCGAACCTAGTTCATTGATTTTAGCCCAGTGGACAGGTGCATTGTCCTGATGAATGAGAATTTTTTGGCAAACTGCGGTCACTTTTTCTTGATTTCTTCGCTAAAATTTTGCAGCAAACCTGCGTAGTACTCTCCAGGAATTATCCTTCCTTTTTCCAAGTAATCAATAAAGATCACACCTCGTGAATCTTAGAAAACCGATGCCGTGGTCTTGCCGAGAGACGCTATTGTTTTCATCTTCTTTGAAGCAGGCTACCCCTTAGCTGTCCATTGTTTTGATTATTCTTCCGACTCCGGTGTGTAGTGATGGACCCAAGTTTCATCAACGGTCCCGAACCGGCCGAAAAAAGTCATTGGGGTTACGCTTGACGAAATGTCCATTCGTCACGCTTTTCGTCTGAAGTCAGCAAATGCGGTACCTATCGCGCACTAAGCTTTTGCATGTCCAATCTGCTATCTTCCTGATCTTCAATCTTCGGTCACTCAACGCTATTTTGTGGATCTTAGTAACCATATCGTCCATATCGAGGTTGTCACATCATTCGGACATTCACTGCGCGGTTCATCTCGTTCGGCTACGTTTAAAGTCAGCAATCCACAAATGTACAATCTTAAATGAAAGGGAAGACTCGCCATGGACACGATCTCTTAGCTTACTTTTTGTTTGGGTCGCCGTTTTTCCCCTTCAAAAAATAAAATTTTATCGCGGCACGAACCTCCTTTCTACCCGTCATTTTTGAAAATGCTTGCATGTTCGTCTATTTCGCGTGACCAAACAATAACCTCACAATGCACTGAGCTGAAACTTGACAAGGGCTCGTTTAAAGGATCAAACTTATAGGCCCTGCACCGATTTTGATCAAACGATCCACGTACTAAGTAGTTTCTAAAAAAGGTATATCAAAGATGCAACAATCCTTTCAACTGGTTTATTTACTCAAATTAACTTATTTTTCTGGAAAAAAGCAATGAATTGATTAAAGTCCAGTATTTTATTTATTGGTTAGCTATAATAGTAACAAATTCTGTAATTAAATTAGTGAGTAATTTTTGTATTACCTTCATTTTAAAACGTATAATTATTTATTTATTTAGTTTAAACACGTAAATATGTATTTCCAGATTTTCGATTTGAACCAGTTTTGCATTTAAGTAATATAAAACGATAACTCGGCTAATACGTCAGCTGAACGTATAATCGGAAAATCGAACAGTAAAATAGGAGAGATAATTAACTACTTGAAGAGACAGTCCTTCAAACATCAATCATCAGCTATTTTAATTTCAATATCAACTGATCCATTGCTATCAAGTTCAGCCACTTTTATTCGGAATAATTAAAATTCATCCAGGACAGTTAAATAAACAAAATGAACTTGGTTACTAGTCAAATAACTAAAAAGAAACTGGCTTTAAATTTAGGGTAATTTGAAGGTTCAAAATTTTATTGGGAGGAAACGCAGTAACAGTACTAAATACATAGTTAAGTTAAATTTTGGTTTTACAGCTTGGCATTTTAATTTCAATAAGCTTGATATTTTATTATACTGCCAAGATCCAAAAACATTTAGGATTGGAATCATCATTTCTAAAAAATGTGAGTCTATAAAACGTTCCAATGGGCGTTTTACTTAAATTAAATTTGATGTTGCTAGGATAGCATAGATGCTGCCACTTTGAATATAAAGCTACAGGAAGGAGGGTATCGTTTTAGTAGCCATACAAAAAGTACCACGGAAGTCGCCATTTTGATAATCTATTTGTAGTCATAGTTTTGAGACTAACAGCTGACAAATAATAGGTTAGTTGTGCTGTTTGTGGTTTTTCTCCAACAAGGACAAATAAAAATTTAGGAATAACTTTCCATAAGTAAGCCAAATACGATTGAGATTCGTTATTGAAAAATTGAGATCCGAAGTTTGCTTATACCAAAGATTAAACTTATAATTTGAAATTCGATTCTGATCTCGATACTCGTTATATTCAGGGTCGAATATGGATTGGGAATCAAAACTCAAATTTAAATCCTTACTATGAAAATTGTAAAATATCTAGGATTTGAATCTTTTTAGACTAAAATCGTTTGTACCGAATTTACTTAAAATTTAAACATAATTGAAACTATTAATTGTCAGTCACACAATGATAAGCAGGTCAATTTCTGATTTGAGTCTTAAAACTATAAGGATGCACTGCAAAATGGCTCTGGGCACTTAGTTGTTCGTACTTATTTAGAAATAACAAGATAATTTTCAGTTCGTTGTGTACTCTATGTCAATCAAAATTAAACGACTAAGTTGAATCAGCCATTACAAGGCTGTTGTATTCTAAATTGTTTATATTTGAAGATGTTCATAATAGAACTTGAAAAAGTAGTCACTCTAATTTATGCTATGCAAACTAGATCTGGTCTAAAGTGTGGGAATTGTTTTAGTTAATTCAAAAAGTTTTGCCAAATGTTATTGAAACTTATTTTTATATAAACAATTGATTGGAAAGTTTTAGAAATTTTTACACTATTTTTTTGAAACTGTACTTAATGCATCCAACAAAATGAGTCACATAAAAATTAATAAATACTAAAGCACACGTGTGGTCTACCAAAACTGATTTCCTTGTGTCGATTTGTGAATGTTTTCCAGGGAGCAATAATCTATTTATAAGTACCTAAATTTCCTGTCAAATTAGATTTTGACTAAAAATATTCTTTGCTCAAATCTACGCACTATTTAGTTCGCTGCCTGATATTTCGATCTCACTTCAAACACAGATTTTCGTAAATACACATGGTGGACAGAAAACTCGTGAGAGGTTTAATTTTTTTGGAATAATAAATACTACGGCGTTTTGCTAATGTAAAATTCAGCGAAACCTATCAGATTTGGAAAATAATTTGTTTATTATTTTATTGTATATAAAAATGTCACCAATACGTATTATGTAGTATGTGATCCTCTAACATTACAATAAGTTAAAAGAATCTGTTAAACGCAAAAAATTGGTTAGTATTTTAAGCACCCAAACATATAACTAGTAAAAACACCATGTTGACAAGTTTATTACATTTCCATACACAAACAGCTTTATTTAATTATTTGTTCAGTACACTAGTAAACTAAGCTAAAACAGGAAAATCGGTTGTTACTTGAACATCTGTTTTTTATATAGCAACGATTCAAAATAATGCTCGACTAATTGTTTTAAAAAGCTCAGGGTATTAGTTCTTTACTGAATTATTGAGTGTTGTTTCCAACACGCTCTTTACCTATTCTTCTGTCCTTTTTACTTTCCATACTTTTTTAATTAGGCGTATCGGTTACTACGATCACTGGCTTTCTAAACATATACTTAACCCACACAGGTTCAAACGCCAACCACGCCATGGTTTGGTGCGAACCTGGGGCCTCATCCACTACACCACCCAGACCTCTGTTCTGTTGTATATCTGAAAAGCAGTTTGCCTAGTGTTTTAATAAAGTTGTAAAATAGTAAACACCCCGAAATGAGCACTCACCAAAGGTTATTAATCCATATAGCAAGATTTTACATAATCATTTGGTGTAAGGAAAGTCTGTTGTCGGTGGACACCACACAGTTTAACAGAAGCGCAAAAACAACAGCGTGTGGAATGGTGTAAAAAGTTTTTAAGAAATGTGATGAAGGTAGGTCTAAAGCAGTTTACATTATAACTGGTGACGAAAGCCGGATGTATGCATTTGAACCTGAATCGAAGCGGCAATCTGCACAATGGGTGTTTCCAACAAATCCTAATTCAGTTAAAGCGAAGGTAAGAACCTATCACAACTGTCGTGCTTGAAAATAAACGTACTGCAGAATGGTACACAACAGGCATACTGCCTGAAAAGCTAGTTTAAGGCGTCCAAGAAGTACGATCGTTCTGCACCACGACAATGCTTCAAGTCATACCCAGAATGTTTAGAGGGTTCCGAGCTTAAATTGTTAAATCATCCGTCATACAGGCCTGACCTGGCACTCTCCGATTATTTGTTTATTTCCTCGACTGAAGCATAAAGCATAGAAAGTTTCAAAAACCTGGTTTCTCAAGTGACTCAAGAAAAGTGGAATTTATGTTTTGAAAATTGGTTTCATCGGGTTTAAGGGTGAATATTTTGAAAAGCAATAATAAAAGTAATTTTTGGTTAGAAAACTTCGTTTTAATAGTTTGCAGAGACTTATGGTGTTACCCTCGTATTATGTCTTCGACTTTAATTTACAATAACAAGAATGGCATGTTCTGAAGCAAACCTACATAATTAATTCGAACCCATAGAAGTAAAAAGCACACCAAACAACTTCCTTTAATTTTCTTCAAGTTTGAGTGAAATAATTAAAAGCTAGCTTGGAAGGCAGTAGGACTCATAATTGACATTTCCAAAATTTTAGTAAATAAAATAGGAGCCAATTGTGTATTTTTTCTTTTCGTAAATCGTTTGATTAAATAAATGATGAAATAAGGTTTGCCCTTGATAGGCTTCTGTTATTTTTTTTCAGTACCTAACTATTTTACGCTAGAAAATACATTCAAATCCCTTGGAAAAATTCATGTTGGGTTTTAGACTGCGTCGTTTAAGATTGTAATTTGCAAACAGATGTTTCTATTGTACGTGAGAAATAAAACTCTTTCATTGTGTTTAGAATTCATTGAGTTGAATACACTATTATCTTATTTAGAGATGACATTTATTGTTTGTTATATCAATCAACTGAAATTTTGATTGACACTTAAACTAAACCGCTGCCATCTGTTGTTTTGTTGCACGAATATGGTTCATTGTTTAAACAAATCATACAATTCTATGGGTGTCAGTATGACTAATCTAAAATCTAACCAGTTGAATGAAGGTAAATGAATTTGTGAGCCAAATGAATTGGCTATATCAAATCAGAGATGCATTGTTTTTATTTAAAATAAGTGTTAAAATCAAAATTTAAATGAGATATGTTACCTACCTGTTGACTTATTGTCGGCGTCCATTTCGGGTCCGTTTTCAGCACCTTCGTAGTTATCAGCGGTAGTAACAAAAAATCCTCCAGAGGTATCCGTTTTCCATTTCCAGGTGCAAGTCCGTTCAAAATTGCATTCGGTACCGGGAAAGATGTACGGTATTTCCGGTTCGCTTTTCCTATATTGGTATAGTAATCTCATTTTATCATTTTCACGGTTATAGTTTTGTTCTGTGTTTATGCCACCGTACTGAGGATCGGGTGCATGCCGGGGAACCCCCGTATAATTAGTTTCCATCCTCGAGTACGCATCCAAGACCATGAGGTCATCCCTTTTACTACCGGCTTTTTCTTCGTTCAATCGTTGACGTATGCTGGAAAGGCTATGCGTGTTCTTTGGATCACGTTTATTTCGTAGGGCATCAAGCTTGACATTTTGCCTAACGCCATATTGTTCTTCGCGTTGGTTATGTCTTAATGCCGCGAATGATTGTGTATTGCTATTTTTTGGACGAATTTGTTGAGTTGGAAGGTCCCTAAGTTTTCTTGCAAATATAGAATTGGTTTCTTCTTGTACGTTTTCCGTAGCTTCCGATATGGCCAAAAATAAGAAAACGAAGAATATACGTGTGTTCTTCGGCACCATTCCGAGATTTCTATACATTGCATGCGCGATTTTTACATTGGTGAACGCAACAATTCCTGTTATCCAGACGCTTGTTTTAAATGTGGGAATAACTTATGTTTGAAAATAAGAAAAAAATGAATGGAATGGTTCTAAATTTGTCGTCTACCGTTGGATGTCGTCCAAACATAAGAGTATTAGCATATTCGCCTTAATTTGTTGTCTTACCAGCTCGCTTCGAACCTAGTTGATGTAAATGTCAAAGGAACGTCATGGTATTATTGAAGGAATTGGATACTAAATTATACGAGAATATGCGGGATCCTCCTAAAACCGATCTACGAAACAACTGTTGCACTTGAATTCTTATTTTAGGCACAAATTTTGCTGTTGGCTTCAGAAATACGCGTAAAAAAATATATTCGATAAATAATTCATAGTTCTTAAGGCTCACTTGCGACCGAAATAAATGTTTTAGCAAAAATTATAAGTCAGTCCCTAAAAACGATCGCGATGAACTAAAACGTAGTTGTCGTGGACTATTGTTGCACTTGTGTACAAATCGTGGCACTAAATAGCTTCATTGTATCATTAAATTTTTCAGATGACGCCGGTTTTATGTTCACTTCACTCGCTAATGGAATTTTTCGCTTATGAAACTACACTTTTTCTATTTTGTCTGTGTAGCGCCATACGTCCACTCGGCAAGTCGCAAAATCGCGCAATGATCCCAGAAAACCGCCCGTTTTGGTTCTAACTCCGACAAGAAACGCCGCACAAATCAAAATGCAGTCCACGCACTGTTATACGAGCTTAATTATAAAATTACAACCTCTGCACTACTAAATGTAAAAATATCTCGTACGAACCATTGAAGCCGCCTCTAGCTCGCCAAAATTTAACAGAGACGCAGATACAACCCCGAACTCGAAAGAGAGAGTACAAGTTTTCGTATTGATTTTTACCGCCTTCAGGAAAAAGTGAACCCTGCGGTTCGCAAACGAGATGAACGCAGCATCCCTGGCATCTGCAGGGATGCTGGGGAAACATTTGTTTAGATATTTCATCTAAAAAGGATGCTATAATGATTAATTTGCAGATTTATCCTTTATCGGAATTTTGCAATAATTCAGAAATGTTATTAACAGACCCAATCTTATCAATTTTTCGTCGACAACACGTAACATCACGGTCTAAATTTAAAGATTGCCTATTATAATTAGTTTTTAAAGTTAACGTCATCCTACTGTATTTTAAGATCGAACTTTGATATTTAAAATTTTTCATTGATAAATTCTATCCTATTTAGTGATAAGAACACAGGATTACTAAAAACTATTTTGGGGAAGTAATTTTTACCCAATTTACTAATACATTTTCAATCTGTGCTTAAAAAATATGTTTGTGGTTTACATTTGAAATGATAAATAAACACAATAATATCCAATATAATGAAATTTGTTATAGTTGATTCCATTTGATATAAAACAAATTTCAGGCAGTGGGCTCTTTCAATTTTGGATAATTTAGATGACTGGGATTTAAATAATGTTGAAGGTAAACCGAGAGGTAAACATTTGTTTTTTTTTTAATTGACCGAATTTTGATGTAATCTATGTGGCTTCCACCTATGGTAGGAATCCCAATTAATTGTTCCAAAGCTTACTTTATAACAATTTAACCATATTAATCACTCAAGTAAAATAAGAACAACTTAGCCCGTAGGCTGGTTTCTTGCAGCCATTCGGATCGGTTCATGACTTTTCGTTGAATGTATGTTCTACATCCTATGTCTTCCATTATTATTATTATTTGTTTTGTGTATTGTATTCTTCTGATCTTCTGCCCTTCTAAAAACTTTTGTGATTCTATCTATCCAGCAGATTTTTGACATTCTTCTGTAGCATCATATTTCGAACGCTTTCGATCGTTTCCTATCCGCATTGTCCATGTTTCGTATCCATACAGTGCTGCACTCCATGTGTAAGTCTTTATGAATTGTTTTCTGTTATTCGCTGAAATGCCATTGGATGTTAGTCGTTTTTTCTTATTGCAAAAGGCTTTGTTAGCTTGAAGAATTCTGCAGTTTATCTCATTCCTACTTCGTCCATCTTGGGTTGTAATGTTTCCTAGGTACTTCTTGTACTATGCTATTTCCAATTCCGATGATAGTTCTTTCGACATATCATTATCTTTCTTTTTGTTTTGTTTATCTTCATGTTGTAGTTTCATGTTGTAATTCATTCAGTGGTTGTTTTAATTCTACCTACGGTTGTGAGGCCGGGCAAAAAAGGATGCGTGGCTGTCTAGAGGAGCTAGCTAGCTCAAGTAACAACACTAGCCAGGAGGGTACAAAATTCCAGAAAAAACTTTCAAAGGCGCAGTTTCAATGCTGCTATTCTTGGGATAGTATTTCTTATGCGGTGGCTTTCTTTTGCTTTCCGCATGATGTTGTATACGTAAATTTATGTTAATGAGGTAGCATTTCCTCCATCCCATTTCTAGAGTATCTAAGGTTCGGTCGCCAGAGCCCATCCAGAGCCTCGTTTTAAAGTTATTGAGTAGTATTGAGTGGTAGAGGCTATATGTTGCGCTTATCCACCCCTTAAGCTATTCATTTGATTATATTACTTAAAAGTTCATAATTTATATGTACGCGGTGCCTTCAAGTGCTAAGGTCTCCAATTTATTTTCTTATAAACTACTTTAGTCACTTTTCAACATAGTCTCCCCCTAGACGTACATATTTTTCGCAACGACAAAGCCATGATTGCATGGCCGCTACGAATGATTCTTTAGGTGTCTGTTTAGCCCACTGGAAAATTGGCGATGCGGGAGCAGCACGAGAGGAAAATCTGCGGCCCCGGAGACTATCCTTTAGCGTTGGGAAGAGCCAAAAATCACTTGGTGCAAGGTCAGACGAGTAAGGAGCATGAGGAACTACTTCAATGTTTTTGTCACGAAGAAAATTCTGACCGATGAGCTGGAGCGTTGTCTTGATGAAAAAGCACATGTGGACCCTTCTCTGGCCGTTTTTCTTGCAAGGCTGGAAGAAACTTCGTCTCATAACGTTCCGCCTTCTGCCTCTGGGAATTTCTGCACCCATGCACGCACGTTTTTTACGTCCATAACACCATCACCACATGTTTTTGTCAATTGCCGATGAATGTCAACTGGTTTGACCGCACGCAAGTTAAGAAAACGGATGATAACACACTGATCCTTGAACGTAAAATTCTCCATTTTAAAAGTGTCAAAAACTTGTCACACCGAAACTGCTGTAACCTTGTAACTAGATTTGTGTGCATCAAGGCCCGCTGAATTAATATTGCATCGTATCGTTCTGCCATCTCTGCTACACATTCACAAGGAGTGGGTTCAACAATAAACAAAGCTGCATGTTTGTATCTGCTCCCCGTCCCAAGAAAAAAAGAATTGAAAACCTTATCACTTGAACACGCCTGGTATTTCTTTGTCAATTTAACAAACTCATTTTGTTCTATAGATCTTATAGACTATAACTCATACAGTTTTATCCAACGGAATGCATTTTTACCAATGGGATTTTTAGCTATTGGGACGTTCACATTTAAACGATGGGAATTTAAGTAATGCGAACAGATGAAAAGAATGTTTATATAAAATTTCCGACAAAAATTCCGATTTGATAATTTTGATATACTTTCAATAAATACCAAACTTTTGTAAAACTATGTCTAATGGAAGAGGCCGGTTTGGCCCTTTAATCGGGTCAATTGACGAAGGAACGTCTAGTACCAGATTTTTGGTAAGTGGTTTGAAAAGTTTGGTTAGGTTATATCACTTTCTTTCAAAAAACCTGCGAATTTAAATATTTTATTACAAATATTGTATTCTTATTACGAAAAATCTTGTAATTAAATGTAAAATATAATACAATGTTATTTTTGGGTAAAGGTCTTTGCAGCAAAAACAGCAGAAGTATTAACGTATCATCAAATTTCTATTCCGCATATTACACCAAAAGAAGGATGGGTTGAACAAGATCCAGAATTCATACTTCAATCCGTCATCGAAACCATCAACGTCACATGTGATAACTTAAAAAAATTAGATATTGACCCCGAAGATATAGTTGCACTTGGTATAACGAATCAACGAGAAACGACCGTTGTTTGGGATCCTACGACTGGGAAACCTTTACATAACTCTTTAGGTATTGTTTGTATCATTGTAAGTTTCAAACTATTACGAAACTCATTATTTTAGTGTGGTTGGATATGCGAACAGCAAGCACGGTAGATAAAATCCTTTTAAACGGCAAAAGAAGTAAAAACTTTGTCAAATCTTTATGTGGTCTTCCTGTTAGTACTTATTTTAGTGCCGTAAAGTTACGGTGGTTAATCGATAATGTACCTGAAGTTTGCCGAGCTATCGATGAAAATAGATGCTTGTTTGGAACAATTGATACATGGTTAATTTGGGTAAAAACTGCCGTTAGTAATTTACGCAAATACCTGTAGTATTGATTTCCTTGCAGAATTTAACTGGCGGGGTTAACGGTGGGTTGCATATTACAGACGTAACAAACGCATCTAGAACGATGTTAATGAATATAGACACCTTAAAGTGGGATCCACAACTGTGCAAGATATTCGACATTCCAATGAATTTATTACCTCAAATTCGAAGCTCGTCTGAAATATACGGATATTTAACCGAATCGATTCTTGCGGGTGTTCCAATTTCTGGTGTTAGTAGATGCAAATATTTTAAATGTATTAGTTTTAAATGGTAATTTACAGTGTTTAGGTGATCAACAAGCTGCGTTGGTCGGGCAAATGTGCTTTCACCAAGGACAAGCGAAGAGTACTTACGGTACAGGCTGTTTTCTATTGTATAATACTGGAACTGCTGTAAGTTCTTTGCAAAAGTTTGATTTCTCCATTTCTCAGTGGAGACGATGTTGGCTTTACTTATGAGCTAGTTGGCGACTGATTAAACTTCATACTTAAAAATTCCAGATCGTTCAATCTAGTCATGGTTTATTAACAACAGTTGGATATCAATTAGGGCCTAATAAACCACCCGCTTACGCTTTAGAAGGATCCGTCGCTGTTGCTGGTAAGACGATTAACACGCTTAACTTATTTGTGAGTTTAAATAGTCTGAAAATAAAATGCTCGTAGGAGTGGCTATGCAATGGTTACGAGACAATCTACAAATATTAAAAAACGCAAGTGAATCGGCGGAAATAGCACAGTCGATTGATCAAGTAGGAGAAGTTTACTTTGTCCCTGCATTTTCAGGCTTATACGCACCTTACTGGAGGAAAGACGCCAGGAGGTTGGTCCGAAATTTATTGGACGTAATTCGATATGAATCTTCATAATTTCAGTATTATATGTGGCTTAACCGAAGAAACCAAACCGGGGCATGTAGTACGAGCCGCTCTTGAAGCCGTAACTTTTCAAACTAGAGATATATTAGAAGCAATGGCTTTGGACTGTGGGTATCCGCTATCTAAGTTATTAGTCGATGGCGGAATGACTGCTAATAATTTTCTTATGCAGATTCAGGCAGATTACTGTGGTATCCCTGTAGGTATGTGCGATTCGTCTTTGAAGCTGCAGGAATTTACCTGTTTTACTTTACAGTTAGACCACTAATGGCCGAAACGACTTCGCTTGGTGCAGCGATGGCTGCTGGAAATGCGATGGGTGTCGAGGTTTGGGATTTAGAAAATACGCAACCTGTTCCTAGTGATGTATTTATGCCATCTATTTCTGAAAATCGTAAGTATTGTGAGTGGCGTCAATAAATGACTCTATACTTTCGTTTTTGTAGCCAACTAATGCGACGAATGTTTTATTTTTAGAACGAGATATGAAGTACGCAAGATGGAAAATGGCAATTGCACGTAGTTTGGATTGGGCCGATGATAAAGATAATGACACAGAAGGTAAGTATAGCTGGCTTTTAGTTCTTACACATGAAACGAGTTTACCGGAAATTTAAAACGATTAAAAATGAATAACAGGAAAGGATTATTAATGGTTTTTCTTTATTTTCTGGAAAGTATTTCTCACTGTAGTTACTCTCCGTACATCGAAGCTATAAAGTAATAATAAATCAGTTCTTTTTTGCAAGGGATTTAAGATTGGTAAAAGATGTTATTAACAGTAGGACGATTCAAATTTTAGTTTTTCTTGAGAATTGTGCCATAATAAAATTAGAAACGTCCAAAAAGATTGCCACAATGAACATCGATTAAAAATTGAAAATATATTTAAAGAGAGGTATTGGGTTGTAACATAAGTTTGTAGAGTCTTGTCCCATTAAAATATAGTTTAACACAATGGTTTCAGCAGACTGATCTATTTCAACTTTTCAGTTCTGTGCTTTTATAGAATTTGTCGTGTAGGATTGTTTTATATTGGTGATATAGTCATCCATGCTGCGCTTTACGAAAGGTGCCACCGTATGTATTGATATTGTTTTTAATGCTAGGGATTAAGTTTATTTGGGGCTTTGTTGCTTCTTCAGGCCTGGCGATAATTTTTATTCAGTACTGGCGTTAATGGCATTTGAGTTAGTATAGTTGCCTTGTAAACCAAAAGACTAGGATTTGATTTTTAATGGAAATTTGTTTTAATATGGAAAAAATCTGAAAGGTTGCATTCTTTCACATAAACAAAACCGGGAAAAACAGTACCTAATTACCACACTAATGCAATTTTTGGCCTAATAAGGATTTCTATTGGAGCTAGAAGCCCCCTGAACTTGGCAGAGTTCTGGTAACATAATGTTAAATAGTAGTAGGTGCAAGTCTAGACCTTGTTGATAAATAAACAAATTTGTTGCCTTGAGAGTTGCCTTTGGAGTGTAAGAACAATTTTTAAACGATCAAATTTTTATTTATAAACCTTTTAATGCTTTTGCAGTATTTAAACCTTGACTTAAAGGGAACAGTCTGAGATGCCATTTTTATACTACATCATCGTGACTGGCCCCACAACCCTTGTTGGGTCTTGGCTTGCTCTAGGGTCGCTCTTCATTCATCCCTATTGCGCATCTTGGCTCTCCAGTTTTTGACCTTGAGATCCTTAAGGTCATGTTGGATCTGATCCATCTAACGTATGCTTGCTTCCTCTGGTTGTTGCTTTGTAATTAAATTCGCTGGTTTGGAGTCGTGCATTCTTTCCACATGTCCCATCCACGTTAACCGCAATCTTAATAAACTTCACGAGTCCATTCTCACAGATCCCCCTGTAAATTTACCTAAGTATTTTACATTCGAATGTTGCCGGTTGTTTTTCGTCTGTTTAGTCAATGTCCAGGCTTCTGATCCATATATGAGTACTGTCCTGATCAAGATCTTGTACATTTGACACTTCATTTTCCTGGAGAAGATGTTTTGATTTCAAGTGTCTTATTAGGCCGTTATATGCTCGATTCGCGAGGTGAACGCTCAGTTTAATTTCCATGGAAATCTTGTTGGTGTTATTCATTGATGAGCCTAGATATGCGAAGTCTGAGACATTTTGGAACTTATGTTTCTCCGTGGTCTTGTCCTCTTTTATTGGGTGCCCATTTTATCTATAGCCATTATTTGCAGGTTTCTACAAGCTGCCTATTAGAGCCTGTGATGATGTCCACATCATCAGTATAGGCTCTTATTCATTATTGTATTCCTTTTATTTACTTCAGCCTCTCTCACAATATTCTTGAGGGCTTTGTTGAAGAGTGTACCTGACAGAACATCTCCTTGTCTCAGTCCGGTTTTAGCACTGAATGTTTCAGGACTTTCACTTTACACTCTACATTTTGCATGGTTTCTTTAACTAGTGCTACTAGGTGTTTTGGTATGTTAAAATGAAGCATGGTTTTGTGCATTTCTATTCCCACCATCGTATGCAGCCTTGAAGTCAATATTGCGTTGATGATGATGATGATTCTAATATCTGTCTCAGCTAGAAAATTTGGCCTGTCGTGAATTTTTTGGTACAAAATCTACCTTGATATTCTCTGCGTATGGTTGTAATCTTTGCACAATCACATTGGATAAAATCTTATACACTACATTGAGCAAGGTGATGTCTCTGTAGTTTTCACATTTTAATGGTTCATACTAGCATGCGGTTCATGGAAGCGATGGAAGCACCACTTCTCTTGCCTTCATTCATAAGGCAAAACAATATAATTTATTAATTTTAACATACTGCTAAAGCAAACGCAAATTACAGAGGCAAATTCTTGGATGCGCAGTAAACATATTTCATGAGATTCTTGGACGGACTCGCTTATTTCACGAGGTAAGCTGCGCAGTGAATTTGCCTCTGTAATTTGCGTTTGCTTTAGTGTTATTAAACATCATTTAAGTAAATTAATTAAAGGCATTGTTCGAATAACACTTGACATTCATTGTGCAGATAATTCCTGATCTGTGAAAATCAAACCCAAATAGAAATGCTGCAAACTTGTGGTACAACCCAGATGTAATTAAATCATAGTAAATAAAACATTATTAATTTGTTTAGTAATTATTAGAATATTTAGATTCAGTCAGATAATTATACCGTAAATTACAAAAACCTGAAGCGTAATCCAATATTGAATTTGTAAGTGAAAATAATTGATCACTAATATTAGTGCGGGAAAGATCCTTGTATGCGAACTGTTAAATAATTGTTGTAATAGGTTGTTAATAATATTCCTACATATTTATACTATTTTTGAATACTTGAAGTATATCATATATAAATAAGCTTCTTCCGGGTTTGTTTTTGTTATTGTTGAGGTAGAACAAATCGGCATTTTGCCTATTATCATAAAGCTGTGTCCACATTACTCATACTCGTACTCATCGATGTTCATGCTCGTATTTGGGGTTGTGAGACTTGCTATACTTGCGAGTCAACTGTCTGTAAGCTGTACTCCGGCTCGTAGGGTTCTATGTCGAGACGAGCTCAACGAGTACTAGCAAAATTATTTTTTGTCTACAAGGCTAGCGAGTCGCTAGGAGCTTTTCTTTGATGTATCAACACTGGACGGAGCCTTGCAAGTCACCGACTTAAGCAGCTCATCCGGCTCGGCTGAGGAGTAACGAGTACGAACCCAAGTGGATGCAGCTTTAGAGGTTCCATTAGGAGCTAGGTGGGGATGTGACGGAGTAGTAGAGCTTATAAAAGTTAAGGGAAATTGCTGTTTTTTATTAATTAGTTGGACTATGGGAGTTTCTATTCTTGCTTAGATAATGATGGTTGGTTAAATGGTTTAATGTGCACAGGGCAGGTTTATTTATAGCAGTTTGCACCATAATAACACAATTTTTTGTTTGTATGGACTGTAGGACTACCTGCTATTTCAAAGTTTGAAGATGAAATTGGTAAGTTTTGGTGTTAGCTGTTAGCGCATTCTGGTTTCATTGTGCATGTCTCGTTTAATTGTTCGTTACTCATATATTCTGTACGTTGTCTTCTGCATTTGCTTAAGTAACTAGTTGCTTACTTTATACTTCTGTTTACTTTTGTAATTCTTCGTAGTCGTTTTGGTTATTAGCACCCTTTTTATCATTAATAGTATATAGAGGATGTCCTGGAAGGAAATACCGTAGGTCAAAACCAACGTATTTTTTAGAAGTAAAACTCTTCAAGAGTTGTTAAAAACAATTAACATAGGTTTACAACAACTGGGCTCATAATTTTTAAAAAATATGTTGGATCTGATTTGACATATCCTCTCAATAACACCCTGTATATAGCTATCTCTAAGCAATCTTCATCCATATTAATAGTTGTACCGATATGTTAAGTTCCGATTATGTTGTGAAAATTACAAAAATTAAATCGCTAAGTAACTTTTAGGTGACAGTATCTCTACATTTATACCTTTTCAGAAGGAGATGAAACCTCAGTACTTCGAAGTCTTCCCGGTGGCCTTTACTTTCTAGGTACATTTGTCATGCTGATAATTGCAGAGGTGCTTGCTGAAACTTCTCAGTTTATCAAAGGTAAATAAGGTGCTGTTATAAGGTTTAGATCTGTTTGTTGAGGTTTATTGGTTCCTGGCTGAGGTTGAATAATTGACTAGTTATTCTTTGCAGTGTTGTAACAATTTAAAACAAAATGTGCCATTTTGATTTCCGAGCTAACTAGTTGATTTTATTTTAAGCGGGGATTAAGGACCGGGGGTTTAAGTTTGGTGTTTGATAGGTGGTTGTTATTGTTATTATGATTTTATTTATATACATTCATCCCATCGCAATAATATGTACTTAATTGAAACAGAAGCAGGGCTATTGTTGCATTTCGAGTTTTGTTCAAATGTAAAATATGTTGCTGTGATTATTTTTTAAGATTTTGTATGATATTGGTTTTGTTCAATATTTGTACAAAGTCTGTACTGAGAGAAAAAATTAAAATATACATGCAGTTTGTTGTAAATGTATTGATTTTTAAACCTTTTCGTATCCTTCGATTGTTTCCTACCATTTCCTATTTCTAAAGCCATTTCCTTTTTGGTTTATTTTTTAATTGGCGAGATCCCGTAAAAAAGTATGTAAAAAATGAGTTTGTGAAACGTACGTTTTCCTGATATAAAATTTTGAAAGTTGGACGATTCAAGCGATTAAAATAATTAAGGAATTTCAAGCATTAGGTCGCTATCTATGAGTCCAAGTTCGAAGCGAAATGCAGTAGTAATATAGGAACCAACCAGATTCTTGACCATTTTGTAGACTGTCCCATAGGTGTCGCTAGTATCTGTATTTTTAAAGGCAAGAAATTAAATTAGATTAATTTTTAGAATTCGGAAGAAATTCTGTATCGTAATTTTGGAATTTTTGGTAAAATCAATATTTTATTTTTAATCAAGAGCGCGCTGACAAATGTAGCTTATTAATCTACGAGGTTTGGCAGAAAAATAAATTGACTGATTTTCTTTTAACCACGAATTTTATTCTTTTTATACAAATCATAGTTATCCCCTTCAAAGTAGTTCCCTTGGGCAGCTGCACCCGATGGAGGTGTGTTTTCCATTGTTCGTAGCAGTCCTGTAAGGCTTCTGCTGGAATGCCTTTCAACTCGTCGGTTACGTTTTTCTGTATATTATCCAAAGTACGCCCTTTCAAATGATTTTTTGGCCGGGGGACAGGCCCTCCTTATCCATTGGGCTAAATGGGCTATAGCCCTGGGGCGCCAATGATCCAAGGGCGCTGAAGAACTGAGTTTGATTTTTTATTTAATTTAAAACTTCGTTAAACTTTAACAAAAATTTTAGAAATTTCCATGTAAATCAGTAACAACATACGAAATAAGCGAATGATGTTTGCATTTTAAGCATATAAATTTACTAAATGATGAAACACAATCACTATCAAAAGCTGAACTCATTCTAAAAACAATACTTCGCAAATAAAATGCACATTTCCTAATATAACAACAGCGGTACGAATAATATATTGAAGTAGGTATTGCTTGCACCAATTGAAAGATCATTTTCAACTTTGAAAAGAATTAAAAATTAACTTCGATCATCGTTGGGACAATCAATTTTTTTATTTTTTATTGGTTTAATAGTTAATTAACAATCAGAACCAGTTATAATAAATGTTCTATGGGTTAATGTGATGACATTATTGACGTGAGGGGGAGATCCATCCAGCGATGTTATCCCGTTATAATAGAGCTATCCTCCTTTTAGATCACTAGGCCATTTCTTCATTTTTAATCTTCTTGGTGGGGGATCCTGTTGTAGGTTGGATGCAAGAATGTTTGGGTGGGCTTATGTAGTCGCAGAAAGTATTTGTTACTTCTTTTTGTTCGCTCTTCTTCTACTGTTGTCATATCTAGGTCGGTATGCAGTGTCAAGTTGCTGACATACCACGGAGCAGTTGCAAGCATTCTTAGGGTCTTCGACTGTACACGTTGAATGATGTTAACATTGGACTTGCAGGAGCAACCCCAAAGCTCAATGCCATAAGTCCATATGGGCTTTATTATTGCGGGTCAATTTCTTTTCTTTTTTTTAGTATATGAGGTTTCCATGTAAGTCGTTTATTCAAATGAAGACCTAGATAGCGGGTTTCATTTGCTTGAGGGATAGGTATGTTGTTCAGGTACATTGGTGGGCATTCAGTGCGATTTAGAGTAAAGTTAACGTGATTTCTTTTTGTTTCATTTACTTTTATTCGCCATTTATGTAGCCAGGTCTGTAGGGTAGATAAATGGTTTTGTAATTTTAAGGATGCTGTATGATGATTGGTTTGGCTAGAGAGAAGGACAGTGTCATCAGCAAATGTGCCTATGAATGTGTCTACTGTTGTAGGAACATCTGCAGTATACAATATATATAGCAGAGGCCCAAGGACACTTCCTTGAGGCACTCCGGAGCTGATCGGTCGGAGGTCAGAATACTGTTGGCCATATTTTATTTGGAAATAACGATCTGACAAGTACGATCTGAATAGAAGGTAGTACTCACTTGGCATAAACTTCTTGATCTTGTGTAAAAGGCCATCATGCCATACTTTATCAAACGCTTGCTTGATGTCTATAAATACTGCAGGACAATAGGATTTGGAATCAAGAGCCGCGTTGATAATGTTTACAACCCTATGACATTGTTGTACCGTAGAGTGGTACTTCCTGAATCCAAATTGGTGATCTGGTATACAATTTTCGAATATGTCGTTATCATATAATCTTTTGGTTATAAGCTTTTCTAAGAGTTTAGACAATAGTGGCAATAAACTTATTGGCCGGTAAGATGCAACATCCTCAGCAGATGATGAGGTGATAAGGAAATATTTAAGATCTATGCTACTAAATTTTGGGTGTAGAGGACGTAGAGCATGGAAGAAATCACTTCTTTCTGAGAAGTAAAGATTCGATTGTTTGCTGAAGTTTAAAGCAAATCGTAATTACACAGTGGTAGAATGTATTATTTAGTGATTAATCAACGCGTTTATCATCTCAGAAAATTTTCTGGGAAAAGTATTCACCAAAATGGCCATTTCCAAGAATTAAGTTTCCAACTCCTGTTACGGTATGAGTTGCATGTCTACCCAATACGTTGATCGACTACTTTCCGTTTTTATTCTTCTTCTTGTTAATAGGCCATTAGCCTATTTCGTCCAGATTGTCTTTCCAACGTTTACGAGGGCGTCCTGGGCTTCTTTTTCTTTTGGGCTGTAGTATAGCAAATTTGACTAGGTTTTTGTCATGCATTCTCGTTACATGGTGGTCCCATTCTTGTTTTCCTCCTGGTCCACGTTCTACTATCTAGTATTTGACATTCTCTTATCTCATTATCATTTCTAATGTGGCCTAGTCTCGTTTTCCCTACAGTTTTCCTTAGTGTTGACATTTACGTAGCTTCCATCCTTCGTGATGTTTTTGTAGTATCCGATCTGGTTTTGCGTATATTAATATAGGCTTCACTATACTCTTAGGTATATATTTTAACTTTCAACACTTGTGCTTTGTAGATGTAGAAAAGGCATTCGATAATATACAATTACAACACATATTACAAATATTGGGAGATAATACCGTCCCAAATGGCCTAACCTCTTTAATACAAAGAAAATTATGCCAAGATTAAAATTAAAGGAGAACTATCACAGAAATTTCAATATTTAAAGGAATAAGACAAGACGATTCTCTAAGCCCATGTTTGTTTAAACTTGTGATGAATGAAATAATAAGAGGATAAGAAACATAGAATGGGACCAAAAAATAATGTTTATTTGGTATGATAAACCCTCCAAAATACCTCTAAGTACTACAAAACAAGATGTTACCCAATGGAAGGATCTATTTAACAAAAGATGGTTCATTTTCTAGGATGATAATGGCCCGTCATAGCAAAAGTGGTTGAATCATGGGTGGAACCAATAGAATCCATAGGGTGAACTGGTTAACGTAATCGTCAGACCTGAATTATATGGTAAATTTGTGGCAAAGGATATCGAACACCGGTCCCTTCCGTTTCCCAGAAGAATATTATTAAAAGAAAAAGTGAAAATTCCGAATTTTAAAAGTTCAAATTTAAATAATCACATTATTTGTATTATCACCGGTTTGGCCGAGTTGTTAAGGCATTCGACTACAATGCGGACGGCCTCGGGATCAAACCCGAGTCGGATGCTCGCCCAATTACTGAAAATGATTTTTATACGAATGTACTCGTAGAATATATAATCTTTTAAACTTTTGAAAATTATTTAGCATAATAGACTTCTTTTTGGTCTTAAACATCTGTTGTGTTTTTTTGTACATTAATATCATTAAGTACATGTGTTTGTTTGGTATATGCAATGAATGGTTGAAAAATATTTGAAAGAAGTGCGTTTAAACTTCAACTTTGTTTCCTTTTCACTTTAAAAGTGACATTTTAAGGCCACTGCATGTCCTCATCGTCGGTATCATCAAGAGTATTTTCTTCTTTCTTTTGCTTCTTCTTCATGTATTGGAAATTCATTCCGTTGTATTGTCAAAGATTCCTCTATAAAACAAAATAATATATATTAGGTTAAACAAACTGACTTAAGTTATATTTAAATTTAATACAAAATAATAAAATTCTTGAAAAAATATAAAGATATGAGTTATCTGTAATAATGATATGAAGATTGCTTTGATCAGGTTAAATAAGATCATCTGTAAGGAATACTTTGCAGTTTAAGCTTGTCGACTGAAAAGTTACCGAAGGAGCTTAATTCGGCAAACTTAAAACAAAGATAAAGAGAAAGTGCAAAGTACTTTAGGGCGATCGAACACACAAAGGATTTCTGCGTGACATCGAGAACGATTCAAAATTCAAACAGGAGGGTGTCTACAAAAAATCCTAATATTAATCATTAAAACTTCCATTCAACACGCGCCTACAAGAAGCAAGACATATTCATCAGGAGCGGCGCACAGATGCGTCTGTATCCATGGAAACGCGTTATATGCTAAAAGAGGGTGTGATCGCTTTAGAAGGGCTGCCAGTGCTCTTCAAGGGTAGAGCAGACCTTCGGGCGTATTCGGCTCGGTCATAAATCAAAACATAATAGAAGAGGGTGCGCAAGAAGGGAACGTTTTATCTTGGTTCTTGGGTATCGCGGCGGTATTAAATGGGGATGACGAATTGGAGTCGGGAGCGGAATGGAAAGAACTGGACATAATTTGTTTTGCACTTCAGCATGAGGGGCGGTTGCTTGTTTATGGTGATTGCCTTTGATTTACCAACCGAATTTCGATTTATTTTTATTGCAAACCGAAATGGATGCGCCTGATTCTCACGATGATGTTTTGAGGGTTTAAGCCGTTGGATTTTTAGAGAAACGACAAGATTGAATGGAAGACGCTGAGCGTAGGTCAGTTATATTACATCATCAACGGCCTTTCCATTTTCTGCGTGGAAAAGTTGTTGATACAATCGCAGAATGCTTTCAAATTTACTGAAAAGGTGAACTAGACGACTGAACGATGTATCTTAACAGAGAAAAGGGTGTCCTACATCCATGCGTCATATTGTGACACTAGCAATAACTTAATTTACTGCAGATAATTTTTGATGAGAATTCAAGATGTTGTTCGTGTTAATTGAGCATCATGATTGCTTTAGTGGAGTTGTGGTTACTTTTTGTATTGAACCGGATGAAAGAAAAGGAAGTCAGATTTTGTGAGAACATGATTTCACAATACCAAAACAGACAATGGGGTTGAATCATGAATCATGAAATGTTCCTAGGGGAAAATATAAAATATTGTAGGAAGGTCATGACAACTTTAATTGAGTGTGACGTAAAAGATTTCCCAACGCTGATGTATTGTGTTGTAACGCCATGTTAACATCATCATCAACGATGAATCATGGACATAGCTCCAGCATCAGCCCTCAGATAAAGTAATTAAAATTATGAAGCAATTATCAAATATAGTGTAAAACTATATCTTTGATATAAAGCAACTGAGTTCTATGCAGCCATACTTAAGGTTAGTAATTAGTATCCTTGCAAATATTGAGAGCTGGGCTGTTATATATAATGGGACTTCAATTAATGACTAAGAAGTTAGGGGAAGAATAATGGGGAAAATGAAAAGAATGATTTCAAACTGGAGGGCGTGAAAAATATTCACAGTGGCGGAAGATCCAAATTCCTAGGAATTATTATTTTGACTCTCCGATTAAAATCTAAAGCAAATGGTTTACATTGTTGTGGCTGTCCACCTGTACTGGTTGAATCTAAGTAGATTCTGTAATATTACTTTCTTTTGGTTGCTCGGCCAATTTTCAAAAAGCTGTAAATGTTGGACGTGCAGGTTAGCAAAACGAAAGCATGGCGTTCCCTTATCCAAAAAACTTTTAGAATGGTTTATATTATAGGGCCTGACTTTCCTTGTGTTTTAGTGTTTGATTAGCATTTTAATTTTATTTTATCTTGTGCCCTTTTTTCCCAGCGGATTTCCGAAGGGAAACTTACAAGAGAGACATCTCTGCAACGACGTTTTCTCGAATAATCGGTCGGGAGTAGGCAATTTCTCTTGTTATTTTGACATTTCAGTTATCAATTGATTGGTTTTATTAAAAGACTGACCGTTGCTCTGATAAATGATAACGTCACGTCATCGAAATTTACAAACAGTTGACCGGACACGTGATAAACGCGATGTGAAGTTCCTAAACTATTTGAGTTGAGGTAGAATACGATTGTCCCCTGTTCATCCATCATTCATGTAATCACAGAAGTATTTTTCACGTGACACTGATTATTGAGAAAGAATTTAAGGATGAGATAAACGTGGATGGTAGCTTTACTTTACTCTTAAAGTGTGTTTAAAATATTTTTGATTGGTAATTTTGATTCATGCTTGTTATCAAATAGGTATCTCAAGTGGATTAACAGCTATGGTCGTTAGAACTCTTGCTAAATTTGGAGATGTTCTACCCTTGGAAGTGGTTTTGCTCCGTACGTATTGGCTTCAACTTTTTTTACATGGAAAATTCCACTCGGCTGATCTGGAATTATATCTAAAAATCTAAAATGCAAAATTAGGCGATTCAAAAACTATCAAATCAGACGATGTTATTATTTTTGTATCTTCTTTCGTCTTCTTTGCGTTCCATCTCCATTATCGGAGGTTGGAGATCATAAGTTAAGAACCATATGGTATCAACTTGGCATTTATTATTTCGTGAAAACTAATTTTAATTTTATTAATTCATTTCCAAACGACTATTAGGGTTACACCGACAACCTACTGTAAACCTAACAAGATTCATATCTCGAAGTCTTGTGGAAGGTGTATTCTCCACCGCTGGGATTTAAACCTGTGTCAAGCGGTTGAGTTGTTAATCTAATACACCACTGATGCCTCAGTCCTTAGTTGTTTGCTGATTCGTAAAAACATGGTTTTCTTTCATTCATTTTAGTGTTTGATACTACGACAAACCTTTTAAATTTTAGAAATCAAATATTTTGGGAATTCTCACTTTTTGGGAGATACTTTTAATGTATTTTAACCAAATATAAAGATTCTGTATATAGACGAATCTTTAGTTCCTCTATATTTTAATTGGCAAAGCACTGGTGCGTAAAGCTGAAGACCAGTGGTCAAATGCCTGGAGGCGATGATATTTTACCATACTGAATTTTTATAATTAGGTTCGCTTTTTAAATCTTTTTCTGCTTGTTTTAATCGACAGGTGCCAACTACATAAGGACGTCAGGGTCAATTTTCATATAAAAAAACTTGGGGGTGGTGGATTAGTGCTGGAAAATAGCAAAAAACAGAGATGTTTTACACAAATCGAGCCGAGTCGGATTACGATTAAGTAGGCCACAGTTTAATTAGGTACCTACTTACAATTATGGCCCTCTCTCTTTTTATTGTTTTCAAGCAAGATTTAAATAATTCTAGATCATGTATAAAAGTAAAAAAAGCTTAGGGAAATTTTATAATTTTTAACGGGAAGTAGATAGATATTTAGAGGACGAATTAAGGCTATGCGTCTTTGAAAAATTAAAAAAATTCGGGAAAAGTCAAAATTTCCCACAAGAAGTTGTATATCGAAAACCACGCATTTACTATTTATACTTTATTAAAATAAAATTAGAAAATTAGTAAAAATCAATTTGTTGCAAGAATGATTGTAAGTTACGAATACAGCGAAGATTTTTTAAAATTTTCATTAATTATCTTTAGTTACCCTCAAATTCTATTCAAAGAAATCGTTGATTTTGATGTAAATTGAGGACATATAAATCAAAAACTGTTGAAAACCAAGTAAATTTTCAGGAAATGTTAAAGATTATTTGGAAAAATTTTAATCAAACACAGTGAGGATATTTTTTAAACTTAGTTTAATTGTCCTGAGTTGCCCTCATATTCTACCGAGATAAATAGACATGTGTGTTTTGATATAAATTGAAGACAAAAAAATCAAAAATTGTAGAAAATGTTCAGGACATTTTTGAAACTAAGCAGAGAAACGTAGATCAAATTTATAAATGATTCACTGAAATTCTATCTAGGAAAATGATCAGACGGTTTTTATTTTGGTGTAAAGTAAAAGCAAAAAGGATTGAATGTTGTTGAAAATCAAGATTATTTTCAGGCATTTTTGAGAACTATCCAGAAAATCTGAATCAAATACAGTGAGGATAGTTGATTTTCTTTTTAATTGTCCCGGGTTTTCCTGACGTTTCCTCAAATTCTGCCAAAACAAAGAGAGAAATTCTCGAGTTTTCTTGAGTTGCACTGGATTTCTCTTAAACTTTATCTAGAGAGAATAGGCACATGTGTTTTGTATAAATTAAAATCAAACAGAAACGAAAATCAATGATAATTCAGACAATTTCATGGAAATCCGGAGAAATCTTGTATCAACTGTTTTTCTGGAGTTTTCCTGCAATTTTCTTAAATTCTGGCCAAGGTAATCATCAAATACGTGGCTTATTATATAAATTAATGTTGGGGGGAACCTTGAGAAAAAGTCAGAATAATCTGCACAAAATTTTTTTAAATTATCTAAATTTTCTTTGAATTCTGTGCTGAGAGAACAAGAACAAGCGTGTTTTTGTAGAAATCAAAAAAATAATTGCAAATAGGGGCAGTTTTGAAACAACCTTGAGAAACCTTAACCTGCATCAAACAGAGCAAGAATGTTTTTCATATTTTTCAAATTTGTTTTCTTGAAAGTTTCTCACATTTTTGGCAGGTAGATCCTAAGATACATACGTGTGTGTTTGTAAAGATGAAAGTTGAATAGAAACGAAAATTACTGAAAAGTAAATTTACTGGAGTAGTTTTGGAAGTTTTAGTAAATTTTCGGTAAGCCAAGGAAATTTGAATTCGTCATGAACTTAAGCAAATATTTTTGGAATTTGGCACAACTGCAAACTTTTGTTTCCCCACTTTTTTAGGGATTGTCTCAGGTTTCCTGAAGATTTTTAAGTTCCCCTTAGATTTCCGAAAACTTTCTTAAATTACTTAGAAATGAGGTGTTGTTTGGAGATACTTAATAAAGATCGGAGACTGTTCAGCTTGTAATTTTTAAAAATATCTAAACAAATGTTTGACTAATTAAGGAAAAGTTCATTAGAAAAGTCAACATTCTTCCATGCCTTTAAAGAACATTTTGAAGATTTACTTGGAAATTTCTGTCTTAAATTCTCCAGTTGTTTGAAAGTGTTTAAAAGCTTAAAGTAATATTTTATACTAAATAACACATTCGTTTTAAAATCGCAAAGAATTTTCAAGTCGTTTTCTGCTATTTATTCGAAGTGAAAATCTCGCGTCCGAAACTTTCAGAATTCTTATGATTTCCTTATCTTTCCGTATTTTCAAATTTTCTAGTTTTCCCTTTATTGTCCTTTCTGTAAAAAGACTTCTATGCTTTAAAAAATATTGGGGGCTGTTACGTTTTAAAATACTTCCAATGAAATTTCTGGAACTTCTGTAGCAGATGAAACTATTTTAACTTACCCATTTTTGTGTAAAAGTTCGTTAGTTGGTTTTTCTGTTTATTTGTTGGGTGAGATCTAGCTTGTAATTTAAAAGGAATTTGGAAAAATTAAACAGAAACAAATGAAAACATTTCATATTAATGAAAGTTACGAATTTTGTGCTCCAACTTAATTGTTTCCAATATTCCAATTCGTTAGATTTGTTTTGGTTTTCCTAATGTTGTCTGGGTTTAAATCTAAAAATCAGTTACTAATAATAAAATTTCAAAGTTTGTTAGCCCGTGATAGGTTTTAAAATTGCATATTTTTCGAGAAATTTTCAGTATTCCAATTTTTCTCCAAAATAACCTTGAGAACTTTAAGTTTTAAATTTGTCGTAAGGCTTTAATACCACGATTTATTCCGTCCAATTTTCTTTTTTAGTTTTTTTACTTTTAGACGATAAAATCAGACCAAACAAAAACGAACAAAATTAGGGTTGGAGTTTCAATTGCAGACCATTAGGGATTCGAGATTCAGAGGATAAAATTGTCCACTGAAATTTAAATATTTCCTGAACGTTTCCAATTACTATAAGTATTATAAGATCATTATTTCTTTATAAATTAAATTATTAGGCATTCACTACTTTGGGGAAATACTATTAAGTATTTTAATGAATCACTTATAAAAAATCCATATTGACGAGTAAAGCCGAAGGTCGTTGGTTCAAATCCCTGCGGAGGTAATATTTTTTTCTGCATATGGAATTTTCATAATTCATTAAAATACATAAAAAGTAATTATTAATCAAAAATATCGACAGGAAATTGTTACAACATGCAGTTTAGAAGTATATTTTGTATTACATCAATTTAAATTTCTTCAGCATTCCCGAGGTGCTGAAATCGTTATGTTTCAATAGTAACCATAATTTATTAAATTAAATGGTAAGGCAATGTAATGTAATGTTTTATTTATCTGTTTACAGAAATAGGTTATTGAAATTTAAGGACAATTTACCCCAAAACAGAAATTGCCATGACGACCCTAATAAGCTTTATTGGAATTTGTTAAAGAAACTAAAAGTTCCTGAATATTTTTCCTGAAAAAGCAGCAGAAATTTGGCTTTTTGGTTTAATTCTAAATGTGTACCAGTTTTATGTGTAACTTATAGTTGTAAATAAATACCATTTATAACTCAGAGTTTTACTGTTGAAATGTAGCCAGTTACGAAATAATTTGAAGTTATTTTGAAGCTTCCAAATATTAATGTTTCTACAGCTGATTATTTCAGTGAAGAAGTTATTTAAAAATGTGTTTAAGCTGCGTTTATCACGTGACATTCGATCATATTTTTAGAGTGTAGGCTGATGTTATCATTTGTTTAGTGGTTATAACGTGCGAACTTACCACCATAGACAAGTAACAACAATTTTGAAAACCAAGCATATTTTTAAGTAAATTAATGTAGTGCTTACCTCAAATTATTTAAATTTTTAGTTTATAACAGCAGTCAACAAATATTGTATATAACATGGGTGTTCCGTTTAAATGAAAATTTTTAATCAGAAAAAGATTAAACAAATCTGACGTTCAAAGGAAGTCCTGCAAAATTCCAAAAATAGCTAGTTTATATTTTGTAGCCCAACAAAGTGTTCTTTGTAAACGGCTAATAGAACCATTAAAACTAGCATATAAATGGTGAATTTTTTCATATGCTGCTGACATGTATGTTATTACAAATTGATGTATCAACATTGCCCGCTTTGAATTTTCCAGCTTAATTTGATTGGGTGTATATTATCCATAAAAAGTTATGGTTTTATAACGTTGTTGTGTTTAAAATGCGTATCGAAATATGATTACAGACGTTTACTAAATCACTCCAGTCCCTATGTGCTTGTCGATTATACTGGTTTATAATATACGAATGCATATTTGTCGACAGTATTAAAACCACGGGTGATTTTAATTTCATCCCCTGCTACAAATTGCCCAGCAACAGTCTGAGATTTAGTTATTTGAAGTCAGACTCAGATACTTATCAATCACATAAAATTTTTATTATCGAGCTCTTATGAGAAGTTTATGGATTTGTTTTTCTTCCATTTTTCATCTTGAGATAGCTGAGCAAGTACGCCAGTGAAATAAATTCCAATGGACTTTATATCGAACATGCTTGGTATTTTTGCAGAAATTCAATTTGTGTACGTGTCTATTTTAGTTAATATTTCTTTATTTCTCATGCTAGTCTGGCATTTTATATCGAAATACATTTTTTTAAATTTTTAATGGAGATATAGCTCTAAATAATATTACTGTGAGTTTATTTTATTTAACAATGGAGGTTTTTGCTTTAACTTTTTTGCCGTCTGATTAAATAGTTTTTGTACAAGTATAAAAGTAGGCTATAAAAACTTTTCCCGTATAATGAAAAGGTTAAGTTAGAAAACATCCGGCAAATTATATTCAAAAACATGTTATTCAATTTTCCGTAGAGAATTCAAAAGCTGTTAAATTTTTAATGAAATTTGAACAAAAAACTTTTTAGTATGGGTGTTCTCTGAATATACAGGGTGGCTCTAAAATGGTGGAAAATAAGCACAGTACGTTAGCGCCTTACAATTATGATACTTACTTACTTACTTAATTCAATGCCTTTTGTAGCATTAAGTGTAAGACTTTGTGGGCGCTGGGCTGTGGTTTTATGTGTTTGGTTTGTTGTCCTTGTCGCAAGAACTCTGCCATTGTTTTCTATTCTGGGCCTTTCTTCTAACATCAATCCAATTCATACTCCTTTCAGCTACTGCAATTTTCACTTCTTCTACCCTTCTCTTCTTTAGCTTTCCTATTTTTTCCAATTATTGCTCTTGCTTCATAGACCCTCTTTGTTGTTCTATTGTCCGCCATTCGGAATATATACTCAAGCTATCTTAGTTGTCTTTCTTGGATTATTGACACCACTGTTTTTGTATTTAATTGTTTTCTGTCTGTAAATGTGTCAGAATATCGCTTGCCTTGTTCATTTTTCTTCCTATCCCTGTTCTTTTTCCTTTTTCATTACTTATTTCTTTGAGCGCTCTTGACTGATATGCTTGGACTTTGCCTATTAAGACAGGAGAAGATCTAGGTACAAGGGTTAGAGGGTTAAGAGTTACCAAGCCAAAGGTGTTAGTAATTTAACATGTCGGACTGTTTGCTCAATAATTTTCTCTTCCATCATCAACTTTCAACGTTTTGAATGTTTTGCTATCGCTTCGTTTTAGCCTTTTCTGTTGCTATTTTCATATTATATTGTTTGGCTGTTCTGTTCAGTCGAAAAAGCATTTGTTGAAGATTATCTTCACTGTCTGCCGTCAACGCTACGTCGTCCGCAGAAAAAGCTAATGTTGTATCCCATTCCATACCACAAGGTTGTTTCTTTTACGATATTTATGATTCCATCCATGACAGTGTTGAATAGTCTTGGGCTCAAACTATCCCCATGTCTTATGCCTACTGCTACGAGAATCTCTTCTGTTAGTTCGCTATTCGTTTCTATTTTATTATTATTTTTGATTCTTGCATTTTTCAGTTTTAGATAAAACTCAGTTTCAGTTTGGTTGGTAAATCGTTTTATGTAAAACTAAATTCGTATAAACAAACATAAAAACTACCATCTTATTTACTCTTACCTTTCTCAATTTTCTTGTTTTCATTATTTTTGGTGTTATTATCCAGAATTGCCGTTTTCGTTCACAGCACAGTTTGTTTGCATCGCTTTCTTGTGTTGAATATTGATTTGTAAGGATTTATTTTAATTTTCATTTTTGTGTCTTAGATTAGTGCTGTAGTTTGTAAAGCCTTGGCATATCCAAACATAGTTTACTAAGATGCTGTTATGTGGCAAAACTTGAAAATCTTTGCCTTCAAGCTTGAAGTACAAGTTTACAGTCTGAGAACAAACAGACTGAAACATCTCCACTTTGTTATTACTGCTTTGTTAATTTAAACTATAAAGTTTGTTTACTATTACCTACTTGTTAGTAACTCATTTTATATTGAAATTAAAACTATAATAATAAGTCTCAGTATTCTCTTGATGTTACCCCACCAATTTATTTCAATGTTCTACGGTTAGTGTTTCTTATTTACGATGCCAAGTCGCTTAAAAATGTCGCTTTGACTCATTCGTAGGATAAGGTAAAAAAGACTGTGTTTTGTTAACAATAAATTCTAATATTTTGTAAAATAGCCGAAGTAACTACAATTACCAAATCACGAAAATCATTAAATAAAATGTCATTATATCGAAGCTTGTTCCTTCTAGTCACAGGATAAGTTTTTGAAACACTTATAAAATCAAAGCAAGTCGTCGAAAGCAATTAATTTTCTATACAAACTATACTTTACGTGGTCGCTAAAAGCAGGACAATTTTGTATCGTCCCAATTTTGGACGGAGAGGTTTGTATCTCTTCTATGGCAATTTTTGCTTTTTACCCAAATTTAACTCCCCTAAAATGTTGGTTTAGAAGCGATCGTTTCCTTTGCTTCTTTATTAGTACGGCTCTGGTATTTTAGATAGGAATATACAACTAATCGGTTGCCCAGACAGTCATCTTAGGCAACTAAATAAAAAGAGTTTGTTCTACGATTGTTTAGGCTTTTAAAGAAGTATAGCATTATGAATTAATAATTAAAACAGGAAAATCCGCGTCGGTTTTCCCAGTCTCCATCCTTCATGTTCCTCTCGGACCTTGATTTTGTGATTCCTCTCAACCAGGCGTCTTCTTCGTTTCCTTCGTTCGTATGGTTTCCAATACATCATGGTTCGTGATAGTCTCTATCCTTGCATTCTTTGTACGTGTCCGTACTACACTAATCGTTTTGATTTAATTTCGCATGGTCTTTGGTATGTTTATTATTTCGCGAATTCTTTCATCTGTCACCCTTTAAATCTCCATTTTCCCGCAGTACTTCTCAGACAATTCATTTCTGTAGCTATTAACTTCTTTTCATCTCTGATATTCATTTGTCAGACTTCGCTTATATGGTTCTAAAGACGGTATTGCATATAAGTCTCTTATTTCTTTTGGTTATATATATTTTTGCTCCATAAGATTGAGTTTAGCATACTTGTTGTTGCTCTACCTTTATTAATTCGATCTTATATTGTTTCCGAGCTTTTTCTACTGTGGTGTAGTTTCATTTTTAGTTAGTCGTATGCTTCGCATACCTTTATCACGTCTCCATCGCCCAATACCAGGTCTTTATTGTTTTCTCCATTGCACATGTAAATACTTCGTCTTTTGCATATTTATATTCAATCCCATGTTCTGGTATTGTTTTTTAGTGGTACGCTGTCGTACACCTTGGTTATATCAATAAATTCCACATGCACTTTCCGATCTATTGCTCTTCTTTTCTCTATCAGTTGTGTTAAGCAAAATACATTATCTATCGTAGAACGCCCTGCTTGTTCTTCACTTTCATATGTTTCATATTTTTTATCTACGTATTAGTTGCGTCAGGATTTTTCCGTAGATTCTGCTCAATTGTGCTAGTGATTACTATGCCTCTATAATTTTTAGATTGGTCCTTTGGTCCCTTTTTATAGATTAAAAAAAAACAATCCATAATGTTTTCCAATCTTCTGGAAGGTTTTCTCTATTTAAGAATTTGTTGATGAGCATATGATGGTTAGCATATTTAAGAACTTTGCTAATGGGTCCTTTATCAGTTCCACATATACATTTGCTGATCTGGGCGAGGTTCCATTTTTCATCTTTCTGATTGCTTTTAAAACTTCCTCAGGTTTGATTTATATCTCCTCTTCTTATATTGTGTACATGTTGTTCACATTTTCCTTATATTCTGCTCTATTTTCTTGCAGTCTAATTCCTTATAGTTATCTATGGCTGTTATATTCAGAAAGTGTCTTTCACTAGTTTGTTTTCGTAGTGTTTTTAGCATTTTCCATGTTTCTCTGGATTTCTTTTCCCCTATGTATCTATTCCCTTCTTAACAATTTTTCTCTCATTGTTCATTCTTAGCCTTTAATATTTGTCTTCTAAACTTTGCTTGGGCTTCCTGATATCGTATTCTATCTTCTAGTCTTTGTGTGTTTTATCCACTTTTCCTACGGTTTTTGTTATGTTTGTTCCATGTCTCTCAATTTTTCATTCTAGCAGTGCTCCTAATTTCTTGTACTTACTTTATTCGTTTCCAAAGTTTCACTGGCCGCTATGTGTATAGCTTCTGCTTTATGCAGTTCCTTTGCAGGTTCGTTAACTATTCTTTCTTCTAGAATATTATCTAATCTTCTTTTACACTTTCTTGCCTTATGCTTTTCGAGTCATACTGTATTATATTTGCTTTCTCGGTTAAACCATACTTCTGTAAACCCTTACATCCTCTATTCTTAACTTCATTTTTTGTTTCATAATCACATTATTGAATAACGTTGCCGAGTTTCTTCGTGCCAAGTGAATTTATGTTCGGGCTTGTGGGGGAATCATCTATTCATAATATTCAATTCATGTCTATCAGTCTCTGGCCATTATTATTCAGTTGTTCTTCTCCATATATTCCAACCACTACATGCTGCTGCCGCTTTCCCGTTCTCGCATTAATATCTTTTAGTATAATGATTTCTCGATTGTTATCCATATTTGATAGTGGTTAGTTAAATGTTTCTTGAAATTTATCTTTTTCTTCTATGTTGTCGTCTTCGTTTGGTGATATACTCCGATTATTGCTAGTCTATGTCCAAGGTAATTTATACTTGCGATAATTATCTATTAGGTATCCTTTAGGTTTCTCATGAGTAGGGATACACCCCTCGTTTTGCTCTTCCTTGTTTTGATTGCCACTGTAGATATGGATATACTTTCCCATCCTTTCCAATCCGATTCCTTATTCATCTTTCGAATGTTTCTTTAACCTCTTCCATTTTTTCCTCTCAAAGACTGCACATTCCATGTACCTATATTCATAATCCTTTTTCTTCGCCTTAATCGTTGTCTATTCGATCCATTCTGTTTCCGAGACTTGGTACTGGAGTTTTTAGCATGTTTCAAGTTTGACAGGCATTGGGGTGCTGGCCCAAGTTTCTAACCCCAAACCTGGAGGACCAGGTGCTTTTACATCGAGGTGTCCATTCCCTAGACTAATTGTTTGCCACGGCTATTAGAGAACAGTCTTCCCGGCTGCTTTTTGGTTCTTCCACCCGATCGGTTGTCACCTGTAACCCCAGTCAGATGAGACCTGCTTTTTAACGAGGTATTAGGTCTCTATCCCCCCTCCTTTCTCATCCTGGCTTAGAACAGGCAAAGTAGTGACGTAGGCAGCTGGAATTGAACTAAATAAGAAAAACTTGTTAATTTCAATTTTACTAATAAAATGTTTGAATAACCACTAACAAAATTCCAAACTTAGGGAATTAATAGGGACGAACCTCTATGTGAAATTAGGGCAAAAGCGCAACAAAGCAAACAGATTAAATTAACTAAACATAGAATGGGAGCAAATGCATTAGGTAAGCTAAAAAAGTCGTAGCTACTGTAATGGTTACATGAACAAATATTAAAGCAGATTAGAGTTTACACGCGTATGTTCAAATCTGAAGTTTGCGAAACAAAACTGCAGGTATCAGGTAACATCTAAGAATCTCGACAGCACAACACACAAAGCACTAGGATAGACTTCAGATAGATGATAAAGAGTTAGTACTGAAATTTTTTGTTAGCACTTGCTTAGAATGTAAACTCTAAGAAAGTACACCTTTTGGGTGTGATAAACGTGACGGTTAAAATCGGGGCAAAGTAATTCCGCAATAAACAAGTGCAAACAATGTTAAACATCTTAGAACATAGCAAAATCCGTGAGAACTTAATTAATAAAGTCTTCGAGTTTAATATTAGTCTTAAATAGCTAGAGTGCGAAAATTAATGAAGGAATAAAAACCAGTCTTTGAACAGCGATAAAATATTTTAAACAGACAATACACAAGTTTTTAGAAGTTTTTCAAATTCGAACCTTTCATTATTACCTACTATAATATGACTTATATTGTAACAATCTTTTCTGCGTGTAGCGTTTCATTATTTTATTATTAAAATGACGATCTCCTTCTAGTATAATTAATAATTAAGACTTACAACCGAATCATGTATAGCAAAACCAATGCTGAGCTGATTAAATCATATTAAAAAAAAAAAAAAGAAGGCTTTTCAATCTGGTAATAAGCCGTAGGAAATCCATAATTTTAAATTCTGAAAACCTTGAAGAGTCTCATGTTGTCGTCTATTGTTATTTTTTCACTAATTTTCTTATTTTCTTTCTGATTGTTTTAGTGATGAAGTAAATGCAGTGCCCTTTTTTCATACCAACCTCGCACTTCTACATTCTTACTACCTCTACTTTAAGGATATGCATTTGATTTTTTAATAAATTTTTGAATTTATCTTCGTCAGAATAAGTTTGATCTTGGCCACCTTTTGATTCAAACCCTTCCGAAACTGCTTCTGTTATTGCTTTTTTTATTCGATTCCGTCACATTTCCAAATGCAAATTTAAACCATTTCTAACGCAACAACTCGAAAATATCATTATCTTCCTATTTTTAAGTTAATTTACACATTGTTTCATCACACATAAACGGAAATGATATCCACACAAAACATCATAAATTTTTATTATATTTTAGTAACATTTATAATCTTTGCTTTTCTAAATTTGCTTTCACAGGTAAAAGGAATGAAATCGGCATTGTTATATGCAAGTATTTATAGGTAAGCAAGTAGGTTTTGGGTTGTTTGAGCCCATTTTTAAATTTATTTGCACCTCTGAATTACACACCAGCGTAGGAGGTATTGATTTCGTAAAAACTATCTATTTCGAGATTTTGAGGAAGTAGGTGTTAGGTTTAGCTTATACTTTATCCGTTTTATTAAACTTTAGTTGTTTAGTTCAAATTATTAAAAACCTATATAAACAAGCTTTATCATTATATAGTTAAGAAGCTGTCCTAGTCTTCTTAAGTTAATTTTTAATACATTTTTAACAAACGTAGGCATACTCATTCAAATCCTCCAGCATTTGTAAATCGCTAATAATAAAACTTTAAAAATCAATCGGCAAGGGACTTTGCCGCAGCATATGTAGGGGAGAATCGGCCCTTTGATTTTAAATGGGAAATAACTCTTCTGATGGTTTGCTATTGACGCAACACCCTTTAAAAACCAACCAAGTTAAATCAATATGTGGCAAGTTATGATATCATCTCGAAATAGTATTGGCAAGTGATCAAAATTGCATGCTGAGATTAAAAAGTTTCGCCACCAAAAATACTATAATTTCGCCACAGATATAATAGAGAAACTATTTAAATTAATTTTTGTCGAAATTCATTAAAATTAATCATCGCCAAACTTCTACAGAATTATAAATAAAGAAAACTTTAGTTCTTTTAAGTCAATATTAAATATTATCTTAAAAAGCTTGTGAACATTAACAAATAAAAAAAAAGGTAAAATTATAAGAATAAAATCCAATTTTAGTTGAATTAGAGGTGCTTTGTAAGAGGTTCCTCACCCTTGAATTAACGGTACTCAGTGCAAAAATACTAAATTTGCTCGGTTTTAATAAATGACTGTAAAGCACGAACATGAAACTAAAAGCTAATATCATGAAAACCTACAGTTTGTAATGTTGGGTAGCTAATAGAAAATTTTAATTAAAACCATTAGATGAAAGGGAGACGATGCTTTCAGTTTTGAGAAATGGTTTTGTTAATGTTTATAGAAAAGATAACAATCATTAAAATAGCCATAAAGGTAATTAAGATACCTTACCTTACCACAAGAAACGACCTACTTATTGTTGTCATACTATGCTAAATAAAATAATAAATATGCTTAATAATAAAACTAATATTTTAAAAGTGTAGCTGGGAGGCCTTTAATGTCAAATATTTAAATGCGCATTACATGGTGTCCCCGAAATATCAGCGGAATTCTTTCGTACAAAAGAAATTATTAAACACAATCTAATTGTCATTGCTTGTAGTTGCGTAGCAAGAATGAACAGTTGGCAAGATATTAAAAACGAAAGCGTTAAAGGACGGTAATGCAATACGAAGCTGATAACATTTACAAAGTTGTTTTAGAAATAAGGTAAGTTAATAAATAACTTGGAAACCCCCAAACACAATGCAAAATAGTTTTAATATTTTTTGCTTACAATTGGAACCAGGGTAAATTATAGTAAACAACAAAAGTCGATAATAGATTGTTTCCTAGTAAGTCATGAAACGCGGTATAAGAGACGTGAAAGTGAAACGTGGACCTGAAATAGAGAGTAGCCACCATTTAGTTGTGTTGACGATTAACGCTGAAATTCAACAATAAAAAAGAAGAAACATACAAACAAACAAGAAAAGATTAGGAACCACAAGCTAAAAATAGAAGAGTTAAGGGAAATACGCCAAAACAATATAGAGAAGAAACTAAAAGGAGCACAAAAGGGATTAGGAATAGAAGCAAATTGGAAACATTTAAAACAGAATATTTTAGAAGCTACCATGGAATAGCGAAAATACGAAATAAAGATAAGAAGATAACACCATGGTGGACATCAGAAACCAATGCAAAAATGAAAGAAAAGAAGGACAAGTAGTGGCGAAAATACCTTCAAACCACAGACAGAGATGATTATAACACATACAAGATTGCTAGAACTGAAGTTAAAAACATGGTAAAAAATGCAAAAGTAGAAGCTGAGAGAGAATCTGGAGATTGAAAATGAAGGAAAGCTACGCAGAAGTTCAAAAATTATTCGACGGCACATTAAAAAGACTAAGAGAAAAAAAGGCACCCACACTAAAAGGCATAACAGATAAACAAGGAAATTTGTTAACTAAAGAACAAGCAATATTTTCACAAATTGTTAGAGGCAATGGCAAACCACTGAGGTATTTCTGCCTAGTAAGTCTTCTCTGGAGTAGAAGTGCAAGAACTTCCATGGTTCGGAGTCCACGTTAAGCTATAGGTCGCCTATGTCTGTAGACTACTTGACACGCACACTACAGACATTTGGAGAGAAGACTGGCAACCCCCTGTAAAGGGCATGCCACTCCAAGAAGAAGTACATCGTGGCCATTGACGAATAAACATAGATCCACAAGGTTACCAACACGGCAATAGAGTTCGTAGGAAGATTGAAGGTAAAACGAGGAGAGATAAAATTCGAAATGGAGTATTCGGCGGTGGAAAATTAGGCGAGCCGTTAATATTTGTAAAGACCACATTTCTCTTGTTCTTGTTAAAAAAGTGTGGTTTTCACCCCTCCCCCTCGCCAACGAATTTGACAGATAAAGAATGATAAAAAGGCGGGAGAAGATCAGGCTGAACGCGCAGTGAAAATCATAAAAGATCTCGTTGCTAAAACTCCTTCTATGATAAAGCAAGTTCACCTAGCTGCATATATCTACCACTACCATTTCAACCCTTCAACTCCTATAATATGTAATAATACGTCTTTATGCCAAAAGATAAGATAATCTCGTAAATAGTTTTCAAAGACTAGCTGAAGTAAGAAAATTCATTGATTTTTGATCTTAAAGAACAAAATGTAAAGTCAAAAACTGACACTTTAGACACTAAATGCTCGTGGATAATAACAGACAAGTTAAGGAAATACGACAAGTTAAACGGTTAAGTAGAAAAAGAACAAAAGGAAAAAGGTAGGACTAACTTGAAATGAAGCATTATAGATGGCGCTGAACAGGAACATCTGGAGGAATTAGACCAACATTTTTCAGTAAAAGCAGTATAATTATACTGCCCTTTGGTAAAAGTAAAACTATCTTGATAGTGCCAACGGATAGAACAGGACCGGACTTTGGGTTCGTTTTTAAATAAATTGCTTCTCATTTATAAGGCTTACGCCTCTCATGCAGACATCTCGAGTTCGATTCCGACACCTGTGAGATCCTCATCAGAATTACAGCAGCCCAAGCTTCAGAGGGTGCCGTTAAGCCTACAGTTCTGGTTGTCATATCAACATTAGTGGCAACTGTCAACCTTTTAATGCTGTTTCGATAGGTAAAATTATATTCCTGCCCATTATACCAGTCAAGAGAGCTAAAAAAAGTAAGTCATAAAAAACAGAAAGAAAGAACAAATGTAGACATTTACGGATAATGATGAAAGAAGAACTTAGCAAGATAGCGTCTCTGAACTCACGTAATGAAGCATCGCAGATGGCACTGAGCAGGAAGATTTGAGAGAATTTTTCAATAAAAGCTACTTGATACATATGGGCAGAACAAAACCGGACTAGGTCTTCGTTTTTTAATTAATTGCCACGCCTGCACAAGGCATACGACGTCTCTGATGCGGACAGCTCGGGTTCGATTCCCGAGACCGATGAAATCCTCATCAGAATTACAGTAACCCGAGCTTCAAAGAGCACGTTTCGGTTGTTACATCAACACTTGTGACTGTAACTGTTAATCCTTTAACGCTTGCTTGTATGTATTTTCCTTTTTCTATGGGCAAAGTTATATTCCTGTTGATCATACCAATCAAGAGTGTCCATAGAAATGTATGTATTATCTGTAATCTCTTATACCTTTCGGTGTCGAGGATCGTGCGTTAACGTATGAGGCTCTACGCATGCAATGTACAACCCGGCCCGGTCTTTGCGAGTTACGAAGTTTTTTTTACAAATTTATTTTCTCCCATGTTCCATTACAGTGCTTGCAATACTACACGGTTTTATAAAGATGTCTCTTTAATTATTAATTATTAACATATTTATTGCTATCACAATAATTAACAATACTTCCTAATTCCTCTTAGTATCGAGTATCCCTTTTAAATTAATTGTAATGAAAACATGATTGGCGCTATGCACATTTAGACGCAATAAGTTCTTGATAACAATAAAAGGAAATTGCATTATAAATTAACATCATAAAACGACGACAATAGTCGTGATTAAATTAGTTTAGTCTATTAACCTATTTTGTTAATAATGAACTTGTACAGTAAATCATCGTTAGAAAACTAAATTATAGTAAATTATTGTGGATATTTTTCCCAACTTAAATCTATTTAGTTTGATAAGTTCGACCTTCATCTTTCCGGCGAAGTTTTTATAGGGTATTGCTAATCATGAATAGCAATTAGTTTATCAGTGCTAGTCAATTTTGAGTGAAAAAGTTGTAAGTGGAAAAAGGGCCTTGAAATCGGAATAAGCCGAAGGTACGGCCGATTTCCAATTAAAAAGGTCGGAGCACGCGTGCTGAGAGAATCCGCCTCGCAGCATCGCACGTTCTTCGTAGCAGCAGCAGTAGTGACCGTCGCGATCGTGGTGTGCGGTGGCGTTTGTTGTTCCCGACGTCACTTCCCGTCGAGACGCCGAGCGTCGCTGTCGTGTACCACAATACGGCCGTCGATGAATACGGCCACCCCGTGATGTGTTGACAATGCCATTGTGATTGTTTGGTTAGGTTTTGTTATTGGAAAGAATGGGCTTATTTTGAGCAGCCCTTCGCTTTCATTGTCGCCGAAATACATTGTACTTAGGTATTGTTCAAGCTTTTTTTTATCGCCTCGTGCATTTATTTACTCCCGCCGTTCGATGAACGCAACGAGCCACAATGTGCAATTGAATATTTTGTTATAGTCCATTGTAATTTTTTTCTTCTATTCTGAATTGGATGGAAAATTAGGTAGGCTTTGTTGATATTTCCTTTATTGTGTTCGATACATTCTTTTCTACAAAATTAACTTTATTTGAGTCTATAGAAAATTTGGTAGCACGAACCCGGGTTATTTAATCTTTTTTTGGTGTGAAAACTATTTGCAAAAGTTAAACAGATGAAAATACGCCGGCACATTAATAAAATAAAATATTCGGCGAATTATTATGTGTCATGTAAGTAAAGAAGCTTGGAATTTTTGTAAAGAAAATTAAGGGATGTCTGTGCTAAGTTTCGCGTGTGTGGATAAAGATAATTTGAAATTTATGATAACCATTTTCTGAATTACCTTATCGAATTTCTTGCGTAGAGCGCCTTGTTTAAAAGTTTAAATTTTATGTTATTACTAAACACGAAACACAAATCAAATTTGTTGTCGCTCGTAAAAAAACGGAAAACGTAAAAAATCGAAAGTGTCCATAAATTTCCGAAAAGTTAATATTATCATCCCTTTCCAGAACTGGAGTGAAGTTTTATATTTTTTATAGAAATTATTGTTAAAATTACTCAAACGGCAAGCCTGGGTAAGTTTTGCTAGTTCGCTTTTGATGTGCTTTCTGACTAAGTCCAGAATACAATTTTTAAAAATTATCAACTGGAGAACCAATTCTTCTTTAGCAAAACCGTTTTGAATTAAAGCTGCAATTAAATTTCACGTGCTTTGCAAAAGCCGATGTAATGGACAATCATTTAGTTTTTTAACACCTTTCATTATAAATGAAATTCAGTTCTGAAGTATTCTGGAGGAATATTTTAAAAGTTTAACCCCATTTTATTTTATGAGAACATTAAAATAAAATTGGGAAAGGTAGGAAAAGCGAATTGAAAAATTTAAATCGAAAATTTAATGAATGTCAATCAATTTTTGAAATTTTAATAAACCATTATTTGATGATTATTTGATGATGAATGCTTATTACTTTTCAAATAAAAGAATCAAAATAAAGGTTTTCGGCTGTTTTTGTTAAAGACAGCAATTTAATAGTTTTTTCAAAATGTATGTAGCTGTTATAATATTCAGTTTTAACCATTTTCGATAACATTTTTGTTCCTTTTTCTTTTTTACAAAAGGGTATAAAAATTCAATTTTTTAATAATTAGTACGTTTGATGAGTTTTGTGCATTCAGTAGAATCGCTTCAAGTTTTAAAAATGTCGTCTTTGGCTTAATTCGGTGACTTCCTATAATGTGTTTTAATAAAGAAAATAGGTAATACATCTTTAAATTTGTTGTATTTGCCACTTAAAGCGAAATGCAAACTTTTCAGTTTCAAAATTTCTGTTTTAATAATAAAGTTTCACTTTATTGTTGTAATTCAATGCCTTAATTTATTTTTATCCAACTTGGATCCCTTGCAAATATATTTTTAAATGGCGGTGAATTTTGGATTATTACAAAAACGTTTAAATTTTGATTTTGAACGTTATTAAAGCTAACCATGCAAATGTATTTTTGTTTCATCGTTAAGTTAATCATTAACACTGTACTGATAAACAGCTATTAAAATTAGTAATATTTTTGTTTAAATTAAACTCATTTAATTTTGAACGCTGTTTAGTAAGACTCCAACAATTTCCAATAATTCTAACAATTTAGCAAATTATGTTAAATTTATTTTGACATTTTGTTTAAAGTTTGAACACGAATTTGGCATAATTTAGGAAATTACTCCTCAATCCCAAAAACGCTGTTTATTTAATTTATTTCTAATATTAGTTTAAGGTAAAGATCGGAAATTTAAGTAAAATTTGGTAGTTTTATTAGGTTTCAAACTTATCCCTTGAAAATCTAAGGAAATTGCAGAATTTTCTTAACAGTGATGTACTTACTAACAGCTTATAGAACCAATTATTTGACTGTATCAAGAATTTTATAAATAAAATAATCAATATATAAAAATAGAAAATATTCAATTGTACGAATTCATCAAAACACGGGAAAAATTAGGCGTAGAACGTAGATTCGCTTACACTGTAATTTGGTAGTGTAGGGCAAGGTTCCCATCATTCTGGAAACTTTGAAAAAATTTTTAAAGTCAGTAGAATCACCTCCTGCAGGTGAGCACTAAGTAAATATTCGGTAAAAGGGTGTCTCTATACCGACAAACTTTTCTACAAGGCATTTTCAGACAAAATTAAAGCAGTTTGATTTGATTTACCTCGTTAAAAAATTGCACCTCTACGGAGATGTGGCCAAACAAAATTTGTTCTAAAATTTCAAGAATAATGCTGTCAGTTTGATGTATGTTTTGTATAAAGTAAAACTGGCGTTCTTCTATTTACTAGTAGTAAATTAGATCGTGGCACTTCATTAAATTTTTTACTTTTTATTTTTTATTGGGGTTTTCGCCACCAGTTGCTAAAATATAGTTAATTTAATGTGGCATTCTAGGAAAGCTAAACAGAGCCTTTGCACAACTTCAAATTACATTTCATACTTTAGTATTTTTCCAAGTATCTCGCACGTCTACCGTCGTTCCCTCACTCACCCGATACACGCCGGACCCCATCTGAACATCGCTCGTCTGTTATAATTCCCACATTAACAAACTAATAACTCTTGCACGTGACGTTTCGGAGACAAGCTATCTCCATTTTGAAACAAATCAAAAAGCTGTAAAACGAGAAAAATTTTGTAATTTTATATGACATACAAAACCATAAACTCAATTAACAAATATAAAATATCAAACCCGCCACTATAAGCCTTTTGAAAATATTTTAAGAAAATTTTCTACTGATAATGTTTTTGGCTACTGTTTAGTTTTTGCTTATTTACTGGAGCACCGTAGGATTTAACAAAAAAGGGCAAGAGACACAAACGATTTATTATTGAATTTTACACAAACGTATGTGCTTGAATTTAGGTTATTTGTACACATAAAATTTTTCCAAGGTGTTAATTTTACCCCCAACTCTCAACAGCCTTTCAATAGCGAGTTATTTTTAGTGTTCCGCCAAAATGGGACCTTTGATTACTAAAGTGCCGCGAATGCTTTCTTCATATCCTTTATACTTTTCAAATTCTTGTTTAAATTTTAGAGCAAACTTTGATTGGCAGCATCTCTGCAAAGGTGTATTTTTTGATGTAAGTAGGTGAAACCTTGTAGAAGTTTGTAGGTGTAATTGAGAGACGCCTTCTATGGAGCTCGTGAAGTAATGGATTGAGAGTCTGCTTTGCAACAGGCTTACACACGGTTCAAATCTCGCCGGTTGAGTGAATCCTGTTAGTTGAGTGAACTTTAGGTTGGTCATATGACCGTTGTGGCCAGTTCCATAAATTCAGTAAAACATAATTTGACAGTCTAGTAGGAATTTGATTAATAAGGTCTCTTTTCCCATCTGGCTATAATCTTCACAGCCGTGAAGGTTCTGGAAGCCACAAACTGTTAAAAATTCTCAAAAAGTATGGAATTGATTTGATCTTCCTCGATTTTTTGCTCTCGTCGGTTGGTAAATAAAAAATAGACCGCAAATCAACCTTCATCTGTCCATTGTTAGACGCAGATGTTACCTTTTCTTCTCATTTAATTTCTGTTTTGTGTCTGTCTATACCAATATTTTCGGCCAGTTTTCTGATGTCGTCCACATTTCTCATATTCTTTCTGTTCTTGGTCTTCAGTCTGTCACTTTTTTGGCCCATCTTTTATCTCCCGTTCTCATAAGTATCAAGCCCAAAATCTTTTATGTTTCGTGATGCGTACACCACAAATTGCGGCTGTTTTTTTTGTGGAAATATATTCTGCTTCGTCTTCTTCAACTTTCATCTGTCCATTGTTAGATGTAGATCTTCTCTTTTCTTCGCATGTCATTTCAGTTATTGTGTCTCTCTATCTCAATATCTCCGGCCACTTTTCTGATGTTGTCCACATTTCTCCTATTCTTCCTTTTCCTCGCCTCCAATCTATCATTCTTTTGGGCCATCTTTCATCTCCTGTTCTCAAATTATTTATGTTTCGTGATGCGTCATATTCTCCTTGTTATATAATTTTCTTGTTATTCAACGTTATTTCCAGAATTTTGCATTCCATGGCAGTTTGTGTTTTTCTTCTTTTAGTAAACATTGTTTCTATCCCATAGTTAAACACACCGGTCAGAGGCTTTGGCCTTTTATTTTCTTATTAATAATTTTGAACCCAAAATATGACCTACCAAATGCTACTCAACCCCATCTTTTCTTTTTCATCTTCCTTCTTCCTCTTATGACTGAAACTTAGGCCAATGTCCTGTTAATAACTCGTAAGTTGGACAGCTAACCTTACCCATCGATAGAAGTGAAGAGGATCGCCCTCAGTGTTGCGGTTAACGGTTATCGAAGGTGTTAGTATGGTAACCGTAACCGGCAGCTTATAGCATGCTCTCCGAAGCACCAAAAAACGTATGACCTTCTAAAATTCCGGCGGGGTAACGCTGATCTCTGGAATGGAACCCAAAATGCCTACGTGAGAGACCGAGGGCCTTTTACACTGACTATCCGCTCCAATTTTTCATCTTTCTGGTTTTCATATTTTAACTTAAACTTGTTGTATTAACATAGTTTTCAATTCTGTTGTGTCTTTGACTATCACCACAACATTCTCAGCACACCTGAGATGATTTATTTATGTTCGATCGATGTTTATCCCGTTTTCTTGCCAAGCCAGGTTTTCAAATATGTCTTCCAAGACCAGGTTAAACAGTTTAAGCAAAATGCAAACAACTGATTGATTGATTGATTGATTGATTGTCGGCAGGTTTTCCACTAGGTTGCTAGCCTAGTATATATACTTCGACTCTATGGTCTCTTGTACACCGCTTTTCTATCTCTGTCAAGGTAGTCTCGTGCCCTTAATAATGTTACTTACGAGGTTTTCGTGGGTGAGAGCTATTCCACCCGAATAGTTGGTGTCTTCTACGGTAAAGCGCAGGATAGTCAAAGATTATGTGCCTTATCTTCTTCGCATAGTCTACACTACAGAGTGTATCTTCTCTTTATACACCTGTTTTTGGTACATGTCTTCTCAGGTTGCAGTGGCCTGTAACAAGTCCCACAAATCTTCTGATGCAAAAAACCTCTTTTTCACTCTAAATTCTTCGGTAGGTCACTTTTTATCAATCATTTGCCTTACTTAAATCATGGAGCATGCTTAAATACCAACCGAATTGAGAGTATTCCAGTTGTTCTAATAAATAATATTGAAAATAGACTTATAAGATTCATTTAGGAGATAAGTAATGAAAATCTTTTTCGGCACTAAGAACTCTAGAAAATCACCGAATTTGATTTCCTGAACATGATGGGAACCTTGTTAGATACAGCAGATGTTTTTTAAAGTAAAAGCAATGGAAGTATTTATTTCTAAAGCCTATTAAATGCGTCATTTGAGGCTTAAACTTGCCATACATGAGTTTCTCAAGTTTAGTGAAACTTAGGTGTGAAAAGGGCTTGAATTTGTGTCCTGTACATTACCAAGTGAAGTTTTAACCCAATCTGTCGTTGTGGCAAAATCCTTATACATTAGTAATTTTCCTTAGTTAATAGTAACAATACTGAAAGCTTTAGTTGAATGTCTAATCAAGCCAACAGATTGAAACTAAACAAACGAAGTAGGTAAATTTATTGTTGTAGTTGCTCAAAATTATGCTTTCGTATTTCGGTTTTTGAAGACAAAAGCCATGAGGAAAATCTCAACAAATACAAATAATACTGGAAATTATTTATTAAATTATTTTAATTTAAGGTTTCAGCTTTCTATTGTGCAAACTTTATAATAATTTTATTTGGCTGTTTATTATATTTCAGCGAGTATTGTTTGAGTATCAAATTTTCCAGGCCTGTAAATAATAACTTTTCGAGTACCTGTTATTACTTCCCTTTTGTTTCGGTAATTGTAAATACGTAGTTCGGCACTAAATTCTAAATTTAACCGAGAAATTGTATTTCGGAAAGTTGTTATACAACGGGGCCGCACCAGCTGCGGCATTAATTAAAAAAACTATGATTTATGGCTACTATACATTTCTATTTGCACTCGAAATTATAATAAGCCTTTTATTTCCGATATCTGCGTAGGCGTAACAACAACTATCCTTCGATTAAAAAGAATGCGGGTAAAGGCATAAAACACGTGCGAATGTCGTTGTGAAGTCGTGTAAAATTGCAGCTCGTTTTTTATCGTTTTTATCAGCAACTGTTTATTTTATTACGCGAGATTTTATACATAAATTTTTGAGGCGAGATGTAATCGTAACGTATATCTTCCCCCAGTTGTGCCGTAAAATTTACCAGAAAAAAACTCGACATCGAGAATCCAGAAAAAAAAAACGTTAAAATTAAAATTTCTTTTTAATTGGATGCAATTGTGTTGCTGCATCATTTATTTTGGATTAAAAATGAAAAACTGTTCATGTTTTGACGTTTCGAAATTAATTTTTAATTTAATTTCCGGGTTAAATGTTTGAAAATTTCATTACACTCCACAGTAAACGTTTTAATTTCTTCTTGTTGGTATTATGTTTTTAAATTACGGCACCCCCTTAATAACTTTTTACTTTATTCCGGTTATTAATTTTATAGATGAAAAGTTTTCCTCTAGCACTAACAGACTACCTCGGCTCCTTAATGTAATAAAAACAAATCTTAATTACCTACCCAGTAATTTTCGTCAGAAATTGCCGTCAAAACTGAAACTAATTCAAAAACCATTAGTGTTTCCGTACTTCCACTGCTTTTATTTCTTTTTAATCAATCTCAAATTGAAACGACCTTTATGAACTTTATAACAAATTTCCTTTGGTAGCTTCTGGCTTCTCTCACACGTTGCTAATAACGTAAATTAATTTGTGGCAAATTAACTTTTGACGTTTTTGATTTACTCACCAAATCAGTGTTAGAACACGAACATTTTCGCGTAGTTAGTTTATTTTAATATCCTTGTATAAATGAGAGACTGTTAATTTGTGGCAATGTTTTAGGGGTGTTGTTTTACTGAAAACCAATATTTTTCCCTAATTACAGGCATTCAACGTGAGCATAAATTTGTGGCACGCGTGGAATGTGAAATGAACGCTGTGGAGTAATAAGCCGTGCTGAAATTATGTACGCAGATGCATTTTTAGTGAATGTGTAATTGTATAACAATAGTGCAAAACAGACATGGTATTTTCGACGACATGAAATCTTCTTCAGCAGTTTTGCCATGGATAAATCTCATATTAGCAACGCTTCTGTTTGCTTCTTCATTAGGTGAGTCTTTTTTTAATTAACTAATTTTCGTACCTTTCATTCATTCATTCGTATTAAACAAGGAATATATTTCAAGGAAATACTGCGTTTTAAAATTTAAAATAATAAGAATCTAATATTAAATATAGTAGGCAATCATTTATCTTTTGACTGTTTATAGACACCTCATTTTTGTCAAATTAAAAAAAAAATAACGTTTTAGCAATAAAAAGCGTACAACTCTATTTTACTTTGAAAAATTAAAATAGTACCTATTTGCAAAAATTGAGATATCGAAAAAATCTCCACGTCAATAGATAGATAAAAATATCTCATTTTCAAAGGCCACACGAACATGTTTCCAAAATACAAATTAATTCGGAAATAATGGAAATAAGATTTTAGAAGTATCGTTGGAACTCACTGTTCATAATGTAGCGTGTAGGCAACTCAACTAACATGCGAACCAATAATAGGAAAATATGAAACTGAATTCGACGGCAAACTATTTCGTATTATTCCAAAAAACAATTTAATCATCTCAACTTGTCAGTTATTACCCGATTCGACAATTTTGAGTCATACACAAATCCGCGCACAAACCATTTTGCTTATTTAAGTAGTTATGCAACTTTAGATACGTCAAATAGAAAGTCACTGTATGTATTTACGTACAGACATTTGCCAGTCTAAGAGCCGGTTGCACAAAGCTTTCGTTAAATTAACGAATGATCAAAGTTGACAAAAGAGCATCATTTTTTGTTTACTAATGTGTTATTTGCCATATGAGTTTGATTTCTGATTCGATTTTGTTGACTTTGACGAATGATTAATTTGACCAAGCTGTTAAATCATGTTTATGCAACCCGCCCTTAATCGCTGATTCTGTATGTGAAACATAACCTCAAAGCTCAAAATGTCAACATTACTGTTAATTTTGACAATGCGAGAGTGTTCACAATGACATTCGTTATCGAAACCATGCGACTAGAGATGAATTTGTTTGCTCGCATGGTACATCTGCGACTGAGTGAATAACGAAAAGCTCAAACATATTAAGTTACGATAGACTTATCTAATTACTGCCCATCTTCCTACACGTATTTTTCTACACCCAATTCTATTGCGATTCAAACTTTCTCAATATGAACAATATGCTTTAAGGGTGGGTTTTTGGTTTTCGTTAAAATATTTTTCGTTTTTAAGTATTTTGGGTTGCCTGACTTAAAAACAGCCAATAAAGTGTTGGATCTTCTAGTATTGCTTCTACCTAACAAAACTTCAAAATTCAGTAGATATAAGTATTTGCGAATACCGATTTCTAATCTCTTAATAATCTTCTTTGTAAACATTGAAAGTGATGAACAGAGTCGGCGAATGTTGGGTTGCCTCTCTTTAATTAGATTTAAAAAAATTATTAGCAATTTTTTCTAAAGTTAAATAAAGATTACGCCAAAATTATACAAATTTGCAAAAGGGTCGATACATGCATAAGAAGATAATATGGAAACCCACCCCGCGACATGCAAAAATCAATACATTGTTGATGGATGTCTTATGTAAGTCTCTTTTTGTAAGTTTTAAATAATAGGTCATAATTTAATTACTATGTATATTAAAATTGGTCGTTCTGGCCTTGTTGCGTATGAAGGAAAGGTCTAAAAATTTTAATTCATACCCGTCCTTCTTTTCAACTGTCATTATTTAACCGTACTGTTATTTTAAAATTATATAATTTTCAGCGCGTAAACATGCTACTAAAATTACCCCTTAATTAGAACATCATGTAGTTTTAATGGGACGGAAATTATAGCTAAACAAACCGCCTTCCTCGTAGCCTCACTTGCCGCTACGTATTCTGCTTAGGTAATAGACAAAGGTATCCTGCCACAGATTGCAGAAGAACAGACAGGTTCTATACCGGGCAGTGGCACCAGAGATCAGTTAGCAAATATAAGCCAAACAATCGAAAAGAATTTAATGTACCAGCACTGTTCCGCTTTTTGGACTACACAAAAGCTTTTAACACTGTACGTTGAGACCATCTATAGAACATCCATCTTATGAAAACACCATATTATTCTAATGAAGGTTACGCAAAAATCGAAAGCCAGCTATCATAAAAGTTTAAAGCGGAGAAAGGAGTAAGATAGGGCTGTATCCTCTCACCCATCTATGATAAGTGGATCATCCGTAAAGCCACAGAAAGCTGGGATGGAGGACTGTCAATAGGGGGAAGATTAATCTCAAACCTGAGATACGCAGACGATAGCACCATAATGGCAAGTTCAGAAATGGAAATGGCTGAACTCTTGAGAAGAATCGAAGGCACTAACGCTGAACTTGTTCTCAAGTTCAACAAATCCAAGTATGCTCTAGTGATAATCGACAGAGCAAAGGTTCTACCGTCACTAACCCTTATTAACGATATTTCAATCAAAAATGAGGTTATACAGGGTGTAAGAAATCGACCGTAAAAAAAGTATACCACGTTATTCGGAGGTGTTTCAAAAGTAATAGAAAAATGTTTTAAAAATTTGGTCGCTTCTCCTTGCTGAGAAATTGACATCTGAAGAAGTGTAACACTGGCAACCCTGCAAGGCCGCAGAAAAGGTAAATTCGCATCATAATGCCTTGATGCATTGTTTGAATAAAGGATAATTTTGTCAACAACTGGACGGTTGCCTAGGATATACAGTGCGCCGTTGCAACTTACTATGCACGTAAAATTAGCAAATTTTCAACCCTTGAAGAATTACAACTGATAAGACAAAACCAAAAGCAAATAAATGCAGTGAGTGTCAATTTATTTAAGTAACTCTCAATGGCTTTATTTTCCAGCAATCTTTCATAATAACAAAGATAATCAAAGTATTAATTTCAAACTTCAGATGACCATAACAAGAAAAGTACTAACATCAAGACAAAAAGAACCCGTATTTAGCATTCACAGTAGGTTGGAAAATAACACTGTATACTTTTTTTACGGTCGATTGCTTACATTCTGTATATCTCGGAGCACTGATTTGCATCAACGGTGGGAGTGAAAAGGAAATTAGACGACGAATAGGAATGGCAAAAATAGCACTGACAAAACTCAATAAAATTTCGAAGAACCATGGGATAACTAAGAACACTAAGCTTAGAATAGTAAGGTCATTAATATTTCCCATAGCTACCTACGGATTCGAAACCTGGACTTTAAACGCCGTCGGCCTTTGAAATTACTTGCTACAGAAAAATGATGATAATCCCATAGACTGCACTACCGCAACACTAATGAAAGACTCCTACCAACCATACAAAGACATACACTCAAATCCTTTGGGCACGTGGTCAGAAACGGCGGAATGGAAAAATGGTGATACAGGACAAGGTCCACGGCAAGACTTAAGGCGCGGAAGATCCCCAAGCAGATTTATCGACCAAATAACATCAATGACAAACATCACAGTCCCTGAAGCAATGAGAAAAGCAGAAGATGGGGAGCTGTGGCGAACATTGACTGGGCAGAGAATTTGAAGGACTCGAACTACGACGCTGAAAAAGAGGAAGAAGGGAAATTTGAGTCTGTTCTTTGGAGAAGTTTGAATAATCCTAACGACATTTCATATTAGTACAATACAAAGAGAAAGGTAGTTTTTGATCCTTTGTTAGATTTTAAACTTTAAACTTTCTTTTCTTTTTTTTATCCGTAGTTCCCCATCAATTGCTAAAAAGTTATTAGGCATCACACCTTTTAAAACAACCTAACGCTCTATCCTTGTTTAAACGAAGTAAAGCTATTAGAATTGAAATAATATCTGTAATTTATTAAATAAAATTCTGTTGTAATAGAATTTTTACCTTGTATTACTTGGTAATGTCCCTACAACGTTTCTATAAGAAATTTCTTTTTAAATATCGGCTAGACAGCCCTAAAACGACAGAAAATTGCTACACTGCCCTAGATTTTCTTAAACTGTCCCTAATTATCTCAGCCTCAGAATTTTTAGGTTTGTTTCTGTCAGTCCTTAAGATTGCTACTGAAATTACCGAAGAACTCATCTTAGCAGCTTTTATGTGTATCCATTCGCCTAATTAATACTTTTTGCCCATGTTTATCAAAAAATATGAAACATTTTAGCCATCTGGAGCCAACGCCAAGTTCAAAAGTTATAATAAACAACCTGTGACAACAGCTCATCATAGTTTAATGCTGAACTCACTGAAAAAGTGCGACATGCTTTCACACTTTTGTTAGTTAATGAAATTTATAATTAATTGTGCTGTAAAATAAAAATATTTTCATGTATCTCTGCGCTGAAATTTAGAGGAAGAAGAGTTTTGGAAGATATGTTATTGAAAAACTGTCCATAAAACGACCATAAGTATTTTTAAAATAATAATAATAATGGCAAAATCAGTCTCTTCTCTTTCTCGAGTGTAGAGTTATGAGTCATTTCTGACTTATTGATGATATAGTCAAGTTCTTCAACGTTAGTGATGTTCATAGACTTCATTATTTTCAAATATCTGTCCGGAGCATTCATGAATCAAGTTTCAACATAACAAAACGCGCAGATAATAATTTATCTGCAATTTAGTCGAAGTTAACCATAGTTCGAATTTCAAATAAACCGTAAAGAAAATAAACAACTCAGGCGTATCAGATTTCGGATATCCAGGAAAAAAATCTCCGAAGTCGTTCTCTCTTATTTGAACAAATGACAGGGCGTCATAATTTCTTTGAAATTTAATTTTTCGACTACTCAAAGTTGTCTCATGAAGTTTAATATATCTTTCGTCAATGAAATTAAAAAGCTGGATGAAAACACTTCAGTTTTAATGGAAATATTCTTAACGCTTCCGAAAATTTCCTGCTTATTTCTGTTTTTAGATGATACCCACGTACAAAATTTTAGGCTAAATTTACCTTGAATACATTTCCCGGAAAATTTTTCAAATCTAGTTGTCACCCTGCTTTGTGCGTGAACGTGAAATTATTTACGGAAGAATTTATTAACGGAGAAATGTTAAAATGCCCACGTAAAAATTTAACATTGATTCACATGATAAACATTTTGAATTAGCTAAAAATAATAGTTGGGTGATGAAATCAATTTACAGGTATTTTGTTTAAGTCATTGTTCTAACCTAACCGAACAATTACTGCAGGAAATTGAGTAACGAATGGAAAATAGGAAGAAAAGTTCAAAACATTTCTTACATTGTTACTTTATTAATTTCGCCTACTTCATTAAACTGTTGTTGATTTCCTAATAGGTACATTGTCTCCGAAATGAATTAATTTTAGCTGTCTTCACTTATAAATAGATGTATGTAAAGGTATTAAATTATTATAAAATCGATAAATACACATGACTCTTGTTGAAAAGAAAAGGTTTACGTGCAAATCTTACCTGTAGGAATAAATTACCAAACCAAAATCTGTGCCTACGTGATTTCATCAAACATTTTTGGAAAACACGAAGTACATTACAGTTATTTTACGCTTAATGTTTGTAATTTCCTAGAATTTGAATAAAATTTTATGTCATTTTTGTACTTGCGTGAAAATAATCATTACCGAAACTATGTAATTTTACGGTGTTCCTTACATATTTATGAAAATGATATAAACGTAAAGTTAGGATAATGCCTGGTTTAGGTTTAGTTATGGATTGCGGTATCGACTGCAATTAAATAAACAAAAATATTAATCGATGCTTGTGGTGATAACTAAACATTTGCTGCTCAAAAATTAAATTTTATAGAAAGACTGGTTATTTTATCTGTTCCCTCTTAAAATTAGCATAAATAATAATAAATAGGCAAAACATTTTGCAGAGTTAACTAAGTTTGTTATTTATACAGGGTGGCTGTGAAGTCGCTGAAAATATCAGCACAACGTGATTAAATAAATTGTTAAACCCAATATGGTTTTGTCTTAAAGTGTTTACTTTTTATCAGTATTCTTAATAGCTTTGGAGGACGTTCAAATTGATTCGAGATATTCAAGTCTCATCAGACATACGCGTATATACCGGGAAATTACAGTTCAAGTAAAAATAGATGAGGATCTTAGGTCAAAAAAATAGTGTTGGACAAGATGATATATCGCCAAAACGTTTGCGTTGGAAAATGTATTCAAACAGTTGAATTGGCAAAATAGAGGTTTAAATATCGATGGTGTTTACCTTACCCACTTAAAATTCGCGGACGACATAGCCCTGATAAGTAAGTACCGACATGGAAGAACGAAACACAACGCTGAGTGAATTAAACGATAAATTTAAAGAAATAGGCTTGATTATGAATTTTAACAAAAGCAAAATAATGAGCAATAGTCAACAGAACACCACCTTAGAGAACATCATATTAGAAAAAGGCGACCAATTCACATATCTTGGCCATACAATTAAATTGCGGAAAGAAAATCAGACAGCTTAAGTGAAGAATTCACTTAACATGGGCAGCTTTTGGTAGACTCAGCTATATTCTTACAGATGAAAATGTGCCAATAAACCTAAAACTAAGAGTAATATGATGCTGTTTACTTCCTGTGTCTACATATGGCCTAGAGACGTCGCTCAAAGGGCTCTGGAGTGTGTCATGTTAGAAATTACATTAAAAGACAAGACACGAAATGAGGAAATCCGGAGAAGAACAAGGATAACAGATGTTATGAAACGTATCGGGAGTCTTAGATGGCAGTGGACAGGACACATCGTCAGACAAAAAGATGAAAGATGGTCGCAGAGGGTGAAGCTATGGAGAACAAGAGAAACAAAACGAAGAGTAGGAAGACCACAAAAGAGAGTGTTGCGGGAAAACAATGGATGACAACAGCTAAAGACAGAGTAGCATTGAAACAACTAGAAGGGGCATATATCAAGCATTGGATAAACAAAGGCTGAAGAAGAACAAGAAGAAGTTTACTTTTTGAGATATTTCACATTTATTGTACATTGTACATCTGTTAATATATTAAGATCCTTGACTGTTCTTCTTCTTCTCGTGCATTCTGCTATCTACGGAGATTGACGATCAGTAGAGTGATTTGTATTTTGGACACCGCAGTACGGAATAAAGCTGTGGTTGATTTACCACACCATTTCTTGAGATTTTTGAGCCCAGGTTTTCTCTTTTCGTGAACTCTGCCCTATATTATCAGTTGTAACAGTTAGAGTCCAAGCTTCCTTGTCATAAAGGACGATTGTAAAGATATGGCATTTCAATATTCTTTTTCTTAGCGAGATGTTGAAGTCCCAATTGCACAGTAGTGATTTCATTTTCATGAAAGTTTGTCGAGCCTGTTCGATTCTATGCTTAATTTCCGTTTTTTGTTTCCATTCTTCGTTTAAAATAGTGCCTAGGTATTTGTAGCTTGTCACTCTTTCTATTTCTTCTGTATCCACTCTTATTTCTGTTGGTGTATGTTGTGTTTTTTTTTAAATAATCAGGTACTACTACTAGACAGCAACAGGGAAAAATTGATGGAAAAACAGGAAGAGGAATATCAAGACCGCAATATATAACGTTAAATCATTGAAGATATGGGCTGTGATACCTACTATGGATAAATGTACATGCCAGATATAGGCAAAAATGGAAATCTGCGACCAACCAGCTCTAGCTGATGACCACACACACATAGGCTGTTATCAGCATATTTAATGTTGTTGACTAGTTAATACCTATCCCTATTTTGCCCTCTTGGAGTGTTTCTTTAAAGATTGCCTCTAGTATACGTTGAATAGTAGAGGGGATACCCTTATCTTACACCTCACTGAATATCAACATCCTGTGTTTGATCTGCCCACACGCACATTAGGCGTCTCAAATAAAGGTTTTGAATTAAAGTTATATCTTGCTTACCTAGAGCCAATTCTTGCAATATCTTAATCAACATGTTACGCCTAACTCTGTCGAATGCCTTCTTGTAGTCAACAAGGCCAATGTATACCTTTTTGTTGACCTCTCGACATCGTTGTATCCGAACATTACGAGTGAATAAGGCTTCTTGCGTTCTTCGCCCGTTTCTGAAACCAAATTGGGTATTTGTGTCTTCACATTTTTTGTAGATTTGCCCATGAAAGATCTTTAACATGTGGCTCATTAGATTAAGTGTACATTTTAGTCTTGGCAGCGCTTTGGATGGGGAATTTTCAATACTTTCAATACTGTCCCCGTCAATAAGCTTTATTATTTCTGCACGGATTTCATCAGAACACGCAGCTTTGCCTTTCCTGATATTTATAATGGCATACGTCACATTTTCTTTAGATATTGAGGGTGAACTTTCATTAATTTCGATATCTGTTTGGCATCTTTGAACATATTTCGGATGTAATCTTGCCATTGAAAGAGTTGGTCATTTATAATTATTAGATGTTTACCACTGTTGTCAATTAGGTTGTTGAAATGTTTGTTTCCATTCTGGTTTACTAAGGAAGAATAGTGTGATGGTTTCTTCTTGCTTTTTGCGCCGCTGTTGCCTTGCCATTCTGATGATTGTCATCTCCGCCTTAAGAGCCATCTTATCCACTGTACCTGAAATATATACGTTTCACTGGAGTAGACTATGAGAAGTGTAGCTGCCCATTTCTAGGGCTATCTTCTACCACCTATAGTTGGGAGGCATCCCCCGATCCGCCACGTAGGGATGCGCGCGTCTAGGATTCACAGGCTCCCCCACTTCCTTGACTGTTCAGCAATGTGGAATTGGTTTTCGCAGACAAAGAAAAATTTATGAAAATATTTGGCTTAAAATAATTAGGAAATTACCAAACACAAGACAAAATGGTATTAACATTTTCCACTTAGAAATGTCATTTTACAGCCACGCTGTATATTTGGCATAATGTTTTTTGCTCAAATTTTATTAAAAATTACAAACGTTTAAAATCTCAAATGAAGATCAAATAACATGTTTTAGAATATCATTTTCGGCACTTGACCCATTATAGGGACAAATTTCTACAAAAACTATTTTATCAGACGGCAAGAAAATTAAAATAAAAATCTCCATTGTTAAGAAAAAACCTCACAGTGATTTTATTTAAAGCTACAAGCGACGGTTTACGAAACAATTGAAAGCCCTCAGAACATATCTTCAATAAAAATTTAAAAAATTATGTTTTGATATAAAACAAACTAACTTGAGAAATAACGAAATATCAACTAAAATTGAATTGGTGCAGAAATATAAAGCATAACCAATACAAAGCATTTTAGAGACACCCTGTATAATTGGTGTATGTTGCTTTTTATTAAGAATCTTCATTTGCTTGAAAACAATGAAAACAAAATCAAAATGCAATTTCGTGTTACCCAAATTGCTAGGCGCAGTTTTAGAATTAAAGATAAAACTTTAATCATGTTCGCGTAAAATTGCCTTTAGCCCTTTCAACTTGTAACATTTCGTTTCATTTTACTGAAAGTTGGAACACCTGTTCGTTTCCCAACTAAACACCTGTTTGTCGCAACTACGGCAGGCAGTATCGCGTGGTTTTCCTTCGAATATGTGTCACAGATTTTCGATTCAAAATGTAAATTAACTTCCTATTCCTAAAGTGTATTTAATGTCAAAATGTGATGTGTTATAAATAAGGGAGAGACAAAAGGACTTCCTGTAAGTTTTTTTTTGAGTATCAGTTTTACCTATTTTTGTTTTGTAAATCTTTATTGAACATTTTTGTAAACAGTATATGGCGGATAATATCCACACCACGTGATTCTGCATCAAAAACAAAGCAATAAAGTCTTATACCAATTTAATGTTAACTTTTTAAATAAGGAGTTATTGGCAGCCTTAAGTCGTATTCTGGTTTGCTTGTCCTGCGATATTTTTAGGAAATAATGATTTTTAGCTGTAGTTTAATCAACAAAAGAAATAACTAATCTGTAATTTGTACTCAAAATACCCTTCGTTTAATTAGAATTTCCATCCGAAGTTTGAAACTTTTGCAGTGCTTGTGTTTTTCATAAATGTTGCGACGATGTACAATACAATTATATTAAATCAAGTGGGTTGCTATATGTGATATGGCAGGTGACGTAATATGATTGACCACACAGTGCTGCTAAGTTTACAAAACTTTAATTAACAATTCTTCAAAAACTACACGTGTTGGCCTAAAACAGTTTTTAACGCAGAATCGCGTGGTGCAAATATTATCTGCCATTTAGGATTCACCCTTTATATAATAATAAATCATATTAACGCTTGGCGCTTGGAGTTAGCATTTTAATTTTGTGTATTTTAACTCCCAAGGGAAAAGTACTCTAACATACAGCATTAAATAAATAATCGTAACACGTTTTGTCCTATTCTACAACCATCATCAACTATGATTTTTTTGGTCGTCATTACAAAAAAATAACAAAACATTAGTTGATGATGGTTGCGAAAGGACAAAACGCCCTACGGTTTTAATACTCATATTGTAAAGAATTTTAGAGTGTTGTGCCTTTGTTTTATTATGATTAACAAAAATTACTAAAATTATTAAGAGTTCTACATATCGCATATGTTTAGATTTTTATATACCGTGTGCATATAGCCAACTTGTTTAGTTAATTAATTAATTTAAAAATTTCCCACATGTTTATCAAGACAAACCACACAGCTATTAACGCCACGTGATGGTCTTATCTTGAAGTTGAAAGGCGCAGATTGCAGCATATGTTCAATATAGGCTCTTTAGATTAATTTAGGGCAGGATCGTAGTCAGGCAGCGTTGATAAGAAATAATTTTTTTTCAAATGGTCTTTCATAGGTTGTTTAAACATCCAAAGAAGTGTAAATCATGCTCATTTTTATTTGTAAAGTTGGTTTAAGCTGAATAATAATTAAAATTGTCTAAAGTTGGTGGTTGTTAAGGCAATTACTTTCTGTCGAATTAAAATTTTACAAAGAGTATGAGTATGAGGGCCCGTTAATTTGACGTCTTCATCAAATGCTCAAACATAATAAAGTAGGGTTAAAAATTAAAAACACAACCCAAGAAATTATCTACTTTTGGATATGTTACGGGTTGGTTTTCTTTATTGTTTCGATTACTTTTAACCATTCTGGAAATGTTGATTGATGTGTTACTGCGCCATTTTACTAAAATTTATATCAGCAACATAGTTTGTAGTATGGTGCAAACTGCAATAATTATAACGACAAGTTTTCGAATATTTATAAAACTAACTGGGCATCCATAAACTTTTTTAACATACTAATAACGCTAATGGTGTTGACAACCTGTTAACGAGGTGTTATATTTTTGCACTGAATCTCGCTGTTTTATTTATTAGAAACATATGTATTCATAGCTAAACCGATGGCAAGAATAAAAGTGCAGAAGTATATGCTGATTAAAACAAAATATTCGTACACAAAACTAAGCTAAAACTGTAGCTGTGCCTTTTAATAATAGCAGTTGAGCTGGGCGGTTTTTGCGACTGAGGATGGCATGTCTATCCGAAGCGTGACGTAGTACGTCCTTTTCGACCTTGAAGGTCACGAAGAACTTCTTCTAGACGAAAAGAGTAGGGGTGCCGACAACGACCAGAAGCTATTTTTTGTCGACAATGACCAGAAGGTCCGAAAGAAGGTCAAATGTCAAGGTCATTTTAAAGAGAAGAAGTTATTCTTGTTATATTTAAGGTGGTGGTGATGGTGGTTTTGTCGACAATAACCAGAAGGTCTTAAGAAATGAGGTTAGGTTAGGTAACCTGTTGTAACTCTGTACTTGCACGTTTAACTAGAAACAAATTTATATCAAATTCCTTTTAGTCTGCGAAAGCCTGTTTATACTCACTTCACATATGGACTTTTGCTTTTTTACAAGTACAAAAATTCCTAACTTCAAAAAATCAGGTTCAAGGATTTAATATTGTATAGTTTTGAATTTTGTATCAGTTTTTGACTTTTTTGGTGTAATATCTATGGACTGTCGTTGGGTGACCTTGACTTAGTGCCGGATATTTCATATACTTTTTTGTTTTTTGTTTTTGCCTACAACGCGCAGTACTGTAATTTTTCTTTGGTCCTTCTTATCACAGACTTTCTACATTAGGGAACAATTAAAAAGCTTATTGAGAGAATTCTAATGAATAACCATCAATAAGTCGCGGGAAGATGTAAGGAAAATTTTTAAATATTCAAAACTCCTAGGTTGAAGAATTTACGAAGAGAAAAGTAATTTAAAGAAATAGATCCTTACATTGTTTTGTCTTCTATCAATCATTTAAAAGGATTAAAATAGACAAATAAAATTAAGCTTCGTGGCAATATCTACCGGAAACACATTTAAAAGAAACGTCAAAGTTTTAAGTTCTTATTAAGGAAAGACAAAATAAGTAAAAATCGACGGTTTGATCGGAGCTAATGCACGTGAGAAAATAATAATCTGGACTGCCTCGAATATTCCTAAGAATGTCTTTAAAGGTAAAAGTATCAGCATGTACACTTCGCGAAGGAGTATGGCAGGCAACATGGAGGGTTAAGGTCTCATAAGTGGCTTTCTTATTCGGTTTCCTCCTACTCCACCACTATGTTTTGGTCCCCAAATGTTTCTAGTGACTGGGTAGGCCACACGCCGAGCATCCGACTCGTGTTTGACTCCGAGACCGTCCGCATTGTAGTCGAATGCCTTAACCACTTCTTCACTCCGGCGATAAGAATGCCTTTAAACACCCGCAAAATGCCTTAGTGGTCAACGCCTTAGTTATTTTCGTAAAAAGTGAGAACATACCTAGTTATTTTCCATTTGGGTGCAGAATGTTAAATACAAACAGAATAAGAGGTTTTTCCCGAACCCATGTGGGAAAGGATACCTTTCGTAAATAACTCAACAATCGGAACAATGTCTCGTTAGCCTTTTCAGACAAAGAGGTATAAAGAATAATAAAATTGTTGATACCATGCTAAATAAAAATTTACAATCAATGAACTCATCTTCACTCTCGAATGTTATTTTCGATATTTTATATTAATGAAGGGCTTTCCTAATTAATTTGGCTTGTCGTATAGGATTTTTAATTAAGGGTTGGGTGCACCAATTTTTCCAATAATCGCCTTTCATTTTCATTGTTTTTAACCCTCAATAATTCCGAACAAAATCTCGTCAATTTCGGTTTACAAATACATTAATTACCAGAAATACCTTTAAATGGGTGCGATTTTCTTTAGAATAACGGGTGGTTGAAGATAGTCGATGCAACGAGCTCTTTAAGATGAATTTACGGTAATTAATCTACATCGTAAAGAAACTGCTGTTTGAATGCAGCAAGACTAATTACGGACGAGTTTGAATCTCAATAAACGTTTACGATGACGTATAACGTAGAAAGGGGGTAATCTACCCCTTTTAAAAATTCCGGTAATACCCGTTTTCATCGTTAATTACCGGGCTCATTGCTTAACCGGGGAGTAAATAATAACATCGCGTTTAAAGCGATATTAAAGGAAATTAGCGATTACATCTTAGTAGATTAAGATGTAATCGTATGTATACGCAAGGTCTATCGTCGTCCTATTAAGTTAGAATGTAATTTAAACCATTCCAACTCGACTAGGAGCGCTTGTGATTAGATTTCTCAAGAAATTATGTAAATGCTTTTGATAAGTAAACGGTCGGCGCCACGTCCGTCCGTTTGTTTATACACGTGCGAAATAGTAAAACCGGATTAAGAAAGCGTTTTCCCGTATTTTAGACCGAACCTAATTTATAGGGAAATGAATTTGAACAACTTCAGCTGAACTTGGTCTCCTGCGGGAAGCGCCAAATAATTTGTACGCGTCGACAACTTGCACATGTGGGACCCATAAACAAGGGGGCGCCGGGACGCTTAAGTAGCTTTGCGTTCCTAAATCCCATTTTTATTAACTCGTTAATTATGGAGCGGTTGTGTTTTATTTGGGAGCACAGAAGTTCGGGGGACTGTAATAAAAATTTCGTGCTGGGAGTTGCAAATGATCTCTGTAACCTTTCATCAGCCAAAATGTAACCCGCGGTCGTAATAAAAATGTCTGAGATTGAGCTTAGACTTTTTAAAATCTAGAATGGTGTTATTAAAGCTGATAAAGAGTTAAATTGCACTTAAGTTTGCTACGTTTCAAGATTTAATACTGAATTTAAATTTGACGCTTTATAATAAACGGGACAGACTGTTTACTTACTTGCTTAATATCTTTATGTCCTTATGCCATATTTAATGTTTTCAAACAGATTTCATTGCTCATTTCAGAATTTCTATGTAGAATTTTGTTTTGGAAATATTTTGCACAAATTTTGTTACGTCTTCTAGATACGAACAAAAAGGCATTCCAGTCCCCTTACTTTTTATACGTAAAAAGTGGAAATATAATGATTTAAAAGGGCATCAAATTAATGTTTATTATGTAAATTCTTTTCCTCCCTCAAGGAATCTTAATTTTTGTAAATACTGGAGTTGTTGACAATGTTTACAATCACTAAATTGCCTAAATGTTTGTTAGCTATTATCAATTTTTTACTCATTATAATTTTCCGCTTATATTCCTTGTCCTCCTCCTAGTTTTTTCTTGCCTTACGTCTTCTTGCTTGTCCTTCTCCTCTTCCTCCACTTTTTCCATCTGTTGCTCTTCTTCCTGCTCTACTCTCTTCCTTTTCTGCCTACTCTTCATCGTCCTTCTCTCGACCTTCTTCATCCTCTAACACCCCTTTCTTCCTTTCCTCTTTCTCGTCGTCCTCCTATTCCCCCACTTCCTTGTATTTTTCTTCCTCCTCCGCCTCTCTTTATCCCACTCTCATTCTATCATCTCGTCCTCTTCGTTTTTCTTCTTGTTGTTCTTCGTCACAATTTTCCTACAATTATCGTTTTATTCTTCTTTTTTGATTCCCTACTTTCATTTTGTTTTCCTTGTTTTCCGCCTTGTCAGTTGTATATTTTGGTACTGCTTTTGTTTTTATCTTATATTTCGTCTTGGTCTTCATCTTGTACTAGGCCCATTGCATGCTTGTTCTAATTTTATTCTTGCGATGTCGAGGTCCAGCTGTCCCGGTGGTCTCCCTGGAGATCTGGTGGATTCTGGTTTATTGTCTCTTATTATACTTATAGCCTGTTACTCGGCATACTCGTGGTGTGTTCGTTCTTTCTGTCCTGGGTTGTATGACCTGTTATCTGGTACAATATTTTCATTTTCGCCGTGCCTTTTGTGGTTGAGGTGCTCGTGTTTCAGCTTAATCTTTTTATTGTTCCCTATGACATCTCTAATGTATCCTCATGCTCTCGCAGCTTTGTTGATTTGTGTTTTGACCTCTGATAAAATCCAGTATTGGTCAGTTTTGCAATTGAAACAGCAATATTATGTATTCTCTTAGTTTTCTTTACATTTAGTAGGTATTGAGCCAGTTCTTAAAAATTTCTTAATAAACTTCTGCGCACTCATACGTGATACATAAATATCTGGAAATTTTTCATTAAATTTTTCAATCACGTAACGGTAACTTTTTCCACGTCCATAACACTGTACTAAATATATTTTCTGTTCTAACGTTAGCATTTTATTGTAAAAATATTGTCATTACTTCGCAATGAAAATCAGTTTTGTGATATTACTTTAACGATATGAAAGATAACGACACATGTCATACTACAATAAACACTTGACATGTAATCGATGTTTTTTGTTTTTGTAATTATTAAGCCACCTCATGTTATTATTGCTGTTTCAATTGCAAAACTGACCAATACTGGATTTTATCAAAGTAGGCCGATCATTCTGAAAATTTGCATAACTCCATAACTTTTTATTCTGAACAACTTTTCTTAGTAAAATATTGGCGTACTGTGAATGGAAACAGTACTTTACCTGAAACGAAATTGACAAATAATGAATTTTATCAAAGTAGGCCGATCGTTCTGAAAATTTGTACACCGCCATAGCTTTTCATTCTGAACAACTTTTCTTAGTAACACTTTGGCGTACTGTGAACGGAAAAGGTACTTTACGCTTTACCTGAAACGAAAAGAGTTATTGCTCAACTGTAAAGGCCTACTTGATTTTAAAAAATCGAAAGTAAACTAAAAATAAGTTTCAGACCAAGCAGGGCGGAATCCCAAAATATGAAATTCCAATTCGAAAATTTTTGGTCAATCATACCTATTGTAAACTCAATCCGGGGACATACTGTATAGTTCACAAATTCTTTGATAATCCACGCATATAATTAAATAGTTTAATTTTAGCAAAGTTGTGGGAAATTCGGAAGATTAAATACAAATTCATAATTATCAACGATGTAGGTTTGTTCCAATTTACGTTCAAATATGTATATTTTCATGGGAACAGTATTTCAAGTCATGCGACATTCACCATCGAACCCACAAAGTAAATGAGTCGAAATTTATATTGAATCTCATGTTTATGCTAATGAATGTTAATCATTACGGTCTGTTTGATTTAAATTTGTCGAGGAAGGAATTTACGTTCCAGGAAGTAGTAAAACCCCCAAAGGAACGTTTCCGTACTTTTAAAAAATTATCTTCGGTAGCCTGTGAAAGGAAAAGCGTTTTCCCTTCGGCATTGTTTTATTTGTGTTTTTTAAAATTTATTTTTTTAAAATTCGATGTGATTCTCCCTTATTGTGAAATATGTAAAGATATGACTGAATTCTAAAAATAAACCACGAATTTAATATTAGAACTCTTGGTAGTACATACCTGTAGAAGAATTTGAATGGAATTTGAAAGGATATGAAGTGGAAGGACTTGAATACAAGGTACGAAGTCAAGACTGTAATTTTAATATGAAAGGAAGAATAGAAGTCGTTTGAAGTTATGGAACTATTTATAACGCATAAATCGCATCTGTGCTTTAGGAATTACAATAATATGGTTGAGGTAAATTTACTAAATTTGTGCTTAAATATTTGTTTAATTACAGTTTAAGGAATTTGAAAATAAACTATATAAATTATTTGTAAAGTCAAATTAAATAAATAATAAATTAGTGTATTGCTTTGAAATATAAAAGCAAAAAAATATGCCCGAAAATTTAAACTGAGTATTTAGCAACAAATTATTACGTGTGATGATGGTAATAAGCTCAGGAATTTTTTCAAATATTCGCCTTTGTTAATTTTTTTCTCTGAAGCCATTTAAGTTACTTCATACATCAAAGGCTGCTTTTAGAATTTTTTTTACTTTCAATACTTTGAGGCAGCTTGTTGGAGCTTTCTCGAAAGCGTTTGGTGATTAAATGTTTAATTCATGCCTTATTTAACAATTTTTATTACAACTACTTTGTACTTGTGAATGATCAAATATGGTTTGTTTCGTACAATTATTTTGCTTTTAATTCATTTATTTAACTTCCTAAATTTTCTGCTTTAGATATTCATAGTGTATTCAGTAAAAACAAGAAATTAAAATACTTCAGAACCAAAACCAACGGCGCATGTTAAAAATCGGCACAGCGTAAATTTCAGTCTTAAAGTTAGATCCAAGTATCGGCGAAAATAAGCTGAAGGAATGCGTAAAGGTTGAGAATAAAAACTGAAGTTTAGATTCAGGGATCACAGTTGCTATCGCCACCGAAGGAATAAAATCTGGTTTAGGCTGAAAGTGTAGAAAGCAAAGAATAAGCGAAATTTGAATTTTGCTAGGAAAACTACCAAAAGCTTACCGATATGATTAAATTATTAAAGGCATTGTCAACTTATGAAAAGTAGTTTTTTTTTAATTTACTAATTTGATTTAGTAAACTGAGTATTGTACCTGTGCAAAATTTTACGGCCGAATTTTAATTCGTTACCGTGTTATGGGAGCTAAAAGTTTAAGCTATGACGTCACGAATGTCGGTTGCCAGTAAGAGCGGAATGCCGAGTCGACTAATAATACTAACAATCCGGCAACGCGGGTGTTGTGTTTGTTTAGTAGCCTCAGGAAGCCGACATTCCTGACGTCACGTATCGGGGAAATGAATTCTCTCAACCCGTTTATTGTGGTTATTATCAAAGATATTGAAATTCCACCACTGCGGGTAGTTTTACGAGTATTTTAACTAACGTATTTTGATATTTACTAAATATGTTGCATAAGTTGACAATGCCTTTAAATGCATAACAGAGTTAGTGCTATGGGTAGAAAAAGCGAATAAATATTAAAAACATTAAAAATTAGAAAATTGTTGTATTTCTTTTATTTTTTTTTGTACCTATTTACAGCGTTTGCAGTTGGGAGTGCTGCAGCGCCATCCAACTTGTCTATCAAGATGGTCCTTTAAAAAATTCAGATTTCCTGTTAAAATTGTTATCTTGGCTTTCAACTGCTGGCAAGGACAACCCTTTCGATTTTTGAACCATTTAGTGCTTTAGATAGAAAGCTCGATAAAAAAAGCAACTGATTGATAAAAACAAAGGACACCTTTGCAAACAGGAATCAGCAAGCGAATTAAACCAAATTAAATATTCAAAATACTAAAATTAAATTTTTGATAGCTTCGACGAGGGTGGGTTCGTTTAAAAATAGTCCAACTATTTTTGTAAAGATGTTAATATTGGTTGGGTCAGATGATCCCCAAATCAAACAGATTGGAAATGTTGGGACTCCTACATCATTTTCTAGTCCAGTAAAGATTACTTTTTTATAAATTTCATTTGGAATAAATTTGAGGCTTCAACGAAGAGGTTTAAAGTACATCTAGTTATATTTTTGGAAGTTTAGTTTCGAGTGATAAAAAGGAGTTTGATTTGATATAAAGGAATCAGACCCATTAAATATTTTGGCTTGAAACGTTTATTGGTTAAAACAATATGCAAAACGCGTTTCGATTAAACGGTACAGAGAAAATTAGAACTAAATTATTTTGAAGAAGTGTTCTGATTTTCATTTTTAGAAACAAAATGGCGCATTTGAAAATTGATTTCAAAATATACAAATTAGGGCCTCATCAGAGGTGACTTGTCACAAGCAAAAAAGTGACTGACAAACTTAATTTAAAAAAAAAATCAAATCAAAAATTCTGAGCCCCAACAATATTTTGTTACAAAGTTTTGATTTAAAAATGTTAAAAAGAACAAGTAAAAGCTGTAGGGTAAAAAATAAATTGCGATATAAATAATCTATAAATAGATTTATCTATCTCAAGAAATTGTTAGGAAATTCACGAAACTGTTGGTAAATTCAAAAAAGATATAAAAGAAATTCATTACAGAGGTTGTATATTTGTAAATTCGTGAAATCTTTTTAAATAGCAGTTTGGATCGAACTTTAATAGTAAAAATTTAAAATAAGAATTTAATTAGGCCTATGCCGGTCCCAGGTCTGGATTACAAAAGTGAAGAGGGAGAGGAGTAACAAGCTGGTAAAAAAGCCAGGGGACAGCTGACAACATCCTGTAAGGGCTTCTACCCAGGGTTAAAGGTGGAAATCTTAGAAAATATACTATCTCAAAGTTTAAGAGGGCGGAGGAACCACAAACTATGGGGAAGACTAATCTCTGGAGCCCTGAAAGACAATTATTCTAGGTGAAGAAATCATCGAAATCTACTCTCATGGTCCTCCAGGTTGGAGGTTGGATCTGGGTTAGTACCTTAGTTTCCATAAAAAGGGCTAAGAAACATAAAAACTAATAAATACATATTTGGGAAACTGCCTGAATAGTATCTCAAAAATGTTGCCAATAATTTATTAAGCACGTTGAGAAGATCATATGGAAGAATCATAGTATACCTTATAGATGAAGATTATAAACCATTCGAAGGTGAAGAGCAGTGCTGTTTCCGAGCAAGAAGGTCCACAAATGACAGTGTATTTTGTAAGTTAATTGAAAAACGCCTAAGCGGTGACAAAGAAGTTCACTTGACCTTTGTAGATATTACGAAAGCCTACGACAGTGTACCAACAAAAAGGTTTTAGAAACTAAAAGTCTAAGTAGTACTCTAATAACAGCTTTGAGAGGACTGTATGATAAGGCCCAATCAAGAATAAAAATTGACAACCATCAAAATCGTTTAGAGTGGACAAAGGTCTAAGAAAAGGGCGCTGTATATCATCATCATATTTGGCACGTTTATTCAGCCCCTTTCAAGGCCATGGCCTCTCGGCTGAGCTTCCCGACACTGGATGTAACCAGAGCAAGATCGTAACACTTGCGGCTGGTCCTATAGTTTCCTCGATCTCTCTTTAATTCCACACTATTCCTTTCTGTTTTCCGATTTCGTCTTCCAGTTTCGAACACACGCCATTTCCAAGTCTTTCCCCACCATTTCTATCGGTTTGGTTTTTTTCCCAACAAAATCACCTTTAAAAATTCTTATATGGTGATTCTCGTTTCTTCCATTCGTTGTAGATGTTCCAGCCACTCCACTCCATAATATTCAAATTATCTCAATAATAATTTACGATTATTAATCACAGTTAAGGTTCATTTACAATCATTTACCTCGGTTAGCTCAGTGAAGGATCGTTCGAAGGATACTTCTACCTTTCTAGATCTTTTGATTATATAATTTGATCAATAATGACAAAAATTATAATTATGCAAATTTATTTATAAACATTTCCCTAAATTCCCTAACTTGTTATATGGAAATTGTTATTTTATAAATTTAAATACTAAATAAAATTAATTTCGCTCACCTAACTTTACTTCAATTAACTTATCCCAATATTCAATTTCAACCATAAACAATCTTCAATCTAACTTCCACATCCAACCAAAAACAAGATGAACTTGAATGTAACACCATTTATCAGGATTATTTTCCATAAACCCCCAATGTCCAATATTAATATAAGCAATATTACTTCCAATAACTCACAAATGAAATATTTATTTTTTTTCATTCACTTCCAATATCCAATATTCATATGAGCAGGACTACTTCCAATAACTCACAAATGAAATATTTTATTTCATAATTTCTTTTAAGGAAAAATTATTGCTTCCTTTCAACAGAAAATTATTCGTATTACTTGTTTTTGTTTACTCTCACTACCGTCTCCTTGACTCCTTTTTCGTTTTCCTTCATTTAGCAAACTTCTCATTTTCCTTGGTAACAAATCTTAACTAATTACATTCTTTTTTAATTATTGTATGTTGCTAGCTAAATTAGTTTCATAGTTACAATACATAACATCCTTAACAATTAAACTATTTTAATCCTGTCTATCTAGATTATTTTATATTACATTATAATTTTTATTAAAACTGCATAATTCATTTAACAATACAATGATTGTAATTAACATTGACTTCAACTAATTAATAAAATAGATAATGATTTTTTTAATAATATCCTTTTATAAATGATATCATCTCAATATACAGTTTGTGTGACGGTACTAGGTACAAACGGTAACTAGATACAGATACGATTTAAAATTTTAAGTGATTGTTAAGCAACACTCCCTTGTGATTAATGTATTATTGTAAATGTGTTTTGAAGTGGTACTTTGTTTAACTAATTTGTTTTTTGTAAGGGCTGTTATTTTATTTGGGCTATCGGCTAGAAGATGTACGGCCTCACACTTTAGACGAGCTAAGATATAAAATTATAGAAGCTTTTGCCACAATTGCTCCACAAATGTTAGCAAATGCGAGGCAGAGCTTTTATGATCGACTGGGTTATTGTTTAACTCAAGAAGGGGGACTGTTCGAGCACTTAACCGATTTCGACTATTTATTAAACATTAAATATATTAATTCAAGGTTGTCATAGTATGTATGTAATCGTTAACCTCTTATACCTTTCGGTGTTGTTCTTATGTTTAATTTATTTCCTTTTTCTAATTTTATGCAAACCATGTCAGCATTTTTTTATATACATTTCCATTTTATTTGTTTGTATCTAGTTACCGTGTGTACCTAGTACCTGCAGACAATCTGTATATAAAATTTAAAATTTATTTACCATGGAAAATCCTAGAGGAATTTTTGAAATCGTTGGGAAATTTAAAAAATATTAGGGAAATTCATTCCCGATTTATATTTGGAAGAAATCTGCGGCTTGGATAGAACGAAAGAAGTAAAATCTGCGGATAAAAAGAAATGGAAATATTTTTACTTAAAAAATATATTAATTTAACTCAAAAAATCCCTGAGAAATTAAGAAGTGTTAATTCTGAGGATTGCTTTTTAATTATGAAACTCTCCCAGTTAAAAATATGCGTCTACGTCTTCATCCTAATTCAATTTCTAGTAAATAAGATAGTAGTTGTTTTAGTTTTTAGTCTACAACCCGATGATGTATCAAAATGTTTGTTTATGTAGTTATAGAATCTGGAGAGCGGCTTAGGGCGATATTGAAATGACGTTGTCAAAGAAGGTCTTGGTATTTGAGATGTTACTCTTTGTTTACAATACAAGAGGAAGTACAATTAGTTGAGGCGTTCTTTTTTCACGCCGTTAATGTAAAATGAATACCTGTCGCTGTCTTTGAGGGAGCACTTTTAGAAATTAAATCCATCGGGTGTTCGTGACGGATGTTTTAGGAAGGCGAATAGTGGTACATCGCAAATCCATCTGAACATCATAGAAGGGTTTTGCATTCACTCCGATTTTCCTGCGGTAATAAAAGAATGATCTCGAAAAATGTCTCCGATAATGCATTCACTGGAAACCTCCATCAGCCTCCGAAAATATGAATTTCAAAGACGCTACATTTCAATACAAATGTGTGATGTGCAAAAAATCGGAGCATAATCGAGTGAGCACGGACTTGTCGCAAGGGATGACGCGAGATTTCCCAGAGGGCAGCCAGCTCGCTCCAAGCCTTTTACAACAATCTCACTTGTTTGACTTCGAATAAGATGAAATTTACAAAGTGCTGTGTCAATTTAATTGCAACGTACGGAGACTTTGTGTTTCACATTCTTCTTCGCCCTTCGTTTTATTAGTTTTGTATCGCCGCGAGCTTCCGATATACGAACTTCAAAATCTCTCGAATCCCCAGACTTACAACAACTATGCCAAAGGAACGAGTTCGAAGGAAGACATTTAATTCTCCTTACGTTTCGTCTCAAAAAAAAAAGGTAACCGCAACTTTTCGGAGTCTTATTGTACTTGTTTCAAACTTTGTAGACTGACTGATTTTGAATTGATGTATGGGTTCGGGAAATTCCTTGAGGTTTGTCGAAGGTAACTAGGTGCCCCGTCTAAGATTTATTCGAAGTTTTGATACGCTTTAAAACGGCGAAACGGAAATCAGATATTTCGGATTACTTACGTAAATACTCAGGAGAAACCGTTTCCGTAAAACGTATTTGTTTAGCAGTTACAGATCTTCCTTAGATGTGGTAAAAGACTAAAATTTGTTTCCTAAGTTGTATAAATAGGACAAATTTCTGTATCAAAACAAGCTTCAAAATTGACAGGTTATAGAAAATTTAAGTCCGCTGAACGTGATGCAAGTTTACATGGGTAGAAACTGATCGAAATTTAACCATCCTATTTTTGTTAGTTTATTTTAGAGCTTGGCTTAAATTGTTTAGGTTTTTATTCATACTTTTTAAGCGCTAGTTTTTGCTCTCTGAGAAAGATTAAGTCATGCCTGCTTCTGATTTTATAATAAAATATAAAAATAATCCTTAATAGGTTTTCCCTCTTTTTCTTCTTTTTTGCTTCTTTTTTTCACATTCTTCTTCCGTCTTTTTCTTTCCCCCTTTTCACTTTGTCTAATAGATAGACACATGAAAACCCTCGAATAATCCAATTAATTCAGTTGAATATCGAATTACAATAATAATATAAGTCGTGGGGGAATTGTAAGCCAATTAATGCCTTTGAAGGTGGCTAAAACCTATCCTTCTGGAATAAAATAAATGAAACAAAGTAATTAAAAACGAACGATCATTTAAATTTTGTTGCTTATAACTTGGAAATCTTGTAATTGACTGGATATATGTAATTAAATGACCGAGTGTTGTAAGCTAATTAATGCCTTTTAAAGACAAAGAAAGTCTGTCATTTCCAAAACAATTAATTGTTAATCGAATTAAATTGAAATTACCTGAAGATCTTCAAAAAATTCAATTAACTCCATCTAATTACAACTTAAACTTTGGGATATTGCTAGTAAATCAATGCCTTTTGAAGATTACAGCCCATCTGCCCCATACAAGATTATCAGTTAAATGAAATTAATTTAAACGATCATTTAAATTCTGTTTGACAAAGCTTGAAAATCTTTAAAGAATTCCACTAATTGGATGTACTTAAGGCAACTCTTTATAGGTCGGAATATTAAAGCCTCCCCTTCTAAGAACAAATAATTAATTAAATAAAAACGAGGAAAATACCAAGTTCAAAAGATCTTCAGACAAATCAATTAATTAAATTTAATTAACAGATTTACTTCAATGGACGGATTATTGTAAGTTAATTAATGAATTTGAAAGGCAAATAATGCTCCATCCTTCCAGAAAAAAATATTAATTTATTACATAAAACTAAGAAATACGACGATTTAAATTATACTCAAAATTGCTTGAAAATCATCAAGACGATTATATACATTGAATGTAAAAGGTGAGCCAATTGATGCATTTTAAGGGTAACTAAAGCCTAAAGAACAATTTTTTAATTAAATATAACTGAAGAAAACTTCGTTTTGAAGACCACTAAAGCCTGCCCTTCCAAGAAAATTAGTAATTATGTGAAACTAATCAAGAAAACAATTTTAATAGTGTTCGAAATTACTTGGAGAGAATTCAGTTGATCCTATTTAATTAAAATTACTATGTAAAGGGTGGGGGTATTGTAAGCCAATTAATGCCCTTTAAAAGAAATTAAACCTTACGAAAATTTATTAACTAAATGATAGTAAAAGAATTAATTTCGAATTTACTTTCGAAATAATGTGCTAATTTGCAATTAACTGAATTGAATTAAGGTAGGCAATTCCTTAAATTTTAGGGATATGGCAAGCCAATTAATGCCTTTGTAAGACGATTAAAGCCTTTCCCCCAAGAAAAAAGTTTAATTTAGCGAAAGTGGTGAAACAGGATCAATTAAATTAAAGTTTAAATTTACTTGGAAATGTTTAAAAATTACTTAGAAAGCCTCAAAGAACCAACTAATCGGTTATAAGTGCGAAAAGTACTTAAATGGTAATGGCAATTAATGCCTTTTGAAGATAATCAAAGTCTAATCAACTAAAATTAGAACTTAAGTTCCAAATGATTGAATTTAGATTATCTGAAGTTATTGAAACATTTTAGGTAATTAATGCTTACATAAAGGTTGGTTTTCTACCTAAAAAAGTGAAACTTCTAGAATGTTAGGAAGAATGTCAAATAATTGAGTTGGACCAAAAGACTGAAGAAGATAAACTAATCTAACGCCATCTAACGGCCAAATTAATCAAATTAAATTAAATTAAATACTAGGGCTTTAAACTTTGGTTTAATCGAATTCAGGCTTTCAACCATAGATTAATAAATTCGAAGAAGAAGAAAACTCGGTTGGGTCCTTAGCCTTAATTTGGCTGGAAATTCTGCTTAATTAACGATTTTATAATTAATTAAGTACTTCTTTGTTATCACGTAATTGGCACCAGGGCACCAGGTGTTGGAAGGTTGGAGATATGTTATATGCAGATAATCTGGTGTTGCTGAGGAAACTATATTTTTTGTAAACGCTGCTTCTTGTAATATTATTTGCAAGACCGGCTCGGTGAGGTGCTTGAATAAAGGCCACATGGGGCGCCGGGAACACATAAATAAATGCACGTAACTGAACTATATAAATGTATATTGAAACATTAAAAACTGTGTTTATTGATTATATGATAATAATGAAAGAACATGCTGCGGCGGTTGGTTTAAGACAGACTTGCCAAGCGGCTATACCGGCTGGCATCGTAACATTCCCTGACGTAGCCAACCTTAGTAGAAAGGAAAATAAATATTAAGATTGGTGAAACACAGTTTTTAAATATTTCGGGTCAAAAGTTGATTGCGAATCCTACTACTGACGTACGGTAGTGAGTCGAGGGTGTTAAGTAAAAGGTTAAAAAACAGACTAGAAGTGCTCCAAATGAAGACCTTGAGAAAAATCGAAGGAGTATGTAGTAGAGATTGTATAAGAATTAACGAAATTAGAAGACGGTTATCAGTGAAATTGGTAGTGGAAATAGAAAGTAACCAGCTATAGTGGTTCGACCACTTGATACGCTAGAAAACAGAATTGTTAAAAGTGTGTGGGATATGGGTGTGTATGGGAAAAAATGAAGAGGCTATCCTAAAAGAACATAAAATGAGAATACATCTAAATCTTTGACCGTTAAAAGAAGCAAAGAAATAGGTGGAGGAAAATTTATAGAGGCAAGGAAGGGATAACGAAACTCCATACCTCGACACCTTAAATAGGGTATAAGAGGTGAATATTAAGAAGAAGAAGAAGAATAACTGAACGTTGCAATAATCCAATGACCCACAAACAAACAGTTTACTAACTGATACTTGTAACTCCGAAGTCTACTTTACAAGTTTACTTATTTGTATAACACAATTGTTTAGAATTGTACTGTCAGTTAGGGATGCTGAGACGTTCTTACTCTTTCAATTTGAAGGTGTTCTAATACCATTTGGTTGAAGTTAATACAATTTTATATCCCCAGCTCGAAATACAGTCGGGGTTGGTGTTAAGTGACGCCACAATTTCATTTGCTTTGTCCGCATAATCAGACACATGTGCTGAGATTCATGCCACCGGCACCGGCGTGCATTAGAATTGATTGCAAAGCAAGTCAGTTAAAAATAGACAGAATGGGCCCTATAATACCGCCTTGGGGAACACAAAGCTCACTTGAGCACGACGTGCCACGTGAGATTATTAAGCACTAATTGTCTTCTGTTTAAATAGCAAGAAAGCCAAGCTAATTATAACAATTGATAACAATTGATGATTTACTACACTTTGCTGAATTCTAGTAACACCACGTAGGCTATTTTTTGTATTATAAAATTTAATCAAATTATTAAAAGTCTCAGTTAATGCTTAAGGCGTGCTATAACCACGACGAAATCCCGACCAGAGACATCTTACTGTATTTATTTTATACAAAAAAAAGTTGTCCTTTTTATTGATTTTCTGGCTAACCAATGAGTACCCAATGGAAAGTTCGGAAGCACCATGTTATTAAAGTAACATCGAAGATGTAATACCTGTATATAAAAATGTATCCTTAGAGATAAGCTTTCCCAGTATTTCTTTTACTGTCAACTTCCTTGATTGTCAGGGACACCCTCGAGGTATTTTATAGTTAGATCCTTTGCTCCATTTTCTAACCTTTTGTTCAGAGTTTTATGCTGCGTAGGCTTCTGGTTATAGGCAATCTGAACAGCTACGTTTGCAGAAGAACGATTTGCTTTTTTAAAAAACATCCTGGCTTTGTTTTTAGTTTCCAAGGATTACTTTTACCCTACTATTCAGTTGAAATGGTTTCCCAATTTAAGGAATTTGTTATAATGTAAATCTGTCTGAAGTTTTCTTCATTGTTTTAATGACGTTTGTCAGTCAGGTTCAGTTTTCGCGATATGTGTACGTTGTGGGAGTTGGGATATTGACAAGATGTTCGCCTTTGTGATTTGTCGTTTCATTTATTAGAATGACTTCCGTATTACATCGATTTTTTTTTTCTGTAGGCTGCCCTATTCTGCCCACTCGCTTGAAACGTTTGGGATGTACAATCTAATCCCTTTATGGTTATAAGCTTATAAGATTTTTAAGTAATCGGATTTAATAATGATGATTTTATTTCGCAAGTCGGAAGCCCACTTGATTATTAAGAAATATGTGTGCTTTCGATGTCTATTTCAGGCCTAAGGAATTAGGCAAGCTTCATTTTAAAGGTTTGCTTTTTAACAATGGGTTGTTTGAACGATACGATTAATAAATAAGTTTCATTGCTCTGACTAATTAATCAACTGATCAAATAAAGGCGGTGAAATTAATAAAACGTTTATGATAATATTCTGTTAAATTTATCTGCAGAATATACTCTCATAAAAGTTAATTTTAGGTTTCATTGTAATGATCGGTTAATACATGTATTTCAACTTTAACCCAGTTCATTTCATTAGGACTAAGGCTATTTATTATAAATAATAAATAGGAAAGTTAGTAAAATATTTTCCTTCTCGAAAAGCAAAAAAGATCGTCGACATCGTTGATTGAATTCATGTATAATTTAAACCTATCAAACCCTACTCAAGTAAACTAGGGGTGAAACGTAATTTTAAAGCGATTTACATTGGCAAATTTTCTAAAATAAGGAACATGTGTAATAACCCGCTTCTAAAGTTTACTTGTCGAATATGTAATATACAAGACGCGAATATCTTAAATTATTAACAACAAATTGGATGGAAAGCATCTCTTATATTTTTCAGTGGGTTTCCCGTTACTAGTTTTGGGGCTAGAAAGTTATACGTAAGGGTTAAATGGCATACATTTAATTATTAATAACCTTAGATGGGGTTACCAGTAAAACTGTTCTAAATGAAACTACGGATTAATTAATGAGACGTTCGGAACTTTATTTGGGAGAATTCACTCTCTATCCTATTAATTACGTTGAAGGCAAACTTTTAGTTAAACGTACAAAGTTAGCGCAGTCTTTTCTTTGAACCTTAGTAATAATTTAATGCATTATTAAAAAGTTTTAAACATCGATATCGATTTTGTATTAATATTTAGAACTGGAAATATCTAGATATCTCGATTACTTTCTTATGATATAAAAAACATCAACTTTGAATTGCATATAAAATTCAATGACTAACAGTTAAAAACGTTAAATGATAGTTCGCGACAAAATTTACTTCGTTAATTATTAATGAGATATCAGCCATTAAACGACAAAAAAAACAAATAAAAATTTATATTGAGCGGTTTACTTTGTTCCTCAAAAAAGCATTAACAAGACTGTTATTAATCAAATTGTGGTCGACTAAATTGAAGATAAAAAATATTATCATTTACGGTTCGGTGCTTACAAGTCAATAATATTGTGTTGAAAAGACAAGATTTATTTATTAGAATAAGTGTCCGGACGTGTACCTAAGATGAAGTATTCTATGTATTCCTTTCTGTTGATTTTCTTATGCGGATCTACGAAAATTACAGGTAAGAAGCTCAAGTATGTTTAATTCTGAGGGCATTTTAGGCGCCCAAAAATTTTACAAAGTGTAAACTTACGTCTGATTGGTGGTTGTGGTCACAATTTTTAATATGGCATCCTGCTGGACATTGGACACCCCAAGAAAGTTTTGGGGGATTTCAAAGAAATCTAAAACATTTTATGGCGATTTCCTGTGTTTTTGAAACAATCTGGCCCATTTTGGTAATCATTAACGTATTTTTTCGAAAAATTTTGAGGAACCCGAGGCATTCGGAGGCAATGCAAGTGAATGAACGGTAGTTTGTTTGTTAGATTCAATCAACCGTTCGTTGACCTGTATTGGCAGCTAGTCAAATTTAATTATTTGTAGGAAAGGTGTTTTGGTAACAAAAATTGGTAGTTAAAGAAATGCAAATATACGTATGATAAGTTTACAGTTTACACAAACTACTTATTAAAAAGTGTGAATCCTACAGTTCGGACGGTCGGGAGGTCAAACCCGAGTTGGATGCTCGGTGGATGGCCTACCCATTAATGGGGAACCGAAACAGAGTGGCGGAGTAGGGGAGATAAGCGGTTTCCGAGCAGGGTGTTTACCACATCACCACCTACTCAAAGAAAGGGTGCGAGATAACCGTTTCCTTTTAATTATGATTTGAAATCTTTAAAGTTTATGACTTCTAGATTATGTTTTTCTTCAATGTGGAATTTACATTTTAATATAAAAACTAAAACAAATATAAATAAAATATAAACAAAAATAACTACAAAATTATTCTAAAGTTTACCCAAAGTGACTTAGGAGACCTTAATAACACTCCGTGTTGCCGACACCTTTACCTTTTGAATCCTAAAGTTGACTTACCTAATCAAATTAATGAAATCTCCAGGAAACTAGAGATAGCTCCGAAATGCAAGAGGAAACAAAAAAATATAGGTTTTTATCGCTAGTTTTATTTTACGCAAACGCAATTCTCGAAACTATAAAAATCAAACATTTAGGTTAAATTAGATTTTTTCATATATTTTTATTTGCTGAAATACTAAAAATTCGCTTTGATTTTCATTATAGCCATGTTTTAAATAAATAAACTCTTGAAATACCAAAGGTTCAACAAGTTTTTTCTGGCATAAATTGAAAATAATGAAATTCAATACTTGATGATGATGAGCATGGAATTATTTTCCTACCGAGGCTTTCGCTGTTGTGCTAAGCATACCCGATGAGCAGCAAAAGACTATGAAAGCATGGCATGTGCTGCTGACTGATACTGTTCAATAGATTTAGTGAGTGTGTTTTTTTAAAGGTAAAGGTATCGGCACTAACGCTCCGCGAGGGAACATGGGCGGTAACATGCAAGGTTAAGGCCTCCTAAGTCACTTTGGTCTCGGGGTGGTGTGATAAGCATCACTTCTTGAACAACCGCTTACCTTTTTCCCTACTCCACCACTGTGTTTCGATTCCTAATTATTTTCGGTGATTGGGTAGACCACCCGCCGAGTGTCCGGCTCGGGATTTGATTCATCCGTGCTGTCAGTGGCGTATCCAGGGGGGGGCAAAGGGGGCAATTGCCCCCCCCAGACCAGTTCAATAGCAAACACGAAGCAATGAAAATAAATATTATACACATATTTTTTTCAATGAAAAATAAAAAAATTAAGTGTATTATTGTTTTTTTTATTAATATGTAACTGTATCGACTTTCACGCTTTGGGAACCCGACTGCACCAACAAAAACCGTGCTTATGTCAGTTCTAGGTTTAAACTGGAATTAGGTGTAGTAAAGTAGAAGGTCAAGTGCGGGAGGCGGGGGGGGGGGGTTGGGTTTGAAGTATGGCCTTGCCCCCCCCACGAGCAGTTTCTGGATACGCCACTGCGTGCTGTAGTCGAATGCCTTAATAACTTGGTCACTCCAGCGATTTATTCGTTTATAACCCACCAAAAATATTTAAAATTTACGAAGGAAGGACTAATGTTAGTCAATCATCGATTTAATCCTAAATCTACCCTAAAATTTAAGAGCGTTGGAGTTGAGTGTTACTTTCTACGTCAGCAGCGTCTTTACCTACTTCGTTGCATTCTTTTCTTCGACTGTATTTGCTGTTTTTATGTTGTATCCTTCATATTGTGGGATTCTACGAAAGCTAAGCAGAGCCTTTGCACAACTTTTATTTTTCATTAAGTTACATTTCATACTTTAGTATTTTTCCAACTGTCTCGCACGTCCACCGTCGTTGTCGTACTTCTTGCGCACCCGATTTACTAACCTCACTTACTCGATGCGCGCCGGACTCCTACCTGAACATCGGTCGGCTACTATAATTCCCACAATACTGTGTTTACCCCAGCTATCTTAGTTGTTATTTGTTGGTCGTTTGTTTATTAACCGAAATTTAGGTTGATAAGAATCTCAACGCCCGTAGACTGCTGTCCGACTAGAATTTTTGCTTTTGCTGTGGTTTTGTTCTTGTTGACTTTATACTTAGATTATTCTTCAATGCCGTATTCTTTGTTGTTGTTATTTTGAGTAACTTAATGTCCATGTGATGTCATTTATTCTTCTTTTATGTTTGTGAGTTATAGGTACCATGTACCATCACGAGTATCACAACTCATTGCTAATTTTTATTTGCACATTCGGCATTGATCTTTTGATCAAACAGGATCGTACTAAGTAAGTATGTGAATCCTTGCCCTATTTTTCCGAACTTTCCTACTTTGTTTTCTTTCTGTTGTTATCATGTCCATGTATATGAAACGTGTAGTGGTGTTCTAGTTCTTCCCTCTTAAATCTATTGATGCGTATCTCGTCTTTTGGTGAAATAACCATCGCCTCCGTTTTATTCGTGTTCATTTTCATATTTATTTTCTACAAGTCCTCATTCAGTGCTTCAGTATTAAATTGCGAATTCCTTTCTGTCCTTTCTAAAATTGCCATACCGTTTACGAACAATAATTCGAAGTTACCCATTTTCCAAGTTTCAAATTTCAAGATTTTCATCTTTGTTTCGCTTCGTCTACTTACAACTAAAGAAAATGGTAATTGATTTAGGATATGTTTTTGTTTTAACATCATCTTAATTTGGAATTTTGCTCAATTTGTTTTTAATCGTACGATTGTTTTCAGACATCTATTTCCTGCCGTGATACATTTCCATGTGTTTTTCCTATCAAACCTCTTTTTCAGCCCTTCGAAATATAGGTGCAATGCTATGATCTCCTCATTGGCTTGTTTTGGCACGCAAATTTCTGTGTTTTCATCTTTATTTAAATCCCATTGTGTTTCTTCTATTTGCCATGACTACTTCCTTCCTTTTACTTTTATTATTTGCACCTGGATTCTTCCTGATTTAATAGTAATAATAATAATAATAATGGTCTTTACTGCCGAGAGTAGATATAAATTTATTTGGGGTTCTCACAGTTCTTCCTATCTTCTTTTTCTATGTATGTATTTTCTGTAACCTTTTATACATTTCGGTGTCGAGGCTGATGCGTTAACGTATTGAGGCTCTAGGCGTGAAATGCACAATCCGAAGTTGGTGCGCCGTTTATACCTACATACTGCACCATGTGTAGAGTGTGTGTGATGTGTATGTATTTGTAAGACCTTGTTACTCTACCTCCTAGGCCTGTATTTGGAGGAGAGCGTCGTTAATTTAGGTGTTCAACGACGAATGGCCACCAGGGGGATTCGAATCAAGGACTAGTCTAACGCTCTACCACTGCGCCACCCTGACTATCTATCTTCTTTTTCTATGACAATATAATTCTTGAGTTCCATTGCTTTTGATTTTCTGGACCTTATTTTTAAATGGATTTTAAGATTTTTGTTTGTTTATATTGTATTATTTTTTAATCCATCTAAATTTACTTCTGTTCGCTCAATTTCTATTAGTCATTTAGAACTTGATAATTTGTAAACTCTTTTATCTTTGATATTTTCCATGTTAAATGTTTCTTTGGTCTTGTTTTAAAGTACTGTATGAATTTTTGATTTTTATAAAAATGCCTTTCATTTTATTTCCAAATTCTCTTCATGATTCGTACTTCGTGTTTCTCACTAATATTTTTACTCTTTGGATTTAGTGGCATATTTGGTTATAAATATTTTTTCTACTTATTATTCTTCGTTTATATATTTTTTTTTTACCTTAAAACTCTACCAGTGCGTGTATTTACAATTTTTGTAATCCCGCAATTTTTTCATTGGTTTTCTGTTTTTTGTTTCATATTTCTCTCATATTTGGTGTTTTGTTCAGTTTCCTTTTTTCAGGAATTTTTGCCCGGTTGTTTGTTTTACGTTCTTCCACTAATCAATTATTATTTTTTTTATTTCTACGTTTTGAAAAGTTTTGACATAACTTTGTTTGTATAAACGATTTTCACTTCAGCTGAACATACTTTCTTGGATTTTTTTATAAATTTGTAGTTCTTATTTGTTCTAAATTGGAGGTTGCATGAAGTACATTTTCTACTGCATTCATAACTGTAAATTTAACGAACTGAAATATCATATTTTGAGCCTTGATCTCCTACATATTTTGAAGGTTCATCCAGTTTTAAAAAATAAGTAAAAGCATTTTATTTCGAACCTGTTGGCGCTCTTCTTTGGATTAAAGATCGAGAAAAATTTCCAACACTTAATTTAACTTTTAAATCACCTGTTTTCCTTTTTGTTTTTATTAACGCAAACGAATATACAGTGTGTCCCAGATCGAGTGGGATTGCATGGGTAACTTTCTTATTATTGAAGATGGAGATTTGGTTAAATTGGCAATGTTTTGCAGTTTTATATGCTGATTTAAAATCTGTTTGAAAAAGTTCAAAATGTCGAACCCGTCAGAAGTTATTTAAAAAAAAACTAAAAACTGTCATTTTCTTGTATATCAAATATCTTCAAAAGTATAAGAGGTACGAAAAAAAGTTTCATATGAAAGTCACTGTTTTCGACAAGACCAATTTAAAATTGATGTCGAACAAAAATTCAAGATGGCTGCTTTTGAGGTACTCGTATCAACTTCGTTAAGTTAAATGGACGCCATATTGGATTTTTTGGTTACTGAATAGAATTTGTTATTCTCTTTTCAACGATGTAAGATAACGTATGATTGAATAAAAAATACCAGTAAAATTAATTGTTTTTACATTTTAATCAAGTAGGCTTACATGGATCCAAACAAAATTAGGTGAAATTTATTTTAGAAAACCTTTGTATGTAATTCCTATAATACTTAGTAACATGTTAATTCAGTACTAAGTATTAAGTACTTGAACCACAAAAAACATCGTGACATAACTTTTTAAACGTATAATTAAGTAGGTAAGTAGCTATGATGAAAAACAATAACAAAGTTTATCACAATCTGTCAAATGGCAGGTACTTAAGCTAATTTTGTTTGGATCCATGTAAGCATACTTGATTAAAATGTAAAAACAATTAATTTTACTGGTATATTTTATTCAATCATACGTTATCTTACATTGTTGAAAAGAGAATAAAAAATTCTATTCAGTAACCAAAAAATCCAATATGGCGTCCATTTAACTTAAGAAAGTTGATACGAGTACCTCAAAAGCAGCCATCTTGAATGTTTGTTTGACATCAATTTTAAATTGGTCTTATCGAAAACAGTGACTTTCATATGAAACTTTTTTTCGTATCTCTTATACTTGCGAAGATATTTGGCTTAGAAGAAAATGGTAGTTTTTAGTTTTTTTTAAATAACTTCTGACGGGTTCGACATTTTGAACTTTTTCAAACAGATTTTAAATCAGCATATAAAACTGAAAAACATTGCCAATTTAACCGAATCTCCATCTTCAATAATAAGAAAGTTACCCATGCAATCCCACTCGATCTGGGACACCCTGTATATTGAAATGATAAAATAGAGAACCTACTTATCGCAGAAGTTGCTGGCCATGCTTCCTCGCGGGGCGTTAGTGCCGATATCTTTACTTTACTCACTTACTTTGTTGTTCAAATTGTACAAATAACCTGTTAAGAGGTTACTCAGCTACTGTAGTTAATGTAGTTTTAAATCTATATTTTATTTTTCGTCATTGTACAGTACAATGTGCAAATTGTGAGATGTATTCAGTTAATTAGTTGTACATACATTGGTAGGATATTTTCGTAAACCATATCAACTTCCACTCTTAGAAATTTTTGTTCAAACTTTTTTCGTTTTAGTCTATATTTTTATTTTAAAGTTGTGATGCAAACTTTTAAAACTATTTTAAAATTATGGGGAATAAGTTATGCAAGTTTAATATTTTTGTTTATTTTCAGGTGAGTCAAAGATTGTCAGAAATAACCTTCATGCTTGGTGAGTTTTCCAGTTTTAAATTAACGTTATTTTGTTTAGCATATAACTGTTTGTTATTCATTTTAAGACACCGATTTCTAAGGCCATATCTTAACAGCTTATTGAAAATTTCCATGCCACTGCGATTTGAACCGCTGCGCTGGCGCTGTGAGCGATGTCGTGAGTCAGATTCTCAGCCTAATCTCGTTACAAGTTCCAGCATAATTATTGCCGTGCTCATTATAAAACTGTATATCTGGTTGAGTGTTTAACGATTTTCAGAAACGTTTTGTTGAAACTTGTAGAATTTTGTATATAAAAAGTATCTGGTAACGTGCTTGTCATTGAACGTATTTTTATGCTTTCATAAAATGTAGTTCAAAATTCAGAATTCGGCCTCCTGTGCTTCTTCCTTTGATGCCCTTCGTTTGTTTAGGAGATATTCATCATTCCAAGTCATGTTTTAGCCTTTCTTGTAAGATGTTCAACATGAGCAGTAGGGTACCCAGTGTACGGTATTGGATTTATAGCAAGCAAACCATTTTAAATCCATCTTCAGTACCATTAATGACATTGCAATCAGTTAACGGAATTATTTCTATAATGATAAAAACTTTTTGGTATTTGATATTTGCCTCTAAATTACTTTATTTCAATATTGTTCACTAATAAATTGCAAAGGTTTAACCACATTCATATTTTCGGTAGTGTCAAAAACATAAATTAACTTATCTTAGTAAATATTTTGGTGTTAAAAGTTTTATTTGATTAAGGTTTAACCACATTCATATTTTCGGTAGTGTCAAAAACATAAATTAACTTATCTTAGTAAATATTTTGGTGTTAAAATTTTTATTTGATTCACTCTAGTTACTAGGTAAATTTTACAACTTACAACTAAGTCTTTGGTTAGATGTAATTTTTTAATAAAATATGTTCTAGTGAAGCGATATTGTTGAAAATTCCTGTAATTTACAAATATTTGGGGAATCAAAATCGGGTTACTTGTTTTGCTAAAGCTCTATTTCGTCGTGCTTGTGTGCTTGAGCAAAACCGTAAAATTGGCGGCAATTAAAGCCGATAAACTGCAAAAATATTTTCAGGGATTATCGTAAATGTGGGTGGTACTTTAAGCACTTTTTCCGTATTAATTACCTTAGTTTTACCGACTCCGTAAGTCGTGCCGTATAATAAATTAGATTTTAATGTTGTAACATTTTAATTAATTGCTTTAGTTAGCAGACGTTCGGAAATTTTCTTTAAAAGTCTCATAAGTTTAAGATTGATCTTGTTAGCGGTGTAAGATGCGGAAGTTCTGTAGTAAAACCCGTAGAATATGTAGCTCGTTTCCTGGGCAAGTAAAATGTAATTAGAAATGCATTACCTTTCTCATTAAGACGAAAAACGAGCTCCCGCCATTCTTTTCTGCGCCATAACCCTCTAAATTACAACATATTGAAAATTTAATTAATGGTTCGGGATTAAAGCGCGCCGCCGTGTAAAGAATCGCACAACAAAATGGTTAATAAAAACCTATGTCTGCAAACAAATTGATGCCACGGCTTTACTTACAATTAATTTTGCCACAGTTCATTTATTCGCGCATTGCCGCGGCGGCTTTGTTCCTAAAGCTTAACAATAAACACGGACCAACAAAGAAAAATCACAATGGTATCGAAGACAACGCAGCGAACTGTTACTGAATGAAGTCTACATCACTCTTTTGAGTGGAGACGTTGGACATTTCGGGGGCATTTCCCAGTTTCCCGGCTTCTTGGTTTCCGGTCTTCTGTTTCACCCCCTATGCGAAGGTTTCCCGGCATTTTCTCCACCGTTAACTCGGTAACCTTGTGATCCCATTGATCTGCGAATAACCTAGAACGACAGCAAACAAAGATCCGGAAAGGCCTTCCCTATTTCACGCTGCATCCACTTGTATTTACCTCGTGGAAAAATCCCGAAACATGTTATGCGGTATAATTTGACTTTTCAATGCTCTTCTATTGTTTGGACATTAAATACGACGGTGAGAATGTACACATACTTGAAATGACATTCGTAGGGTATTAAATTGACGTAAAATTTGCGATTTTCTCGTAAAAACTGTTGTTTTTGGATTTATCATGTACAATCTGGTACTTAATACCTGTTTAATAATGCTTGCTTTTTACTCGTATTGTTTTAGCTTAACGGTGAATTACGAAATAATTATTGGTTAATTGATCTATCACATTCTTATTGTCTAAGACGATATTGCTTATTTATTTCGATAATTCAGAGTTAATTGCCAATTACGCTCCAAAATTTTTTATATTCTTGGAAACGTCACAGTTTAATTATAAAGAAAATTACAAAGTTTAATTTCTCGCATTTTAACTAATGCGAAAAGCCGCATTACAATTATAACAAATCTTCAAGAAGACATTTACCTACCTACTGCCGATTTGGCAAGTTGCATTTACCATGTGATTTTTGGTAGTTTTCTGTAGTTTACTAATACAAATACATACAATAATTTTGTAAAGTTACTATACTTACAACACATTCAAGTGAACATAACTATAATACCTGTAAGACGCCTAGCCTAGTCCCTTATATTAGCGAGGTTTCTTTCGTCTTCTTCTTTAATCATATATAATCATAATGTTCTTGATTCGTTTTTTAATTGTTTACCGTAACTCTTTTATTCTACTATATTTACGGTGTTATGTGCATTCTATTAACAATGTAAATATTAATAGAAAAATCTAACGAATATGGATTTCCATTATAGCTGGCATTTATAGATTACGTAAAAACTTTTGGTAGCATTGCGCATTGGGTGATTTACAAAGCACTGCAAAACAAGGATATATAGAACTCATAAAACAACTAAGTGAGGAACCTACAGCAACCTACATGTTACATGAAAAAACAAAACCTGTCCCACTTAGAAGAGGAGTGAGACAGAGGGATACAAGCTCGCCGAAATTCTTCAAATTGGAACTGGAAGACTTATTCCAGAAAATAGATTGGACGAGGAAAGTAATAAATGTCAACGAAGAATGACTAATTACCTAAGATATTCCGACGACATCATTCTCTTATCAGAAAACATGGAAGATCTGAAAGAAATAATAGGGAGCGTTAAAAATTAATCTAGCCAAAACCAAATAGATACAAGAGTGGAAGAAATCCGAATTGAAGGCGTACAGGAATATATTTGCCTGGGACAAAGAATTTAATTAGGAAGAGGCAATCAAAAAAAAGAATTGAAAGAAGAAGCATAACTAGATGTGTCGCATTTGGACGGTTATTGTGTATCCTAAGAAACAATGAAATAGCTCATCGCCTAAAAATTAATATGCCTTACCAGCAATGAGGTACGAAACAGAAACCTGGACGATAACAAAACACAATATTGAAACCACCAGAATAGCTCAAAGGTCAATGGAAAGAGAAAGTCTAAAAAAGAAATGAAAGACTAAGATCAACCACTAAAGTAACAGTTGCTGGCTTCAAGATAGCCCAATTAAAATGAAGTTATGCGGGACATATGGCCAGACTCGTAAGGTTATAGAATGGAGACCACACGTACGTAGAATAGGTAGATGATTGTGTTGGTATGGTGATTTCCAAAATACACCTGGACTATCATGTATACAAATAGCACCAAATCGTGAACGTTGGAAAGATTTAGGGAAGACTTATATCCAAAAATGGATTTTTATGGGCGCAAGAAGAAGAAGAAGAAGAAGAAGAAGATATGCACTCCCAGTTCCTTTTCCATAGCTCTCCTTTTACTTTCCAATTTACCGCATTCAGATATCGTATGCTCAGCTGTATCGGGTTGTTAGCAGTACCAGCAACCATCATGTGTCTTGTGTAGTTTTTTCAGCTTTTCAATCAACACTAGTCTTATCGTTTTCCATATTATGAGAAATTTGTGTTCCATTAACAGTTTATTATATACTTGTAAACAGAAAACGGGTTGATTACAGACGATTCTCTGTATAATCTTGGGGCCATCCGAGCCCGCCTCTTGTGTAGGAGTCTTGACGCAGCTACCTTCAGCTCCTCTTGTGTAAACTCTATATTTAACAATCCGTCCTTCTCGTTCAATTCCTCCCCTGGGGGGAATAGCTTCTGTACTATTTAGTTGTGCTTCCATAATGATTCTGAAAAGTTTTAGTACCCTCTGTAGACTCTGTACTAACTTGAGTATCTAGCTTAGCCGTAAAGTAGCCAGCCATCAGATAAAGAAAAATTTTATTTAACTAATTATTTGATTGGTGTTTTATTCTGTAGCCGCTAGAGGCTAGAAGGTCAAGGAAAACTGTTAAGATTTAAATATTCTAACAGGCTCTGACATTGATAAAGGTATATTGTTAGTTTTGGATTTATTTATTTATTGACAACTTTCCTTCTGTCTGAAAAATTCAAAAATTCAGAAAAAAGGAACTAGGATGTCGCTGTTTATTATTAAAATATAAATCGTAACGAAAAGTTTTGTTACGTTTCTATGTTAGAATTCGTGACGTACGTAAATGTTTATTACTAATTTGTTTGCTTTAGGTTTGTACGAACTTTCAGGGAAAAACGCTTGAAATTTATTTTGTACCCGCCGCAATTCATAGAAACTTAGTTTAATTTTAACCAAAATTAACGTTTGTTGTCTTCAGTCTACACTAAATAAACTTGCATAGTCAATCAACGCTCGGTTAGATTAAAGGAGTTATTTTAGACACATCGCCAGCACAATGAATCTAACTAGATCTTTCCTTTTGTCGTTAAGAGTGGTGTTAATTGAGGTTTTGGTGACAATTGATATGTTGTTTAGTGGGTTGTAGGTTTCTAACTATTTTAGTTTTGATGTTTTTGAATTGTAAACGTAGAATCTTTTGTAAATAGAAATAGACTGGTTTAGGAATAATTATTTATTATAAAGTTTAAAGAAATTTCCAAAAAAATTAGAAGGTTACTTATCAGCACGTACCTGCAACAAAAATTTGTTTCTTGGAGTGAGTGGTAGATATTATTCAAGATTGCTTGATTTGCAAGTTTATTGTTTAAACAACATTAAAGTCTTTTCTTTAATTTGAATTTAAAGTAAACGTAATGTTAGGAAAATCAGTGGCAAATTAATAAAATATTAGAAACTTTGGTGGGGCACCAAACGAAAAAAGATCAACAAAAAACGGTAGAATAAATAATATTGCAGTAAAACTTTGACAAAAACAGAAGCCGTAAAATCAACAGCCCGTCTACTCTTGCACAAAATCAACAAACGTTAGGAAGGGTTTAGTAGACTGAGTAGTAAATAAATATTTAGTATTATGTGATACTCTACGGATTCCGAATATCGATGTAAAAAGCTACCAAGACTACCACATCATAGAAAATAAATAAATTATATAATCCGGGACCCCCTTTTAAAACTCAATTGGTTAAACGTAAAAGAAATAAAAATTTTATTTATTAATGACCCACATGTAACTCTACTGTCTTTGTACTTTAATTCTTGTATTAGGTGGCGGTTGTGCAATTTGATTGGTTCTAAGTAATTTTTTAGGGTTGTCGAGTTTTCAGTAGTAAAGTTCTGTGTTATTTGTCAGTATCTACTGTCTATATAAATATAACTTTTAAAAAGCAAAACCTCAAATTTAGAAAAATTTCGAACAGTTTGTAAATGTTAGTATATTAAAGCTTCATAATATTATTTAGTAAAATTTAAAGTATTATTAATGAATTAGAATTTCTTTTGCATTAAATCCTTAGAAATCTATAATTTAAGTTTGACTTTAGGTTAGTTTCCTTAGGGTTAGTGTTTCAGTATGGGTTTAAGCTAAAACTTTGTGTAAGTCTGTCCAGGATTTAAGCCAAGCATTGCTATGCTTAAGTACATTAAATCAGCCCAAACGCCCAAATATGGCTTAAGTCCTAAAATCGACCCACATGGCCAAATACGGTTATGTTTCTTCAATAACAAACGAAAACTTGGTCACGCCTATTGTAAATATATTGCACCATAATGTGAACTGTGCCATCCTTTTATATGCTTTATGAAACACTACTATAATTTCTAGCGAGCGGTAATAGTAAACAACTGTTTTAAAAGTTGTTTTAACTTACTACTTAAGTGTGCCCCTCTACTGAAACGATTTTACTAAATTTTATTAAAACATAAAGCTAAATGTATGACCATAGCTAGAGATCCCATACGATGCAAGCTAGAAACAGAAGGCACCATCATTGAACAAGTAAAGAGCTTTAATTATCTGGGGATAGAAATATTCAGTAATAGAAACCTCACATGAGAAGTGCAGAAGCAAGCATTTAGAGAAGCAAGAATATCGTGATACCTCCGCGATGTGTTTTGTAAAAGTAAATACATGTGTATAGAAAATAAAGTCATCGTATACGCAACTAAAACAAGAGCATACACCAGCAGGATAAGACAACTACTAACGAGAACTGAAATGAGAACCCTTAGAACCGTAACAGTACTTTCGATAAGAGACAGAGTGCCTAATGAAGAAGAATGCGTACAATGCCAAATTTGTAGAAGCCAAGCAGCAAGACGTAACCCGGAATACCTCCCAAACGCTGGGTAGATAGCTAGAAATCTTCATCAGCGGAAGTCCCACCCGGAGAAGACTAATGGAAAAACAGGTAAAGCCTAAATGCAGCAGCAGAAGAAGAAGAAGAAATTCCACTTAGTTGTGAATTCACCTAGCCCACTTTCTTTTGTACCTTGCCAGTCCTTTCCCCCTCCTCAATGTCAATTCCGTTTCTCTTATTAATTATACATAACAAGGTAATTCTTCTTTTGAATAATCCCTTTTATTTTCTTTTTTGTAGATTGGTATTAGGATCCGTAGCTTGTAATCTTCTCGTACGAAGTTCATGGCCATCTGTGGGATTATACCATCGTGTTTTCCCCTTCTAACAATTTTACAGCCTCTGTTACCTCTTCTATTTTTATATCCTGGTTTTTATGGCTTCCTCATCTTCTGTTCTTTCGTATTCTCCCTCTACTGTTCCGTGTATTGCATTTACTGTTAATATTTCCTCGGGGTACTCCTTCCATCTTTTTGCAATATGCTCTTCTTCATTTACTAGTCTTCCTTTTTTGATTTTTATATGTTTAATTTGATGTGTCTTCCCTTTCCGAAGAGACTTCAAGACTTTATAAAATAGTTTTTGGTCACCAAGGCCGTCACGCTCCACCTTTTCCCCAAATTCTTGTTTCACCATCGTCTTATGTTTGTTGAGTTGTTCTTTCTCATATTTGTCTCCTATTTTGCTTCCCAAGTATTCTTTTCATCTCTATTTCTTTACCTTTATTTCCTTTCCTTATTTCTGTAGCCCGCCACCCTGTTTGTTTCTTATGCTCACTGATTTTTGAAACTGCACTTTGCTATCTTTGTTATAATTTATTTACCTAATATATTTTCGTAATTCTTCAACCGTATATCTGTTTGCGATTTCTTTCATTTTACCTACCTTCTCTTCTATTCTTGTACTGTATTATCTTGCCGTCTGGTCACCCTTTAGCTTGTATATAGGTATTTTAATTTTTTCTGTTAACATATTTCTCATTTTTCCTGCGCTGATTATTTCTTTGTGCTTTTCTGTTTGCATCGCTATTTTTGAAATGAGTGTATTTCAGCACCTTTTTATACTGTTGCATTCTTTATTTCCGACTTATAATTTCTATTTATTATTATGTAGTCTATTATAGATCATTCACGTCGACTCTTTACTTCACGAGTATATTTGTGTGTATCCTTGTGCGCATAAAAGGTATTGTATATTATTAAATTGTTTAGGATAGGTCTTGTTCCATTATTATTCCTGGTAGCTTCACCATGAGCTCCTTATTGTTTCCCCAATTGCTTCGTTCTTTTTGCCTACTCTGTCGTTTAGATCAACAGTTTTCCTCGGCCCTCCTCAAATACTCCAGTTTATTGATCCCAGAAGTTGTTTTTATTCTTTGCTGCCTCATCCTCGTTGGATATCAGCTTGTTTGTTCAGGTCCATTTCTATCTTCAATATTCTCTCCGATATTCCGGTCCGTTTGTATATGTATTCAATGTATTGTGCCTTTTTCTTTTTGATTATGTAGCCCACTCCTTGTTTAGATCGATATGTATTATAATCTTCTTCTTCTTGAAGTGGTTTTCCCTTTACTGGGCATTGTCGGCCTTCTCTCTAAATATCTGTGGTGTGCGTACCAAGAAACCTACAGTTTTACGTGAGCTCCGAACCACGGAAGTGCTCCAGAGAAGACTTACTAGGCAGAAATACTTTTCGGTATATACTAGATGTGGTCCTGGGAATCGAACCCGGGCAATCTCAGTGGTCAGATGCATGCTGAACCAACCGAGCCACCACCGCGACTATCATAATCTTAAATATCCTTAAATAAAATAAATACGCCAAATAAATTACTGAGATCAAAATTAGACAGTTACCTTCACCACTTTGGCGTTTAAAGTAAATAAAGTTTATTAATATTTCTATCAATTTATATTCAAAATTCGTAGAACTTGTTAGAAAAACTTTATTGGCAAACCAGTAAGTTTTATTTAATTTAGAGAATTATTTTTATATGTTATAACTTGATACAACCAAGTATTTTTTTAGACATTTTTTAATTTAAAGGATTCCATTTTTCATTAAAAACGATGAACAAATTTCTAATAAGAAAAATAACTGCCATAAAGAAAAAGTAAATTAACGTCAATGTTTTTTCTCCGAGTAAACATTAATTTTAGATTTCAAATGCGATACTTACGGGCAAACATTCTTTTATTACGTTTTTATTTCTATTATTTACTTAGATGTCACAAAACAGTGGAAATATCAAAAGATAAAGTTATTTACAATGAAGTTTCTTTTTTAAATTATCACTGTTTTTGGAAGTTATACTAGATACAGAAGAAAAAGCATTTGTATTCATAAAGTAACTGGGTTATGTAACTGATTGTCCCACTAGAAAGGACATTTTAATTCTGATCAGCATTTTATAGTAAATTTAGTGGAATATCTACAGTTTCTTTAGTACCTAACTAAGATTTTCACTTCCTAAACAGTCATTTGATTACATAAAAACTTTACCGAATACATGATCAGGTGAACGCACTGGCCAAGTCAGGGAATTTTCCCTTACCTTACCAAAAATATTTGTTTCCTTTGGCCTAAGTTATGTTATTTTAAAGTCAAATTTTCCTGCAGATTGTGTTGCTTTCGCATCTGCATTTTCTTCAAAAGGAAATGTCGAAAAATAAAACACAAAAAACTGTAAGGTATTCCAGATTATATTTATGCAAACTGGCATGTCGGCTAATCTGAATCCATTATTAAGGAAGGTATTCAACCTTAAAGAAGTTTTTTAGATACGTTTCCACTCGTATCAGTGAGTCGCGACTTTTTCAGAGTAAACAAAAGCTTCTTTGAATTGCTCTCCTGAGTAGGCAACTTTTGTCCCATTAACCGCCCTTTTATCTCTTACCATTTCCGGGATTCTTTTAGTCTCTCGATTAAAATAAACGATCTTTATACAGAAATGAATAGTTTAAATTCTAGAAAATCATTTATTTAAAGCTCGTTCCCTGAAACGTCGCCCTATAAATTCTTGTAAACTTGGAAAGGAAGTATCGCTTTATCTGTCACAAACATCAAACGATAAAGGCGTTTCGAAAACTAAGCATTTCTTTATTACGTGACGTGTCTAAAAGGAACGTGGTATCTGCTGCGGCAATATATTACGGAAAGTACCTTTAATAATATTACTTGCCGTAGAAACTCCCTCTCTATAAGGGCTGAAAAGAATAGCCAGTCAATAGACTGGCCCCGAAATAAATAGAGACACGTCCAGAAAACTAGATTGGAGCTAAGAAAGACTTATAGCGAGGGACACATCGCCATCAGAGAGGTACGAAGATATAGAGACCCACATTTCTGCACGAATTCGAGCAGAAAAATGAATAACTTGGAGGCCGCCTGTGCTTCGGGGCTGCCAATTACATTTGCGCTGGCACCCACAACTTTGCCAACTCGCTTAACTTCATGAAATGTTACGTGACTACCTTTACTGCATTTAAAATTATCTGAGAGGAAATTAATAACATTTGAAGCATAACTTAGATAAAAGAGACAACTCTTACGATATCGACCACCAAAGGTAACCTTTCGTTTTAATTCAAATTTAACTCTTGAGAGTTATTAGAATTACGCATACATTGTATTATCTCTGCAACTTTTGAATTTTTCCATCTTGGATTTTAATACTTAAAAACTACCTATATTCTTAGTAGAAATTTTATTCGATAAACGTAAAACAGAAAGAGCTCCCGTCCAAAGGATCTTGTCTGAATTAAACAATAAAGTAAATCGAATTTATTTCAAATGTTAAAGGCTTTTTGTACAAAGAAGCTTATTATATTTTTTGTTGTGGATTTCAGTACACGTATAAAATATTTATAGACAATATGAGAAAGTAAAAATAGCTTTACAAGGAGAATTTTATATGAGCACCAACGTATGTGACTGGGAACTAAGAAATGTGACTAAAATATAGACGAAGATTTAACTGTTGAAGATACTAAAAAATTGCGAGCTTAAATTTAAAATTTCACTGGTTTATAAGCTTTTCAAAATCAATATTTACTTTGTACTTTGTGTTTATCCTGAAAAGTGAGATTAAGTATTTAAAACCTTTGAAAAACAGCTTACTTTTTGGATTTTCTGTAAGCTGCATTCTTTTAGTGTTTATTTATGAATCATTCTATAAATCCAAATTTTCAAATGATTGAATCAGTTAATTACGCTTTTCTAATTACGTACCCTGTATAAAGGCCATTTAGATATGACTAAACTAAAACCGATGAACCTAAAGCCAAACTTAATAAAAAGCTTGTTTAATATAAACTATTAGAAAATCCTGTGAACTTTAAGGGTCTCTTATTTCACTTAAAACAGGGCCTTTAGAATACTTTATGATACTAATTTTCCCAGATTTAAGGGAAGGTTAATAAAAGGACTTCGCCTTATGCTGCCATAAACGCCAAATAAAAATAAGGTTATTTTGAGCAATTTACTTTTTTTTATAACTTGGGAGAATGGCGTACTTCCATAGTAAAGTTTTTATGAATCGATCCGGTTTCCGTCTCCTTTAACTCCTTTAGGATGATCCATGGAAGTTTTCCGTGCTATTTTTGGAATTTAGGTAATTCTTGAAGTACTATTTCCGCATTATGATCGTCCTCTGACGTTTTCAAATTTATTTTTTCGTGAAACGTTTAATAATATTAAATTCGATTGAAGAATAATTTATTGCCCAAAGTAAGACACAACACAGTACCTTATTTTTTTAAGGGAAATATTTTGAAATAATAGATATAAATAATCAAACAAGATTAACAAAATTGTAAATGTGTCCTGAATGGTTATTGTTTAATTATCAATATTGTGTCCTGAAACCTGAATGTGCTCCTTTTCGTATGGATGCAATGCAAAAGCCTTTATTTCATCTAAATTTAGACTTACGCAATTTCTATGACATACCTATAATTCGTACAAGTATAATTTTATCCCGGCTTACCCTGAACTTTAGAGACACATGTCATAATTCCTAAGATCGATAAAAAAGGGGATACAATAAATTATGCGTTGTAGAAATTATACGTTATAGGAATTCTGTTGTGACGCAGGACTTTATGGTGCAATTTTCAGATTTCATCTGGAATCCGACCATTTTTGGCGTAACAGCAAATTAGTGTAGGTCTGTTAATTCTCTAATTTCGCAATAAGGTTGGGCACAAAATTTCCATTCTTGGCATTTATTTATAAACGTTTATAAACGGCTGTTTTTGTTTATTTAAAGCTCATTTAATGTATTCGTTATGCACAGGAGTTGTTTTAGTATTAGCCTTGCACCTTTATCTTGATCCCAGATCCGTGAAATAATTGCCCTAATCACTTGGCCAAATACCAGGCTGATGTGAAAGACACTTAATACTAAGTTCTTGTAACTGGTGTGATATACCAAACGGTTGACGGTTTCTCCAGGTTTGATTGATTGATTAATTGTCGGTGGGGTTTGCACTAGGTTGCTAGTCCAGAAGTCCAGTATATGAACTTCGACTGCATGACCTTTTGTTCTTTGTCAAGGTAGTCACGTGCCTTCAATGAATTGCAGAATGTTACTTACGAGGTTTTCGTGTACAAGAACTGCGAGGCTGTTTTCTCCTCTTCTTCGCATAGTCTACAGAGTGTATCTTCTCTGTATACATCTATTTTTGGTAGATGTCTTCTCAGATGGCAGTGGCCTGTAACAAGTCCCACCAGCTGTCTGATTTGGATAGGTCTTAAACGGAGTACGTTAATTTGTGCAAAGGCATTCCAATTATTTCCTTCCCCAGTCTTTGTTTCTGTGTTGCATCTTAATGTCCGGGTTCACGCCTCTATAGCTGTCCGGATGCTTCGTTTGAGTATTGCGAATACAGGTTCTGGCTCTATAAACGGGGTGGATTCGCAGGTTTTTGCCTTTTAATTTTCCTCCACACCTGCGTGTCCTGGTACTCTCTCGGATAGGATTGCCGGGAGAGACAGGCATTCTCTCGTTAATTTGGAATTAATTCGAGGTGATTTAAGCACTTTTAAGGCTCTTCGACTGTCAGACAGAATACTTATGTGTTGTCGAACATATCCACGTTTTACATTCTCTTGTACGCATCGAATTATAGCAAAAATTTCAGCTATGGCGTTAGTCGCAAGAGATACACTTATGTTCTCCTTTGGTCTTCGCTGTGTATACCTGCCCCTGTATCAAGTGCTGTGCGAGATTAAGCTGTAAGCCCGACTAGCCCTTTCTTCAGAGTCTTGAGCCCAATCATTGCGACCGTATCTAATAGGGAATGGTTTGTCAAAAGAGGACTCTAGTTCAGTGTAATGAGTTCCCATTCTAGTGTATTCTCTTGTATTCGTTTGTGTCCACACCGTTCATTGTAAATATGCCAATGTGCTCCAATACAGGCTTTTCCCTTCAGATAATTATGCAGAGGGGTTAATTCTAGAGGAGCTTCTATAGACCCAGTTGGAGTGCTTCTTATGGCTCCAGATATGCACAAACAGGCTAGTCTTGGAATCTTGGTTAGTTTCGTAATGGCTGTTTTTTGTACGGTCGTTGGCCATTAGACTGGGATAATGGGTCTAATAACCGTGATGTAGTACCATTGCACCATCTTTAGTTTCAGTTCCATGTATACCCAAACATGCGACTTTTACCAAAGATTGCAAGGTTACTGAATGGTCCCATATCTCTCTTCCTGATGAAGGGTATTAGTGATGGTTTTCTAGGGTTCACCTTTAGGTTTTACCCTTTCACACCATTACTGCGAAATGTTTAACGCATTTTGCATGAGGCCCGCATGGCATTCGGGTTTCTGTCCCTGATAGAATGGCTATGTCATCCGCATATACTTGGGCGTAGAACCACTCATCATTGAGTTTATTCACTCCAGGTTCTCAAGCAAAGGGTATAAAACTCCTCCCTGTGGATACCCTCTGGTAGCAGGTCATTTTCGTGGCTGATAAGCATGTTGATTACGATGAAGTGGATTATCTTTTAAGACCCCATCTCGTATAAATATGCCTGTCTACCAGATTTTCTCCCAGGTTAAAAGCTTCTCAAACCGAATAGATATATTGCCGAGTGGTAATGCACGACCTTTATATCTAATTTGTCCGAAAGGCATTGCATTGTGCCAAAAGACGTCTTAATTCAGATTTAAACAGTCTTAACTTACGCCGGCTTAAATTAGGTTTTACTGTAGCTTAAACTATACTTAAGCCAGCTTAAACTAAGCCAGCTTAAACTAAGCTTCGGCTTTAGCCTATAATGAAATACCGTTCCTAAACGAATGAATGTATGTAACTGTTTTCTATTGTGTTTCTTCTTTTGCTGCTTCTTCATTTTCTTTCCCTAGCTTTTGGAGATCTCTGTCATGCCTTTTGGAATAAGTATTGCCTTCTTTTTTTTTATTAATCTCTCTGGTTTTCTTGCGGTTTCTAACGTGTGTTCACAAACAGTCGTCATCTCGGTTGCTTTGAAAAACAAATTACAAGTCTTAGATTAAATCATAGACAATGACATTTTACAAATCTTGACATTTAGTTTTGTGTTCTGAATCAAATTACGAAATATGTTTATGAAATCACAACCTACTGGGATGACGACTGTTTATGAACACCCGTTAACTAGTTTACAATTTTAGAGGTTAATTAACGTTTGTTCTCTTTTTCAACAGACAGTGACTTAAGATTAAGGGGGTTTTCTTCTCCAAGTTTTTATTTAACATGTAGAATATCTCCACTATACTTATTTTCGTTTAGTTTGCACTATAATATCGCAATAATATCGTGTAATACTTAGGCAAGGCTTCGTCGTGTAGATTTTTATATTTTAACTCATAATTACTTTTCTGAGGTTAACTTTGTCACAACTGTTAAAATCAGCAGTATTTTCTGTCAGGGTTCTTTTACAACGCATAGGTAATCCAATTTTTCAGTTTTACAACAGAGTAACTTACCTTAAAGTCTGAATAATACTTTACCTCAATTTAAATTATTATTACAAAATGCCAATAAGGCACGCTATCGGAATATTAAACTGGGCAATCTATTGCAACGGCCTTAACGGAGACGTCTCACTAGTAGAGGCTAGCGTAAATGCAAAATTCTTTTATTAATAAAACCCAACGATTTTGCCAGTAGTTAGGACTATAATAAACCCAGACATCCAATATTGGTCGAACTACCCTGAAAATTACATCGAATTAACCCTTCCATAGGATTTATTTTTTAAATTGCCTTTTTAATTGGGATTTCACCTATTCAAACCCGATCAACAACTTTACATAAGAGTACCGAGTAAAACGCTTAATTTTAAAAATACAAACGGGGCTGATGGATTTACACGACCCACCTGCGTAAGGGCTTAGTCAACTCTCTTGTTTCTGCCTTGCGGAGCATCTCCTCGCATTACTAACTTGTGCGTCTTCGTCCTCGTGTAATCTTATTTTTATTTGTATTGAACACTTATTTGTCGAATTTAAGACTAAACATGTCGTACAAAATAAATATCTAAATGTTCCAAATGCATGCATATAAATTTTTGATAAAATCTAATGATAAGCACAAGATCCCTATTTTATGGTACCAAAATTCGATTTTCCAAACTGTTTATTAACATTATTCTAAAATTTGTTATAAAACAATTAGTTTAACATTTTCAGCAGTCATATTTTTAATTCGTTCTCTCAACAAAAGTTCGGCCCAGTTCAGTTTATGAAAACAAGTTTATTTCGTTATTTGAACCTTGCATGGTTTATTTAATGCCAAACAACACACGTAACTTAATTATAATTTTAATACTATTTATTCAGTTGTATATTTTATCTCAGCATGAAATATCGCATGGAAGTTTTATTTTTCAAACGGCCGATTGTTTCAGTTAAACTCAATATTTTCAGCAGTATCCAATTGTACAAAAGCTTTATTTAATAATATAGTACTTTTATTTAATTATTGGTGTAGCAGTGCTATTGTTAACAATAAAACGTGCAATAAATTCACCAATATTGCCTTGAAATGTTTACCTAATGTTAATGTACAGTACACTATGGTCAACCGCAAGCTTTAGAGGTAACCCTCTTGAGATAATGGCTGTCATTGAGCTAACCGTTCTTGGACTGTGTACAAAGAGTTTCAGGAGAGAGAGTGCCTGAAGGAGCAAAAGGAAAGAGACTGTTGAAGTGAAAGTTTGCCGAGCTTTCTGAGCTTTCTGGTATTCTCTTTCTGTTTAATTTGGCACACACACTGCGGTCTAAGAACTTGAATGTGTGTGAAACTTTTAAATAAACGGCGGCACGAGTGTATACGTATACAACGAAATTAATTAACAGTAAATTTGGTACAGCTGAATAATTTGAAAATGCATTTGTCTCGGTATTTTTAATTTTAACGCTGTGAAACAGGGTAATTATGCAATTGAGTTGTTACACTAACTAACGAGCAGAAATTATTACTTGTAAACAGTGTAATTTAGTTTTCCTTGACCTCAAGTTAAAATATTTGACATTTTACGCTGAAATGAAGAACGTTTCAGGCTTGTAGGCGTTTGTGAAGCTCGAAAATGTTGCTAGAGATATTTTGGGTTTTCCAATGACTAAAGTAATAACGTATGGCGTAGGCGGTTAACTTTGCCAACATTACGTCTTCGTAATCTGATGTTTACTTAAACCGAAATCTTGGAAGTTTCCAGACAATTTTTTCGTTATGTAAGTTTAGAGGTAACAAGCAGGTCACTGTATGTTAGGAATTTCGAATAACTTTTCAAGGTCGCGATGTTCAAATAAAATTGGGAAAGTTTTTTCGAATTTCGTCTTTATCCAAATAAGTATTTGTATTTATCCATGAACTGAAATTTAAATCAGCTGGATCGTATATGTTTCAAATCGTGGTAATTAAAGGCATTGTCAACTTATGAAAAGTCGTTTTTTTTTTTAAATTTTATAATTTGATTGAGTAAAGTGAGTATTGCACCTGTGCAAAATTTTACGGCCGAATTTTAATTCGTTACCGTGTTATGGGAGCTAAAAGTTTAAGATATGACGTCACGAGTGTCGCTTGCCAGTAAGAGCGGACTTCCGAGTCGACTAATAATACTAGTAACCCAGCAGCGCGGGTGTTGTGTTTGTTTAGGAGCCTCAGGAGGCCGACACTGTTGACGTCACGTATCGGGAAATGAATTCTCTCTATCCGTTTATTGTGGTTATTATCAAAGATATTGAAATTCTACCACTGCGGGTAGTTTTACGAGTATTTTAACTAACGTATTTTGATATTTACTAAATATGTTGCATAAGTTGACAATGCCTTTAAAGTTTTAAGTGAATAAAACGGAATTACTCGATATTGCCATGGTTATATATTAGTATGACTAAGTTGAATTGGAACATCGTAATTTCAACAAGTTTCAGCTTGTTGGGAGTCCTTCAAATTTCCTAATTTAAAAATAATTTTTTGGAAATGTATCGACTTTTACATATTTCTTGATAATAAATAATTATTTGTTTAAATGCTTTATAATTTCGCTTTTATCGAAATATGTAAGTATCTATATTTTCTAATTAAAAATAAAACGATGTAGCTTTATACACATAAATTTAAGTGAATAAAACAGAGATACATGATGCTGCAATAGTTATTAGCATGACTAGGTTTAATTAGAAGTTAGTACCTTCTTTTTAAATAAATTTCAGTTGAAAAAGCTTTAAATTTTTCAGCAAGTTTCGGATTATCTGAAATTCTTCCAATTCAATAATTCAGTTACTCTTCGCAAGGCAGTATGGCCGGCAATATAGAGGGTTAAGGCCCCCTTTCATACCTGGTCGTTTCGTGCGCTATGCGTACGGGATGATGTGGTAAGTTGGTAGATTTGGTAGACTGGTTGCTTGCTAAACGAAACGTGTCTTATATACCAACTGCGGCCTTCGACATATTTCCAGAACGCACCAGAGACGATGACGTATATCGAATAATCGGAAACACTCCCGATTATGTCTGCAGATGATGCATACGACTGAAATCATCCGCGCGTCTCGTTACAATATTTATTTAATTGTTGCTGATAAATATTAGTAGGGTTGGCATAGAAATTGTTTAACGAATTGATAACATAAATCTGCAAATTAAGTCTACGTTGGATTGACCATATTAACAGTGCGATTGGTGCTATAATTCATATAATAAAGAGAATGCTTTAAAAGATAGGTAACTCGGGCCTTTTAATTTAAATTGCTTTCGTTAGGGCCAAGCTCATTCGGAGCTCCAAGCAAATTTATTAATGAACATCCACTAATTGAAAATCCAAAGTTCCATGAAGCAATTTAAAGGTCAACAATATTTTATCCTTATCTTAAAACTTTTAACCGTTGGTCTTCTATTTGGGCCTTTTCTTCATTTTGCTAAGCTACAATGGGGATAATCATTCCATCTTTTTCCTTGATTTTAGAAAACATTAACCGTGATGTATTTACTTTGTGTTCTTAGAAGATTTGGGGGTGTGAGATCAAGTTTCCTATTTGCTCCAAATTTTCCTAATGTTATCTGAACTTCCTCGTTTTTTTGTGTCCATTCCATGGTGATGGTTGCCATACCAACATCTTTGACAATCGTTAATCTAGTAATATTGTGAAAAAATCTTGTTTTCATTTTGATGGGCGAGGTTAGCCTCCTGCCCGATATCTGTCCTAAGAGGACCAATACCGCCAAAATTGACAAGTAATAATATGCCATTTACCTTACAAAGAAAAGAAGCGTTTGGTTGTTCATGGTCCGTTTGTTGCTTTTTATCTATCCCTTTAATAGTCTTCATTTTGTAATTCTCTTGAAAATTTCTCACCATGTGCCCAAAACAATTTGATTCTTTGTGCTTTAACGGACCTTACTATATCTTCCTAAATTCCGTAGAGCTTATTTTTATTTTGCCATTGCTGTTGCTGTTGCTGTTGCTGATGCATGGGTCTTACGTCCTGCTTTTCACTGTTATGAATATCCAGATTATATTGTGAAATGTAGTTATCCCATTGATCTTGCTGGTATCTCCACATGGTCTTCGAAGGTTCTGACATTCATACCATTTGTAATCCTCTACGGTTCCCGTTCTATTTTCAATTTCTTTCTCTTTTTTACCTTCTTCAACTGCCTCATTTATAATTAGTGCAAATAATTGGGTTCACCGCACTACCCTTTCCTTAACTCTTCGTTTTCTGTTCTGACTGGTTCTTTTGTTATGCTAGACTATAAAACCATCTTTACCATTGATGCTCCTATGTTTATTTTCTAGTGTGTCCCACTTATTCTAATTATTCTGTCTGTATAGGTGGACCCGTTTTCCTTTGCTGATTGTTTTGTTGGCAACTTATCTTGCACATTTCTTTCTTTGTGAATCCATACTGCTTTTATTCTACCTTCATAAGTTTTTGTGTAGGTTGAAAGTTTTTCGCCCATGTCTTGCCTACCCCTTTGTAATTGAATAAAAAATTCGCCAGCAGAAGTACAAGGAAAAAGGCAACAAATTAGGAATCATCTAAATTAAAAAAGAAGATTTTGATAATACTTCAGCTAATTCTCAAAACAGAAACAAAGCTTAAATGGTGTATCTTAAATACAATCAGAGACAATGGTTGCCATGATGGTCCGTTGGCTTTTAAGGGTTCCAATCAAGATAAAACCAATCCCCTTTAGTTTGTAGATTTTCTTAATCAACAATTTGTTAGCTTCATCTACTTTTAGGTGTGATTACAGGCAAAAGCTGAAGAAGAAATTCGAAGATAAGTATTTGTATTTATTGATGAACTGAAATTTGAATAAACTAGATCGTATTATGATATGTTTCAATTCGTGGTAATTAAAGTCATCTTAATACGATATATCTTTATATAAGTTTAAGTGAATGAAACGGATATACACGATGTTGCCATGGTTATTAGCATGACTAGGTTTAATTAGAAATTACAGCCGTCCTTTTATGTAAATTTCAGTTGGAAAAGCTTTACATTTTCGAATTGTTTGAAATTCTCTAATTCAAGGGTTAAGGCCTCCTAAGTCGTTTTTATACGCGGTTGCCTCGTACGCTATGTGTACGGGGTGATGTGGTGAACACTACGCCTTCGACAATCACCTGCTTTTCGTACCCCACCACTGTGTTTCGATTCTCAATTATTTTCAGTTACGGGGTAGGCCACACGTACGTATTTCTTTATAATAAATAATTATTTGTCTAATGTTTTAGAATTTGGCCTTTTCAAGTTGTGGTAATTAAAGTAGAGATAAAACGATTTAGCTTTATATGATTTTAAATGTGTGCAACTGAGATGCACGACGTTGCCTTGGTAATTAATTAGAAGATCGTTATAAGAACCAACGTGTTTTCCAATGTTCGGTGAATTTAATATGACTACAAAGTTTTTCTGATTTTTTTTCTCAAGTTTTTTCTATTATTATTATTAGGTTTACGAACGGTTCACGTATTTGTCATATATCTAGAAACTTTTAGATTTACTTCAAAAATTGAACGTATTTTTAACAGTTTTCAGCGCACCTTTAGAAATCGCTTCTAGAACCGGAGGAAAAACTTCTAAGTATTGAGAATCGATAGCTTTACGTATTTGATATTTTCGACTGTTTAGCCTAGGTATTTAACAACTTTTTGAAAATTACGTACTTTTACTGATCTTTCAAATTTGTTATGTTAGGGTAAACTAATGTATTTCACTAAGAAGGGCTCTTTTTTGTGTATATTCTGTGTATTGTTATTTCTGTAAAGGAACGTGAAAGTTGTACATTTTTTAGTGTCATTTTTACGAGTCTGTGGGCACAAACCAATAAATTTTTCGAAGGCGCTTTACGCGTCATTCAGTTTTAGGCAGCAAAAATCCTATTGATACAAGAAGTTCATAACATATGTACATTACCATTGTTGATTTACTTTCCGCCAGCTTCGAAATACGTGATCTGAAAATGTGAATGGTGATAGGGCGAGAGTATATTTTAGAATTTTTCTCGTACCCATCACGTTTGAGTTTCCTTTTTGGGACGTAATATACACGTGACGGTGTTAGTTCTAAATTTAATTATTGCACACGTGACTGTCCCTTCAAAGGGCTGATTAACACCCCGTACAGCTCATGTACTGTTGGTTATATAGTTTATTTATTCATTAGCGTGCATTTGGGCTCATTCGTTACAAAGCTAAATCTGCGTACGGTCCGCTCTGACCCGTAAATCCATCTATGGATCGGCCCAATTTATCGAAGTCTGCATAGAATATCCTATTAATTAACCCTTTGCTGCACCCTGTCACACAAAAGGTAATCGTCGAACACTATTAATTAGCGAGATCGACGGAAAAAAAAGCGGCAAAAGTCAGACTAGTCGGCTCTTTATAAATTTAAATATAGACTCCACCCGTAAAGGGCACGAAAGTTCAGGTTGCTATGATGGAACTTCAGTTTATTTAATTTTCCCCAATATTTTCCTCTCCAATAACGATATGATATAAAATGTCATAGATGTCTAGATCTGAGCCAAGCCATAGCATTCCTGCTTTATCAAACAAAATTCTATTGTTCTCCCTTATCTTTCAACCGAGTTCCACTTCCCTCGGGGTTCAACTTCATTCTATTTCAACCCGACGTTTGTTACATCGTCAATCTTTGTCTTCACTGGATAATATCATTAAAGACGAAAAGCGAAGTAGTAAATATGGGGAAGTAGAACTTTCTCGATTGAAGTGCATTAATATAGAGAGGTCTCGAACACAATACATCAAGGCTACGTAAACTAAGATCGCAAGTTTCCTCCGGTTCGGTTCGTTTCCGTCTTCCTATGCCATTCATTGCATGCAGCGTTACAGCCGGAATGTTATCATCATCATTAAATGTCATTGCTAGATTGATTACGTAATAGGATAATATAACGTGCCCTGATTGCCCATAATGGAACAATTTCATGAATTCTCGAATGAAATGAACTTTACATTTGACATAATAATATTTTTTTTTATGTTTCTGGTTGAAGCTTCATAAATATTTTATGTAATCAAATCATCGATATGTCTCGATGTACGGAATATCTTATTAGAAGGTTTATTAAAAGGTGGACAGACATGCCCTTAGTCAAAGAAAATTCTACTAGTTTAAGGAACGGTGGCTTAAACTATAGTTAAATTAACGAATGATCAAAGTTGTCAAGTTATTTGTCATACGAATTCAAATTTTCATTCGATTTGGTTCATTTCTTAATTTGACGAAGCTGATGGTTGTGAAATCCACTCTAAGTGCGTACTGAAAATTGAGGTGCAGACAATTCACTTCACACAAACTGTGTGGGTTTGTTTGAAAACCAGTGTTACCAAAAATAAATTTTTAAAATGTCGCTTCGACGGTTTTGAACGTTCATTTCATTTGATCCGTATTAATTGTAATGGCGTTAATTTTATAGTATTTAGCCTTCAGATTTGTTTGTAGGCGTTAGAATATCCGTATGAAATTTTTATGCCTTTTTATTTGGAAAATTTACGGTTGTATGTTTTACCCTTTCTAGATGAATGTGGGCACCTGGTTTTAATACTCGACTTAATTTTAAATTTTAACGTGATCAATTCAGTTTGCTTGTATCTTTTTTGTTATTAATTGTTGATATTATATTTTAGTTGTTGATATGATTTAATTCAATTTGATGTTTCCCTTTTAATTAATTCAGGGCCCGTCTTTCTATTGACTTCCTAAAGGCTAATTGTGCATACCTTGATTAGTAGTAGGTCACACTCATTCGGTGATCCTTGTTCCCTGTATCAAGAGATATATGTAGGTCCTTCACCGAGTGTGTAGCAAACTCCTTCGATTCCAAAGTAAGCTGCCCGAATATGCGTTGTCTTTTTATTGTCGACCCATTACAGACATACAAAACGTGTGTTGCTGTTTCCTTATTGCAAAATCTACAAGTAAGGTCTTCATTGTATTTACCGATCTTCCAAAGGTGTTCCTTAACAGTCGCATGTCCTGTTAGAAGTTGTGCTATACCCATAAGAAGTTCATCAATTCGCTTCTGGCAAGGTCCGTGTATGAATGCCTGCTGTAGTTTTGTCCTGGTCTGTTAGTGTAGTATCTTTTAGGTTGAGTGCCAATCCAGTCATTTGCGTAATCTCGGATGGCAATTAAAATTCCTAAGGCTGATTCTGGGCCAAGGTAAGCCTCAGTCGATCCCTTCTTAGCTTTTATGAGGTTCTCAACCCCTTCATTCTACCAAAATGTTTTTTTTTTTTAAATTATATGTGTTGCTGCGTATTCCTAAGCTTTCACCAGCTACCTGATGAATTTTGTCTTTAATTGGAGTTGTTGTTAATTCCTCTTCAGGTATAGTTGATACTTTTGTTGCCAATCTTAATTTATACAAGAATACGTTTGACTCGTGTTTTAGTGCTTCGAGATTGTACCGTGGCTCTCGTTGTACTCGGACATCATTTACAGTAAGGTGATTTTTTTGTTTCATGATTACATAATCAAAAATTGATTGAAGTTTCCTCGTTGGCTGTATCTTGTTGTTTATTCTGAAGTCCTTGAATGTTCCATGTACCCAGATTCATGTTCCGTTCCCGTTTGCTATGTCGGTTTCCAAAGTTCTCAGCATCCATATCCGAGGCTTGATTTTCCGAATTTTGAGCATTTTTAAAATTTCATAGATATAGAGATGCTGGCCCAATGCCCCAACTCCTTACTAGGAGGACCAGGTGATTTTTGATCATGGTTTTCCACCACTAGATTGGGACTAAAGAGCCCAATCTACCCTTGGTTCTTCCGTCTTTTAGACCTTGGTTGTTTTGTTTTCCTCTGGTCTTGAAAGCCATTGGCCAGTTTTCATTCTTTAATCCTAGACAGGGACCCTTACTGGGTGCTATCATCTGGACCAGGAACCCAGGTTTTTTTTAACGAGGTTGTTACTCCACCCCCTCGTCAACGGCGGAGTTTATTTATTTATTTTAGAAGCATATTAATTAAAATCAATGCATATTGCATAAACCCCCTAAATATTTAAAAAGTGTCAGTTGAAAGTAAATTCCTGCAAGTCCGGTATTTGTGTCCCTTTATAAGTAAATTCAAAATTAAATCTTTCTATTGAAAATTCCAGTTTTTATCCGTGCTGTAAACTTCTACGTAATAAATAAGTAATTCAGTTTTCATGTTAGTAAAGGCGAGTTACAGCAAAGAATTTGTTTATATAATTACAACATTTTAAGAGTGTATCAAAGAAATTGACTAATACGTCTTTAGAAAATATTTAATAAAAGTTAATTATCGTAGGATGTGGAAACACAATTATGTCCATTATTCGGTCATTTATAATCTTATCGGCTCGTTTGTTTTGTTACACGAGCACCGTTTTTGTACACCTATAAAATGTAATAAAGAATAATCTCTATTTTATGATAAGGAATGTTATGCATAGGCGTAGTTTAGATTGGAGATAATCACAGAAAGAACCACCATCGATTGTTAATCAAGAGTTTAATTTGTCGATAATTTATTGCCTCTGTGTTAAGTAAGAGATTAGTTTTTTAATACATAGATAATTTAAAATTATTTCTTTAATCAGGGTTTTACGTAATTTCAACCAACATTTTAGAAATTAAATTAAACAAGGGCCATGTAAATCAGTGTTGATTTTTAAAGCTGGTGTGACACATAATGATTCCGTAAAGTTAAGATGAAAACAGTTTTTCTCATTACTTAAAAGTTAATCTCAGAGAAAATTAGTTTTGTGCTTAGGAAGCTAATGTTTCGTTGGAAGTCGGACAAGCTGACATTAAATGAACAATTTGCTAAGAGGTCCTCACAAAACACAACACACCTATTACTTCCTTCTAGAAGCGTGCATGAGCTTTAAGATCAAAAGCCAGTCTTACTCACCTAGAGAACGGGAGGCAAATTTGACTTAATTATATCATGCCGTGATGAAACTCGCGAATCCCGGCTACAATGTAGCACCAGAAGTGTTATAAATTAGGACATAACCCGCTCTTCCTGCATTTTCTTGTCCAATAATATCCTAACCAGGATAAGGTTAATGCAGGGTATTCGAGCATTAAAGAAAGAACAGTTTCAAACTTTCTTGTAGATTGCGCGAAAAAATTGGATTACTGATTTCATAAAAGTTGTTAAAGGAAATTAGGATGTTCTTTCTTTCACGGTTCCGCCTTTTAACTCAAGCTATTGATTTATCCTTGCCTGTTATAAAACAAACACTTTTTAAAAACTTTTCCTCAAATTTAAAATGTTGGAAAGGAAAGCTTCATCATCTGCATATTTTTCCAATTTTATTATTGTAGTTATTATTTACCTAACTATAGCTTAAAACTGCTTAGCTCATTAGATTTAAGCATTTTAGTCAAACAGAAAATGCCCAAGAATGAAGAATAAATTTAATAACAAACTCTATATTTCCTAATTTAACTTTAAGTTTAACTGGTTCTGTTAGATGTTAACACTGAGCATATAATTCGAATATATTAAGCTGTTAGCATAGATTTACAAATATAAAACTTTTAATAAGTGAATCGCATTTTGAAGATCACCATATTTGCTTTGAAAACTCACTGATTTTGTTTTCTTTATATTTTGGCAACAAAGGCGAAAGAATTCGTTCTTTGTGCAAACTTCTCCCGCTTTATGTTAATTTCCATGTCAAAAGCGTAAAAATCAGCTCACATCGTTCGTATAGCCTGGAAATTGTTGTTCGGTGTTATAAATGCAAAAAGAAACAAAACCCGCTGATTTCTTTCACTTTGATCATTCGTCCGTAACCTTATTAGAGCGTTTTGTGTTTCAGAATTCCTTCAAATCAAATTCGTTCCTTTCTACTTTCTGTATTAAATCATTTTTGTGCTCAAATCTCAGACATCTGCTTTGTATAAAAAAAGGCCACGTGATTATTCGAAACAAAAATTCCTGAAACTTAAAATATAAAAACAAAATACCTGACTAAATTTTAGGTAAACAAGCTTTTGAATCTCTGGAGGGTAACTTAAAAGCTACTATAATAAACTTTCCCTTTTCAGAACCGTATATGACGTACGTAGATTTTGTTTTGTAAAAGTCGAAAGGAGCTTTGATCTTTCGCAGTCAAATTTAATTAGAAATTTTATAACAGAAATTGAGCTATCCATTTAACTTTTATAAATTGTTTATGTAAGTTATATCTTTGAACACATAAGGTTAATTACCTAATTAATATCAGGCCGAATAAAAAAAGTGTTTATTTTCAATGCATTGAATTATTGGGAAAACAAAAAGGGGGAAACTAATTAGTGCAGGCTTTGAAAGTTGTAAGTCACGTATAACACAAATAAGCTTCAATGAAGGCTGTGCGTGTTAACCTTAAAATACTAATAGAATGAGCTTCACTAATGTGTTACGCCTGAGCGTCGTTATTTAGTTGGAATTTTAAGAAAAAGATACCTCCGGCTGGAAAGAAAGTAAATTAGATGAAATTTACTCGTTCTTAACGGGGGGCTTGCTTTACTTATTAAAAAATATAATGAACTCATTGCGAAGAAATATTATTTTCATAACTTTTTTTCCCGTAATTTTGAACCTTATCATAAGTTTCTCGAAGTTAATTTTTACCTACGTTAAGTTATTTTCCTTGGTTGTTAAAGGGACTATGGGTGGGTATAAACATGGCTTGGTGAAAATGAAAAGAAAGAACGAAAGATGGGGTGGACGGTTCGACTTTTGTTTATTTATTTTTTGGGATGGGGTATTTATATTGAAGCACATTCAATCAACTTACCAAGGAATAACGTTCATTCAATGTAAGTTAGATTATTGTCGCTGGTTCTTGTTATTGTTTTAACATAAATGAAAATGCAAAATAATAATATAGGGCGTTAGGACATTATCTCCTTGTATATGTATTGTCAAGGACAAGTCCAAGATTGGCTAGGATATTTATTTACCTTCCGACATGCATATTGGAATTTTTCGACTGTCGATATAAACCGCCAATAAAATTTTTAAATAATTTTTGGCATAAATCGGTCACCGAGTTGGCTTTACCTCCCTAGGGAGGTAAGTTTAGATACATTTACTTTCTTACTATTATGACAACCAATATACATATAAATAATGTTTTCTTCAAATGCTATCAAGTGTCATTTAGTAAACGCCAGTTTCTAAACCAGCAGTGGAAAAATAAATTTATTTATACGTTTATGAGAAGTTTATGTATAAGACTAATAAAACGAAGTTTTTTTTCTGGTTGTAAGCAAATTGTATTGTATATATTTTTAAAATTATAACTTCAGGAAAAATTTAATAAAATGGTAGAAATCTACTTTGTGTGAACAATAATTGACAGAGGTTTATTAATGCAATATTTCATAAAACGGTTTATTTATAATTGCTGTCTTTCCAGGGCAAACTTTTGTTTACCTCAGCTCTATTTGTTTTCTTAGAGGGTAGCCATTGACTTGAAAAATAAAAAAATAGCTCTAAAAGTTTTCTTTGTAATTTCATACAGGAAGAATACTCGATCTTTGTAACAAACGCAATTGTTCTACATGGATTATAGAAAACAAGCAGTGTTATGAGAGAAACACACACAATATAATATTATCCTAACGAGCAATTATATAAGTAATTCCCCTGTGTCGATAGCAACTGTTAATAGGGCTTTTGTCTTTGTGAAATTACCCTTTGATCAGTTTTTACGTATCCACTTTGTAATAAGGCAATTATCTAACCCTTATTGTATAGTAGCGGCAAGTTGTTGTATTTAGTGTGGATATTCTCGTCTGTTTCCAAAATATTTCTTTTGAAGGAAGCATCCAACAAATAACTCTTAGATGTGCGTTCTTCAAAGCAGGAATTCCAGCATCTTATTGTTCTGTTCGTACAGCAGTTTTAATTAAAAAGGATGTTTGGCAAATGCGCCTGCTATATTTCATACCATAAATTCCTTCAACAATGGAAATCGAAAATTGGGTCAGGACATAAACAATACAAGAAACAGGAAGTAGTTATACGTTATATAGCAGTCGCGTACTTTAGTTATATAACGTGTAGTAAATTCAGAATGAAACGTCCTATAAAGTGCCGCAGGACACGGCAGGACAATTCCGCTAAAGACAATTTATTGATAGCGCTTTGTGTATAGAGCGTTCGCAATAAATTCACGTTACGTATATCTCTTCTTGCGAATGCGTTGAATGAAACCAGACTAGGAAGTTTCTGCATTAATTTGCCGTTTTCAAGATAAAACGTTTTTCGTGCTGTACAGAGAGCCTTAATTCCGAACCGCCGAACCCCATGTTCCTCCAACTATTTACGGTTTTGTTGAGTGCGTGTTGAAAACGTCCGAATTTATTTCTTTAATAAATAGTTGAAGGTGTAAAAGACTAAAAGCCTTTTTGGTTTATCGCCCCCGCCGGGATTTCAATAGTGTTCTGATAAGGAGCTTTAACAGCCTTACAAAGGCTAAATAAAGACATATTTCCGTATCTGTCGACCATTAAATGGTCGTGGGACAAGAATTTGTAGGTCGATTCATTTAATGAATGGGACATTAAACGTTAAATTTAGCATTAATTTTATATCTCCCGTCGTTACTAATTGACTCGTACGATTTCCAATTCGAGTTCGATTACTTTACATTTCGGATTTAGCGTTGCGAAATCCCGAGCAAAAATAATGAAAGGGAAAAATAGAGAACATGGGTAAACGAATACTTTAAAAGCGATTTGTTCGAATGAAAAATTACGAATAAGTTACCGCGTTTAGAAGTTGAAACTCAATTATACTCAACAAAAATTAGACGAATACATTTGAATAAATCTGCACTCCAACTTTACTTGGCTAAGAATCGTGCTTCGTTACGTAAATATGAAAAAATTATAAAATAAAAACCTCCGGAGAACTCTTCGCATTCTAACTTGATTACAGTACTGGAAGTGTTTATCGTCTTTTATTTGTGAAAACAGTGGCGTCGTAAACTCGATCTCTATTCCTGAGTAAACCGAACATTTCCACCCAAGCCCTCCTTTTGAATGAATGTTTCATAATCTACCGAACCTAATTTAAATTAAATGTAAATACGATATTTTATCGAACAAACCAAGCGTTAAGCTTTAATTATTTCGTGACTTTCGAACGAAAGTATTCCGAATTTTCAATTATGGTCTGTGACATTCTCTCACGAAGTAAGAGAATTTTAAGTAACGATAATTTGAATTTTAATTGAGAGAACTTCGGTCCATGCCGTTATATTAAATTTATTACGGAATATTTGCAGAATATTTATGATACAGGTTTAGGAGGTTAAAATCTCAATATAATCACCTCATTAAATATCGAATTGGTAGCTGATAAAACTTTTCCTTGATTAAAGCTGAAAATTTCACGAAAAACTTTTCGCTAATCTGATTACTTCATAATGTCATTCAAAATTTACATGGAACAACGTGTTAAAGCTAATTTCATCCAATTTATTCTAATCGAAAGGAAATTAACGAATAAAAAGGATAATCCTCCTGTTAGACGTTTTAAATAAATAAGCGATGTCGCTTTTTATAATCCAATTTGGTAAATCTTGAAGACGGTTAAATCAGGAACCGAACAGTAAGAGAATAAAGTGTGCCCTATTAAAATTTTTTATTTGCTTCTGTAGCTATAATAAATGTTGTAGGTCAAAAGTTAACGCTGTAGTTAATTGAGAAGCATTATGGAGTTTAAACGGTTTTTGTTAGGAAGCCAAGAAATTTAACATTTCGGTGTACTAAAGAAGATTTAATCGTTTTTGCTGAATTTAATTAACTCAGAATTAAGAAAAAAGGTTCTGCTCTGGATTTTGCTGCACTCGCTACCGGGTTACAATTTATAACGGTTAAGTTTAGTGGCTTTTAAGTTTATGCATGTGAAGTATAAAATATTTACAATTACAGCGGCGAGGGTTTGCGCGCATAGTTCTTCATCAGACGGTATTTCTGTAAAAATTGTGTGTCTGTTGTTATTCTTCTGTTTGCTACAGTAACAGTTGTATATAGTTGTATAGCTGCTTTCTTATGTAAGCAGAAATGCCCAGTTTTATTATCATCGTAGTTTATATTGCTGCAGTAAAAGTGCTACATCTTTTTTATAGTTTGCATTACTGTGCTATTAACATTTAGAAAAAGAAATGGCATAAACTTGGAAATTAAATAATAAGAGACGTTTTTGGATGCTTTAGAAAATCATCAAACATATTTGGTTTAATTGAAAGTTAAGGCGGATAATCCTTTTGTTTTTCTTCAGCCATTTTTTGCCTGTTCGTAGTCGAAAGTGCGATTTATAGAAATTGTTTTAAGGCGAACATTTTGGTAGGTTGAAGTAAGTCGATTTACACTTAAACCATGGTCTAATGGTCTAAGCCTTTTAAATCTAAGTTTCTGTTTAAATCTGTACTGAAACGAACAAAGTAAAAGATGTAGGAAGTGCAACATATATCTGGATTTTCATTCGTGGTAGAGGCCTAATAATAGAAGGATCATTAGGAATACTGTTATTGCAAAAGAAAAGTTGGCCAGGTTAGAGAAATAGTGAAGTAATCACGTGCTACTTAGGCTTACTCTTATTATCATTATGCAATCATTTCCACAATAACATATACATTTATTAGTCCATCGTAAACATTTTAATATGGACGAGACTTTTTCGCTTCCGCATATGGATGATGTGGACAGCTCGTGGTTACTATATTGGTTCTGTAATTAAGGTAGAGTAAATAATATGTATACATAATGCATATGGAACACGTTATAAACACCCATTTTGTTACGAGTGCCCTTCTTTTGATGCATCTTACTGGCTTTTCCAAATTGTTTTGTTGCTTCATCGTTAAAGGGCAAGGTGTAACGTCAATGATGTCATCACAGATTTGACCATAGATTTTCATTTCATTACTTCTTTTAATATATTTTTTCAGCATGTAATGGCATCTGTTTACGCCTAGGATTCTCCTTGATGTCCCCTTTTTTATTCTTTTGTGACATTTATTTAGTGGTGTCAGTAGCTAACTCAATACTACATCCCTTTGTGGAATTTGACCTTTTAAAAAAAAAAAAAAAAAATCACGTCATTCCATTTTTGCCTCTCGTTGATTAATATTTTCCAATTTGCAGCTCCTAGTCTTTTGATATCTTTGAGCACTTCGCCTAACCATCTGTTTGCAGGTCTACTAACCCTCCTGGCTTCTTGTGATTTCCAAAATGTTAATATTTTAGGGACTTTATAATTGACCCATTCTGTAAATGTGTCCGAACCAGCCGATCCGCCGTGATTTTATAAAGTTCACTACCATTCTTTTATTTATTAATTCTTCCAGCTCGTAATTCATTCCAATTCTTCAGTTCTCATCCTCATTCTGAATTAGTCCAAACATTTTTCTAGGCACTTTACGTTCAAAAGTCAAAAATCTGTTTGCGTCAGTTTCACTTATGGTCCCCGCTTCGCATCTGGATCGGTCGTACCTACCGGTCGTATTCTTTTTACATTTATTTTGAGTTTAAGAGAGCTTTGTTATCGTCCATATGGCTCGTTTAACTACTTGCAAGTCTTATCATTATTTCCTCGTTTTTCTTGTTTTGATGAGTTAGTTGCGAACCTAGATATTCAAAAGTGAACTTATTTCCAGACCCCTTTTTGCACCCTCTATTTTGCAGAATCTCTACTTTATCTTTTGACTCTACCAAGCCTATTGATACCATTATTATGTAATTTGCGTTCATCCATCCTGATGTATTAATTTTCCGGGTACAAGCTTCTATTTCCAGGTTAAACAAAGTGGCAGAGAGTAAGTCTCCTTACTTTACACCATTGTTCATCTCGCAGTTTATAGTTTCCTCTGATTGTATTTTTTTTGCCACTGTTCCTGTTAGTGTCATTTCAGTCAGGCGGGTAAGCTTTTGAGGTATGCCTAAAAATAGGAGGTCGTGAGATAATCGATCGAACGCTTGCCTAAAGTCGGCGAAGATAATAAATAAGGGTATATTATGGTCTTTACATTTGTCTAAAGCTTGCCGCATTATATGAATATTATCTGCTGCCCCTCTATTTGGTCGGAAGCCGCATAGTTGTTCACTCAGGATTCCTTCAGCGTATGTGTTAGTTTTCTGTTAATTAAACTTTAAAATATTTTATACTGTAACGAGACGCGTCAACGGTCGTTGGGAGCACGTGTGATTTCGGCCGAATGCATCATCTGCCGACAGAACCGAGAATGTTCTCGGCTGCTACCAAAGTCTACCAGTCGCGCCCAAGTGCGAAACGTGAATATAAATAAATGTGCGCGAGTAATACAACTGCGTGAATATAAATAAACTGTATAAATAAATTAGTTAGTGTTTCGGGTTAGTATTAGTGTTGTGTTTTTAGTGTGCAGTATTTCGACTTTGACACCATTTAGGCTACTTGTAATACTAATCTTTCGGCTTCCTTCCCATCTTCATTTGTCGCCAACTCACTAATCGGCGGGGGATTTGCATTGCTACGTTCGTTAGGTTTGTTAGAAATCATTGTTGAAGGTGTCCTGTCTTGCTATTCTCTTAGTGTTGTTTATAGCAATTGTCGTTACAGTCCTAGTCTTACTCTCGTGCTTGTACTGAACATACTTGAAAATTCTTGTAGCATCAGCACTGGCACTTTTGTGACCTGAAGCGTTGTAAACACCGATTTTATTAACTTCCTGTGAATCGCCAATGCTTTTAACATCTCTGCGATGTATCTTTTGACTTTTATCAAACGTTTATGTTTGAAGTGAACAAACAGACTTTGCAACCCTACGTTCTGTTTCAGGAACTTTTAAACTCATTTTGGCCAGAGTAATTGTTTGTTCATTTTGTAAATAATTGTAATAATTTACTACAAATATTACACGTTTCAGCACAACTAATTTTCTCATACCAAGAAAACTTTCCACTCTTGTTAAAGTTTTCTAAATTTTATAAAGGCTAGTCTCATGAAATTGATTCGTCATATATTGGGAGTTAAATATAACAAATAAATGATATTAAAAGTATAAGGAGAAAGATTTAATTTAATGCTTGAAGTCTTCTAACCTTTCATTGATTTAATAGTTCGTTAAAAAAAGGTAGCAGGAAGGAAGGTGAGTGTAAAGTAAATTGAAAATTTATCTTTTTCAAACTTGTTGGAGTGTGTATTCTGGACGATTTAAAAATACAAGTTAGATATATTTTTACTTGCGACGGAAAAGTGCATTTTAAATAATAGGGGTCGTACTTTTGGCACTAGCGGGGTTATAAATATTCACAGCTGACTGCTGAACCGATTCCGTATCCGCTGCACTTTGTCAGCAATATTTTATCGGGCTTCAACGGTTTTGTGACCAGTGATTTTCAAAGGGGCATTCAATTTAGTTTATTGTTCGCAGATCTAGCGAAATTTCAGCCAGCAACCCTTTTTCCTTTGCGTTTCTTCCATTGCTAAAACTCGTAGTTTTACGTAATAGTTGTTCCTAGATAAAAATTCGATATTGTTTCATTCAGGATGCCTTATCGGTTTATTCTCAATGGACCGAGGAAGTTGCCTGTGTTCATCTGATTGGCTCGTCTGAATTGTCTCCTTTCGCGTGTCACTCGTCTTGCCGGGATTACTGAAACTGCTGAAAACTGAAAACGTGTTTTCGGAGCGATATCTTTTTCATAAAGCTTTTACGGTCGTGATAGTGCACTCGTGCTCGTGTATTCCTAGTTTGCCTTTATTGGCTTTATTTGTTCTGTTCTCGCTTGCTCTACTACCAGCAACAGATTTGCTGAGTGTCCTGACTTCATCTTTCATTTATCGAGTTCGGCTGCAGTCTCCTTTTTTTCGGCTATTATAATAATGTATTGTCAATTTTTTCCTGATTGTTTTCTGGGCTAGTTTTTGTGGAAAGGCCTGCTTTTGATGAGCGGCTCTTTTAAAGATTTATGCAGGCAATTGACCCTTCCTCGCGCCGGACAAATAAGGATAATGATCTCGGAGATTTTACGGCCATCACTAAAATCCACCTACTGGTGAAATGTTATTTAATCAGACGAATTTTTATATGGATGCATAAAAATTGACTAAATTGACGGATTTTACGAGCTGTTTTTATGTTTATATAAAATTCTTCTTAGTAAGTAAAATTGACGGAGATATTACGTTGCAAGGACCTTATCTTTAAGAAAACTTTTTTGAAATTATTAGTTTAACGTATTTTGCCAAGTAGGTACATATTTAGTTCCTATATTGGTAGAGATAATGCAAGTAAAGCTTTTAAAAGTGTTAAACTTCAACAATTGTTTTAAAATTACGTGTAGTTCTTTTGAGCTCTGTTGATGCTACGCAATTTCATGCGAATGATAACCCAAAATGTAGGAAAGTGTAGGTTTATCTAACGAATTCTGTTCTTATCAATAGCAGAAAGATATTTAGTGAAAATTGAAGGACGTTTGCCTTCGAAATGGAAATCGGTTACAAATGAATCGAATCTAATCAGTTTCAGAGAATTCGCGGCATAATGTCAATAACGATCGACCTATGCCTGCAGTGTTAACGCAAAAACGCCTTTATCGGGTATTTTACAGCTCTTGAAGAGCGAAATAACTCATGAGGGCTCTTTATGATCGCTCAATCACAACTGACGCGTCATCCTGACTTTCAAACTCGCCCTACGTTCGCTCAGCACTTTATTGCGATTCCATCAGTCAGCATGCAGATGAGATGTTTAATAAAAGCCCAACACCGTTGAACTTATATCGACACTGATAAAGGGGCTGTAAAACTCGAAAGCGTCTTTCTCAGAATTCCGTCGCTGCCAACTCTTAAAGTTTGACTTCTAAACTTCCATAATAGACTTCTAATTTCCTTCGCGATGCAATTCGTGTCCACTTCAGAAAGTAGATAGCGGCGAGTGTATTTAAAGTCTGCATGGTTCCGAATTTGATAAAATTTCAAGAAGTTATAACACACAAATAGACTTCTTTCTGGACAATATTTGAAAATGTCCCCGCAAATCGATAACCCAGATATTTCGGTAAATTTGAAGAAGGTGCAGCAGACAGTAAAAGCTTATTTGGGAAAGTGGGGTCTTTGTTGACGACGGTGCTTGGGGTTTGGGTACGGAAGATTTCAAATTGCAGCCACTTTTTCAGTGCCGAAAGATTCCATTTATGTGACCAAAAAAGAAACTTTTAATACGTCCGCCGCAATAAATTAAACTTCAAAGTTCCCAACGCAACATATATAAAACCTGATAAGAGGGAGACACAATCCCTGGAATTCAAGCCTCATATAACGTTGCACATAAAAAATGCATTAGAGACCTAAGACGTTGTATGCGGGCGATAAACAACTTATTGATTTATATACGTGCGAGAATATCCAGCGTACTGAAATATAGACTTTTTCAGGATTTTTTTGTACTACGAACACCATCGGTTTCGTATAATACACGCTCGATTTATGTCGACAATGTTTATTCACTGGGGAAAGCGTGGGGAACTTCCTTAAGGGGGCGACCTTAACAATAATTCTAAGTAAATCTGGAATGATGGCTGAAAATGGAGATCTGCATAGTAAAGTGCAGGTCGTACGGGGCTGCATGTTTTTTTCGCCGCAGCAATCGGTCTTGGACGAAGACGGTCGTAAAGAGGGATTGGACGAAATTGGCGGATTTTGATGGCCCTCAATCACAGCAGGCTCTGACACTCTCAGCCCTATCTTAGGTAGGGAAGAAAGCACTAAAGCTCTACCCGAAAACGAAATGATAAAATATAGATGACAGTAAAGAGAACAGGGCAAATGTTGTGTTGCCTTCCATGGATATGTTTGGAGGGGACTATGTAGTTCTTGTAATTTGTTTTCGTTACGACTTAAAAACATTTCTCTGGTGTCGGTGAATATGTACGTGTTGTTGTAAAATTGCCGGGTTGCTTAACTTCGCCAACTGTTTAGTAGCTGTTGACTTGTATTAGGAAAAATGAGCCAAACTTACTCGGGAAATGAAACTAAGGTACCTACTGGCAGTACAAATAATCTTATTTTAGAACAGTGTTTAACCGAAGCCTTTTATCGTGTAATAAGTGGCTAAATCTTCGTTGTTTTTATTTCATCACAAACCTCAAACTAAGATTGTTTATTTTTTCATGCAAGGACTTTTTAATAGAATCTACCTTTAACTAGAAACTTTACGTAATTTTACGAGAAACTTAAAAGCTCAAATTAAAGTTTTACTTTGTAAGCACTTTCGTAGAAAGTTTATTTTAATTAGTTTGCATTTAAGAGGTTAATTGCAGGTTAGTATTTTCCACCAAAGGTATAAACATTTTATGCGTAATTTTCTAAAAATGGTCTGTTAAGAACTAAATTCGCCCAATTATGTACTGCAACTTTATAATATACTAGAACAATTTCAGTAAATTGTACTGTTCAGTGTGAATTATTTATTTTTCTACACCTATTTAATTATATTGCAATTATTAGCATTTTTTTTGCGAAAAATAGTACCTATAATTCACTGCAGTGAATTATGGATTCATAATTCACTGCAGTGAATTATGATTTCGGCCAATCACAAATACATAAATATTTCGCTAATCCAATCATATTTTAAATCGCCCGCGATCAACTCCTTCTGCGGTTGACAATCGACTCGCGTGACACGCCCAAGTGTGTTGTCATATTGCTTGTTTACAAAGTTATCAAATTTGACTAATTTGAGTCTAATATATTTGTTTAATAGGTGTAGAAAAAGTATCGTATTACATTCGCGATTATGGCCATTATTCGCTCAGATAATTTGTGCCACTCGCCTGACGGCTCGTGGGCTCAAACGTCATCTTCGTGAATAATGGCTGTCATAATCGCTCATATAATAATATACTATTATTAAATTAATTTATAAATTCTAAGATTAATAGAACTAAACACTAAATTTGTTTTAGTATAATATTTTCTGCTTGAGATTTCGTTTTAACTCGTTGACTGCCCGCTCTTGCCGGGACACATTTTTGTATATGTAGCCGCTGCTTATCCTAGAATACGGTAGAAGCTTTCAATTTATCCCGCTACCACGTAAAAGATTCTGGAATAAACAATCAGGTTTGAAGGTTTTATTATTAAGGACATTCAAGAATGATTGGCAGTATAATTGTTTTCTCCTCGCTACTATTTTATTAGGAAGAAGTGAGTATACATTTCATTATAGGCATTCCTCATCAATGTCTATGCACTTTTTTTAACGTTCCGACAGTTTTCGTAAAGCTGCTGAAAACCATTCTTTGGGGTACTACGGTGCCACTTGTGGACAGCCGACTGAAGCTCGTCGTTGGAGGAGAAGTTCTTACTTCTTCAGTGGTAATGCTCTCATGAGTGAGCAACCAATCCGTCAGCTGAATTCCCTCCTAATCCACGCTGTACAGCTGGAGCAACTGTTGGTGTACTTTCACACGCTTCCGCTTCTGCCGAGTGGTGAGAGTATGCGGAACTCATTGTGCTCAGACTTTTGTCATCTTCAAGTCCTAATGGATGATGCTACGCAAAGCTCCGCGAGACAGAACTGACGCATCCGTTAGTGCATCAAATGTGATTTGCTTGTTTGCCATTTTCAAGTCGGATGCATGCTGGATAAAGGGTGGTTTGGGCGCATTTTGCCTTTCTCAGCAAAATCCCGAGAAACACATTTCTGCGACTCGGTTCTGCGTTTCCACACACAGCTTCTAACCTCGTGTGGATGTCCAAAGCAGTCGCTTCTTCCCTCCCAAGAACCATGTTGCCCATTGCTGCCCATGATTGTCTGCTTCCATGGTTTTCCGCTTTGTGCCCACTGCACTCGTAGGGCTACATGAATGGCTCACTACTTTTCCCTTTGTTCGTTCTAGCAACACCATCTGGTGGCATTGCGGGTAGTATAGTCTTCACACACGCACCGGGCGTACATTCTAATCTGCGACTCAACCGGAGTTTCGAGGTGGTGTGTCAATCATTTTGAAGCGCACCTAGTGATCTGAATCCCAACACAGAAAAACCTAATTATAAATAATCAAAACTTCAACACTCTTAAAATTCTGGTGTAACTTTACCCATATTTTTTGTTTTGATGTGTCTTTTTTTTGTGTTGATAACATTGATTGCAGCATTTTAGTTAATATTAGGTTTTTGGTATGAAAACGTAAGAATTGAAATTTCGGGAATCAACTAAGATTATTTTAGAGTGTCGATAAATAAAGTGCCAGTTAAATAATAACGAATAACGACCCAAAAAGGAAACGCCCAGCCAACATATAAAACATATAAAACGGGTGTTAAAGAAAATAGCAAAATAGAGAACGAAAGGAAATAGAAGAGCTGTAAAGCCAATAAGAAGATGGATGGACTAACCTTAGATAAAAATTCATGAGGTAGAATTAATCTGCGAAAAGGATGTTAACAGTCATGGTAGGTTTTTTATTTTATGTTTTTAGAGCTAGTTCGTTTAATACCTTTTTTAGTAGAAACATAAATTCTAACCTTTTAATAAAGGAAGGTATTAATAAGATTAATATTTAGTCGAAACATATTTTGAAATGAAACGTAATAAGTATTTCGTCTCTAATTCGTGCTGGCTGAGTGTTAAATCATTGATATTATTAAAACAAACAAATTTCGTTGTATCGTGCATCTCTTTCCTACATATTAAATGTATATAAAGCTGTACCATTTTTATGTTTATTTTAGTTGTAGTGAAAAATAGCTTCAGATATATTTTGCTATGTCTTGATGAACTATTTGAGCATAATCTTGCAGTCGAATTCTATTGGTTCATTACAAACCACTCTCAATGTTTAACATTTTGAAACTTGGCCTTTTTTTACATTTAAATAAGAACAAAGGTGGTAGTGCTTCATGCTTAGATTATATAAGAACCTAAAAGCTTTTCTATGTTAGAATTGTCGGAGAATTTTCATTAGTTTTTCATGGGTGGTAGGAGAACCCCATTTATAAACAGAAAATTTATCAAACCCGCCCTTATGTACAGATAACTTATGTTCCTAAAGATTTACACAACTTACATGTAAATTTACTAATTTGATAGCTTACTTATCACAAATGTAACTGTCCACAACTGCTGTGTTGTAGTACTTTCTGGCTTATATTTAGTAATTGTGTAACTATTTTTTTTTATATCCAAATTATTGTAGCTTTGATTATTAAAAGGTGTATTCGGTCTTCAATTTTTATTAATTTTAAAACTCAAGCTTGAGTATTTTATTTATGTAATGACCCCATTTTCTTTGTCTTTTTTTGTTTATTTCCATTGTTCTTCCGCTTTCTCTCTCTCTCTTTGTTTCTTTTAAGCGCTTGCTTTTGGTTTTTCTTTCTTTTCCTAGCTTTATTTCTTTTTGATTCTTCTGTTTCGTCTGTCCATTCTTTCGGCAGCAGCTAACCTTAATTTTATTATAAAAAGTTTAAAAATCAATAAATTGTGAATTCAGCATTTGATTTAATCAACGTAATGGTTACTAACTGTTAAAGAATGTAAAGCCTATACCCGAAAATCCACACAGGATAAAATTTGTAAGAACGGATAATAGTAATTTTACTTGGGAATAAATATATAAATTTAGACTGTTTCAGCGTCTGAATTTCAAATTTCAGGAGCTTAACAACTACTGCAACTAAAAGTTTAACCTTGAAGGTAGCAAGCCTCAAACTTTAAGCACAACATAAGACTTTTTAGATGAAACTTAAAAGAAAGTACAGAATGTTTACACTTCAAATCCTGAAAATAGTTTCAGATGCAGGAACTTTTTTACGTAAAATTAATTTTTCTGTAATAATACTACACAGGGTGTTTAAAAAAACATGACCTTCATGTTTTTTTAATTTAAAATGTCCTTAATTCCCTCTAACTACGCCACTGAACAAATTAAAGCTTTCTTATTACTATCAAATTATGACTTTGGTAGATAGACCCTAATTTACCCTGCAAAAATTAAAAATAAATCTCCAATAGTTTTCGATATTTTTAATTCAAATTTACAGGGCTGTAACTTTTTAATTTGTAATTTGGCCCTTTAGGAAAAAAATTAACAAAATAAAAATCAGAAATTAGCAGTGCAAATTCTAGATACACCCATTTGAGAACTTCCATAATAATTAACCAGCCTTAAGCGCTTGAAATTAAAGATTTCTTAAAACTAAACTCTTAAAAAAGGAACTTTATTTGGAAGATATTAGGCATCTTACAATTTAAATCCCACAAATGTCCTGAATTTCGCAAACTTAAAAACAACAATTAAACCTTCAGTTTGTAAAAGGGTTAAACTTGAAACTTAAGATACAATATGCAATGAACGACAGAACACAGAACAATAACTCTCAGGGTTCGAAAAGGCCTGAGAATCAAGGGACACTTCGTAAATGAAAATTTTGGAAATCGATTTCAGTAGATTATAATATAAGAAAATAGCGTAAATTTTGCAGAGTATGTTTTAAGAAAACTCTGCATAATAGGCAAGCTTTACAAATTTTTAGCCCGAAAACTTAAATTTTACAATTAACGAAGGCGAGTATAAGAATGCAGGTTTTTAGATGAAAAATTGCAGCTGAAACTACACCTGAAACCCTCTAAAGCAACTGTGGAGACAACTGAAAATATATAAAAATATATAAGTAAACAGACAATGAAGGATGCCAATCCAGCAAACTATCTTCTGAGTTTTCACTAATTTTTCAGAAAGATCTAATGATTTTCAGTTATAGGAATTTTGCCTCTGCAGTTTAATAATGGGTAATTTGCAAAGTCATCTCAGATGGCCATGAAATTAAGTCATGTCGTATGTCTAGCAAACCGTATGAATGCAGTAATCGAAAATTTAGAGGTTATGTGTAATTTGTTTTGTATTTTGTCCACATTATATTTCTTGAATGTACCTAAGACATCAGTATTAATTCCTTAGCCATCTGAAGATAACTTCAAGTTGGATCACTTGATATTACCACCTAAATGATTTATGGCAACCGACGGAGGCGATTAAAACACAATAGTATTTACATGTCTTTCCACCAAATATGCAAATATTTAGCAAATAAAGAGGTCAGTAGTATATGGAATTAACACAAGGGTGGATCCCATATTACAAGGATTGCTCAGTAGAAACTCGTTTGGACTGCGCAGCCACGACAAGTGAATTCTTACAACATCTAGCTTACAGTCCCGATTTGTCCCCGTGCGATTTCAATGTGTTTTTCCCATTAAACCAATAGCTAAAAGGTTTAATTCGGATGCTGAGATAGAGTCTGTTAGAGAATGGGACTCATGCCGTAATATTAATGAATATTTTTTTTAATTCATTGGATAAAAATTGCTTTACGGCTTCTAAACGTGCTTCTATTGAACAATCCTGGTATATTCAGCAGATCACCCTTAGACAAGAAGCATATAATGTTCATAATCGTCAAAATACGTATTGCTACTTGTAAGCTGTGAATAGACGGTTGTTCTGTTGAATGCTCACTTGCAGTAGACCAATGGGAAATCCTAAAGTTTGGAAATCGACAATGCAGAGTCAAAGTAAAACCTAATGGTGATTATATCATCATACCTATATAAAAGGTTTCCTATTATTTATGTATATTGGGCTATCCATGCTTCTTCTTCCTTCGGTTTGGCCACTTTAAAGACTGTTTAATTTACGTTTCTTCACATTGGTGAAAAATAAATAAAAAATTGGAATTTGAATCAAACATCCACAAATACTGATTGTAATATTTGAGGCCATAAATTCAAAGATTTATTTTTGAACCCTATATAGGTCACTATTTTTTCACGTCGTCCTAAATAATAAATATTAAACCATGAAATATATCAGCCAAGCATTATGTGTTAAATCGACGTATATCAAATTAAAAAATCGAAATTTAAATATTGCTAAAGTGAATTATAAATATGCTCGGATACAGATTTCCTATTATTCCCTGAAATGCCATTCGAGCGTAAACTGATTTGAACTGACAGAAAGGGCAAAAGGGGAACAAATACTGTTGTCGTTTGTCACTCCATAATATACGTTTATTTGTGAGCATTATTGTATAAAATGAGCTGTAAATGTTATGGTATTAGCATATTTTTGTTTACAACTACGATGGCGCCAGAGATGGCTTTCACGGCGACTTCTCACTGAAATTCAAATCAAATAATTTTGAATAAACGATTTTTGTAGACTTTAGTCAATTAATTAATAGAGATGCTGTTAAGCTCCTGATGGATTAAGGAATTTCATATAAAAACCAAACGATTTTCATTAGTTCAGTTGTTGCATCGTAACATTTTAAAATCAGAGCATTTAAGGCTTTAAAAACATTTGTGTAATTTTAATTAAAAGATTATTTTAATACTGATTAAACAATTGCAAATTATCGACTTGGGAGTTCGGCGGGGGTATTTTCAATAAATTTGCATTTCCCAAAATGCGGAATGCTTTATCGAAAATTAAAAGCTTTGAAATGCGAGTGTAATTATTTTTGAGTGAAGGATTAACAGCTCTGAAATAGGGGGGGATATATGCGAACCTACATTCGTTTGAAAATGATCTGAATTGAACGGATTTGCTGCAAATTATGTACGAAGGGGGGTCGGAAAGGCTTTTTGTAAATATATTTGCAAATGAGACTAAACTGTACAATTTTATTCAGCCTCTTAACAAAATTAATGGAAAACGTGCAACTATTTAATTTATAAATACTCTAACAAAAATAAAAGTGCAGCACTGTTCGTTTAACTAAATTGTCTAGTTTGCCTCTAGATTTATTTAAGCCTGGAGAATTATTTTGATCACGGGTGTTAGAGTTTATTACATGTTTGTCTAATGCAGAGTCAACGACATCGTAAAATTGGTTGCTGTAGCATCTGAGAGCCTGTTTAATTTTCAATGAGCACTGTTGATTATCTGAATCTCATCAGGATGATAGACGATGTTTCACACTGGAAGCGACGGTGGAAACAAGCACCTTATGTTAGAAAAACAAGCCAAGCTTAATAGTTTATCATGGTAGGTTTTTTACTTCAATTTGACCTGAAATCAATTTATTTTGACGATTAAAAATTTATAATTTACGTTGGGCGAAAGCGATGAAAGGTGAAAAATTCCTTGGAAAGGACATGACAGGACAATTACTACTATTTTATTATTTAAGCAGTTAATTGGATCGATTGAATGAACCCTATTATTATATTGATTTATGTAAGGTTGTGTTCGTTGTCTTTTACTAATGAAAGAAAGTCTTGCTTCGTTTTATTCCGATATTTCGTATTTCGATTGGATAATTTAAATTGTCCAAGACGTTCAGTTAAATACACAAAGCTGATTTAATGATTGATTCGATAATTTCCAAACTGAAACCGGTTTTAACAATTTTCATTCAAACGAAATGCTTAATTTTTTATTTCCCTAAAATATAGCAAGGTTTAAAAGGTAATAACAAATTTATAGAAATCTGAAAATTATTTACTTCTACCGATAATTTAATCGAAGAATAATTTAAAAAATATTCCCAGTTGGAAGTTCAGCTATATTTGCAATGCAAGGCGTGACTGGTGGTTTATGTATTAGGGTTTCTCTCTGCTTGTTATTTGCAGTAAACATCGTTTATTATGTATTAATTTCTACTGTAGTGGAAACTGAATGTTTACAGTCATTGCAAATAACAGTTTCCCTCGAATGGTAAACTTACAGGTCTCTCACGACAAACTGATATTTACTTAAAGAATTATTATTCAAGCACGAGACACAGGTTTAATATTATTTAACTCACAGATTTAATTTTTTTCAGTGGAAGTTATAGGTTTATTTGTTCTTAATTATTTTATAAAAAGAACAAGTTTAAAACTGTTCATTCGTGAAATGAATAATATATCCTGTGGGTTTATTCCAAATATAACTTCTTAAAACAAAAACATGGAGGGTTGTTAAAAGGGAGGGATTAAATTAATGAAATGCTGTTCTATTTACTTGAGAAAAGAGGTATTTAGCGTCCCACGTGATCAAGAAGTGTAGGCTACCAATTGCTTCCGAGAATATTTCACGAAACTACCTAATTAGTGCCCTTACCCTGTCAAGGGAGTACTTTTAGGAATAGCTTTCGAGACCTAGAAAATGAGAGTGGGCTTTTGAAATTTAATGTGCAAGCATAAAAGATAGTGGGACGCGTTTTCTTAATACAGTACAAGATTTTTTCTGCCTTGATTATCTCTATCTCCATACTGTAGGAACTTATGGGTGAGTTTTAATTTTCTCGGTTTAAATTTTGTGGTTTAACTTGCTTGTATTCGTATAATTGAAACTTTTGGAATACGGTATTCTATCGTAATTGAATTTTTTAATACATTTGCCTCTACTATATCTATTGTGTTTTTAGAAATGTTTGTGAAAGTTTGTTCGTTTCGAATTTAAAATTGAAAAAAGCAATGATAGTCGTCGGTCTAACTGGTTAGTTGTTTACTTTAAGGCGTCTTTAAGGATGTCTGTTGTTACCCTTGGCGGCACCTTTATTAATTTGCCCTCTTTGATACCTCATATTATCATCCCAAAATAATTTTTGAATGAATTTTTGTACACCCTCTATATCATATACGATATACTTTCATTAGGCAAAATTCGGAGAATTCACCATAATGCTTAACTTAAGAGTACCTTTGTATAGCCAACCAGTTTGCCAGAAACACTTGTAAGATATTTAAAAACACTGCGGAGCAGAATTTTGAAAACATGTTTCAGGCTTTTAAGAAGCAGGTTTCTTAAGGTTTCGGCAAAATTCTAGTCTGGTGTTGTTAAATGAGCGTAGCAAGCTATGCGTGTTGAGATCATTCGCATCCACTAACCTGTACATCGCCCTAAATAAAATAAAAATATGATATTTAGAATGTAATCGGTTGGTATGATGTCATGTCACATTGTCTTGGTTTCTGATTCAAACTAATTTACCCAAATTTCAGAAAGATTCGCACTCTTAAAATTATAATCATTATTAAAAAAAAAAAAAACACTAGAAATCTGAAGAAATAAACAAGAAATTTTGGAACTTTGGTAAAATTTATTCGATGTTAAATTAGTGATTCTTATCAGTTTGGTATTATTTGGTCTTAAATGTCCAAGTTTGTTGTCGGTTCAGCAAGCATATTCGTCTAGCGTTTATTCTAATTTAGTTATTTAAGGTTTTATAAATACCCTCGTTAACATCGCCAGATTCCGATATTAAATTTGAATGGTGCAGGTGTAGTTTTACTGCTACGAAATAAACCTCACATTCTGGTAAATTGTTCGTAAATTGCACCAAACTGGAGTATACATAGCGCATTGTACAGTAGTTTGGGAACAGGAAGAAACAGCAAACAAGACAGACTGGTTTAAACTTGAATCATTGTAGAGCTGATAAGCTGATCAGAAAATCCCCATTGAAAGTTTCTGGATGGGCAACACACAGCATGGCCAAGTTGCCGTACTACGATGCCCTCATGGAAAATGTTGAGAATCAACTATGAAACTGAGGGCTCCTCAACTGAAGAGGGAAACTAAAAGGGCGGAAGAAGCAGATATCTTTCAGATGATCAAAAAGCAGCTAATTCGCCAGGGAAGCATACAGAAAGGGAAAGTAATACAGATGATGATACCCCGAAGACTTCAGAAGGGTTTCACCTTTGGATTGGTTCACAAGTTGAGTTACCGTACCCTTCTTCCTTTTGCTGAAAGAGTTTCGCCTCTAACATGGTTCACACGTTGAGTTACCGTGCTCTTTTAGTGCCCAATTTTTCCTCCTGATGAAGCCCCATAAGAAACGTTGAGTTCTTCTTTCTCAACAATGACATGGTCCCAACCTGGAAAACGTTTTTATGAAAATAATAAAACCCCATCCGAAGGATCAAAAAAAGTAAATTAAACACCAGAAAAGTCTATAACATTAGGAGAAAATGAGGCAGAACAAGAACAATGAGAAAATAATGTATTGTTATAAATGATGAGAGAGATGATGATGGATATAAAAGAATTGAAAACGGAACAAAAGCAGCAACAAGAACAATCAATGGAAATGATGGAAGAGATAAAGGAACTAAAAAAGGGGCAGCAACAATATACAATGTGAATTTTTTAAAATTCAATTGCAGGAGGCCGTATTCTGACTTAATACAGACAGTTCTAAGGTTGGTTATTAAGACAGAATACGGCCTGCTGCAATTGAGTTTTTAAAAAATCACATTGTAACAGTCAAATATCTACTACTGTATTGAGAATAAAACAAGGCAAAAAATGGCTATTGATAAATTCGAAAACTGGGAAGATAACTTAATGAAAAATACAAACAAATTAAAAGGGAAAAGGTCTACATTAATAACTATCTAACTGAAGAAAAAAGAAAGGTACAGAAATCCATCCGTGTGTACGCAAAGAAAAGAAAAGAAAAAGGCAGCAAAAGAAGTGTCAAATACAGAAAAGTAGTAGTAAACGGAAGAACCTGGCAATGGAATGGGAAATCTGGAAAGTTAGAAGATGCACCAAAAAACAAGTCACAGAAAAATCACCGGGAACCTAAAGATGACGACCAAAGGGAGACATGGAAAAACGAATATGGAAGAAAAAATAGAAGATCAAAAACTATTCATAGCAACATGGAATATTGTAACGTAGTAGTTTCTACCAATAAGTAATGTTAAAAGTTAGTCAAAATAAGTTATCTGAATTTAATAGAATTTCTGATTATTATCAGGTGCCAACGGGGTAGTATATGGTCTATTTAACCAACTACGCCATGTGGGAGTTTGCTGCGAGAAGTTTTATAGTGAAAGTCTGGTTCAAATAACGTAACATATATTGTCCAAGCTTTGAATTGGTTTTACAAAATATTATTTAGAGATAAATTTACAAGTAAACACTTAGAGAATTTTAGAAAATCAAATAAAAGTTAATATAATGAAACAAGGGGTTTGATCCAAACCATTAGCAAGTCTTACTATGAATTGAATTACATTTAAGTTAAATACAGAAAAATAGTCTTGCATACAAATCGTAGGAAACACAACTAGTATGAAGGACCCGACGTCTTAAGGACATGATTGTTTTTCGGGGAGCACACCACTCAAGAAGAGCTCCTACATGAGCAATCCCTTATATAAGACGTCAGCTACCACTACATGCATTCACCTTGAATCATAAACGTGCTAATCCATGCATTTTAAAGAATGATAATTCAGCATTTATGCAGCTATGCGGTGCGGTTTCACAGTGTTCATTCGCGTGCTAGCTTGGATGCCTTTGTCTTGACTCGTGTAATGACCATGATTAACACGTCATATCAATGCGCGTGGCAATGCAGAACATGATGCATCATACTAGAACGTCGCTTTAGCACAATATTAGAGGATCGTTTGGAGAAGGCGCACTAAAACACCTGACAAAAGTAATGATGAAATATAATATTGATATGGTAGCTATACGTACATTAACATCTCCAATGCTGCTGTTGTTAAAAACTCATATCTTTAATACATAGCTTACTCATTCGTTGATTACATGTAAAGTAATAGTAAAATAATTAAAGTGACTTCCATTACTAAATTAAATTGATCGCTCCTTAACGTAAACAACAGTTGAAATGAAACATCGCTGATCATCACCAACAGGAAATGTTTTTAATTAATAAATTATTTGAAAACGTTATTGATAGTTCTCCCCTACCTACTATATCTTGCTCATTGAACTACTTTTTAAATTTAAAAAAATAAAATTTCCAGCTATAATTTACTGGGTTTATTCAATAATCAGGAAGTCAATTATTTTTGCAGCAAAAGATTCAGTAATAATAACAGTGATATGTCAGGTTATTTGGTTATTAATCGGAGGTCGTTGGCCTGAGACAAATAAAAATTAAATAACGTGGGACTACGGTGAACAAGCCCAAAATTTTTAAAACCACATCATCCTCTGATGATTTGGTAAACAGCATACCTTTTGAAATTCTGCTTTTTAGGACTCATTATACGTAATTCATGTCACTTAACTTTATCGAGAAGTACCTAACTGAGAATTCAACTTAGTTATCAAGATACGCATTTAATTCGTTAAATAGTGTCGTGATTTTGGGTTTTCTTATTTTCTGATTGGAATCAGACGAAGGTTTGGCTACTGAAGTACTGAGTCTTTTTGTTTAATAGGATAGTTTTCGGGACAGTTTGGGTCGATTGGCAGTATTCTGAGGCAATTTCTGCATTCTAACACGGTTTGGAACAGTTTTGGCTGTAACGATTTCCAATCCTCTTTTACCGGCAGTTTGACTAACATCTAGTAATAAGTCTATGATTTGAATAACTGAGGCATTGAGGCATTCTAAATCAGTGAATAATTTCCAAAGAGTGATGGCCCCTAACATGTTCTGTAAACTCGCCTTGCACAGTATGGAGAACCCATGAAAATCAGATTCGATCTGCAGAACTAAGAAGTTAAAAGTTTACCTGTCAAAGTTGGGAGGTTAAATAATGTTAGAGGCGAGGTTTAAAAATTAAAGTGGAATCTAAAAATGTTCCCTGTTAAATTATTTAAACAAACACTGGCCACCTTCTGACATCAATTCATCAAAAGGGTCGGTCGAACGTACCCTTGTACCAAGAACCGAGCCTTAATTTTTTCAGTAGCAAATGCGTTGCTAGTGAGGGTGAAAGGACTTCCTGAAGTTGTCATGAATCACGGTCGTGAATTCGTAGTAGAAATCTACGGGTAACGTCTGCCTTTGCAAATGCCACCACTGCTACGAAACCGGAACAGAGGAAATTAATAAATAATTGAATGCCCCAGGCTTCACACGCACTGATGGTTGCGCTGATTGAATATTAAGTCGGGGGTCATTTATGTTCAACTTCGGGCCGACCAACCCTTTTACACCCTCGACAAACGCGTGCTATTTGCCTTGAGAGTTGCAAATAAATTTAACAGGATTGATGTCATGAGTGAAAAATTTGATTATCGAGACAGCCAATCTTGAGATTGCACTGGGAGCTAATTTGTAATGGAAAAAATATGTCGAGTCGGTCGGCGACGTTAATCAAATCTTTTGGGGAACGAATTAGCCGGATGCTGATTTTCACTTTTTCAAGGAAACTCCATATGTAATCCGTTATGATTATTCGCAGACTCAGCTTTTGATATGTTACTAAGAGCGAAAACTCGAAACAGTTTCCCAGTAATGACATGAAACACGTCGAAATCCCCTGATCCGATTGGTCCTCATAAAGAAACGCTGACTGCCCTCAAAACCAGAGAAATTTCCCGAGAATTCGTGACACGAGCTCTTGATAGTCCGGCAGAGCAGGTTGAGTCCGGTTAACTCCAACATTCCTGGACATTCCCGACATGCCCTATGGAGACACATGCGTTCTCAATGGGAACATTCGGTCCCTGCTGCGCCCATGCTCACGACTAGTGTATTTTATTGCGTTTATGAGGGACATTCGCAATTTCCTGCACGTAAGGAAACCCCCGGGTACATTTCTGACGTACTCGCTTGGAAAACCGTATGGAGATGATAGGGGAATAAAAGTTATAAAACTCGAAACTTTTACAGTATTCCAATGTATTCTCGATATTTTAGTAAATATTTTTAATAAAATAAATAACCGTAGGTTTAGTCCAAACAAACTTTAACTTTTGAAACCTACCAACGAAAGCTTGTAAAAATCGCCTCACATCTCAAACTACCAACGCTTTAGTGCTAATTATATTAACAATTTTTTTCGTACTATATTGAAATTGATCCGCCCCTAAACGCAGTAATTTAGTTAATTGCTAACAAGAGATATAAAACAGTGGAATAGTAATTAAATTAGTACTAATCATTTTTCGTAGATTATTTTTCAGTTGATATGACCGAAAAAATGCTTCGATAGCGCCAAGATAGTTCAGTAAACCAAAGATCGGGGGTTCGACCCCGACCTAGGCCAGGCAAAATTTTAAATGTGGAAAAATCTGAAAGTATGCTATTTTTTGAGATACGAAATAAAATCGTATGCTAAGACGATTTTTAGGATTCTTAAGATCGCTTTCAGGAGTGGAAGTGCATTAGGTTCGACAGTTCATTTACGTTTCTGATCCTCTGAAAATATCTTACAGGAACTTTGATAATCATTCCTGAAAATTCACACTACTTAAGTTTGGGAGAATTGGCGATTTTCAACATAATCTTAACAAAATTAGAATACGTTGTTTTAGCTGAAAAGTTCAGTTCTGAAACACGAAATTCAGTCTCGACAATGACGATTAGTCCTAAAAATTAGTCCTGAAGATTAAAGCTCCTTCTTGGAGGTTTCCCAAACTTTCATAACATTTACTAGTATTTTTTCATAATGCAATAATTTTTTCCAATTTTAATTCTTAAGCTAAGCTGTCAACACATATTTTATGTACAACCGTTGAAGTAAAGTTTTTCTCGTGGAAGTTTCAGCTGAAATTCTGAAGGCAACTTCATAAAGTTTTCAGCCAAAAATAGGTAGTTATTATTGTGAAAGCTCGCAATTAGGACTAGAATAAGAAGTTTAAAAAAAAAATACGAAAACTACATTTTCAGTTGTAATTTTCTAATTTATGTATTTCGAGTAAACATGCAAGAAATTTTCGGAAACTTCGATCATTTTTTAAACTTACGAATTCAAAACTTGTAGTTGAAATTCTCCTTCTGAAAATTAAAGCCTGATCCTTGAATAGTAATCCTGTGGAAGCTAAATTACTTCGTGGAACTATTTTACCGAAAAATTTTGGACTTAATTTTTGCAGTTTGAATTTACAACTTCTTAGTTTGAAAGTTCAAAAAATTAAGACCTAAGACTTGAACATAAATTCTGTGGAAGCTCATGCACATTATGGCAAAATTTAAAGGAACAATTCTGCTTTTAGATTCAATTTTCCATGTTCTATATTCTAAAGAAGCCTTCGTGGAAACTCCTTCCTGAAGAGTCAACGCTGAATCTCTGAAAAATTCTGAAAAGTATAATTGAACTGAAAATTAAAACCTAAGACTTGCACTTGGAAAATTTTGCTTTTGGATTCAATTTCCCGGGTTTAGCATTTTGAAAATGCTTTCTTGAAAGCTTTCTGTCAAAATTTCTGAAAGCTCTAAGAAACGTCTGAAAGTTGTAAGACCCCCAGTAATTGAAATCTTGAACTTAGAAAAGTTTAAGAAATTTCAGTGTATTTTTACAATTTACAAATCCTGACCTTTTCAAAAATCAAAGCTGAAATTTACACCCACAAACCGAAAATTTAAGGCTGAAAGAAAATTTCGTGACAATTGTAACACTTCGTAACAATATTTAACAGGAAAATGTTACCTACTTGTATACTTAATTTACCCGCTTTATATTTTAAAGGAGCTTTCGTGAAAACTCCTACCTGAATGGTCAACACTAAATTTTTCAAATAATTTTAAAGGATTTGATGTTAAAATTTCTACACTGAGAATTCTAATCTAAAACTTCCTTAATTCAAAGCCCTTTCGATGTAAGAAATCTAAAACTTGAAGTTGGAAAATTCTGTGAAGGTTAAAACACCTGATGTAACAGATGTAAAGAATGTGCTTTTAACTCCAATTTTATAGGTTTTATATTCTGAAAATGCCTTCCTAAAAACTCTGCCGGAAAAATTGAAATCTGAAACTTTTGACGGCTTTAAAACTTCTAAGAATTTCAATAATTCAAACCTCGAAATTTTATTTAAAAAAATTCAGTGCATTTTTATAAAATAGGAGTTCTGAATTTTTCAGAAATTAAAACTGAAGTTTCTACATACAAATTTTGTGACGGCTAAATAACAGAAAAATGATTTACTTTTATACGTTATTTATTTTAAAGAAATCTTGGTGAATCTCCTTCCTGAAAATTCAACCCCAAAAGTTCTAAGAAATTTAAAGTAGAAAATCAACAAATTCTTAATTTTCAAAGCTTGCAGTTGAAAGTTTTTCCCTAAAAATTTAATACTAAATAAAACTTTAGTAGTAGTTAAAGCACTTTATAGCACAGTTTAACAAAAAATTTGGGGTTTTAAATATGCCTTCCTGAAGGTTGCGCCTCAAGATTTCAAGCCTGAAACTTCTGAAAATTCTAAAAACCTTCAAAGCAGAAACTTAGAAAGGATCTATAAAATTTCAGTTTTTTTTTATTCAACCTACAAATTCTTAAATCTTAAAGCTTGTAGCTGAACATTTCCCCCTGAAAATTTAGGACTAAATAGAACTTTTGTAGAAAATTAGGGATATGGCTTTCTGAAAGCTTCGCCTTAAGAATTCAACCCTGAAAGTCTGAAAATTCTAAAAATTTTCATAAATTCAAGCTCGAAACATAGAAAGGACCTGCGAAATTTGATTTATTTTTATTCAACCTACAAATTCTTAATTTTCGAAACGCGCAGCTGAAAGTTTTCCCTGATTATTAAAGATTAAATAAAGCCCTTGTAAAAGTTAAAGCTCTTTACAGCAATGTTTCATAAATTTTTTTGAATAGGTATGTCTTCGCCCTAGAAAATTGATCTATAAAACTAAACAAGGGTTTTGTGGAAGTTAAATTATTTTATAGCAATATTCCACAGAACAATCTGGAATAAGTTTTCCCCTGAAAATTTAAGACTAAATAAAAGCTTTTTGGAAATTAAAGCAATGTTTAATTTGAGGTTTTGACGCCTTCTGAAAGCTTGGGACTTAATGATTTTAGGGAGCCTAAACCTTGCCCAGTAAATAGTTTTGTAAAAAAGAAACACAGTATTTAACTGCAAACTGTGTTGCCTATTCGAATAGATTAATCGGCATGAGCTAAAGTGGACGTCTGGAAATTGCTGAATGGGCAACATATTTTACATGTTAGTGATTATTTTGCCTATTTTTGAACCTTTAGGGGCATTTGATAAAAATTATAAATAATGAAACAAGTAAACAGCTTCTCAAGCCTATCAACAAAAACGAAAGGTTTTCCTGAATTCAAGCAAACATAAATATGTAGAAAGGAAAGGTTTAACGAAGGAAACGTTTGGTTTAAGAAGGGTTGAGCCATTACTAATTTATACTGTTTAAATTAGAGAATTTGTTTCAGACTAACGTTAATTTGAAAGGGTTTAATTAAAGCGCTAGATTTGCGAAATTTTAAAATTACTGTAAGGAATCGGGCATCAAAAACCATCCTAATAGCTTAGTAGGTATGTTGCTGAAAACCTCAAACAAAAAACTAAGAAAGTTTAAACTTTGCCATAATTATTATTATAATCTGAGGTTGGAGTGGAAATTTACTACTTTAAATACATAAATATGGTGGTTAAGTTTCAACTTAAGTAGTTTATTATTAACATAATCTCAGACTAACGAAGTTGCAAATTTACAAAGTTTCAAGATTCTATTACCAAAGTTTTAGCATAGTTTCGTTGTATCTTCAATATTTCGTCTGTTAGGTTTTAAGAAAAGGATTTTAAACAATTGTTTTATTAGACTTTCCGAAGTTTGTTCATATTTCCACTGTGGTTTGAATAGCTATACATTTTTTTTTATATTAATTATTTATGAAGGCACTAGTTAAAGAAACATGTTTTTGTTATTAATAACGCATTCATCAATTAATTATTTTAATTAAACCATTTTGAAATTATTTAGAGTAGTTTCAATATTTCAGCGGTGCAATATACGCATGCTTTATTAAATTAGTTTGATGCATAATTAAAACCTAACGTTTTATATCAAATTTTATCCTGTGCCCTTTGTAAATATAATTTGGTGAAATAATTGTTCGAAATTCTTCCAAAGTTAACAGATAACTTTTTAAAATTTGCACTCTTCTTAATCAAACCTAATTTATTCTTGCTGAAATTTCAGAAAGTGTCTTTTATTATGAATTATTAACAACGGATCGTCGAGACTAATTCTCTAATCAGTTATGATTTACTCTTAATAAAGTTTTCTGTCGCTTTCATTAACGCATTGAAATATTGCTCGTCGAAAGAATTTATGACGAATTACCTGCGTTTCGGGTATTGTTTTTCATTTTCGAAGTAATAATTTAGGTGATTATTTCCCAGTGCTGATCCCCAATTATGTTCTGTAATAACTGTAGAAAACAGAAAATTAATTTGAGGTGTTATCTACTCGTGTTATAAACGCTTGAAAAATGTTGCAGTTTCATAATAAATACTGAAAATTCACTTTTATTGCAGTTAGCGATGATAAAGTGGATCTTCTGTATGAAATGCATGCAAATTAATTCGAGAACAATATGCACAATGGAACGGTGAGAAATTGCAATTTTGTAACAGGCACTGACGTTTAGTATTCCCCTATGTTTGAAATGCAATTCGTGCATACGCTCGCTTATCTAATAATTAATTAATTTATTATGTGCAGTTTGACTGAAGTTGGTTATGTAGTGTATGTTGTCGCATTGTCTAATTATCTTTGTTTCATATACTCGTCAAGTGGATCTTAACTAAGCTGGCATTTAAAATAAATCATCCATTTATTTATTTACTTAAAGAAATATTTTGATGTTTAGGAAAAATAAGCAATGATTGTGGCTTACTTAAAAATTCTGTTTGTTTATGTAAATTAGAATAAATTGCTGAAAATCAGAGATTTTGTTAAAACTTTAGTGCCAGTGTGCATGCGATATGTAAAGGTTTTTATTTAATTAAGTTATTTCAATTCATTCTACTGGAACTGGCAGCGTAAAACATTAAATATTTCGTTTGTTTATTTTAATTAAGTAATGAACAATCCAAATTAAATTAAAAGTAGAAATTGAGTTGATTTTAGGTTTTGGCTTGTAAGTGAAACAACATGCAAAGGCTGTCTACACATAAGTAAAAAGGTTGTTTTTGTTTTTAAATAAACACCAGGTAATTCAATAAATAAATATAGGAACTTGATATACAAAGGTAAAGGCAAAGGTATCGGCACTTACACTCCTAGAGGGAATATGACCGACAACATGGCATGCCCTTCGTAATGTCCGCCTTGTGGCCGTCTTTTATGCACTAGTAAAATGACTTTGAAGGACACTAAAATCGCAGTTCGAATACACAATTTAACTGCAGATTTTTTAAATACAAATAAAGGAGTCAAACAGGAAGATATAGTTTTTACTATGTTATTTAATTTTGTGTTAGAAGCAATAGTCAGTAAACTAGGAATAAGAGGCAGTATCACCAATAAGATGACAGAAATCATAACCTACGCCGACGATCTGATTATTATTAGCAGAACAAAAAGAGCCTTAAAACAAACAGTGGAAAGCTTTAGCAGGGAAGCAAAAGGATATGGACTACAAATTAATGAAGGTAAAACCAAATATACATATGTTCTGTGGTAAAAACGAACTAGAAAATAACAGGGACTTGAAAACGGAAAAGTATTTAAGAACGAATATAAGGGAATACAAGCAAGAAATCAACCAAGGGATACATAAAGGAAACAGAACATATTAATTTTAGTAATATAAACTTACTACTTCTTAGTAAAAAGACAAGTAAAAAAAACAAAAATTGGAATATAACTATACAAAACCATGATCAGACCGGTCCAAAGGAAAATTACCAATTACCAATACAGACAGAGGATGAACTTTGAATTAAAGAAAGAATTAGCAAATGAAGACGCGAAATATATTCATAAAGTCGCAACGTTTGAAATGAACAAAACATCGATATACTCCTGAAACAGATAACGAAGTGGATTCCAGAATTATCCAAAAGCAGAGGTAGACCAAAACCAAGATGGAAAGACGACATTATACAGGACCTACGGGAGATGGGTATAACTAATTGGTGTGTTTTGGTGCAGAACCGTTGTAGTGCCTGGAAAAACACAGTCGAAAGTATTAAAACCCACCCAAAACTATAAGCCCCAGTTTTACAATCGATAGTCAAGACTTGTGGTTACTTGAACTTTACTTGCAAGTTAACTTTGAGTTTACTTGAGAGGCGTTTTTCAATCATTTTTGCATTGGCAGTTTAATGACCGCAAGTTGGCAATGAGATTATCGAGAGAATATTGGCAACATTGATGATCTGTCAAAAATTTGAATATATTTCATATTTTGATTTTGAAAATTCAAACTGTTAGTTGGTATTGTGAAGGATTTAATATAGCTAATGAATGTAAGTACCAATTTTAATATCTCATGAGTTTTTTCAATGATGTCCGTTATCTTATGGACTTGCTTGATTGTTGAATGTTCCTAAACCCGAACTGATGTCCAAGTATTAGGTTCTTGCCTTCAATGATTGGTTGTAGTCTCTTCAGGAGTAGCCTTTCAGATAGTTTTGATCCTCGGTATGAGGTTACTTCATTGGGTGGTTTGATCGCTTTAAGAATTATTATAAGCGCGAAGGCTTGGGAGGTTTAAACTACCCTCAGGTTTACGGAATTAATTTAGAGTCCCACAGGGTAGTATCTGAGGTCCTCATATATTTATGAAAGCATTGTACAAATTCTGAAGCAGTATTTTAATAACCAAAGCGCATTTTAACCTTTTTGGGGGTCTTTACTTTTTTGTTTTTGTATACGAATATTAACCTAAAAAGATACGTTTTTCATCAAAATATTGTTAACCTAAAAAGTAAAAACACTCACTATTATCTTGTTAGTCCAATATACTTTGAATTACAATACAAACGTTTAATTGTGTAAATTCATAATATTTTCAGATGTTTATTTATTGATTTATTTATTTATTAGGCAAGAGATAGACTTGCGGATGCCCGGGCTCTCAACACGTGTCAACTATTGTAGTCATTTAGCATTACCCAACTTGAACCCCTGAATGCGATTTTTATTGCGCTAAGCACTGTTTTGAATCTTAAAAAAGTCCTAATATTGTTGATTCTGTTGGCAATTACTAACCTAAAACTCATATAAATTTATTCAGGTTACCTTCTGGGTGAATGAGAAAGAATTTTAATTAATTTTCTTGGACTTATTTAATTGCTATCTGCTTTATCTATTTTTTTCTAACACTAATATCTTATACTGTTTCTATGGTGCATAAGAGCTCACTTGTTATGTTTCCTTTAAAATACGCTTTCTCTATAAAATACGTCGTCAATGACAACGTATTTTATAGGTCTTTAAATACGTCGTTGCCTAGCAATCTTTCGCATTTTGTGTATTATAACGCGTCTCAAATAATAATTTATTAAAATTTCTAATAATATATTAGTGAAAGAAAATGTCTGATATTAGTGTTAGAAAAAATCTTGAAGAAAACTCGTGTTTTATAGTTTAAAAATCTCGGTCTATCAAATCCTCGGCTCACTTCGTTCGCTCGGATTTGAACTACGACCTTGATTTTTAAACCTTCTATAAAACACTTGTTGTCTTAATAGCTATAATCTGCTATCACTTGACTAACTTGCCCATAATTATAGGAATGAAGTCGATGTAGTTAGTACATCTTTTATGATCTGAACTTTGTTGTTACATTCTTGTTTGTTGAGCTAAAAAGATTAGCAGGTTGTTAATTAAGAATTTAAGAAGTACTATTTTGTTTGAAAAGAGGAGTTTAAATCTGTGTTCTGTTTTATAATTTGTACAAAACTTGCAGAAATATCGCAAACATTACTCCAGACATTTTCTTCAACTTTATGTTCAAGATTATTCTTATTGTTTATTATCTATATTTTGTTGATGTTCGTCGTAAAAATAAGCAATAAGTGTTAAGGGTCATTTTATTCGTTGCAGCATTTCTTGCAAGAAGTTCAAAAGTATTGGTCGTTAAGTTCGTCTGAGATTAGTTTCAAATTTATGATCGTACACTATCCGAGGCACATAAAGTTTCACTCTAAATTAAATTAAAGGTTATGTAATGGTTCAATCTTTCGTAAAAATTTCTCATATTTTGATGATCATCCTGACCATTAAGTTCTTGGTAATGGTAATGCCTCATTGTTTGAAATTCATTATTTCTTTTGCTTTAGTAGTAAACGTATTTTTATGAGTTTTATACCATAAATTTAAAGGATTTCTAATGTTTATTTTTGATTTGAAGTGCCTTTGAAAACTGATTATTTATATGAAAAAATATAACTTTCACGTTAAAAAAAAATGTAATGAAAGTTTAAATATTCTATTTGATTGTCCTGTAAATTATTTTTCAGTTTGCTTTCAACTTTAAAAGTTGCAGTTTTGTACGAACTTCCCTTTTTATTTAATAAAATAGATGGTCATTTTGAGGACAATAACAGTAATTGACAGGAACATCAATTGAGGTAAATTGAGGTCGAAAACTGAAACATTAAAATGTTATTACGAAATGATTACAGCTAAATAACGGAAGAATTAGTTTTTTTCTTTTATTATCGTAATGCCTTGTTAGTAACATTCGTGTCTTCGTTATGCGTGTCCGTCTGCCTCAATCTAATTTACTTAACTATACCGCGGTTGTTGCATGATTAATCGTAAACCGATACTTTTCCTAACCTAATAAGCAGTACAAATAGTTTACAAGGCACTTCCAATTACGTTTCGTGAAGCCGATTTTTCTTTGTCAGAAGGACAAATATTTCAGGTGGTCCTCTGTCAACTGGCGGTAATACAAAAATCAATGGCCCACATTCAGAGCCGGACAAATTACCTCTCAAAATAGAAAAATATCTGTAAATCCTTTGTTTTCTCTCCTTAAGTCTATAAGAGAGCTCCTAAAATATGTATGCCGGGGAAAAATGCCGGAGAACAAATGTAAACCTCATTTTATATTCCCGACAATATCGTGTCGGTTTTGAACTTCTTGCGGCGTGGTTAAAATGTTCCATCCCTTTTCATTACCCGCGACAATAAGGAATTTCGGCGACGTGAACTTGAAAAATAATAAAAACACTGCCAGCAGACGTAAACTCATAAAATGTTGAAGAAATTCGCCATGTTCTTATGAGTCATAAGATCTGATGCGTATAAGAAATGTTCTCACCAAGAAAAGAAAAATAAGAGGATTTGCTTTGTAAGGAAATATTACCCAAGAAATTTGTCTTACAGTTTGTGCTTCATTCGTTGTTATTACCTTAGATCCACTAAAAATTCGCCTTACGTTTAAATTACATCTTTAATATTATTATTTGAGTGCCGCTCACTCTACGCGTTTTTTGAAATTTGTAGTCGAATAACATTTTCCTAGAGTTTTATGGGGCTGCCTTTAAAAAACGCCTAAACAAGGCATAGGGGAGGCCGTTTATATCAATTTTTTTAGTTTATAGGTTATAAATGCGTACTTTTCCTGTACCATTTACATTTTTACGGTGATATTTTTGTTGATACGGAATATCTTGAAGAAAAAAATGTAACGCAAGCTCTAAAAGTAACAATTTATACTTTTTGTTCGGTTTCTTGAAACCTGCAGTTATGATTCTAGTGATGTCGAAATCAAATTATTCAGTTTACGTGGTTAAGTCTTAGTTTCCAAACGTTATTTCGAATGGTATATGAAGGTCGTTTAGGGAATAGATTCCATTTCTGTTCATCCATTTTAAAGGAATTCGTCTCCTTTTATTTTTCCAGTCACACTTCTCTTGCTTATTCTCATGTTATTTCAAAAATCCTTTGAGAATTCGTTCGTTTTTGCGAGTGGCATCACACGTAGATCTAATGTAACAAATATGAAATAAAATTTTATTACACAGTTTCATTTCTGAAGACAACTATTTTGCTTGAAAATTTGAGGGTTTGGTAGATTATCAGTTTGCGTTCTATTTCCTCAACAAGAGTGACGGGTCAAGGCCTTTAATTTACATTTCTTTGAAAACAATTAACAGGATGGACCAAGAAACGTGTAAGTCCTGAAACACTTTACTGCAACCCCAGTTACAGATGCTATTGAAATCCAGGCTGTCATTATTATTATTATTATTATGCAGAAACTGATTACAGTAACTGCATGCTTACGCCAATACATTAAAAGTGTCAAATAATTAATTTGATTAAAATTGTAACTGTTCGATATTATCTCCTAAAATACTTGGCATACATGCCAAGCCCTGGCATATTTCATTTAGGGCGAGCTGCACAAACATAATTTCAGCTTCTTCAAATTAATCATTCGTCAAAATTAACAAAATCGAATCACAATGCAAACTCATAAGGCAAATAACCATTAATTAAAGTTTTGTGCAATTCACGTTTAGTATTATCGATAGTAACGTAGTGATTTTGTCCAATAATGTTAAAAGTTAATAAACATAAATTAATTAGATTTAGATAGAATTATTTAACCAACTACGCCACGTGGGGATTTGCTGTGCTTTTCGAGAGGTTTTATATTGAAAGTCAAATTCAACTAACATAACATATATTGTCCGAACTTTGATTTACGTTTTACAAATATTATTTAAAGACAAAGTTACAAATAAACACTCGAACAATTTTAAAGACAAGTTATAAACGTTAAAGTTAATAAATAAAACCAAGGGTTAAATCCAAACTATTAATAAGTCTTACCATGAATTATACATTTAAATTAAATACAAAAAAATACTCTTACATTTACATACAAATCGCAGAAAACTACTCAGTACGAAGGATGGGACCTGACGTCTTAACAACATGACTGGCTGACGCTTTACACTGATCATACCGAGTTCCCGATAAAATACTTCCTTATATAAGATCAGATCCCCACCTTGTACCACAAACGTGCTAATCTGTATATTTTAAATAATGCTGATTCATCATTTTATGCAGCTGCACACATTGTAGTTCTTATCATGCGGGTGGCTTAGACCAAAGACCTTGATCCATAAACGACCATGCACAGCTGCACAAGTCTCGTGTTTCATCATGTTTACGTAATGCGTCTTATCAACCGCGCGTGCAAGCTAGAAGGTCACTTTATTACAGTATTCTGAACTGTTTTTATTAATAGGCATTTAGAATATGCTATTTAGGTTACAGTTATACAAGTTGAAGGCCTACGCGTTTCGGGGCCCACCCTGTATTTCTTGGTCTTTTTTTGTGAAATGTTTATGTATTTAGCTGAATTAATCATTTACTGAATATACTACTTGAAGTTGTTTTAACTCCATAAAATATCAGATATGAAATCAAACCACTTGTTCTGACGCGTGAAAATCTATTTATTGGGATGGATTATTCATCTCTAAAATTCTGTCCTTTGTGTCTCATAAGCTTTTGGTTCTAATATCTTCATCCATGCTATACCGTTCTGTTTTTTTCCTCCAGTTAACAATTTCTTCTTCATCATGTAGCTCCTTTAAAAGGCAAAGGGTAGTACTCTTGGGTATTTCATTGGCTTAGGTCTTTGAGTGACAGGGCTAGTCCTGCGCACCCTTACATTATTCTTCCATTTTGTCCTCCAACTTCTTCCATTATTTTCTATTTCTTGCTATTCTTTTTTGCCTCATCCCATAATAATCCACGCTGTCTTAGTTCTCTTTGAATCATCTCTTCCATGTTCCTAAAGGCCTTCCAATTCTCCTCCTTTTCTCTGGTACGTTATAATGTAGTTATTATTTGACTTCCATTTGAGTTTTCTGATAGTTACTTCTACTTTTTCTCAATCTGCAATTCTAGGTAGCTGTTCGTTTGTAATTGTATTTGGCCTAAATGTTTTGCATATAATACGCAAACATTTATTGATGAATGTTTCTATTTTCTCCAAGTGTTTTTTAGCTCCTTTCCGTATTTCGGCTCCTTTCTGGATGTATTTGTCGAAGCCCATACTCTTAAGCAAAAACAAAGTTAAGCAAATTGAAAGCATTTTATCGCCGTCTGTGCCTTGTATTGTTACTATGCTTCCTAAATAGCAGATCTCTTCCGCTTCTTCTATTGCTGTCCGTCCTATGTGTATTCCTTCTGTTGACCTTGTGTCGTTTTTCAGTATTTTTGTCTTTTTTGTATATATTTGGAAACGTATTTTCTTTGCAATTTTCAATAATCTTGTTTTGTTTTGAATTTGTTGTTATGAGACATATATCGTCTGAAAACTCTAGATCCACCAATTTACTGTATACTTCGCTGTTTTAATTAGTTTGAGTTCAATCTTCCTCCGTTCTGCTAGTTTCTTCTTCATGTCGTCTGTTAACCACAGTTAGTTGCTCTACTCTTACTCAATGTTTTCCTGTATGTGCCCCATATCTTGCCTATATTATAAGTTCTTAAAACTTTGGGGAGTGTGTGAGACTTCAGAATCCTTTAATTTTGTTATATTGTATTATTTTGCTTACTGTCCTTGATATAATCTGATGCTAAGCTGTTTTTTTATTGCAGCACGTAGCGAATTCCAGCATTCCTTTTCGATAATTATATGGTTAGTCTGATTTTTAATCTCCGGGAGCAGTCCATGTCGTTTTGTGAATATCTTTATGTTGGAATAGGGTTTCCCCCAATCACAAGATTATTTATGGAATAGAATTCTATCAGTCTCAACCGATTATTACCAATCGCCTCTCCGATTTCTTGTTTTCCCATAACTTATTCTCTTCCTTGGTTGTTATTGCCCACTTTGGCATTTCCCATTAGTACATAAATATCTCGTTTATGTTTGCATTTCTTCTTAGAAGTCGTCTTTTATTTTATCTCCTTGGTTATTTGTCGGTGCATACACTTTAATAACGGTAATATTTTCGTATCTATCTTTAAATTTTCCCCATATAATCCCCATATACTCCTTCCCACTCAATTAATGATTTTGCTGTTTCTTTGTTTAACATTAATGCTACTCCTCGCTCACTATTCGCATTTAGGTTTCCAAAGCATCCGTAATAACTATTTATATGTATTAAAAGAATGTCTTTCGGGTTGGGACTGTCTGATTGTTGAGAAAGAAGAAATCGTTTCGCCCACTTTCTCAACAATGACACGATCCTAACCCGGAAGACGTCCTTTTAACACTGACACTGACAGCGGAAGTCTTCGAATTCATCTCATTTCCTGTATATTTACATTTTGAAAAGCTCACCTTTCTGAAGTCAAAATCTGAGGAATATAGACAAATACTCGTGTTTCGAAGGGCACATTAAGCTGTCACATTAACACCTTTGACAATAATCATTAATCCTGTGTGTGGTTTTCTTTTCCCCATGTGATGGATAAAGTTAGCCTCCCGCTCAGCCAAGAAAGTTCACACATTGTAGATAAATAACGGACAAAAAGAAAAGTTTACCTTTGCCTACTAGTAGCAATCCATCTACGATATTGTTAGCCCTTTTATTACCGTTATTCACACCAACAGCACAGTATTTAACGTGTCTGCCTCTTTTAAATCAGTTGACAGGTTTTTATTCTCTTTTTTCGTCCAATTTAGTCCGGTGTTTTGTTGCTTTTCAGATTTCCTAAACACAGCAAATTTTTTTGAGTATTTGCTAGATTTGCTATATAACATCTATATGTATAGACTTTTATATTCATAAATGTTTCTTGATATACTGATTGTCTAATTATGCAAGACAATGTTAAAGAGCGTTACTGATAAGGAGTCTGCTATTGTATTTTCTGCAAAAGTTATTTACATACATTATGCCGGTTTCGATGGCTTCAACGTTAGACCATACTTGTCTTATAAACCGGGTTCGATTTCCGATTCGGGTCAATTAGATCTTTAATACGGGAGAATATGTAGAAGTGCATTGCGATCTTTTAAAAACTCAATTGCAGCAGGCCGTATTCTGACTTAATACAGACAGTTCAAAGGTTATTAAGATATAATTCGGCCTGCTGCAATTGAGTTTTAAAAAAATCACATTGTATGTTCTCTTTCATATAGGAGGTAAAATCGTAGGTGCCGTGTAAGTACGATGTTTGGCACGATAAAGATCTCCTTTGTTCGGCTAAATTCTAGTCGGATAGTACTAACGGCCATGGTAGTCGACGTGCGTTGAAATTCCTGGCATCCGCAAGCCTAGATTTCGCCCAATAAATGAACAAATAAACACACATTGTATTTGTTTCAAGAGGATGTGGTAGCTAGGTAGCTCCGGTTGGAGAAGGGTGCCCAAGTAAATGTTATTAATTTCTATAACTAAATACAGTATGACCAGAAATATACAGTACTGAATTAAAGAAAATATATTGCTTAGCTATAAACATTAAAAAAAAAATAACAAACATGAGAAAGTTAAGGTCTATTATAAAAGCAAATAATATGCTCTATATGCCCACCATTCTGTTGGACGCATAACCCAAGGCGGTCTTGGAGGTTTCGTACCATGTTTTGAAATGTAGGTTGCTGTAAAGTTTGGAAGAAGCGAATAATTGCCATTCTCAATGCCGGAATTGTGGTGAGTAGATCGTTTTGAAAAACTGCTGTTTTCATCATGCCCCAGATGTATGCATCGGGGTGAGTAAGATCCTGGCTATGTGAAGGATAATTAAAGTCTGTTTTTCGGGAAATGACTCTGTCACCAAAATTATCCCTAATCATTCTCAACGATTGACCAGCGGTGTGACTCGTCGCACCATCTTGCTGAAACCACTGTCTACGCAGCCACAGATTTCTTGCTCAAATTGAGATCCAACCCACTTAATGCTGCAAACTCGTATGAGCGATTATATGCTTCACATATGAAATTTTTTTCTTCGGTTGTAAGCATCTTGTTCACAGACAATGTTGTATAATCTGTCAGATAACAAGTTAATGTGTGTTTAAAATAAGTTTGACGTCAATAAAGTCACTTCCATGGAAACTCAGATGAGAGTTACAATTTCGGTACTGTATATTTACGGTCATAGTGTAGATTGTTTAACAGCGGTCATTTCAGTTTATCACGCGAATAAGTTTGTAAACGAATTTTAATAAATTGATGAAGAGTTATTATTCTTCTAAAACGAATTCATTTCTTTCATCTTGTTTAATATGCTCATATCTACATTTTATTGTTGTCTGTAATAACATAAAATCTTCGTTTTTGATTTTTAGCAATTTTAAAATTAAGATCAGAGCACCACAGTGGCAATTAAGTAATGAAATGTTAGGTTAAATACCACATGGAGGTGCTGACCGTAATTTGGAAGATAAAGCATAAGACATAATCCTTTGTGAGGAGTCATGCGTGTAGCCTATTTCAAACTCTTCAGGTTCAAAAAGAAGAAGCAAGCATGAAAACTGACCGTTAAATTACGGGAAACATATTTTTTTGCATCCAATAAATTAAGTAAATTTTAGGAAATGTCCACTGAGATGTTAGAGTAAACTGTTTAGATATCAACTAAATTAAATTTTTAAAACTTAAAGCAGACTAAGTATCGTTAAAAATATTAAGACATGGTTTAAATCGCAGTTTAGGTTCAGATTTGTTTCAGTTTGCAAAGCATAAAAGTTTATCATTTTATCACAAATGAAAAGAATTTGGGAAACAAGACTCCAGAGGACAACCTAATTGCAAAAAACCTTCCCAAGAGAAAAAACTTGCGCGCTAAAACTTCTAAAAAGCAGTTCAAAACGATTTCAACAGTGATGAGAGCAGTTAAGTTTATTAATTTTTTGTTTCAATTTTTGAATTTGCTATTCATTCCTTTTTTTAAACTTTCTTAATGTAACTTTTAATTAACTTCTAAAAGCAAGTGGTTTACTGTGATTAATAGAATTATGGAGTAGCCACGATTATGCCTTTGGAGCTGCTATGGAAGCTGTTAATATTACTTTGCTTTTTGTTTATTACGCGAGTTGATGGCGTTGAACGATTTTATAGAGATTATGTATAGAATGAAATTTCAGATTTGTTACAGTTACAGTTTCTACTGATTTTAATTGGCAGGTCTTCACCTCCCAAACAAAATCCAGTGTTAGGCACGAAACCTGTTTTAGTGAAGTTCGTGATTTAAAAAAAGAACAATTGTTTAGTATCTTTGATATCGTTAGTGGATTTGAGAATTCGAGAAATGCCAGCTTCTTATTTCTTCGTCTAAAGGTATTAGGTACGTTGTCGCTTAATTGAATTTCGGAAGTCCCTTTTTTATAACTTACATCCTTTGAAGGAGGTTATTTTGTCTTAAGAACCTTCAACAAACTGAATTTGAAATGTTATCTTTCCTTTCAAGTCGGTTTAATAAATTTTTCTCATTCGTCTTCGGGATGTTTAAGTTTAATATCTATTCAAATTGTTGTTTGTTCGCCGTTGCTTTAAAAAGGGTGGAAAAAGCGTGTTGGTGGAAACAGTGTTGTAGAGGAAGAAAAATAGTGTAGTTTTTCTAGTGGCGTACGCTTGCCTCGGCTTTTTATTTTGACGTGATTTGTGTAGTTTGCCGGTTATTTATCGCCTGGTGTTTCGACACTTTCATATTTGAATTATTCAAATGTGAGAAAAATGTGATGTATCGTAAATTGATGCTTTATTTTCTCTTTCTTATTTTTCTACGGGTAAAAATGCAGCGTCAAATGTTGCTGTTGACCTTTTCGTATTATACGGAATTCATTCATTAAACGTACCTAATAAAAATAAGTTGAAACCCAATGGTATAAATTCCCTTTAATACATACTAAAGAGCTCGTTTGGGGTTGGTGATAAGCATTAGCGGAGGCCTCGTCTTTGATGTTTACTCTCGGGTATTCGATTTATGTTAATGCGGATCGAAAGCTATTACAAAAAAAAGTTTTGTAGCGGCAATAAAAACTCCAAACATCGCTTAAATTGGTCACGAAACACAAAGAAAGCCTAATAAAGTTACACGACACCCAACTTTTGCTCGAGATCAAATACGTCGGTCCAACGGGGTGGTAGTTCGCGAGATGACTCGCATGTCTGCCAACTCGACTAAAGTACGTTCTCCTTTTTCGTTTTCCCTTTCTTTTGCGCTTTTTTGAAATTTAGCCAATATTTCGTTTTTGTACAGAAATACAATTTAATACTCGCCTTGGATTGAAGTTGCTCTTGTCCTTATTTGCTTTAACGTTATGTCGTCTCTTTTTTATTTGAATACAGCACAACTAAGTTTGAAATTCTGGAACATGTTTTATGATGTAAAATAATATTTGTGTGCTTTATTTAACAATTGAATAATTCTTTGCGCACTTTAATCTTCATCTTTTTTTGTTACAGGTAAGCGTTGTCCAAGAATGTTCTTATTCGGTATTACGTAAGTTCAAAATAATCCTTTTCCTTGCACTTTACGCTAATATAAGACTGTGGCAACTCGTAAATCCATAACATAGATGCTCACTTACGATTAGGCTATGGTAATATTTAAATATAATATTATTTAAAAAGGCTTGTTACGTTACTTACACTGCTTAAACAAAATTAGTGGGTCACTTATTAGAATTTACATGATGGTTTTAATATTTATGTAGAAATTATTAGAATTTTAAGACAAGATTGCATAGTGCAGTGTACAATGGGTGATTCTTTAAAAACTGGACTGGAATCATTGTGACTAGCACAATAATTATAGTTAGGTGTAATAATATTCCAAAATATATAAGAATGGAAAGGCAACCGTTAAAAATGAACAGAGTTGTAACTCGTCAGCGGAAGAATAAAGGCCAAGCCAAATAGGAATAAATCGTAGACAAAAAAAAAGAAGATGAAAACCTTTTGACATTAAACGACTCCACTTTGAATCGAATTAGTTGATACAGCAAGTGAATATATTGAGGTCGAATTGGATTCCAAAGGCAATAAAATACTTAAGTTACTTCATATTCAAGGACGATTGTTCCTATAAGCAATAATGATGTTCATAAGTAATTTAACAAATGATTACCAAACACTCATTCGGCGTTGGTTAGGTTAGAATTGAACATAAAGAAACAAACATTTTGACTAATGCCAGAGACAATATTGATATGTGGTTAGATGGTCAACTTAAGTACTTAGTGGATAAAACAGTACGCAGTACAAAGTACATATCAGCCGAAATTTACCGAAGGATAATCGTGGTAAGAATTGCATTCAGCAAATTGATTTATATTTTCAGCCAGAGAAAATTATGTAGCACAAGTATGTTTCCACATACGAATCTAAAACTTGGAGCTTAACAAGGTAATATATTAAAAAAAAAATTGTAAGGACACACAGCACACGAGACAATAATGCCGAATATTAGGCTAAAAGACACAAAAACAACCGCTTGACACAGACAAAGAACTAAGCTTATTGACAAATTCAAGGGGAATTGAACAGGATATATTGCCCATAGGAGGATAATACATGGGCCAGATAAACCCTAGAGTGGAGACCTAAAGGACGTGGATGTGTCAAATACCAAATGCTAAAATGACATAAGGCGATCTGGATAAGGTTGAGCAGCGTCAGAAAAAAACAGACCCAGGTGGGATAGGCATACCAATAGTAAAACGGTATAGGCAATTTGCCTGAATACTAACAGAGCGTGTCCAAAAATCGAGCAACACGTGAATTTCAAGTTTACCTATAAAAAAGCCTAAGCTTTAATTTCGTCATCGAAAGTCGCCTTGGTGTTAAAAGAGCATCTTATGGGTTAAGACCGTGCTATCTTTGAGAAAGAAGAACTCAACGTTTCTCTCATTTTTTTCAAAGGCTTCATAACGAGAAAACGGGGCACTTATTATCATTCAGACTAGCAAAAAACAGCAAGATCCTCAGGGAAGCATATAGAAAGGGAAAATAGTACAGGAGATCAAGATTTTGCAGGCGATGAAACCTCGAAATGAATTCCAAGATTTCAGAAGGGCTTCACCTCTGGCTTGGTTTAAAAGTTGAGTTACCGTGCCCTTCTCCCCCCTGCTAAATGAGTTTTGCCTCTGGCGTGGTTGACACGTTGAGTTACCGTGCTCTTTTGAACAATGCCATGGTCCTGACCCGTAAGACGTTCTTTAAACACTGACACTAACCGGGGATGATTTCGGGCACTTCCACAAACGTTTCTGAAATGAACCTTGTCAAATCACGCCAGGGGCCTTGCTTGTCTTAAACTTTAGGCACCAAAAGTCTCTTTTAGTAATCTAAAAATCTTTACTGCACTTTTGTCGATCTTGAAGTAACATTTGATGTAAATCCTTTGCACTTTACCGCCGGAATCGTTATTGCTGAACCATCAAAACATGATTTAAAAATCTCATATTTGCAAGAGCACATGTAAAGGCAATGCGTCAACTCAACATTCTGCCCACCAAGCAGTTTTTAAATAACAAACCAATTCGACTGCTTTAGGAACCCATGTGTTCTACTGATACAGTACCATGTCATGGCTTTCTGTACGTTGAAGAAAACCCACCGAGGTGGTGAAACAGAGAATACAAAATGGGTTGAAGGGGTGACCAACTCCTCGAATCTACCACTCTATAGATGAAGGGGGTAAAATATAAATTTATAGCAGTGCTTTTCACATAATAAATAAATAAATAGATCAATTGTCTTGTGAAGAATGATTTGGTGAAATTCCCGCAGTTTGATGTGTGGAGCTTCGAAGCATCTACATTTACAAGCTTACAAAACAAAGCTCCTCTTTAAGTTAACTCCAATGTCAAAAATCTGCCAATTTGATGATTAGAATCAGAAAAATGCATCTGTTTGCGACATAATTATCAAGCATGAAATTAATTAACCGTTGCATAACTATGGAAAGGCGCACCATCCTGCATAAAATGATGCTTTTAATAATATGGTTATTTAGGCATGGTAAAATTTTGCAACATATTAAGATCTGCACGAATTTATAGAATCAAAACCTTTTTTAATCAACAGAAAGACCTCAAGTAAACTTCAAAAAGCAATAAAATGGGCTTTCAGCTACTTACATAACAAACTTAACACCAATAGACTAATAGACGACAGGACGTGGATTACACCATTATTTTAACTTTAATTTAAATCTGCTATGGTTCGGGAAAGGAAACAGGTCACAAAGTGCATTTACGCATTTATAAACCAGTAAATTAATTTTTGTGGCTAAAATAAAGTTGAAACCTCTTTTTGCGTATGTATTTTTAAAAACAGGATACACACCAAATGCTCAGCTTCGCCTCGGTTTTATAAATTATTCTCTCAGCCACTAAAGTTGCATTTACAGCCCTCGGTACGTAACATATTACTATCACTACACTTTGATCAAGGAGTAAATCTGCCTAATTTACGGGTATAAACGTGGTTTTAGGGCGATTATTATTTATTATTTTTATGTGTTATCTTTTTTTAAAGTTATGGGAATTTGAGATTCTGAACGACAGGTTTTCAATACTAAATACTTGCAGTTCAGAACTTTTATTTTAACTAAGAATTGAAGTGGGTGTTTACGACGATTTAAAATGAAAGGGATGTTCAAACACCCCCGCACTTTCCTACTGAAAGTTTAAAAATGTTCAAACCTTGGGAAAGGTTCGGCGTTTGAGGTATCTTTGGATAAAACGGATTGCACGTTTGAATAGCTTTCTTTCAGTTTTATTTTTAGACCTTTTTAAGATACCTCTACATTTTTGTATTCTGCATAACCTAAAGCTTTATTGAATGTTTGACCTAAAAAACTATAAAGATAACTTGTTAGGTACAACATTAACATCCAAACGTAATAATAGAATAGAAAGGGGTTATTATTAAATAATAGATGATAATAATAATAATATCCAATTTTGGCCCTATTATATGTAGAGCTGACAGTATAAAAGAGTTTGTATTATCTATTTATTTGAAACGTATCGATTAGCGTTTCAACGTTTTTTTTGTAAAAGAGCCATAATTTAATGGCAGTTGTGGGTGTGCTTTCGTTTCGTAAACAATAATATTATGGAAGGTTATTGAAATTAATGAAGGATTCCTTTACAAAATAAATGTATGGTGGTCTTCAATTGCTTGATTAATGGAATGTTACCTGCCTAATTTAAGACTAATTTACAAAAGTATGTGAATTAATTATACGCCCACACTACGTAAAACATAAATTATTGAAAATTTATCAAGGTTCCCTTCGATTTGCCAGGAAGCAAAATTTTAATTAGAATCTGCACCGAAACAATTTGTGTAATCTATATGGATTAAGTTGTCAAAAATCTTAATTAATTTTTTTAAAAGACGATGTCTTGTTTATTCGAGCAATTAATTAATGAAGTTTCTAAATATAACACTGCGAGATTTATGTAGGCTTAATTTAAACGCTTGTTTTAATTAACTTGATGGTGTAGATAATAAAACATGAATAATATAAACATCTAGGAGATAAGACAGGTGTTTGTAAATTTCACTTGCTTGGATGTAATTTAAATGTTAAGTTGAGTAAACAATAGAAATGTACAAAGGAAAATGGAAATTGTAATCATTACTATTTTCAACAAACTATTACGGGAGAATAATATGGGTATTTCTGCTAATTCTATTAAATTCCTTTTAAATTGGAATATATTATTCGAATTTCGGTGTATAACGTACAATAACAGTTATATTTTATTCAAAGGTAGGACGAAATAAAAGGATCAATAAAACATTATCTCTATCGCCCAAAATGACAGAGAACAGAAAAGAATCACCTAGAAAGGAATTTGCCTGCCAACAAAAGAAATTAAATTAGGTAGAGCTTTCGCCTTAATGCGTACAAATGAAATTGTTGTCAATTTATGGCATACCAATTATGTCTTGATTACAGTAGATGTACACAAACGTTATTAAATTCCTTCCCTGCCTTTCTTACTTTTATAACTTCTTCGACACAAATTTAATTTAACCTAACCTTACTTGCGGTTTCTAGTTTTCTAATTTGTTTGTGATAGAATTTTACGTTGAATCGATATTTTTATTTACTTAGTTATCCAATAAAAACTTAATCGAATTTGGCGCAAACAAAAAGCGAATTTTTCACTTCAGTACCTTTCTATATATTTTTAATTCGAATTTAAGAGAAGGAACTGTTATTAAACTGGACGTTTTAAGTCATTAAGTCTGAAGAGAAACAGTAATCAGTTCGAGGAAGCACTCTTCAGTTTTTAATAAGAGCAACAAAAGATACCACCGTGAATTTCTTGCACTTCCAACAGAGTGGAAGTCAATAATCAAGTTCGTTTCGTTCGGACGGGCCTTAACGAGGTTACACTTGATGTCCGTTCGTCCAAAATAATGCTATTAATTGCGCGTCCTCTTTCTTCCTCGTAGGATTGGGAGGTGTAAACCGTAAAGGATCCTCTTCGAATACTTTCAACCCTCTGAGTTCTAGGTTTGTGGCTGGCAAATGGAACGACGGTCAGGTCAATTGTTGCCCGTCCTAATAGGGTATTGAAATTGTAATTAGAATTGGTTTCGTTCGCCAAAGGCCCCGAATATTACGCCGCTACGTTCGTCTTACCGGATTAGCTGACGAAATCTCCTTTAAATTACAAACAAATCGTTACGACACGGTCCGGTTCAAATAAAAGGGTGAAATACTCCGCTTTAACAACCCTCACGTGATTAAAAGGAGTCCTCAGTAATAGCAATATCTAAAAATACTTAGCCGAACGATCTAATTTATCCGAGCAAATTTTAAGTTTAAGAAAGTTAAGATTTAAAGTACAATATTAGCTTTAAGCGAAGCCGGGTTTATCCTGTCGTAGTGACGAGGATAAGCAGCTTTTCGTCCTGAAAACATCAGAGGGCGGAGGTTTCCTCACGTTTTTCCACTTGTTTATTGTTGTTGTTTCAGGAATATTCTCGCCTCATCCTGTCCAAGCTAACTTTAACTCGGAGATAAACCAACAAACGAGCTAAGAAATATTAAAGTCAAATCCGCCACGTCCTATAAGGTTTTGATTGCTCGTTAGCCCAGCAGATTGCGGGCCTTTGATGTTTATGTCGCTATGTCTCCTCCATATTCATACCCGAATGTGTTATTTACGCAGTATTATCCTTGGAAATTGTGCATTGGATTGTGGTTGCTCTGTGGGCAAACTTGGTTAAGGATAACGGGGCGATAAGACAGGTTAGAGTGTGGTGTAGAGAAAGACTTGGCAGATAAATCTGAATTATGGGGATGATTTATGGCATCTGTTACTGCAGGGCTTGTTCAAAACAGTCGGGTGATTTTGGACGATTATTCCCACTATTAAAGACTTCATGTTGGAGAAGGTTACGTTGTTCGACGAGCCACTTCGATTATGACTTAATTTGATATAAATTTACTTATAAACCAGCAAGAACAGAATTATAAATAAAACACTTTATTCCTAAAGCGTCATCGCCGCAAAATGTCATTTAATCAACAGTTAAAGATCAATGGGAAAATCCCTTTGTGCCATCGAAATTGTCTAGTGTGTATTGGTTTTCAATGGAATTATCTGACATCCTGTAAAAGATAGCCAATGACAAAAGGGAATTAATGAAATTAGGGATGGCTTTTTCGTCTGAGTTTGGGTTAAACCACGAAGTAATTCGTTTAGAAGTTAGCCATGAAAATTAGGAAAATTTCGTCGAATACCATTTATCAGGCTGAATTATTTTGTTAAATTTTGCTTTAAATTAAACGACGAAATTATTAAAATGTCAAAGGCGTCAAAGATGAAATTTCTAGAACGCTTGTTTTATCAAATCAAGGAATTCTGTGTTACACTCTCACGATTTTATTGCCATCCGAATTAATTTCACAACTGTAGGCTCATATATGTTAATCAGTGAAGTTTAAATAATGTATTCATTAGTCAAGTGTAAATATTTTACTTTCCGTTTCTAACTGCGTATGAAGTTTGGAGCGAACTGTTCATGAAAATTAATTCACATGAGGCTAGCTTTCATAATAGAGTCAAAATTTAACAAAACTCGAACATTTATCAAGCGTATAACTGTTTTACTGCTCGGTTACCTTTGTAATCAGATTTTTGTTGATTTAATTTTACAAATCATAATACAGTTGATACCTCTTGGGTTTTACCAATTATCGTTTACTCCTAAGCCGATTTAACAGTTTTAGTCAAAGAGGGTTTGGGTTTACATCGATGTTGAGCATGTTATGCAACCAATAATAACTGAGCTTATGTGCATTTCTGTTTCCAGTTCAACAGAATTAATAGTGAATTATGTACGTTATAAAAATTGCTACTCCTTGATGTTGATGTTTCTCTACTTATCAAAATACTCACAATTTGTTGCAAATTAGTTGAATGAATTTAACTATTTAAACATATCTTTGTAGGATTATATCAATGAGTATCCTTCCAGTTTTATGAATACAAATGCTTACGATTTGAAATCGGTTTATGGTTGTCTGTAGTAAACTAAATTAATTGATAAACCAGTACATTTAGATTAAAATGTAAAAACATGTGGAATAAACACAGCACTGTTTGAACGAGCAAAAAATGGTAATAATCGTTTACCTAATTGCAATGGAGTTTTCATGTTGGCCAAATGGGAATTGTTATTACTACACGAAATTTTTGCACAGACCACTGACTACTGGAATTTGCAATAATACACTGCCCAAAAAAATTGGCAGACTACCATTAAAGCTTTTATGGTTTTAATATTTATTCACAAAAAAGTATGACTTAGAAATGATTGGAATTTTAAGATTCTCATTTAACAAATATACATCATAAAAATATCCAGAGTTAATTACATAATAAAAGTACTTTTAATAGTAGTCTGCTAATTTTTTTTTGAGCAAATAATATTTTACGTAAGGTAAAATTCATCCGATCTTTAAAATTGGTATTTCCGAGGAGCACTTGATAATAATTCACACTGCTTCTTACAAATCCATTTCGTCTATTGTTAATACATTTAGAACTCTTCTAAACCAGTACGAAGTTTTCGCTCAGCATCTCAATTGGGGTGAAATTTAGTTACAATTTTGAAAGGTTCAAATTATCGTAGGGCGGGCTAAGAGATTTGAATAGAAAAGGTTTAATTGTCACGTTTGTGGCATAAAATTAAATGTTCAATCTTATATTTAACAATAAACCAGTTTTGTCGAAAGGGTAAAAATATTTGTAGAAAAATAGAAGACCATTAGGTAGAGAACGAATCTACAGGGCTGTGACAAATTACAAAGCTGTTTCAGGATTAATACTTTAGTGTTGTCAAATAATAATAATATCTTTGAACTTGTCTGAATCAAATCACACTCTGGTCTATATGATAATGAACAGGCTGACGCTTTGGCTAAGCAAGGCTCGGGAAAACCATTCTGGAATCCTGAATTAGCTCTTGAACTTTTATCAACAATACTCCAAATCATAATCAATGAAGAAACCCATAATCTTCAAAATGTTACGTGGGTTAATATGAGTAAATACCATCATACTAATATGGCAAGGTTTTGTGCCACGAAAGAAACTACGCCTCATTGAAGGAGTACTTTCTGAACACTATAAATTAAATAAGCACTAACCATCCTGTTCTTAGATTATCCACGTTGGGGGGAGTTCTAGCCTAATATGACTAGAATTCCTAACACTCCTCTGGCAAAACTTCTGAAGTACATTAAAGAGCAGGATGGCTTGAGTTAGTCGTTGTCGATATTTGGAGAATGCACAAAGGCCACATTGTGTGGTCTAAGTGTTTGTAAACTTAATTGAACCTCCTCCTGTAATCCAGAATCCAAACAACAACCAACGAAATACTTTGATTTTATTTCAAGATATATTTTGATAACCTTGAAAGGAAAATGGTGAAAGGTAATTTTAGAAACTTGTCACTCAAACAGACGTTTGACGTACTCACTTGTCAAATTATAGAGACAAATCGCAAAAGTGTTAAGAAAACTAAGCAGTAGGAAAAGCTAGTGATCGCTCATTCCTCTCCTGGGGAGGATACGAGACAGGTAGAGAGAGAAAGATTATTAGCTGTCCAACTAAAATGTTGCCAAGTTCAAAAGACCTCCATGCCTGATTAACCCCTACACAGTCTTTGGGTTATGTTTTGTATAGGTTTAAGCTGACTTGTACATAGTATCCGAAAGAGGGAAAAGATTTTAAATTTTTTCGTACGAGAATGTCCAAGAAGCGAATCTGAAGTTTAGAAAGCAACCATTCATTTCTCACTATCGAAGTTGGTTGGTTGTACATATGTATTGTAAACCTAATGCCCTTTACGGATCTAAAAACTACGTGTTTAAACAGCGAAGGCCCATCCTTTAGATATTTAAGAATATCAATCTAAAACGGTATCAATCTAACTATAGAATAATAATTAAAAAGGTGTTAGCATCCAAAAATTAAAAAGATGAGTAAAGAAAAGTAAAGTCATTGCTGTTGATGTTCCTGTATTCAGTTAAAAAACTGACTATGCTCATGCAAAAATTAGAAAATGAAAGCCATCAATAAGAAAAACATAAAGTTTATTAGCATCGGCGAAGAAATAGCAATAAACCGAAAATTCAAAGAAGTATTCAGAGGTTAACCAATACATATATCGTGATATAAAAAGATGCAACGAAATGATGAACAAGTGAATCTATCCTCAACGAAATTAGAATACCCAACGACTTTCAGAAATTATTAATAAAAGAATATTGAAATACTTCGAGCAGATAACCCAAGAGGCAGATGAAGGCCTAGAAAAATTGATAATAGATGTGAAAGATGGATGAAGCAAGAGCGAGAAGTCGATCTCTAAACTGGCCACAAGAGAAACTAGTAATAATTGAAGGTGGTCGGTGATAGTGATTAAAGAAACGAACCATAGATCAAGATTTTTCTAATGATAGAAATCCGGAAGAAGCAGAATAGAAACAGAAGAGAAATTTTGGAAACGTTTGTTATCTTCAAACATGTTTGTTTCTATTCTTAGCTAATGTATAAAGTTATTTTAAACTAAAATTGCATTTCTAGCACAATAAGTCTTTTAGGCATTTATCACGTGCTTATCTCGCACTACGACATTTATAGGGGACGATGGAAGTCCTGTGGCACTCGGCTAGCAAAACAGTGGAGAAGGTGGGTTCGAAACTCTTAAACCCTTCAAATAGGGGTTATCATAATCGCGATACGGAAACGGAAATAATCACCCAAAGATGGTTACGAAGAACGTACCGCAGATGGTTCCTCTAGGGCTCGAAGGGGGTTGGGGTTGGCTGCACCCTGCTGCAAGATGTGACTTACCTTGATTAAGTGAAATAACTTACTTACTGAAATTCTTAAACTTGAAGGCAGGCTCACACTGTATACGCAAATCTTTAACAAAACACTAACACAAAATAAAAGTTCAGGAAACACTGAACACAATAACAAGGCCAAACTAAATTGACAGCTAGATATTTAATGAATCAAAAGGCAAAAATGGATACATAGAAATTACACAAAAGGGGGCGACAATTAATATGTTACGTTAAAACAATAATAACACGATACTCTTACTTAAGCGACGATAGAATTGAGGGTACTACATTTACGTTACGTACGGCAAATCCTCAAGCCCTCAATTCCAGGCAAAACATAATTCGGCAATTCGCAATGTTTCTAAACTGTTAACACATTAAACGAATTAAACGAAAGAAAGGGATGCTTGAAGTAGTTGAATGATTGACAGCAGAATTTAAATAAGGCCTTTCCATGAGTAAATCACCAAAACTAATAAAACAAACTAGCCAACTGGTTTGCCAACGGTCCTCAACCTTTGCAATGTGAATATTATCAAATCCGTCTAAAGGCGAATCACGAAGCCTTCAACATTACTACCGGACATACAGATTGACCAGAAATCGACTACTAAATTAAGACTTGAAACATAAACGGCAAAAGCAGGTGCAGCATAGAGGAAAGTCGATTTTACCTGGCGAGATATTGGTACTTAAACGTTAAGCCAGGGAGTACGTGACGGACGTGAGACTGGGTAGAGCTATGATGTTCTTTCTTTCCAAACCGATGCAAAACAACGACGGATAATCATGAGGCTGTGGGTTTTCTTAATCCCAATTAAGGAAACTGTGTGGAAACGGTACTTTAACTTTCACTAAACTTCTCACACAAAACTATGTCTTTCCGGCATTTTATATGGCACTCTTTAGTAGAATCCGACCAAGTTGTAATGTAATTCTACACGAGAATTACCGGTATAAGAGCCCTTTCCGGTGATTTAAATACCCAAGCTGGAAACGATAAAATTGCGCAACTGTCTTAAACCAAAGACGTCCGATATGATCGAAGAGCTGTCACGTACTGACGAGGGAGTAGAACATTACAAGACGCTGCTTTAGCGTACCCCATGGTAAGTCGGGTCTTCCCCGAATTAACAATGACCAAATAAAGCGAATAAAGTTACATTGCCATATTTAGTCATACGTTTGGAAATTTCTCCGAATTATTAACAAGGAATATACCGAACAAAATATTATATCACCATTTTTAAGCATTATTTCGCAATCGAAATGAAATGTGCTGAATTGAAATTAAACTGTAGCAAAAAGATCAGAATTAACACGGGATTACAATTAAAAGAACAGGGCCGTGCTAACGAATTTTACCAAGAATTCAAAATGACGCAAAATTCAAAAAGTAATACAGAATTTCAAAACCACGTAACACAGTAGCGTAAAACAAAAACCTCATGGTGGCCTTAAGGTGGAAAAAATCGTGTTTAAACGATATAGCATTTTGGAATTTTGTGTATGTATAACGTGGTAGCTAAACTTTAAATATAACTGCAATGTGAGAAAAAGAATCATCTCCTCTACAGTTGTATTATTTATGCTACAATAGTTCAGTGAGATAGTGAAGGGTGGCTAAGTGAGATACCCAGTCTAGTATCTATGTACTGCAGTCGTAATAATATAAATATGTATCGAGTTCGAAGACTTCCACGGTCAGTGCCAGTGTTAAAAGAAAACCTTTCGTCCCTTTTGTTTTACCCATTCTTGACGAGTGTCTTGAATATGGGCTGCTAACTCGGCATGAAGACCGTTGAGTTGAAACACTCTGATAGCACGATGAACGAGAGAATTGACTAGGATGAGCCTTGTGTCAGATGATGATGTGAATTAGCCTGAGGATACCTATCTGTGTGTGTAGGGTTAGGACTGTAATATACGGTAGCTATAGAGTAGCTACAGCCAAGTAAGTTAGGTTAGATCTAGCGTATGTAAGGCAAGCATATGTAGCATGAGTTCAGTGAATAAAACTAATAGTGTTTAAAATTAATAAGTGGTGTTATTACCCTAAGTACCTCAGTGGTAAAGCTAATAATCCCAAGTGGATAAAAAGAACAATAATACAAGGACAAACTGAGTGTGCAGGATGATTTGCGGAATACCAGGACGCCGAGCAAATGATTCTATTTCCATAGTTGACTTGATATCAGGGTGTTGATTATTAAGATGTTCTAGGAAGGAAGCAAGATTGTATGAGGCCAGGAAATAAAAGTGTCATTTACAAAACGGGACCAGACCTTTGGTTTGGGTCAAGTAACTATAAACCAGTCATCGCTACTGAGAATATTAGAAAGCTCTAAGTGAAGACTCAAAAGTTGTCGCCACACAATGTCAAGATTTCGTTTCAGTTGGCCTATGCGTTCCCGGATAAGGGCAAAGCTGACACAACGAAGAATATTTTGGGATAAATAAATACGTCGAAACGTGATGTTGTATGTTTAAGACGTTGGTAATGACCTGACGGTCAAGACAGCGAGAAAGGAAAGCTAAAGTACACAGCAGTTTATTGTCGAATTTTACAGAAAAGGGAAGTTTTAGGAGGGGTAGCCTTCCTGTAGAAGCGATTCAAATTAATTCGAAGCAAGAGTTTCATATCCGGCGGGGTTGACATGTAGAGTTACCTTCTCTTTTAGTGCCCCATTTCTTTTAAATAGAAATGTATTTTTAATAACAAACAAAAACGGTTAAAAGTTTTTTAATGCCCCGTCTCACAACTACCTCATAAATAAAGCGTCATCTTTAAACCCAAGCGAACATAAATTTAAAGCCATTTTGGTTCAATTTTTGCGACAAAGTAATTGCGTTGAAAATCCTGAAGTTAGGTTAAAGGAAATAATTAAATAATATAAATTTAAAACAGGAAGAAAAACTATGAATATTTCCGAAACTCCACCAATAGAAAATCTATGAATATATTCAAGCTTTAGTAGTAGGTAAACCATCTATTGAGGGGGGAAAAACTGAATTCAATGTAAACATAAGGGTGTAGAACCATGTATTTACAAGTATTTACAAGACAAATAGCAAAAGGGCTATAAAAGAGAACAAACACAATTATGTTTTATAGATTAGGTAAACCTTACGGAAAAAATCTACAGATCGAAGTAGCGAAGTTAGAACCAGAAGAAAACTGTCGTAACTTATAACAATAATAAGCAAACAAATTGAGAATAAACTGCAATGAATTAATAAAATTAATAAAAATAATGTAGTAATAAATTTTCCATGCCTTTTACGTTTTACGTTTTTGTTTTTGTTTCTTTAAATTTTGACCAAAATTGGGGATTTTATTTACAATGCAAGACTTTTCTAAATAAAAACTAAATGCGATATAAAAACCAGAAAAAATGGTGGGGCGTAGAACTGAAAAAAGAGTCATTACTATTGAAAATGAGGAGTTTAAGAAATTAAATTGGTTTTAGGATTAGTGCAAAAAAGAGGTTATCTCTGTGTTAAAATCAATATTGCTTCTACTTTCACCATATGACGGTAAACTTAAGGATGCCAAAAATGGCAACAAGGCACTGAAACAGGATAAACACAAATTAGAAATATACTTTATAAAATTATATTGCAAAAAGGGAAGCCATTTACACGCAACTAAAAACTAACCATTCCGTTGGAAAGAGAAAAGGGAGTTGCCAAAAAATTAAAAGAAATTAAGCTGGCAAAAAATATATAAACTAAAGTAATAAAGACTATCCAGGGCAACACAATTAGGGAAGACTTATATGCGTGAACTTACCAACATCCAATTTTAAGACAGCAAATAAATGAGCAGCAGAATAATAGACATGAAATTAAACGAAAATATTTCATAAATTCTAAATTCTTACCATACTAAAATGAAAGTAAAAATAAATCCAAGGATAGCTTCTTTTATTTTAATTATTACTGGCAGTTTTTACGCATATTGATTCAACAAATTATTTTTTAATTAACAACAATTCACATTTCTCCTTATTTACTAAAATTAAGTAAGAAGTAAATCGTATCAATCTCGATTTAAAATCTCCAAGCTTTCCTAATATCAGCAAAAACCTGCAAAGGCTAAATTTTCAACATTCACTTGAGTATCGTTTGTTACCACTATCGAAAGCACCATCCTCTGGAGACGTAAAGTTCCCGTAAATTTTTATATTATTTCTGTTCCGCTATGAATCTATGGTTTATGCTGTAATAATTTTGCACTAGCTGCAGATAGCATACCTTGTTCTTTATGTTCAAATTCACCGGTAGAATTTTTAACTGTAGAACTAAATTAATTAAATTGTAAACGTTGATGAGATTTTATAGCGCATCAGTTTATACTCGAGACATGTTTATCTTGCAAATTCCCTTGGGTAGTAAATCGAGGCACAACAAGTATGTTTTAGTGGTAATGATTTGTACCTTGTAAACATAGTTACTGACAGAAGGAATATCAAATCGGTTGCGGTTGTACAGTCGAATAGGATGTACGTGCTGTGTTAAAACGTTTGGAAACTGATATCAGTTTAGGTATATCGCCCAGCTTTGGAATTCAAAAGGATAAGTACAATACACTTCTTTATTTTGTGATCCTAGTGGGCCCTTTTTCAAAAGTGTCGCGAAATTTACTCGTTAAATTTAAAATATGATAGAACAAGATGTTAGTTTAATATCCAAACATATAGAAGCTCACTAGCTACTTAAAATAGATCACTTGGTATATTTTCTTAATTATTTCTTGGCACTTTGAATATTTCCACAAGTTTGGTGGTATGGCAAATTAACTATAAAGTTAAAAACAGTGCAATGGGCCACTTTAAATAACAAACTCTTGATAAAATGGATTAACAATTTGTTAAAACCGTAGTAGGCCATGGTTTTCATTTGTTATGTTGGTATTAAATTTAGCAGAAAATTGAATAGTTCGTCATGTTGTCAGATACTGAATTCTAGGTTACAAGGGCGTACGTTGTTTCTAAATACGACTTGACTCTAATTTGAATAATTGAATCAAGTTTATAACTGGCAACGCTGGATCTATCATGAAACATGGCCTTTAAAATTAATTGGATGTGATTCTTCCTGACAATACAGATTTAAATAGGAATGGTTATATTGACAACAATGAAATTAACTTCTTTAAGCTATTAAATACACATACATTTTGAAGATAATAATTTTTTAGACAATTTACAGAAATTTATGATCACTGAACTCTTGGGTACGAAAGGGTCGATCAACAAGTGCATTTTACGATTTCTAAGACTGTCTTGAGACAATGTTTTACCAAACTCAGAGGCTTAAAATTTCAAATTATCCTGGTACATGGTCTACAAATAAACCAGAAACTGTTTAAAAAAAGGTAATTTGAGACCTTTGTCACTGTTGGAGGTCCAGTGTTAACCATCGACTGTCACAGAATCAAACTAAGTTTTCCATGATACATTTAAATTAGTTAGGTGCCGACTGAAGTTACTATCCTGATGAGTTCAAATTTTTCCTCTATAATTGCAGATTGCATTTGCAATGAACCAAAAAGTCTTTACGTATAATAAAATGCTTCAAAGAGAACAACTTTAGTAAATAAACCTGACATTAGAAACACGATCTAAGGTAAAACCACACACCTCTTCCAGGAGTGTGCTGGGTGCTGCAAAATTCAAGTCGGGTAGTGCTCGGTGACCATGACAATCAACGGGCGTTGGGAGCCCTGGCACCTGCAAGCCTTTTTTTCAGTTGGGGGAAACCTTACATAAGGCACTAGGATCCTGTGTTAAGCAAAGGCAACCAGTAGTGCCAGATTCTTACCGGCTAAAAACCTTCCACTTTTCCTACAGCATCTCGGAATCGCTATTTGCGTCTTTTCAAGATGTTGCTTGGTCTGTTCAATGTTTTTCTAATTTATCGTATTGCTCTAGCATGTCTTTCTCTTTCTTTTTCTTCTATTTTATCCATGATGGTTTTGATGTAAGTTGTAAGTACGCACGGCCTTCCATACACGTTTATTGCAGATTAGTATTTCCGTCAATTTGCCGTATTTAATTGTGCCTTCCTTCTTCTTCCTTTTCTGGTTTCACTTGGTTGCCCAGGCATCTACTTTTTGTAGCAGTTTGCCTCTAATGTCACTCTTTTTCTTTTGTCTTTCTTCTTCAGTTATATCTCCTATACTATACATTTAATTATATTACACCTACACATATGTTCCACAACCTTGCAGTTATAGTAGTAGTCTTTATTTTATTTAGAATATTCGTTAATTCTATGCCCTAACTTCCCACACTTAACCCTTTGAACCGATGCATCACTTGCATCATATTTTTAAATTCTAGGTCACGCTTAACATCCGATGATGCACTCTGTTTCAAAAATTTCATGGCATTACTGATTTTTGTCAAAGTGCAAGAATTAATCCCCACAGTTCTTCTGTTACACGAAACTTGAAAATTGTGTAGAATAGCATCAATCGATGCAGTATTTTTTCTCTACAAAAAATTTAATTAGACTTTTGGTCTAAAATAATTAGGGAAGCAAACAATTACATATTAAAAAATTACCATTGAAATCCCTATGGTGCGTGAGGCAACGCACCACCCGGTATATTCCAAATGTATCGCGGAAGTGTCAAATTTCAAGGTATAACTTAAGTTGTTTTTAAAGATTGTTAGAAAAAATAAAATCGTTGTTTATTTGCATTTATTATATTTATTTATAGTTATTTGTATCACAAGGCTAGAAACTGTCACTTTGCACCTCGGCCTACAAACGTACTCGCACTTGCAAAGCAGTTTCTAGGCGTGTGATACACAATATTTTTTCGGCCGATAAAAATACGTTAATTATAAAAAATCATTTTTTATTCAAATATTTGACATTAGAGAATTTATTTTTCTAGGGAATTTATTTTTCTGGGCATGAAAATGGACGTGGCAATGAGACGGCGGAGTCAGTTCGGTTCAGCGCCACCAATCAAAAATCCTAATTTTACTTTCAGGCCTAGGCTTGAAAATAGCATTTTCCAGACGATTTATACGCATGAAAATTGAGTGTTTCTAGACGGAGGGCGAAAAAAATATATTCGAGCACTTTTCAACACGCAATACCGGACTGGTTATGTTAGGTAGTTTCATTGTTGTAAATAAGACCTTATTCATGTAGAATTTTTGTTAGTTAACCCACATTTAACCGATTTTAAGGTTGGTTACGAATCACTACAGAACCGCTTTTTTTTTGTTAATTAAAACACGTTAAAAGGTTAACTTAAGTTTGAGTAATTCCTTTTGCAGAATCAGAATTTTATGATTTGATAAAATATTGAAATACTTTTATTGTCAACGAAATAAATTGGAATAATTATGACCTACCGTGTGTATGCAAATTGCAAATTTATAGACATCCTTTTCATTTCTATAAACAGAATATCTCCGTCGATTTAAATATGTCAGTTGTTTCTTTTGAAAACTGCTTGTTGCCGGTATATGATGAAATATTTTATGCAAGTTTATTTTTATTTTTTGTTGGATAGTTTCACGTACATTGTTAAATTAAAAACAAGCATCGTGGCGTTGTATGGGAATAATAAATGTTTACCCCAAATAACGAAATTGAAACACAAAATTTCAAACGCTATTACAACCATCCTATTTTATTTATTGTTTGTTGTTCAGTTATTAGGCGAGTTGAAAATTTCATATTTATTTTTTGACCTGTTTCTGTATCCCAACATTCGATGGGTTCGAAAATGTAAAATGTAATATAGTTTATTGTATTGGAACAATAATTTATTGCAGAACTATTCAGTTATGTACAGCACGACTACTACTGACTATTTTAAACTATAAGCACACTAAATAAATTTTCAGTATTTATTTATTTTGTCATGACATTTCCGTGTTCTTAGCGAAGCCCCCCTCTGTGCCACATTTTTTTTTATGTTTAATCTTTTCGTCTTAGTTTGCATATTTTTATTAAAATTTAACTACGCATTGCGTACGAATGCAGTCCAAATATTGTTTTAATATTTACCCAACCTTAGTTGCCAGTTTAATCGAGTATTTAAACTTTCTAGTTAAAGCTGTCGATTTAGTACGTATAAACCAGTGAAGCGTAGATGTATTATTAAATTCCTAATAATGTAATCGATCTTTAGGAAATAATTACCGAAATATGGTTATATTTGAATGTTTACACTTGAATGAGCTTTCTCATCGTAAATCTGTATTCTTGTTAGTAATATGGTTCTCTTTATGATCACAAAATTCCACATTTTATTCGGGAATATTGCTTATAAATTCCAGGGAATATTTCAAAATTTTATCATACCCTATCTTTATTACTTCATGAATATATTATGAAATGCTTTTGTGGAGAAACCAAGGAACTTTGATCCCGACTGCTATCAAATGGAAATTTGTATCTTTAATATCGCATATGAAAGTTTGTTTACTCGGGCATAAAGGATCTTCGTAGATATAATAAGTATTCTATAAAGAGCATAAGACTACCGTATTTTATTTCTTTACTTGCAATTTGCTCGCTGTTGTAGGAAGCTTCTTGATTGCGTATTATGCAGGCATAAAGGGATAATCAAAGAAAGAACCAGTCTGGATGACAGAATTCTTTCAGAGCTGGCGGTACAAGAAGATTTATAATTGGCTAGGAAAAAAACTATAATTCCATTTGAATTGCACGAAGCTGCTCAAACATGAGGACTTGAAGCTTAAATTTTAAAATTACGAAGTAAGGACAACTATTCACGAAGACGTGGCTGTATTAAAGGTTAAACTTTTACGTTTCTAAACTAAATTACAAGGCAGCTGGGGGAAATAAAATTTTTATAACGTCGACTCGAACTTAAACCCATTAATAATGCAAACGTTATAAATCGATGGTGATGAAAGATCTGCAGTAGTTCTGCAGTATTTAATCTAACCACTCCGTTGTGTTTTCAGTTCTGAAAATGCATGTTCGCCCGAAAGCCACCAGATGCTAATAGCAGATATTTGGTGGGTTATGAAACATACTGACAGAAAATCAAACCGGCGTACGCGTCATTGTCTGATCTGAATTTCAAATGCCGGTCTGGAAAAACTCTTTGGTTTTGCAATTACACGATCGGCAAAAATTGTGATTGAGGAAAGAGAGAGACGATTCCCTTTTTACGGAAAAGACACGTGCGTAAGCGAGATATGCGGAGCTATTTTAGTTAAGCTAGGATATATTCGCTAGAATGCATTTACATTGGAAACTGAATTATCTTCGGATTGGAACGGAGCTGGGCTCAACCCCTGTATTGATTCTAACCATTGCAGCCAACACTGTGGAAAATGCGTCGGATTCCCCACTGCAAATGAAGATAACCGTACCGTTACTAACGGCTTTGGATTTCTACGATATTTATTTACACGAAATCACATAGTTAATGTTTAATTAACTCCGAATATATAGTTACCCCGCTTAACTTACTTCCACCAACTTAACCGCTGTATCTCTCGAGAAAGTTTTTATTTAAACCTAACCGATTTATGAAATTTTCCAAGAAAACTCAACGAGCATTGACGTATACCGAAGAGCAGGGCCAGCAAGCACCAAATAAATTCTTACTTATTAATAAAATATACAGAGACCTTCAAACATCGACGAATACATGTACGATGTACAAGTATTTTAAATTTTAACACATTTGTACAAATTCCTGAAAAAGTTTTCATTTGAAACTTCTAAAGTTTACTGATATGACCCAGTTTGTATATAAAATTCACTTTATTGTCCACTTATCGAAATACTAAAAGTGTTTATGTGGTATATGTGGAATTGAAGACGCACTAAAGTAAGTAAAAGGTATAAAGTTTAGTCGTAAATACTTCACAAGCTCCCATTTTATTTTGGGTAAAAAATAAACTTAGTAGGCAAAATTAACAGATGAGAATATTTACGAATCGCTGGATTTTAATGTGGCGTATTTCAGATATTTCTCAGAACTGTCTTTTTAACCTTGACTAAACTCTTAGGAGGGCTTAGATATGCATTTTCAGATATTAATAGCGTCCTTCTGTGTGGTAGCATTTGAATCAATTTATGCTGTTAGTAGAAATGGTCATTTGTTCTATATTAAGTTATATTAGTTTAATACTTATCTCAACTACTATAAAACAATCGAATCTGTTTTGGTTGCACATTGCCGAATATTTCGATTATTTCAACAAGAACGCGTCGAATCTGGTTTGGTAATACATTAACTGCCACAAATACTTCAAGTTTGTTGCGAGTTTGTTCAAATAACCAATTGTTGAGACTAATCAGCAGTTAGTGCAATTGGGAATTGTGATAGGCTAAAATCGCCATAGAAATTTTAAAATGTTATTTATTTAATTTGCATTGGTAACCTCTGTATAAGGCAATTTTAAAACATAGTTTGTTTGTTTATAAAACATGGTATTCCTATAATTAAGATTAAAACAAATTTTAAAAAATCTGAAGTGATCTGTGCATGACATTGTGTGTTGCCTATTTACAGAATTTCAGGATCGGAGTTTTAAAAGGATTTAGGCAGATAATACTACTTGGAATTTTTTTCTGGATAAGTCTTGGTCATGGAAAAATGACAGCTTAAGCGTTGTAAATGGGACTATTTTGTAAATTCGATGTTTTTAAATGTCTTTGCCATTTACTATACTTCCAGGTTATGATTAATATTAAGTATTGTTATACACTGTTGCCTTTTTACAAATTTTAAAATCGAAAAGGATTGGCAAACACTTTCATTCCTTTCTCTTAACTGTAAATCTGGGTTTAAAGTTATGAAAATCATTATCTTTGCTTTAAATAGACAATAATAACAATTCGATATAAAATCTACAAATTAGGAATATTAAACTGTTATCTATAACTAAGTCATTTTAATTAACTAATATTTTATCAGCATAATCAATTGGCATACGTATTTTACACAGGCAAAGTCCAACCGCAGATCCTGAATTGAATATATCGATTATATTGAATATCATTCCGATACCCTTGGGGTTCCGCAGGATAGCGCCCTTGGTCCACTGCTTTTTATTATTTACCTAAATGACATTGTCAGTGAAACTAAGGTCGACCTTATATGTTATTTTCCAGTTACACTTCAGTTGCGTTGTCGATCAATGACTTGCCTTAATTAAGTAGTAAGGCTTCTAACTGTTTATGTAAGATGCAGATATATTCTGACAATAACGGTCTCATACTAAATTTTGACAAAACCGAAGCTATTCTGTTCTCTCTAATGAACCACTGTGCAGTGCATTGCGTAATTCTAATACTAAAACCATAAAGAACAGATCAGTAGTACAATTTCTAGGAGTACATGTTGATTCCAATATGACGTGGTATAACCACATCGCTAAAGTGGTAAAGACCTTGTCAACTCACTGTATTGTGCAGACTTAGAAGTATGTTAACAGAACTGTTTTATTGTCTTATTATGCGTACGTAAGCTCTAAAGTTCTATTCCAAATGTCCAAATTGTCTTTAGCATTGTCTTGTAAAACAATGGTTTATTGCTGATTGATAATTTTGACTTCTACAAGAAGCCACTACATTTCACGATTCTTCAAATTAATTTGCTTGTGCTTAGCTCGTATATTTTTGTTCCACGCGAGTCGCTGGTCGAGATGTAGTCCTAAGTTCTTTACTTTACAGGCACAGGTGTGTTATTAGTGTTAACCAGCGGACAGACGCTAGTTCTCATGGTGAACGTTACTTAATCTGATTTTGACTGGTTGATTTTAATTCGCCATTTCTGACACCGTTCAATAATTCTGTTGAGATGCTGTTGGAGGTTTGTGGATGCTGTAGCAGAGTTTTCTTGAGTGAAAAAGATTGCGGTATCATCTACAATGGTGGCAATCACAGTGTTCTCAGTTTTCGGAAAGTCAGCTGTATAGATTAGCTAGCAGGGGGCCCAAGGCATTGCCCCGAGCGATACCGAATTTGACACGATGATATTTGGATAGCTCACTATCGTGTTTGGCAGAGAAATATTGATCTGTTAAGTAGGATTTAAGAAATAGGTAGTAACATCTTGGTAATAGCCTTTCTAATTTAAAGAACATCAGTCTTGTGGCCCATATCTAATCAAACTCTTGGGAGACGCCTAGGAACATTCTTTTCCTCAAGGCCTTTTGTTATTTCATTTGCAATGCTGTGTGTCTGAAGTTGAAGCAGTTGTGTGGATATATCTGTATTGTCCCACAGTCGTTTAGGAAAGAGCTTCTCAAACACCTTACTCATCGTGGGCAAAAGACTCATTGGTTGGCATGATGTCACATTTTCTGCTATTTTTCCAGGATTTGAGCCATTGACCATTGAGATATGTGCATACTTCCGTATAATATAATAATACGATTTGCTTAGCATAGGGTTGCATATCGTTGTTAGTAACACAACGGTTTTTCTACGCGGCATCTTTAGCATTTTACCGCCTTTACCGGTTATCAAATCGTATCCTGGCACCTTGAATTGGTGCAGCTTTTGTATTTTAAACTGAACTTCAGCTGGGGAAAAAGGTTTTATGGGTAGTGACATTTGGACGGAGCTGCCAAAAATTATTCAGTTTCATCATCAGTTTGAGCTGCTGCAACTTCCAGGGTTAAAGAGTTTAGATAGATGTTCTGTAAAGATTTTTGTATTAGACATTGCCCATTCTCCACCATTTCTTTTCCGTATAGGTTGTTTGGCAATTTGAGGTTTCTTGAATTTCTTTGTAGCTCGGTGAAGTTATTATTTTGCACCTGCCTTAGCAATGCACCAAATCTTTACGTTGTGAGTTCTTTGCCATTTTTCTCTAGCCCTTATTTTATCAGAGATGAGATCAAATAAGAGGTGTACTAGCAGTGGGATGCACTTGGTTAGTTTCGTTCGGTATAGATTCCTGTGCTGCCTCTTGAATAATGGTAGTTAGGTAATGACTTGCCCTCCTAGTTCCTCTAATAAGGTCTATGGCTGCATACCATAGATGGAGTAACAAGCATCCTCCTTGTGGGCAACCAATTGAAACTTTCTTTTTACATTCCCCTACAGTACGGTTAATGTTCTTGTTTGTTGAACTTGTTTTATCCATTCTATTATAGATGTCTTTTCTTGTTAATGCTTCCCATATGGTTGCCAGATTTGCATGACCGAATGCTCCCTGGCTGTCAAAGAAGCATCCTAATGCGTACTGTTGTTCTGTCAGTGTACTCACTATTCTAGTAACCAACCTACGTAGAGCAATTTCTGTTGAATGCTCGGGGATATAGACATATTGGTTCCTGTGGAATGGTTTTTCTTTAAGAGGCCCATCCATTAAATATCTCAACGTTTTTAAGAAACAAAAAGATGTCAAACTAATTAATCTAAATGCTTTGGGGTCCGTTTAGTCAGTTTCCCTTGGTTTAAGTATACATGCTATTTTAGTCTCCCTCCATTGCTTTGGTATACACATTGTCTGTAGGTACTAGGTACGGTAACTAGATACAAACAAATAAAATGGAAATATTGTTATATTGACAATAATACATTAATCACGAGGGTGTGTTGCTTAACAACCACTTAAAATTTTAAACCGTCTCTGTATCTAGTTACCGTTTGTGCCTACTACCGTCAGACAAACTGTATATCGTAAGACAATACTTGCTGTAACTTCTTCTTCTTGAGGTTCCGTCTCCTATCGGAGGTTGGAAATCATCACGGCAATCTTCAATGTCGTAAAATAGTTTTCCAATACTAAACGAGAACGAGAGGCTGACAGGCGGGATTTTATTACCAAAGGTCCGGAACGAGGTCTTGCACGACCAACGGGTTGGAAAGGTAGCTAAACTCTGCTTTGTCTTCTTATTTTTCGTAAAGCGAATGGATGTTAAAAGATGGACAAACGCGCCTTTGTACGCGGGGAGAACCTTGCATGACGCGACTCTTGGCGTTGCCTCGTGATCGGTGCTTCCCCGAACTTTTTAACAAAGAAATCACTGAGCAAAATATTTCATCATCCTACTCTGAATTATTTCTCAACCAAAAAGGAATGTGCTGATTTGGCATTATTCACGCAGGTTCTGCAAGTTTCAGGGCCAGCTTAAACTTCGAACAACAGGGGCGTACTAGACTTGATTTACACAAAATTTAAAAAGCCGTGACAAACTATCTTAATCAGATATTGCATTAGGGTGTTTAAGCTCCTTTACAGAAAGGCAATGAAGATTTGAATAGGGAAACCTCCCCCATAGCCCATCTGATTTTCTTTTCTTTTCTGTGATTATTTCTTTGGCTAGGTCCCAAACTGCTTGTGACCGTCTTCCAAGCAATTCCAGGTTGTCTAGTTCTTCACGCAACTTTGAACCTGTAAAGTGTGTCTCTCACATTATCTCCAAAGTTTCGGTATCTGTCTTTATGTAACTTCCATGTGGTTTGCGTTTCCTACTTGTACATCTCCATCTCTTCGAAGTAGTCTCATGAAACAATCCCTTCACGCCTTCCTCTTTAATGATCTAATTTTATTAATTTTATTTTTGTACTCCTTCTTAGTTTCGTTGTATTTGTTCCAGTCTTCGTTAAGGCTTAACCTGATAGCCCTTCTGTAGGTTTGGCTGGTTGCCCTCCGTAATCTAGTCAGTTCTGGGTTCCACCATGCGGTCTGTCTAGTCTTACTTCTTTTAATTGGACAATCTTCCCCGGAGGCATTTGCAATTGCTTTAACAAGTTTAGTTGTCTTGATTTCTCTTTATATGTTTTACTATATTTAAGTTTAGCTCTTGATTAAGCTTCCCCAAATATACTTCCCAATCAGTCTTCCTTCGATTTTTCGTTAGTTTTTCTTGAAGTTTATCTACTTCCATAATCATTATTATACACCTATGGTCCGATAAAGACCCCAAAATGTCCAATAAAAGATAAAAATTAACAGAAGCGTTTAAAATTCTTTAATCACATACATACGTTGTTGTGACATTAAAGATAAATTAATCTGAATCAAAGTTAAAACAAAACCAATATGTGTATGTACGTTATTAACCAATTTAATTGATTGCCCCAAAGTGTAATGTTTAAAATTAAAGCTTATGAAATGGAATGTCGGGGAAATTACAGAAGACATTTCTAATTAATACTGATGTGTTATTGAGAAATGTAAATTAAAATCATGAAGTGTTTACAAATAAAGTGTAAAAATGCAGAATGTTTGTCAATTATTAGATTACCGTATGCTTGTTAATTCTTAACTTAATTGCCAATCATACGAATTTTTTGTTGGTACGTAGGTTTTATTTCGAATTTTCACCGTAACTTTAATTAACTAGATACAACCTACTGATTTAGTTAGTAATTTTATATTAAGTGCATTTATTTCTCATTAATTTATTTTATTAAATTTTGCTTCCCCTTTTACTTCCGCAAGCAAAGTTGATTAAAATAATGTGCAAACTGGTGTTCGATAAAAATATAACTCGTACAATTAGAACAGAATTTCATTATTACACCGAGCCATTAAGGATACTAATATAACAGATTTTGTTTTCAGTACAAATTTACAAACGCTGAATTAATTACTTAAAACTTTTAAAGATAAACCGTGTTTTCATAAATAAAGGAATATTGCAAAGCAAGCAAAGTTGGCAAGTTTGTTTTAATATTATTTAAACTTGCATAATAATTTACATTTAAGTGTAATTGTTTCGATGTGACTACTCTTAAAAGCAATCAATTAATTTTTACATTTCTGTTTTTTCAGGTAAGTCCATTTTTATCGGCTAACCATTTTACAAATCTGGTAAGTTCTTTGCGCTATTTGCTCATCGCAATATTCAGGTTCTTAAATTAAAGCTCGCCTTTACAGCAGATTTTTATTTTTTAATTTGGCCTCTTTACGTTCAACCGTGGGATAACGAAATTATCTACGAAATAAATTAAATTTTGCAATATTTAAGCAACAAGCAATAAATTTCTTTTATGCCTTGTTGTACTTGTAGAAATTCTCGAAAGGCATTGCAGTTTCCCTTCTTTAGAAACATTAGAAGAAGTTTTAAGAAAACTTTAGCCCCAAAACGTGCGCTAATTTATTACGCAGGGAGCACCTTTTCATTTACTTAGGGATGCACCCGGGATTAAGTAAATTGTCCCGCATTTTTAGTGACCGTAAAATATGCTAAAGCATAAATTTAACTTGGTTTAACACTAAAATATACGCCTTATTAACATGTGAAGCAGCCATAAAACCTAAACACATGTTAATCGCACGATCTGTTGGACTAACCCTCGGGTACAAAACGCAAGTGGTCATAGACGTTCGTTAAAAGGGTTAATTGGTCGTTAATAATGTCATGACTAAAAATTTGACGTTTGAGGTTCAGGTTTTGTTAACGAGCTTAATATTTTGTCGGGAAAAATTGATTCGGATTAATTTGCATAACAGGCCAGCCCTTTTTGCCCCTGAATATTAGAAAAATACAAACTATGTAATGCTCGGCGATATAATTATAACTCAAAACCGAGTTTGTTTATGGTATCAGCATACGCCCCTGTTAATGTATGCAAAGCTAAGTGCTTGTGCTGATAATACGATAAGCATTACTTTCTTGGACATTATTCAAGAATGTTGGTTGCGTTTAGTTTGTTCCCTTAAACAGCTTTATCGTATAATCTGGTTCATATAAATTGTATGAATCCGTGAATCGATAAGAACATTAAATTGAGAGCGCCTCAATTCATTTCGGAACCGTACCGCTTGGTATAAAAAAACACTTACCGACTAAAGAATGTTTCCTTCTAGAAGTGATAAGAGCACTTTTATAGTTGTTTATGTGGTGATAGTATGTGGGAAATTGCTATTAAATTAGGGTGGCTTTACACTTTTAAAGCTTTGAGCTTGATAAAACGAGGAATGAAATTTTATATCTATCGAACTCGGTTTCTCGCAAACTATCGGAAATGGTGGAATCTTAGAATTTCAAACGTGAAATTGAGAACTTCAGATATTTTTATAGGGTTAATTAATTCCGTATTTGGAAACTGGTGTTCTTGCTAACACGCAGTACTAAAGATAAACACAACTTTATTATTTTAAGCAGCTTAGAAACAGTTTGAAATTAAGATAAGACCTAATGTTTAGAAAATGGAAATGCACATTTTTAGGTTATGGTTATATCTATCATGCCATCAAATTAACGCTGAAATTGCAGAAAATTTCTTTGCATATTCAGCAAAACTTATAAAATTTACATTTAAATCTTGCTAGCGTAAAATTTAAATTAATCGATTTTGTAGGATTTAATTACCAATGCTTCAGTTTTCGTGAATTAAATATTATTATCTTGACAAAAAAAGAAAAAAACATGACCTGTCCTTCGGAATGCATCGCCTGAAACTTTTCAAAGTATTGGAGATTGAAACATTAAATATTAAATACTAATTAGACCTTAACCCAAAACGTACTTTATTGATTTTATAAAATTCGAAGTAATTTGAAGTAAAAAAAGCTATTCCTTTTTTATTCTTGGAATGTTTTGTTTACCAACCTTGGGGTTAGTTGTTTCATTAATTTTTTAGTTATTTATTTTATCAACTAATTTTAGAAATAATTTTTTGTTTTATGTAAATGTTAGCTTAAAATTTTGGTATAAATAGTTAATTATTCCCTAAGCATTCGATTTAAATAGAATTCCTTGAGTTAGGCGTTTGTTGTAAATAAAAATGCGGTTGTGAAATAACTGTTTATTAGTTGCTTAAGTCAAGCTGTAACACTCAAAAATGGAATTGTTTAATTGAAATATTTTTAGTGTAGTCCTTCAATTAACTTTCAAAAGACTGTGCACGTTTGCATCAGGCAAAAATTGCTTTTTTATGTATTTCATGGGAATTTAGCATCAACAAAGGGAAAAAAATATAAGTTATAAATTTTTTTATTTTTTTACGTTAGGAAAGTCCAAGTTTGTTTTCTTGTATTTTGGAAATGAAGAAATAGGACGTTCAGAAATAATTTTTTCTTAAAAAATTTCACTGTTGATGCGGCCATAGAAAAGAGATGATTAGAAGGAGCTTGGGAAGACAGGAATGGAGAATTTGGATGGGAGAAGGAAAACAGTGTTTCAATTTTTGCTAGGCAGACAGAAGCATGAGATTTCTTCTGTTTTTTGATGAAGGATGCCATTCTCGTATCTTTTGTTTCCTGAAATATTTTCGTTGTTTGTTTATCTACTAAGTGTAGTTAGGCTTCTGACTGCCAAGTATTTTAACGTTGTAAACTGCTACGGCCATTAACACCACATTTTTATTACTTTTATAGCAGCCATAACGCGTTCACTCCTGGTCTATCATAGGCGGACGTCCTCTAGATCTGTTTCATAACAAACATTGCATTAAAATAGAAACTTTTGTTTTTTGAAATTTTTCCATCTACTAAACTGGATTGGTAATCGAATCTCAGATTGTAGGTTTACTGGGCAAGCATGCTAATTCAAGTCCTTGCCACACTGGAAGGTTATCGATTAGTAATTAATAATTGTAATTATTAATGAAGCTAATGATACTTTGAAAACTCTAGTCTATTAGGCCAACAATAGCAGTGACTTATAGGGCTTATTAATGGATTTTTCCCCATATCAAGCATTCTAACTTATATCACAAATATTTGAAAGATAAAATTTCACAGTTTCTAACTATCTGTCGCCAGATTTTGCATCCATTGTTGAATGTAAGCATTCCATATAAATTTAAATATTCCATAAGGCCTGCCCAACTCCATTTTAATTTACATATTCGCTGTACGAAGAGCCAGCGTTCATCAGAAGACTTAGCCGGCAAGGGCCTAGAGACATGGTTCTCATAGAAGAAGAAGTACTTCAATAATGTCAGGAGCGTCACCGTTGGGTGACTTCTCCATTCGTGCTACAATAACGTACCACATACTTACTCTTATAAATGAGTAGATTGTAAATATGCACTTTTACCATTAAAAAAGAGTATTCGCTGTACAACATCTGCTACTTTTGACCTTCGACACTTCATTAGGTTTCAAAGTTCTCCCTGGAATTCTCATTTCCATTTTCTTCTGGATTATCTGTAATCTTCCTGTAATTTTTTTGTTTAATGTCTAGGTTTCGGTCTGTAAGTTGAAGTTGGTAGGACATATTGCTCAAAAGTACGTGATTTCAAGGTGTTGTGAGTTGAAAATGTCTCCGATGTCTCAAGATGACTTGAAATTTTGCCTTCTGATAGGTGTTTCCGGTTAGCTTTGTGCATCTATAATCTATTAACCAGTTGCTCAGTGCATTTCAATTGAGTCAAATGCCATCTTGTAGACGATGAATGCTATCCACAACGAGAATTTATATTTATTTTACTTTTCTATCAATGTGTTTATCACTTGCAAATGGTCGAACGTGTTGTAATTCTTCCTAAATCCTGCTTGTTCTGGTTGGTAACTGTTTAGTTTGATTGTTTTTCTACTGGTTATTATTTCTGTGGGAAAACTACTGAGAGCAAACTTACTGTTCCGTAATTTTTTAGTTTTATTTGGTTGCCTTTCTTGAACAGGAGTATCATTGGTGTATTATTCCGGTCATCTGGGACATCAGTTTTGTGGAGGCATTTGTTATATTTCACGTAGCTCATCAGACCTGACATTTTGTGCTTTTATTCATTCGCTAGCGGTTTCTCTTCGTAGATGAGTTTCGTAGAAGGAGGTACCGTAATGCTCTATGTCTTCGTTATCTCTTTTGTTTTGGTAGTAATTATATTGTCCTCGCCTGTAAGCTTTGTGATATGTGCTTTACCTTCATTTACTGATTGATAAAAGCGTTTTAGGCTTTTCCCATTTTCTACATTTTTTCAACTTGTTGGATATTGTAGTTTCTTTGTTAGGGGGTTATTCGTTTCTTCTTCTTCTTCTTCTTTCTCGTTCCTCCTTCTGCCTTTACGGCCTTTATTCATTTCAACCATTTGAATTCCTTCTGTACTTGTATTTTGTTTCATGGTTTTATCTTTCTTTATTGGGCCCATTGCTTCCTGTGGTATTTTCATTCTTGTTTTTTTTTCACTGCTACTGTTTGTGCTGATTGTGTGATATGCTATGAGAGATTTTCGTTTCATTTGTTCAGTGTTGGTGTGTTCATGTGGTTTTCTTGAGTAGCTTTTTTAAGTCCTTCTTCATATTGTGCTCTGTTTTCTTCTAGTTTTTGCATATCCAGTATTTTCTTTCTGGTTGTCATTATTTTGCTTCGTTCTAGTTGTGTTTAAATATACTTTAGCCCATACCATTTGGTGTGGTCACTGCTTATGACGTGTGTACAATACTCTAGTTTGTTTATTGGTAATAATTAATCTATTTCGTTTTTTTTATGGGACCATCCGGACTTCTCCAGGTCCATCGTCGATAACATGGGGCCCCTGTTCTATTACATTATCTACTAAAAGTTGTCCTCTACCGTTTCCTTTTCCTAGCCTAAATCGACGCTATTCCTTTTTCTTCTGTACTTCTGTACTTCTGATGGTTTTCCTATCTTCGCATTGAAATTCCCTGTGATGAATAAGTAACGAGCTGAACCCCTTCCTATAGCTTGAGTAATCTCCTCGTGGAATATGTTTAGTTCTTCTACTTCTACTTCTACTAGTATTATTTAACATGAATGTGTGTCTTTTACTTTCAACTCTATCAATATAATCCCTTTGCCATCATAGTTCATGGGGAACTAAAAATTAACAGAACAGAACAAGATTTTAACAACATCTGTATTTAAACTTAAAATATTAGGTAACTAAGTACTTTGAAAGGTAAGAAGACAATAAAAAAAAACTCCAAGTATTTCATAACCCAACGAGAACATTATAACTATGTCAAAAATCCTAGCAAATTAAGCACGTAACTAGACTTGGAGAATTGGGTGTGTACAAAGTGGGATTCAAAGTTTTTATGGTAGACCAGTGGCTATGTTGGTTTACTAATAATAGCACAAAAAAATCAAAACTATACGATTTTTCCAAATGAAAGCAGGCCACATTTCAGTTATAATGGGTGGGTAGCAAGGTGGGTCGGTTAATTTTTAGAAGTAGCTCTGTCCCACCCAAGTATTTCTGTAGTTATGTTCTTACCATCGTTTCGTTAGTCATGTTTGTCCATTCCCCAAACAAATAAGCTAAGTAGTGTTGACTGTTGAACTAGTTATAATCATGGAAAAAGGTAATAAAAAACCCTTATTATGTACAACTAAGTTGAAAAAGTACCTGTTAAGACCACAATCAGAAATAAACGTCAGGGCTAAATAATTTTGTACATCGGGCACCAAGTAAATATCTAATGTCGTAACCAAGTAAATAATGTCGTAATTCAATAGAATAAAATTTAGTACATATTTTGAGTCTTCTTACCTTTGAAAGTACTTAGTTACTTGATATCTGAAGTTTAAATATAGATTGTTAAAATATTGTTCTGTTCTGTTAATTTTTAGTTCCCCATGAACTATGATGGCATCTGTTGAAGCAAATGTTTAGGATGAGGTTAAATTCTTCACCACTAAAAATTTTAAACTGTTATAATCAACACATAGCTGATTGAAATTAACTCACGATTACCATAAACTTCCTTCAGATTAGCTTTTCTTTTCTTTTCTTTAACAACTTTTCGAATGTTTAAAATGTTACCTTCGTAGTTAGACTCTTACTAATTATTTTAATTAATTATTTTTAGTAGTTGCCACTCAAGATCTAACCTCACACAGATAGATAGCATACGGTCATGTCTCTTTCACGTATATTAACGTGAAGTATAATCAATCTAGGAAGGTCAGCAAGAAATGCATTAACTTAATTACTAAATTACTCCTATTAAATTGCGAAAACGAGGAGCGTTCTTATATCTTATCCTAGAACAAGAACATGTTCTCTCCAAGTGAAAAGTTTTCCGTTTGAGTAAATTTTAAATATCATTTAGTTTGATAAATAAGCAAGTTGATTTGTAGGAAATCAAAGCTTTCATAGTGATACCAATGAGCTCCATTCATAAATTAGAGCCAGTTTCGCTTGCTTTTCCATTTATTGCTTGATGTTGAATATAGGAGTAGATGGAATTAGTTATAAACCGTTTATTAAAATATTTATGATTTAGTTTATTAGAAGTTGAAGTAAAGTTATTCCCTAACCGAAGTAGTTATTCGGAGTATTTGACTAGGTAATTTATAGCTTTTAGACAAATTTATGTTAGAAATTCTAATTTTAAATGTTGGTTTTTGTAACACCGTCGCCAATATATCAATGCATGTTTATTTATCTACCTTCTCAGTTTTATGGGTTGTATATGCGGAAACGTGGTTAAAAAATCTTTAATATTTCATACGGTTGGCAGATTATCGATGAGTAAATTTATAAGAAGGATCGATGGGTTTGAAAAGGGCCAGGTTGGTCGTTTTATATTTTCACGATTTTTAAATTTGATTTAATATTTCGCATCAAAATGATGTACCTTAAATTAAAAAAATAGAATTTAAATTACTTGAAACTAGACGACTAAGATTCCAAGAGTGTTGGGGTATCCTTTGGTAATCAACATTAAACTATTCGACCTCGGATTTACTGAAATACGTACCTACTACCATTTCAAAATTGTAAGTGCTTGGCATTCTCAGAAATATTTAGCTTAGTCATGGAGAAACCATGTTAAAAACCCCAGGAGTGGTTGCGAACTTAGGAGGGCATCGCTAGGAGCAGTCAATTGAGTTTGGTATACGTGGGTCGCTTGAAAAATAAGGTAAATGAAAAAGAAAATGTGAATAAATTTAACCAACTTGTATTTATTTTTCAACATAATCTCAATTGAACTCGAACCACTTTGCCCAATGATGCTCCAAAGCCATTATACCTTTTTTACTCATATAAAACGATTTTTTCTGGTCTGCAAAATATCCGTTCACAGCATGAACCACTTTATTGTTGTTGGAAAAATCGTTGTCCTCCGAGTCATCTTTTGAGGTTTGGGAATAAATAGCAGTGAGACAGGGCTAAATCGAGTGAGTAGGGCGGATGATCCAACAATTCTAACCTGAGTGCATGGAGTTTATCCATGGAAACCGTTGACATGTGAACAGGTGTGTTGTCCTGATGAAACAGGATTTTTATTGTGGCATGGTGCGGTCGCTTTTTCTTGATTTCTTCGTTCAAATTTTGCAGCAAACCTGCCTAGTACTCTCCAGTGATTATCTTTCCTTTTTCCAGGTAGTCAAGGACACGATTTGAGTCGCCGTTTTCTCCTTCAAAAAATAAAACTTTATCACGGCACAAATTTTCTTTCTGTCTATCATTTTTGAAAATGCTTGCACGGTCGTCTGGCTCACGTGGCCAAACAATAACCTTAAAATGCACTGAGCTGAAACTCGGCAAGGGCTTATTTGAAGTGTCAAACTTATCGGCCGTACATCGATTTTGATCATGGTGCTGCCGTCGCTGCGTTGTTTACCTTACTTTTCAGACCATCCACGTACGACAGCGTCTGTCAGTAGGATAATTAAATAAATATTGCGAAGGGTTTAATTTTCGAACACACCAAAATACTTAATAAATAATAAACCTTTCTAATAAAATTCTTACTTTATTTGTACGGATAAAACACGAAACTCTCGCGTATTTTATACAATCTATTTTCTGTATGAACTTTAGAAGTACCGCGGAAAAAATGTTCAAACTCTTATGAAACTTAAGTTGCTTTTGACTTGTACTTATTTTTAGTTGTAAATGTAGGATGCCGCAGTATTAAAGTGCACTCGGAAGTAGTTTTACGTATTTTCATCTCATACCTGCCTGGAATCGCATTGCTTTCTTGAACATCTTTAGCATATACATATAAAACTCGACGAGTAGCGATGCGAAAATCAGTTTGCAAACGAATATTTTAATTTTAAGAAGTTCGCGAACTTTGAAGGGTACTTTATTTTTTGATTGATTTGTTTTATTCGTTGAATTTCTGATAATTTTGGTTGGCAAATACATAGATAGGACAAAAAGCGAATAAACGTGGTGTTTCTGAAAGTTAGAACGAATGTTTATTATTTTGCTTGCGTTGCTTATTAAATATCTACCATTCTCTCGTTAGAAAAACTCACGTGCGTTGTTGGAGATAACAGAAATGTTTTGGGTTAAAGCTTGCCATAATATTATTTCTGCAGGTTTCGTTCGTGGTAGCCATAATAAGAAAAAAAAATTAAATTTAATATATTAACAGAATTACAGTTTTTCCATTTTATTCGTTATTGAACGTCTTCTGTTATGCTTTTGGAATGTTTACTCGTTAATTAACCTCTTATAAGTATGTACCAAACAATTTAGTCTTTAATAATTAAAACCCTTTTGTTACGTTCGAAAAATTTCGGTCTTCCAAAAATAGTAAGCTTCTAATTATGCCAAGCTTTACAGTCAAATGTTAAAAGTAAATGCCTAAAGCAAGGTTTTGTATACGCTCCGTTTAGGTCTTGGTATAACTAATTAATTAATTATGTTACCTTTGTGATTGAAACGCGAAGATATTATTTAATCAAGCCATCAGACGAACTCAATTGTTAATTGCTGTACGTTCGTATTAATATTCTGCTTTAGTAAATTGGTTAGTAGGCGAACAGTTTTCAAACTTCGGTGTCTGTAGTGTTTATTTTGAGAAACGCTCCCAGCATATGTACCGTAATTTCGTACTGGATAAAATTAAAAATAATACTAGCAAATCTTTTTATTATAAATTATAAATTTCTTTCTTTAAATTACAGCTTTGAATATTTTAAAACAGGAAGAGAATATATTTGTATAAACCAAATCAACAATTAATTGAAGGATAACTCTGAAAACGTAGCATCTCATCGGGCTACTCGTTTCTTCATGTGAACGTTAGTTAAAATATCTATAGTTATCCATCTTTAGAGTAATTTTTTGGTGGTATTGTGGATTGTACGTACGCCTTCCAGCTAACAGGACACGTATTCGAAATCCAGTGTTCAATTTTAGTAACTGATTTGAGTTAAGGTACAAAAATTCGGACGTAAAAAGGCTTTGGGGGCTCATGAATGGCTGTTTGAAATCTTAAAAATATCAAATGTGTTGAAGAACTTTACTTTAAGTTGAATAACTAAATCTGAGCAACTATATAAACGAATTAAACAGAAATTTTAGGGAAGTATTGGTCATTAATAACAATAATTTCAAAGATGTTTTAAGAAATATGGTGAGTTTAATCTGAAAAATGAAAGATTTTGTTGAAAATATGGCTTTTCTTCGCTCGACTCATTCATGTCGATTCTTGTTGAAATATTTTTGGTTGTACAAGGCGAAGTAGGAAATTAAGGTAGGCGGATAACGATCGACACTTAACACAAAAATGACAAATGGTTTGAGGTGTTTGTTGTGTTTAACGACCCTTCAACTTCACTTTGTATATACAAATCGGTGCGATGTTCTTCGGTTTTGAAAAACGATTAACGAGGAACGAGATTTTTATCTTGCGTGCTTCCTAAACATCGCTTAAAAAAACATAACAGAAAAGCCTATTAGGAATCAATTGCGTGTTTGTTTAAAAGTAATGACATAAAGTGGGTGGGTAATAAAACTAAAACGCCTAAGCCATAAGAAGCACTTGATCCGGAATTAAATTGCTGGTAGTTGTAATGATTACTAATTTTACATTTGCGTGCTTGTAACAATTAGGGGTGAAAAGGTTTTGATTAATCGAAAACCGTTTGTGGAGGAAAAGGGGTTGAGAGTTAAATTTCTGTGGCAAAAATTCCTCGTCTTATCTATCCAGCCTCGCCCCATAATTCGGCGTCGGACATGCCATCGATTTCCGAAGAGCTCTTGTCTAGCATTACGGCTCTTGGAAAAAGAAAATAAACCTTTCTAGTTTCACCTTACAATGTTTCTTCGGTGTTTTTTCAGTAAATAGTTGAAGTATTCGGCCATTTGCGCCATTGAATGGTGGCCACCGAACGTCGCTTCGTTTACAAACTTCTCTCCTATTTTACTTTTAAATGATAGCGGCGAATCCTGAATTCCCGTCCTGTGTGTTTCTTTAAGGAAGGAATAAAACAAGCATTAGGGATTTCTTGGATCAGCGGAGTCGGATTGCAGACTCCCCGTTATCGATCAGCCCCGTGCAGCGGATGGAGGTGTCACTCCATTCTTCATCTAATTCGAGTATTGTTCCATTTTGCTTTTAAGGGAAGGCTTGTTTGGATCCGTTCGTACTCGAAACGCTTTATTTGGATGTTATTAAAATTAACTTGTGTTCGCAGTATAATATGGATAAATACCATTGTAATATGATAACGTTGAAGATGTTTTGATTACTAATTAATTAGTTTTAATAGAAGTCACTCGGCGGGTTCAAGTTTCCTATGAATATGAACGCTTCGGTTAAGGTTTTGCGAGGCTGGATCCTGTTTTTCCTAAAGTTATGGAAGGCGATCGCCATAGGCTAACTACAAAAGGGTGGAACGAGGTATTTTAGGTTTTATCCGGTTTTTTACTGCACTTAACTCTGACAAAACTGACTATAAATTATGGAAAAAAAACCCTCGGATAAAAATCTTTTGTATGCAACGAATAGAAATGTGGGAGATAAAACAATTTTGATTTTATGCGTATTTGAAACCACCTTTTTCCTAAAGTCCTTGCTATATTGAAGATAAAACCTACTTAAATGCTTATTATGCTATTAGCCAAGCGAAAATACATATAAAATGCACGTTTTACTTTCTGATACCATCTTTCTTTATGATAAGATTTGCGTTTTTTTATTAAACTGTTTTTTTAGGTTAAATTTGTATGCAGTAACGTTGCTCACTCTAAATATCTTTAAATTCTGTTTTTTTTCAGTTCTGCTTACAAATTGAATTTACTTCCACCTTTGAAATATTTCTTGTTCCTAATTTACAAAATTAAAGCCCAAATTACGAAACCTAACGATCTTCTGCCTTGAAAGCCCCTTCCAAATATTTTCTATCAAGGGGTTGTTAATAATCCTTTTTGACGGGTGTCAGAAAATACGAGGGCTGACAATAAAGTAAGGTCTCCAATTTTTTTTTTCATAGAAAATGACATTTATTTACAAAAAGCGATACACCGTTGGAAAGGCCAAGGTCTTGGCTACTTTTCTACATAATCGCCATTTTTTTCCAACACCTTGCGCATCCGCACGATGAACTTGTCTATGCCGGCAGAATACCACTCTCCGTCCGCCTCACGCAGCCAGGTGTTGACCTCTTTCTGAACCTCCGCGTCACTATCAAACTTCTTCCCTCCGAGATGTTTTTTCAGGGCGGGGAACATGTGGTAGTCACTTGGGGCCACGTCGGGACTATAGGGAGGGTGATCGATGATTTCCCAGCCAAATTTCTTGAGCAGGTCAAGGGTAACGTTGGCTGTGTGCGGGCGCGCGTTGTCGTGGTGAAATTTCACTCCTTTGCTCAGCAATCCCGGGCGTTTGTTTTTTATGGCACGACGAAGCTTTTCCAGGGTCTCACAGTACCTTGCTGCATTGATAGTGGTTCCCCTTGGCATGAAATCCACCAACAATACCCCGTGGCGATCCCAAAACACCGTAGCCATCACCTTGCCGGCTGACAGTGTCGCCTTAAACTTTTTGGGTTTCGGAGAATCGCTATGGCGCCATTGTTTGGACGACTCCTTTGTTTCGGGTGTGTAGTGATGAGCCCACGTTTCATCCCCCGTAACAAACCCTTCCAAAAAATCATCGCCTTCCTCTTCAAAACGGGCCACAACTTTGGTCGCACATTCCACGCGCCGCTTCATGTGGTCTTCGGTCAGCTGTTTCGGCACCCATCGGGCAGAAACTTTGTGATACTGCAAGTTGTTCACAAGGATATGACGGATTGTTTCGCTGCTACACACTCCTCCAAGCTTCTCTTCCAAGTCCCTAATTGTCGCACGGCGGTTTTTGAGCATTTCTGCCTCCACTGCTTGAACAATCGCATCCGAGACCGACGGTCGGCCACTTCTCTCCTCGTCGTGAACATTAGTGCGCCCGGAATTGAACTCGCGGCTCCACTTACGCACGTTTTTTATGTCCATACACTTTTCCCCGTAAACTTCAACTAGTTGACGATGGATTTCAATAGGTGTCACCTTTTTCGCACTCAAAAAACGTATTACAGAACGCAATTCGCACTTGGACGCTGACGCGAGGGGTACCTCCATCGTTGACGGCTGCTCAGCCAAGACTGAGCGGTCGGGGAAGCCTCACCCAGCAGCAAAGTGGTAGTGGGGGAACCAAGGAACACGGCGGTGTTGCCAGATTTCGCCTAGCGCGTGATCCGGCGAAGTTGCAGCGTTGGAGACCTTACTTTATTGTCAGCCCTCGTAACTATGATTATTTTAGTTTAATTTCAGCAAAGTCATGCAACAAAATTCAGCTGCAGGAATTTTGTGCATTCAATTTAATAAAACTTTCACCCTCACCCTAGCTGCAGCTTCGAGACAAATACTATTTAATTACATGGGGTTTGCAAAAGGATCTTCTCCCCTGTATTTTTAGTAGAAGAAACGACTTTTAGCCTTTCCATTTGTATGCTTTATTAACCGTTTAAAAGTTTCCCAAAAAGTTTCGTCACAAATTTTTTTGTAAAATCGTAATTACGAAATCTTTGCTAAGCTTAGCAAATTTTTATCAGAAACAATAGTTTATTTTAAAATCAATATTTATTTCCGTAAATATGAAAGAAAGGTACAGTATCGAATAACTGAACTGTTTTTATTTCTACAGTTATTGTCAGGCTAACTACTTCTGACCTTTTATCCTCTAACTTTTGCTTTGTTGAAGTTGACGGAATGTAGTAAATTATTTAATTGGTAAATTAATTATGAGTAGAAAATGTGAAGGTCAACATCTAAACAAATCGTTAAAGCAACTTTGGGATTTTGTTTTAATTTCAAATATATTCTGCAATTTTTTTATGCCCAATAATCTGTGATTATTGCTAAATGTTTATTTTTTTGATAATAATTGTTGAAAATTCACTATTTTCTTTAATTGGTTAAACACCTCAAACCTTTGGACCCTCGTTTGCCTCTGTTAATCATGTGTAGCCCAGTCTTTTATAAAGGGCAGGAAAGAAAAGGCAACGAAATGCAGATATCAGATTCTTTGCAGTTCTATCAATTACCATGACTTCTAGCCTCGTTTAGTTTGAGTCTGTACTTTTCAGTTGTAGTTCTGAATTTGTTCATGATGTACGGCAGATCTTCTTTCGAAGCCGTCAGCACCATGGTGTCATCAAAGTACCACAAGTCGTTTTGGAGCCTCCTATTGGCACATCGCCTTGCCACCCATCAAATGCCTCTCGTATTATGTGTTAGCTGTATACAGGGAAATTTTCTTTTTAGTATACATATCCCCTATGTATACTTTTACAATAAACGCAATATGTAGGCAACCAACTATACACTATAAACGTCACGTCACCTCACGTGGTGCGTAAAGGTTATGTTTCATGTTTGTAAATAAAAAATAAATCAAAATTAGCCGAAGATCAAAATAATTTTAATTCAACGATTATTCTAAAACATAAAATATCAACAATACAAAACAGAAAGGAAAATAAAAACAGCAACAGTTAAAGACTAACTTTTTGACATTAACTTAATTTGATGATTTAAAAAATTAGCATGCTGTGGCAAAAAATTAGTCTTTAAGTGTTGCTGCTTTTATTTTCCTTTCTGTTTCGTATTGTTGATATTTTATGTTTTAGAATAATCGTTGAATTAAAATTATTTTGATATTCCACTAATTTTGATTTATTTTTTATTTACAAACATGAAACATTACCTTTACGCACCACGTGACGTGACGTTTATAGTGTATAGTTGGTTGCCTACATTTGCGTTTATTGTAAAAGTATACATAGGGGATATGTATACTAAAAAGAAAAATTCCCTGTATATATTAAACAGTATTGGTGAACTCCCGCTTTAAGGTCACAATCTTTAAAGTATTTGCTATTTACTCGAACTATGGCTGTATTGTCTTTGTATAAGTTGCAGAGTGACCAAACTAAATGATAGATTTCCCTCAAGTCTTTCCACTATACCGTATTCAAAGCTTTGGAGTAGCCTAGAAAGTACAGGTATGCTTCTATATTCTCGGGATTTTTCAATAATTTGGCGTAAGTTTAGAATTTGTTCGCAGGTGCCTTTGCTAGGTATGGATATTTGTGGCAGCAAAAATTTTTCAACTTGATAATAGTGAGACTGTGCTGTTTTTTTTTATTAGAACATCGCTGTTTTTTTTTACTGAATACGAAGTATCTAGTAGTGTACAAACGATACTAAAATCAGCACGGACATACGGAATCGAGTTGTGAAAGGCCTTCACAATATTGAGATAATTATCGACAAGAAGGATATCGTAAAATAATGTCAATAATCTTTCCTGCTAGTTTAAAGTTGCCCCTGGGGGCTCTCCTTTTTGGAGTCATTTGTTGTAGGCCACCAGTTGTAGGTGTATCTTCTACGCTGCCTGGAAAATGAGTTTGAAGTAAAACCTTAAGAGTCCCTTTCCCGGCTTCAGTATATCCTCCGTGTGGCTTTTGTTCCACGCTCTTGCCGAAGGCTTTTTTGGCTCTCCTTATTGATTTGTCGTAATTGGTTAGGATTATTTTGTTTTCAGCCTAGTTACCCGATATTTTCGCTTGATTCAAACGCTTTCTAGTATCTGCCCTGAGTGAGGAGAGATCCCTGTTGCGCCATGGAACATTTTTATCTGTCTTCGTCACCGTGGGCGCACAGCTCTGCTCGTAAGCATTTTTCTTCTTCTTCTTCATGTGCCTTCTTCTACCGAAGATTGGCTATCAATAAGGCAATCTTTATTTTCGAAGCAGCAATTCTAAACAACGACATTGTTGACCTTCCATACCACTTTCTTAGATTTTTAAGCCATGATGTTCTTCTACGTCCTGGTCTTCTTCTTCCGTCAATTTTTACCTGCATTGTCAGTTGTAGTAGCGCATACTTGTCGTTCCTCATGATATGATCGAAGTATTCTAGTTTTCTCTTTTTTATGCTATACATTAATGATAAGTTGGTATTCTTCGTAAGCACTGAATATTGCTAACTGTACAACATCTATTATCAACTCTACGTCCACCGTTGATCGTACTTTGCATGAACACTCCTCCAGGCGCTGGCAGTTTCTTGAATTTCTGTACTCCAAAAAAGTCAACCAGATTCAATATCGAATCTTATATTTTCCGTACCATATTTGAATTTTATGGAATTATTTAATAAATAAAAAAGATCATAAAATATCAACTAAATCGATAGATTGGTACACCGCTATTTAAATCGATGCTTTGGTATTTAAATCGATATAACGAAAAAATTCAAGCCGTAGTTTCGAGTCTGTACTATCAAATTTAATACTACTTTAAAGCCTCGTGTGAGACCACAGTGTACATCTCCTTTCTCTGGCTCTTTCTCACGAAAGTTTTGCCATGCTCAAGTTTAGGTATTTTCAGTCTTCCCACACACTTTCATTTAGTTCCAGTTCCACGATGTTGGGTATTTCACATAGGTTTGATCATGCCAGAAAGTGCCCAATTTATATAGTATCCAGGTCCCTTCCTTCATTTCGTAAATGTGGTCATACCGTGTTTAATTTTTTAAATCTTTTAAAGATAGGCCATTGTATGAGGAAGTGTATCACGACACGAAGAAATAGAATGAGGTCAGAGGTAATATGGTAGGCAACAGATGTGATCCTACATACCGTTCTAAACACACCGTGGATAAAGATAAAAAGTGGCCAAATACCGACAACTCGAAATGCATCTAAATTAAAGAAAAACTGCCAACCAATATAAATTAGAGGTTGCATTATATGGTGCTATAATGCTATTGAATTAATAAAATTAGAGCTTATAGCGGCCTTCGGTGATTAAGAGGAGTGTGACGGTGTCTTGTTAACTAAGGGGTTCGGGTTCAATTCTGGATAAGGTCAGGGTGGATCTATATTCTGAAAAAACTCCGAAACTCTGTCCAATACGTGGTAATGCAGTTAAGTAATGTGGCAATGCGTTCTTTGGCACGATAAAGGAATGGAAAATTTTCGAGCTCGAACAAATTCTAATTAGGTGAGCAGAGTAGTCGACGGCCCCTAAATAAACAAATATGTTTTGTAGATATACATGTCATAATGTTCTTGTGTTGGGCGTCTTTAATTCGATAGTGAAATAAATTTTTTGTTAACATCCAAATGTCTCTGACAACATTTTCGAATGCTCGATCAATCATATTGTTTTTGTCATAGCTTTCCAGCTATATTGTTTTATAAAGTCTTGACTGTAATTATTTATTAATAACTTTTAACACTTTCACTTTAGTTTTCGTAAACTTATGTTTTTTAGTTAAATCCTTAGATTCTTTTGAAGTGAAATGATATATTTTTATAATTTAGTTAACGATTTAAGAAGATACCTGAGCCTGCTTTATATAAAAAATTACTATTTTTTCATCTAGATTTATATGTTAATCAGCAATTTATTAAGGGGTTACACTATAAATTAATAACTTTTAGAAAGACTTTTAATGCCAATTTACCACAACCATGTCTACGCATGCGCAGTAAGTTCCTTTACCGTCCTAAGATATCGTCCTTTAACTTTTATTGATATTCGTTGTGATAAAATTTCTCAAGGGATTTACGTACTTGTCACGTCATTATTCTACAGTTTAAATATTAAAGTTGAATGTCAGGGAAAGAAAAGTTGAAATTTTTATGAGACGTCTCCATTAATATTATAATTATCGAATGTTTTCTCGCATTTACTTTATCTGAAGTTAAATTTGTGAAGTAAACATATGTTTCTGTCAAAACGATGTTTTTTCGAGTTCGCTTTCTTGAATCAATTTATTTTTATCTTATAAAAAAAGTGAAACGTATGTCAAAAAATTGAACTGACAGTTTGAGTTAAAAGTTTTCTTTGATTTTTACTTCCCAGTTTTTCTTTTCTAATCTCATATAGGCTTTCGCCGTCTGTAACAGGTGGTCGAATAGTTCTTAGATTTTTCCGTTATTTGTCAAATTTAGAGCAATTCTTGTCGTTGATATATTTTTTTATACAGGGTGATTCAAAAGGTATGGTCCAAACTTAAGGGTGTGATTGGTGTTGTTAAAATAAGTAAAAAATGCCAATAAACACATGTCTTATTTCCAACCGCTTTCTAGTTACAGAGGTTTTCTTTGTTTTTATCTGTGTTTTGCCAAATCACGTTATCAAGGAACTAAGTAAAACAAATGTTAATTCCTTATGGCAGAAGACGTTTCAAGCTTGAATTGGCGTAGTTTTCAATAAATGTGGTAATGATGGAGCCATTTTCTGTACGTGCAGAAATGCATTTTGTGTATGGTTATTGCAGCGGAAATGCCCGTGCACCTGTAGTAGAATATGGGAGAAGGTATCCTCACCGGAGACAGTCTGACCACCGAACATGTATTTAGACCTTTTAGATAATGCCTTGTCGGAATTATTAGAAGATCTGCATCTTGATGTGCGAAGATCCATGTGGTATCAGCATGACGGGGCACCGTTGCACAATTCACATCCACTAGATTTTTACTTGTGGGGTGCATTAAAAGAAAAAGTTTATGCAACGGAAATTCAGGACAGGGGCCATTTAGTTAATAGGATAAATGAAGCTGTTGAAGATATTCGAAAACATCCTCAACAGTTGAGGAATGTTCGAGATTCTGTGCGTCGGCGTGGCCAACTTTGTATACAAGTACTAGGTGGACATTTTGAACATTTTTTGCTGTGATACTTTTTAATTTTTCTTATAATTGTATATGCTCTTTATTAATAATAAATTATCCTAAATGTTGTTATAACTAGAAAACAATTGCGAATCGGACATGAGTTTATTGGCATTTTTTACTTATTTTAACATCACCAATCACACCCTCAAGTTTGGACCATACCTTTTGAATCACCCTGTATATTTTAAAGGCGATACGCAACGAAGGGTTTCGCCTTAATTAATAATGGTTTTCCTCTTGGGATTTTTTAATTTATGTTATTACAGACATAAATTAATTATAAATTCCTTTCTCGCTTTTACTGTATTGTACGTTACGTTCTGAAACTTAAAAGCCTTGACCTGATTTCAGTATAAATGAGGTACACCGTATTTAACAAACCTTATCCGACGCTTCCACCAAATTTATGATTATGATCTGACTTCTGATTTTACATTTCTGAAGTTTCTGAAGCCGTTGGGCGCTTCACACCATTTTATAATGAGAGGTGACACAAACTAATCGTTGAAATTTCTAAGTTTCAAGGTTAGATCTTTCTATAAATTTGCAATTATCGGTGATTTTATTCATTTAAATTACTGTAGTTATTTTTTAAACTAAGTTAATTCCTAATTTTCATCGCCGAGTAAATGCGTTTAACTCCTGCTTAAAAATTCATCTCAGAGACAGTAACTCATTAAGAATTAAAAAAGAAAAGAAATATGTGGCGTCTAAACGGACTTTCACTGGGTGGTTCGTTAATGAAAGCACGTTTCTGTTATTTAAGCAGACCGTTAAAATACTGTTTCTGCAAAAATAGCTTCCCCTGATCAATCAGACGCAGAATATGTTTTTGACAGCGTATTACCATTAACAATAAGCCTTTATTATAAGCGCTTTGACAACCCTGAAGTTGTATTTAGGAAGGTTTTGCACTTTTAAAATTATTTTGCCGAATTGGTATTGTGCTTTGGAATAAAAATATTATAATAATTGTGGTGATTTTTTAAACATTTTTTCTGAAACATTTACAATATAATATTGTAAATTTTCAATAACTCAATGAACGTTTGTGGGGATCCATGAAACCCAGAAGTTTAACTGGACTTCTTAAGGGTTTGATCAGAACGTTCACCAATACTTCAAGTGCTGTGTTGATTTGAATATCAAAGGTTTAACTTAACCACACTTTACAAGACATTGAAGGGAATTGATTACCGCACTTGCGGTGGTTCTTGAGCCAACAAGGTGACTGTTATTAGGTTATTACACATGCACCCTTCAACAGGGAAGTTTAATGACCAAATGGTTCCTCTTGATCATCAAAAATCTATCGAAATAAGTTGTACTTACATATTCGCCTAAAATTTGGGAAAGTTTGCTGATGTTTGGTAAACAATGATTTCCAAGAACCCATCACAATATAAAAACATGTTTTCTCATAATTCGTGCTTTATAATTATACTTAATTATTTAAACGTAAATGGGTTAAATTAGTTCTCTATAGATTAAAAAGCCCTTTTCTATGGCATTTAATATTACAACAGCTATTGATTTTATCGAAACTTTTCACAAGGGCATTATCCATAAAGCCGCGACAGTCGCAAGGGCATTCCAAGGTAGTTTAGAGGTAGTCTTTTGTCTCTAAAATCTAAAACCCCTTACTTGTAAATTTTATTATCAGTTCAGATCGGGCATGCATTTTAGTTTGTGTGCTTCATCAATTCAAAATTAGCTATGATAGTCTGTTCGTATTTTCGTGCTTCTTTTCTTTAGTTTATCCTATTATCAAAAAATAAAAAAATTATCGAATTACTGGTTTTCCATTTTTCTGTTTTAAACGTAGATTGCTTTAATTTTTCTTGGCATTTATTTCCAAAACAATGTTGCTCTCATTAAGTTACACATAAAGTAATTGAAAGCAACGTCTTTATACGACGATTGGTCAAGAGTGGAGGGGTCGGAGCCAACAGCGATGACAGATTTCCATATGCCTGATAGATGATAACTAGCGTCACGATTCAAGTTGTTAGGGGTCTTGATGATTTAAATAGCATCGCGGATTTTCCTGTGAGGAAGAAAGAGTTTTACTAAAAAGTCTTCGATCCAATTCTAACATTGTAATGTTACCAGTTGATAAGGGTAATGGCATTGTCGACTTAGATAAAATTTAATTTGTTGCTAACGTGAATCGTCTTCTTCAAGGCAATGCATATATCCCCATTCCTCGTGGCCCCACTTCCAAAATCGAACACGAGGTTGTCACATTCGTCAAATCATCTAACCTTCCACAGGATATTCAGCGTTGTCTAATTCCTTGTGAACCTAAGCCGCCGAAAATACAAATCCCTTTCCGCTCCATTGTTATTACAATAAATTCCCCCAGTTACAACTTGGCCAAATATCTCGTTGGCATTCTTAAGGCATATACAGGGAAATTTACACGTATTATGAGTTCTTCTTACTTGTAAACCTCATTGACAGCCTCACTGTGGACCCTAATGACCTAGATATCATCGTAGATGACAAACCTGCCAGTTTAGCCATTTTCGTTGAAAACTGCCTTTCTCCCACATATTCCCTTTTTAACATCCAATTCTATAACAAGTAACAGGCGCTGCTGTGGGTTCTTCCTTTCTCTGGTAGTTGCAAACAGTTTTATAGAATCTTTTGAGGCAACAGCCCTGAAATACTTTGATTTAGAACTGTCGCCATGGAAGACATAACCTTGCTGCGTTACTAGAATATCTCAACAATCAACACTCTGATAACAACTTCACTATGGAAATAGAATCAAACCTTCTCTTCCTTTCCTTGACGTCCTAGTAATCTGCAAACCCAGTGGTTATTTTACACACGCAGTTTATCGTAAACCTACATATCGGGATAGGTATCTTCATGCCAATTCACATCATCATCCGTCACAAAAACTCTCTCGTTCATCGTGCTGTTACAGTGTCTCAACCTAACGGTCTTCATGTTGAGTTAGCCCATATTTAAGACAATCTCGTCAGGAATGGGTATAACAAAAGGGGTGTTAGGAAGCTCATCGAAAAACAATGACACCCTTCACACTCAGAACACTTGTACACCCCGAGTTACTGCCTTTTTGCCTTAGATTTGTCAAGTTACTGATCGGCTAGGTAGGATTCTCAAAAAACACAAATCAAAATCATTTTCAAACTCCTTTCGAAAGTGTCATAGATAGAGGTGTCTACCGCAAACCTTATTCTTGTGGTTTAGTGTATATTGGAGAAATTGGTCGCTCAGCACACACATGTGTCCGTGAACACAAACATTGCTTGAAATTAGATCTTCTCTTACATTCTGCTCTTGTTTAACGCCATCACGACACTGGCCATAAGGTCTTGTTTGAAAAATCATCGATCGTTGTCAGTTCTAATTTTTTCAACAGCAACAATAATTGTTTACTACCCCTCACAGACCCAAATTGTTGTTTCATTCTGCAGTATTCTGAATTCCGAGTTAATTAGAGGTTGTTATCTTTTCTTCTGTTTTTGTTACTTGAGTTAAGCCTAAGCACCTTTCATTTTTAACAGAAATAAGAGTAGTAATTGTTACTGGTCTAAAATTTTCCTTCAACAGGCAATTTTTCAGTTTTATAAATCTCTAGCAAAACTTAAAAAATGTAATGCTTTCTAGTTTGCTGCCGCAAACTTTGTTCGAATAACAGATGAGTACGACTACTATTTTATCTTGGGTAGTGTATTTTATTCAAGAGGCCATTTTAGTGGGCTAGTGATCAGTATCTCTATAACCTTTCATTTCAAAGTACTTCTTCTTTTTCTTGTGTCATATCCTGTTTAAGGATGTTGACAAGGGGTCAAAGCCACAGTTTTAAACGACTTGGCGTCGTGTACTTTGTCATATACCCCTTATATCAGGGAAATCTGTTCTCTGCTGTGATAGCCCGTTGCTTTCTGCAGAGTTTGTGACCATGTATTAAGTGTATAGTATGTGTGTCTTTGTTACTATCTGAAAGCGACTATTCCGTAGACAGAATTGTTAATTGTAACCAAACGACTAAATGGCTTCACCCGCTCAAGTACCGACCTCGAACTGTGGCGAATTCTTTGTAAAACTCCCTACCACTGCATGAGATTCAAACCTAAGACTCCTAGCTAGGAGCTCAGCGCTGATAGCACTGCGCCAACGATCTTCTTAACATTTTAGTAGGGAGACTTTCAGAAGTAAAATTTAATTTCAGTTCAAAATGTTTAGATGATGGAGATGCCGATATTACCTAGATGTAATCAGCGTAGCCTAGATGAATGTTAATACCGATACTTTAGTATATAGTATGTACCTCCAGTATGGATCCTACCTCTTTAACTACACTATTTTTATTGCAATACCATAAAATTAAACAAAAAATCACAATTTTTTGATGGTTACAGTTCCTTTTTATGTTTTAGTGTTATAATACACATGACTTCAAAATTCCATGACCTACTCTTATGAATGTTCTTTTTCCTCTTACTGTAGTTAGCGTGCCCATCTATCTTCTCAGCCTTAACCATCGTTGTCACAAAAATGTTGGATATTTTCTCTGAACTTCACTTCCATTTTATTGAACATGTCAGTTATCTTACCTAATAGTTTCTCTGGTATTTTCAATTCTCGGTTATCTCTTGAAATGTTTATCTGATGGTACAGGGTCCGGCAAAATAACCTCCCATATTTTGCTCCGCCATTGTGCGCGAATCACTGAAGAGAGGAAGATCTTAGTGTTCTCTATCAGTAGCCAACTCTACCGAAATTTCGGTAGATATACCGATTTTGGACCCATTTCTACCGATTTTTTTAAATTTAAATAACCTTCAAAAAATTCTGCCTTGCATATCTTGACATCACAAAATGCACCTGACTCGGAACAAAATTTTGTTTAGCCTGGAGATTGTTTTAAGATACAACTTTTAAATTATGACCAGTGCCAATTACACAAACACTTTTTCGTAATGATATCAGATGTTTATAAAGTCTATCTTTCAGCGTTGGCAAGTTAAGTCTTAAGTCAGGAAATTTAAATTTTCCTTCTAATGAAATCCTATCTAATAACTATACAGCGATGCAGGCCTTCGGAAAGCAGCTACAAATGTGTATCGAAAACAATGACCGCCACTTGAACACTATAATTTTTAAGACTAAATGAAAAAAAACCTGCATGATATACACTTTCATTTAAAGAAAAATAAATAGGATCTACAATGACCTTTTAATTAAAGCTTAAAATATGGGAGGTTTTTCTGCCTTGTATTATACATCTTGTCGATGTTACTAAATGCGTCCAGTCATTAAATATTTTACGGATTTAGATGGGCTTCATCGTCATATTTGTTCTTTTAAAGGGGTCTGCGTAAATTGTAGTAACAAGTTAAGGAAGTTATCCTTGTGTACTACGCTTTCCTTTCCTTCAGGCATCTCATTGAAAATGAAGGGACTACGCCTGATAGTAAAATAATTATGTGAAATGTTAGTGCATCACTTTTATATGGCTGAAAGCACAGCACAACTAATATTTTGCCAGATTCAGAGGACTTTTGCTCTTGTTAGGCTTACATATCGTACTGTCTTAGCTGTACAGAAAATCTCAGCCCCCATAACTTTATGAGGCACGCACGTTAACTTCTATATTGCTCAGGCTAATTTTTTTATGCGTTACTATTGGTATGAGTGCTATTGTGATTCATCTGTATTTAGATTAAAAAAGTTTAATGATCAGTGGATTTGTTTTTATTGTAGTCTTATTCTTTAATTTATGTACCTATTTTAAATCACATGTCTGGAAGACGCCTTTTAAAAATGGCAAATCGATACATTTCCAGAACCCTTAATTTTAATTTATTTTTCCTGCTAAATCTTATTTCTTGAACGTTTCATTGGAGTATTTTTGATATGTAATAATAATTCTAAAGCAGTTTCTGCTTTGAGGTAAATTTCTGACACCAACTAACTTCGTAATTTAAAAATGATGAGTATAAGTAGAAGTGCGTTTGATTACTAAGAATTATAATTTTCTTTCCGAATATTCTTTGGTGGGTCTTGGCTTTACGAACGCCTTTCTAAATACTTCCTGAAAAAAGGTTTTTAATTAATGAAATTAATAACAAAATGGGAAAGAAGGGTACAAAAAGGAAATAATTGAAATTTTAGATTTGTAAGATTGCTTTTACAAAGGGTTTTTTCAACAGGTTTCTTAAATCGTTTTTTAGGAAGTATCAGAAGAACGTTTTCATTAACTTTTTTTAATTACCAGGCATTTTTTTGACCTTTCGCCTTTAGGGTTTCGTTTTCTAAAGACTCGAACTTTTTAAAGGAGCCGATGTAAAGCGTGTTTACTTCTTATTAGGCGCCTTCACCAAATTTATAATTATCGTCTGTCTACTCGACTTCCATCTTTTAACTTAAATTTCCCTTAGGTTAAAGAAATTTTATTATGATTTTATGGCCGTATGGCATTTTTTTAGAAATTAGCTTGACGCTTACACCGATTACCATTTATTATAAAGCCGTAATTTAACGATCGCAATTTTGTAGTCAGATTGATCTTACACAGTTTAGAAACGGTAATAAAACTGAAGGTTCATTAAAATTACTGCTATTATATCTAGTCATCGAACGGAATACCTACATAAATCGATTATAATCGGGGCTAATTGAGAACATTGGGTACGAATTTAGGACGTTGTTTTGTTTGTGATGATTCGGTTCATTTATTTATGTGAAACTTTGTAAAACTTGCCGAATTTTAATTGCTTTATTAAGGAGAATTGTAAAATGCGATTAGTTTTATGGTAATCCAGACAGATAAGTAGGTACAATTCCAATTATAAAAATTTATTTTCCGCGACAATCAACTAAATTGAAATAAACAATTTTCTAATTAACTCTGCCACCTCAACTTCGTTCTTAATTTTCTAGAGCCTTTATGAGGCCATTAAACTTAAATTGCGCAAAGAGATGTAACAACCGTCGGTCGTTCTGTAAAATTTCCTTCTAAAAGCTGTCGGTTGTTGTTACATCTCAACCGCATTTTCTGCACCCTTTTTTGCCGGCTACAACAACAAAACCGCTTAAGCTCATTTTTCCGTAACAAAGTCTACTTAAAGGACCCTCCTCAAAGCCAATACATTTACTAAAGACAAACGCGCACTATCGGAAGCTTTACGAGCATTTAACTTTAACTCTGAAACTTAATTTAGTGCTATTGTCAACTAGGAATTCGCAGTTAACGGTACAAGTAATATGGAACTATTCAGGTGCCGTTGCCGTAGCAGATTGCTTTAATTTGAGACTTCAGAGTTCCGGAAACTAATTCTAGTTTCTAATTTCGGTATTGAATTGGAACCGCAGTATTCTCCGTATTATTATTATTATTCTAAATGCAGTCGCGTATTGTGACTATTATTTCTATAAACTGATGCAAACGTGCTGCACTAAATGATAATTATTTATCAAACTTTACACATTCGCGTTTACAATTAACTTAATTCAACCTGACAAAGACAATAATCAAATTGTCGCAGGTATGGAGCATTTTCATAATCCCCGTGTTACAATTTTTATGGTTTTGTTTAGCGAAAAGGCGTAATTAAAAATTTTATCAGACGTGGAATTTAGAGAACGGAATTGAGAAAATGCACAAACCGCATTAAATTAAATGAAAAGGCACAAATGTGCAATGCTTGAGAGTAGTGCAGGTAAAAGCAGCTTGTTGTGGATTGTGGACATAAAGGGGTTGACCGCTACCTTCATCATTTTGACATATTCTCGTTTGTTGTTTTTTTAGAATGGTCATATTATTAGTATTATTTCTTTCTGTATTCTTTAAGAAATACTCGTCTGTGATTTCCGCCGTTTTTGTTTTCCACTTTTTGAATAATAGCCTAATCCTTGTTTATACATCTACATCGCTTTATTCGTTTTTTTTATTAAACTAAGAAGGCTTTTCGGAGTGTTGGATACAATAACTCACGGAATCTTGGCGTTTTCTATTTCTTGGTATCTCTGCTTCAAGGTAAATGCACATGAGTGTTACAATAATATGCATTGCAATGCCGTTGTACTGTTAGAATATGTTGATGCGTCAAAATCTTTTTTCGACCCTGTGATTTCTAATTGCCTGGTACACAGCCGGAAAAATTATAGATATTGCAGTTCGTTGTTTAAAGTTTAACTGAGGGGGTTGTTTGCAAATTATCATTTCCTCGAAATTGTTTATAGTCCCTCGATTTACAAAACGTCTTTAAAACACTGAACTGGAGCGAAAAGAGCAGCTCAATCGATACAGAAAGATTAAATCAGATACGTGTTGTAGGTCGTTTAACCACTCCTCTTCATATGCTTCTTTTTCTTTTATCCATTATTTTACGCCCATGGGCGTCGGGCCTTGTACCTGTTTTCTGTATGCACTCCTGTCTTTTGTTAACCTTTTCGCGCTCGCCTTCCCTGTCCACTATGTCCCTGAAGTTTTCTTTCCACTTTTCCTTGATTTTCCCTTTCATGTGCTATATTTTCTATAGAAGTTGACGAAGAGTTAAAGCTACGTTTTTAAACGACTTGGCGTCAGAAACTTTGTGCTAGCGAAGTGTGCTCTCTTTTGTGGGTTCCCAATGAATTTTGCAGATCGTTTTAAGAGCACCCAATACTGACGAAATTTAGATAATGATAGAACAGCTAAAAGTAGATTCGCAGACGAAAGACTTAAAATAAACAAGTAAGAGTTTTAAAAACCTTTAATTTTTCATCTTCAGCAACTTTACTATTGGCGAAATATATCCCTAAAATATCAAATTCGCCATAACAAATGTCAGAAAATATTTAGACATGCTACTTCGCGTACACATGGTAATGGCATATTGGCATCAGTTTTTGACTTATTTTGCGATGTAAAATCAATATTTGGTATGAAAATTTTGTATTGTGAAGAAAAAAGAAATCGAGGAAGACAATATTAGAGAAGCAGCAATGAAAATAGGGAAAACATTAGAATAAACCAAACTACTCACAAGAAATAGAACAGCATATAAAGGATGGCTCCAAACCCCAACCCACCAATACCAAAAAAGTCAAATATTTGATTTTGACGTATTCTGTAATTAGCTAGTTAGCTATACTGTGCCCATGATAGATAACTTTCTTTTCTTCACATGTCCTCATTCCAGCCAAACAGCCACAGCCATTCGTCACACAACCCAACCATGCATAGCAACTGGTTTGCTGATCTGGTTTTTAAAAGGAGAAAAAAAAGTTTTATTTTTCACTTTATTTTTAGTTACATTAAAAAGTTGCAATCGTATTTAAATACAAGAAATGGTTTGGGCCTGTATTCCAAATAGTCCCTATTTTCTCAAGTCATCTTTGTTTCATTCCATAATAAAACTGATTGCGTTTGCATACTTTAAACTACTTTTTGGTTTGATTGATGCAGCAATAAAGGTAATGCTTATCGTATCACCACTGCCTAGAGTTTGAGACAACGTGGTATAAAAAGACCTTTTATATTGCTACCACATATAGTAGCACCAACACTTTTACCTTTTAGCTTTACCAGAAAGAAATTTAACGTCCTTCTGAAACAAATGTTACCTACTTATTAATGTGAATAAATTCATAAGGTGTGATTCAAAGAATTTCACCCCAAAGTTGGCCATTGAAGAAAGAAAATCAAGCCTATAGGATCTAGTTTGTAATATAAGTTGTATTGAGGTTAGGTTGTCTGTTAACAACTTTAATTATATGGACATAGACCTATTCTACTACGGATGTTTTTCAAAACAAACAGTTCTCATGAGAAAATTTCAGTTTTAATGAGGTACATAGGTAGGTACTTTACAATTGTAGTTCCACCTGTAGAGTTTTAATAACGACATTCTATACCCATAACTTGGGATGAAATTTTTTGAATCACTCGATATAATTGTTATTAATGACATTTATAAACAAATTCAATTCTGAATAGCCCTCGTATATAATTTGATGTTAAGAATATTTATAATTTAATATTTGTCAATTTAAAAATACTTTTGACTTGTACATCTTCAACGGTTCCTTTCATTTGAAGTTATTAACTTACAGTAATACGTATATATCTGTAGATTACCTTCTCTTTATTTTATTTGCTGTAGTCTTTAGGTACCTATACATATATTAAGCGCCACAATGAGTAATCAGCACCGTGAATATGAAATTAAATATTTTCATATAAACAACAGTTTGGATAATATTCCTTTGCTAAAATTTATACGAGAACGTTTTGAGAAGTTATAGCTACATATTTCTTAAGCTTGGAATGTCCTCTCTCAAGGGGTGTCATTACTTTTCTAATAAATCATCCCTGTCCACACACTTTCGCCAACGCTGAGGAAGTTTCTTCATCCCGTTGGAGAAGAAATCAGATATCTGCTGCCGACACCAGTGAGGTACAGCTGTTTGCATCTCCTCATTATTAGTGCAACGCCATCCCTTCGGGTTTTTCTTCAATTTTGGAAAAAGAAAAAAATCACAAGGGGCGAGATCCGGACTGGTGGAGGGGTGCGGTAAAACTACGCGAAATTTTAGGCGCTGTAATGCTTCCTGCATTTGCCGACTGCATTGAATAATTGCTTCGGTACCAGGTCTAACTCGCTGCAATCGAGATCGGAGTTTTTTTATAAGTGTTCACTTACTGGTTGGAGTTGATAGTGTCGTTTTGCTTCAAAAATTCAATTTAAAAGAGCCCCTATGCTTGTACTCCATTGATTGGTGGTGGTGATGTGCCTAGAACTCGTCACCAGTGACAATCCGGCGGAGAAAGGCATCACCTTCCTGTTTGTATCAAGCCAAAAATTGCTGGTGAATCTTCTTTTGATTGTGTTTCATTGTTGGAGTGAACATGCGTGAGACCTATATCAGTTAATCTACACACGCTTAATGCTGTTCATCCGTGACTGTCAAAGGCCAACCACATCGAGCAGATTTGTTGTGGTTGGATTTCTTACCTTCACACTTCTTGTCCACCCACCCACTACAGTCACTACAATGCGGCCAATTGATATTACAGAGAAACGCTGCCGACTGTCTTGATAGTCAATGAGTTAGTAGATATTTCTGATACATATTTCATGTGCCTCGAAGCAATATTTACTAAACCTATCGGTTAGGAGGCAAGAGTTTTCAAAACATTCTCGTATATTTTTTATTAACATTCCTTGCATATTGCAATATGTCTTGAAAGACAAAAAGTAATAGAATTAAAAGTTAAAACAATGTTGCTTCAAGACTCAAAAATATTATTTTCTAGTGTAAACAAAATTATATCTACAAATAAAATTGTTAATAGTATTAGGCCTTAGTAACATTGTTTAGGTATTATACTTTTTAAATTTTTCTCTTAAGCCATTTTTACATGGATTAAGATTATTATTTATTGATTATTAGGTATATAATTTTGTTGAGAATAATCTGGAAATATTTGAAGATAAAGACTTTCCTGGAAGTGCAAAATAAATAATTATACTAAATTCAGTAGTTTACGCTTAGAATTTTATAAAAAAAGTCTAGTTTCAAAGGAATGGAGCCAATGTATTTGTCGTTTTAAAAGACGATTTTCTTATGGGTTATTTAAGACCCAATAATTTAAAATTTATTTAAATCTTACAAAATCCGAATTTGCAAGAGTCGATTTTCTTTTGATAAATTCTTATATAAGTTTGTCTTTTTAAATGTAAAAGATTTATTCGGGATTTTAGGCGGAGGTTCTGAATACAAGTAATCTCTGTAAAATTTATTGCATACGATATGATATCCTGTGGAATTTGCGCAAATGAAATATCTGTACCGTAAAATATGAACATTTATTTAAATACGTTGTTAGAAGTATTTTCTTAATTACGTTGTTTGGTGTTTTACTCTTGCCGAAACTGTTATACGTTTTAATTTGGCGTTCTTATTTTCATTTTACGTGTTTATTCATTTCCATTCTGGCTTTGCTTTGAGCTGTTATTTTTAATTACCGGACACTCACCGTTAAATGTTTGCCGTGAGCGAACCGAGTACATCATACAGGACAATAAAACGGTTAAACAATCGAGTTATAACTTTGTTCCATAAATCGTCAGAACTTGATTCATTTTTCTCAATTACAATTTCAAGTAGGAATTTATAATCAGAATGTTTCAGCATGATTTAACTGCTCTAATAATGGCTCGTGTTTAATTGGATCAAGTCCGGTCACTTCGTTTATTAAGAGGTATATTCCCGTATTAACATGTGTTATATTGCGCTAAAATTGGCGTGTACGATCTAATAATGTAATTGGCGCGCAATCAGCTGAGTCCCCGTTGTATAGTTCCAGTCCATTATCGCCTTCCGGATTGTTTTCTATCTCAGGTGAGCCCTTATTAATGTCCGACCCGTGATTGATCTTCATACCCTCGAATTTTAGGGCACCGAAGGAAATTTTACCTTTAATAAGGACGAACCGTTTCGGTTGTGTATTTTAGGGAAATCCTTATGTTACAGAGGAATTCCATATCTGGGAAATTAAAGTCTTGCCTCTGATACCTGAATTTCAACATCTGTTATAATGAAAATGTTTCTGCGTAATTCACTCTGTACGTATATTTGTGCGAGTAGAAATTCCTGGTCCTGGAATTTCATTCTCGTGTGTAACAGAATGGTTATTAAACGAATTGTTTGGAGTTTCGAAATACGCAGAAAATAAATATTAACTCGTAATATTTTTTATATTTTTATTATTGACATTTATCGGTGGTTCGTACGCAGTTTCAGTTTACAAAATCCGATTTGCCTTTTGATATTCATCTGGTTTCATTTTGGTTTAATATCTGTAATTTCCAATTTTTCACAGGCGGAGCGGAGCTTTCAGTTCCGCGTAATAGATGTTGGTTATTGTGAGTTCGGATATTTGAATAATCAAAAATTTTTCATTTCGGAAACACCTGTAGTGTGAAATTCGGAGTGGCGAAGATCCCTAGAATGTATCCTATTAAAAGATATGATGTCAAGCCTCACACGTCCCATATATTCAAATCCTTTAGCGTAATCTACTTTGCACATAGAATGAGGTTGACGCTTCTATCTCGGCTTCCATACCGGGTGGAAAGTTTTCTCTTTCTATGTAATTTTCACGGAAGTGGTAGCACGTAGCTCATTCGTCAAACAGCCTTAGACCTGTCGAAAGTGGATATCTAGGGATATCCTGGAAAATTCGTATAAAGGTATCGGCTACATTAAGTACATTTCACGCATAATTTCATTGCGTTCAATCAATACTCGAACTTTTCGCGGTTTTAGTTCTAATTTTTTTATGATAAATTTCTCTTGAAGTTTATGGAGTGTGTATAAAGATATGACAGCTGGAACAGATTTTCATTCACTTCCCTTAACATTCTCTAACTTACACTTCATTTTTAACGAAATTTATAAAATAACGTCCAAGGTAAATTGGAAAAGGCAATAAAAATCAAGGATCAAGTAATATTTCTTAAAAAAAGGAAATTTCCTACAGTTTAGAGGATAAAGCAGTTTAATTATGTTTACGGGTAGTTACATAGTCTATAATCTGGATTCTAAGCAAGCGAAAATGTAGTTTAAAATTAACAGAAAACGAAGAGTATAAAATAGTGACTGCTTTGTTAATTTAGCTTTAAAGCCAGTGACAGGTCGCAGCTTCGTATATTGACGGGTAATAAATTAAACCAACCTGAAAGTAATTTGCACACACATTAATTACAGGATTTATACGTATTTTATTTGCTTCGTATTTACAAAATTATTGCTTGTATCTAGAACCTTACTTTAGGCCCTTTAAGGTACTATAAAAACCCATTCAAGTACTGTGAAGCTTCAGATGCTCTTTCAAAATATTTTCTGTTCGATTCGTAATTAATAACGCCTTCGAAAATGCAAAACCGAATATTTTGTTATGACGTTCAACGCCGTTAAAAACCTTACTAGAAGTGTTATGCTAATATATAGTTAAACTTAAATTATTTAAGCAAAAAATTGTTCACGGTTATACAGTGCGATTTATTATCGTTGTATCGATTCGAAGGTTTTGTTTGTTTTATCTTTAAAAACACTCCAATACGAATTAATTCTTAATTGTGGTTACTACTCATAGTATACATTTATAAGTCTTATTTTCTTTTCTAGGTAAGTTTAGTTCAATACCCTTCCACTTCCAAATATCTTGGTAAGTGTTTAGCGATCTATAACTCTTCGTTTTCATTATTTTCCTTAACTGAATATCGATAAGCCGAGTCTAACCCCAGTTGTACTTTAGCCAAACTGACTGCTTTGCTTATGCATTTTTATTTAATTTAATTTCGGAATTTGACTGTTCAACCCATGAAGTATCGAATTTACAAAGAAAAGTAAATAATCTACGTAGAGAACAAGAAAATATTGGTAATATTGTAACCACATAATAAGCTTGCACTATTTATCGTTTTGTTGAATTTCCTTTGAAAGCACGAACCTCTTGTTGCATTATAGTTAATTGTTACCTAAAGGGACCTCAATTTTTTGGTCTTATCAAATTGGTATTTCTATTGTGAACACCAAGAAGAAAAGATTTAGATGGTGGAGTGAAGAGCTGCAACAAGCAGTGAAGGAAAAAAGAATACCTGGAAGATGTATATGTGGACCAAAGATGAAGAGCACTGGGTAGCATATGTACGAGCTCACAATGAAGTCAAATATAAAGTGCGAACATGTAAAACATCCACCTGGGAAAAGTTCGGGGGTGAAATGTAATCTAGCTACCAAACAAATCAAAAGAAGTTTTGGCATACTTTAAAGTGCTTTAAAATAAAGTTCAACAGCAGATTAGAAACATTACAGATAAACATCAGCAAGTGCATACCAAAAAAAGACGACATTCTCGCGGTTTGGCATGATTATTATGGAGAAACCTTCAGGGGAGAAGTACCAGGAGATTAAAGCTAGGAAGCTGTATTGGCGGAAGAAGATGAAACCTACATTACAGAAAGAAGAAATTGAGGAAACAATAGCCAACATGGAGGTGGGTAAAGCAGCTGGTTGGGATGAGGTTGCAATGGAACTCATAAAACACGGGTGACAAGCTGTTATTAAGTGGATACTGGAGATTTGTAAAGAGGCCTGGAGGACAAAAGCAATATTCGACAATTGGGCGAAAAGTATTATTGTCAACTACAAAGCCATCTGCCTCTCGAGCGTCATAGCAAAGATCTATTCCAGGGTATTGGAAATGAGGCTGAGAAGGAAGGTCGAACGGAATCTTTAAGAAGGACATACTGTTTTCAAATTAAATAGGCAAACCCAAGATCATAATATTCACTCGACGCAGTATCATCGACAAGAGACTCGGCCGAAGAGAAGATGTGGGTGCTGCATTTATCAACATACGTGAAGCATTCGATTCGGTATCCAGGGAACAGCTTTTGATAGCATTTGATGCTGAAGGAGTCTCACAAAGTTTGAAGCAGCGTATTAAGGGCCTATGTAAACGAGTAAAAGGCATAGTGAGGATAGCTGGTGGATTTGAGATGCATAGGGGAGTCAAACAGGACACAGTCTTAGCCCCCTCCTAGTTGCTATTCTTAAGAACCAGGTAATAGCAGTGCAAGAGAAGATATCAGAGAATGAAAATTGGAAACGAGGCGATGAATCCAGTGTACGTGCAGTCGTTGGTGTACGCGGACAATATCGTCCTCCGGCTGAGGGTGAAGCCGATTTACTAGGAAAGAAAAAGGGAAGAGCACATTTCTGAAGTCTCAAGGAGAAGAGGAAAGACCCTCAGAGAAGTGCGGAGACTGACTCAAGATAGCAAGGAGTTCAACTCCTGGCTGAAAAAGCTAGACGCTTAATGGCAGAAACAGGAAAGCAAAATAAGGAGAAGAAGAAGATCCTGTTAGGGCTGGAAGCCTCTTGATTTTGGCAAATCCTAATAGAATAGTGCGAATGGTGGTCGATAAAGACCAATTTTGGAATTTTATTTCGTCAGACATAGCTTTAAACAAGTCAGAAATAGCTTTAAGTTGACCACAAACAGGTCCAAAATAGGTTGAAAGCTGATTCTAACCTATTTACAATCGTTTCTGGGCCAGTGAGGTTGCAGAATTGGTGTTTGGCAACTATTCGAACGACTAAAGTAGTTCACATACGTTGAGATCCTTCGCATGTACAATAAATAAACAAAGAAAATGACTAATCGGGCGGGAATTTCAATATTGGCATCAATACCATAATTGTTCTAGTCTGAGTTGCATTTATTTCAGTAAAGCTACATACTTATGACGAAGAATAGTGCATCTGAAACAGTAGCGCGGATAAAATTAGTGCCCAAATGACCATTTAAAGTCACTGTAGCAACGTGACTAATTTTGTATTTGCAATGTATTTACTTGCAAAACAGTTAAACGTAGACACACACCCAAGCTCTTCGTTGGCAAAGGTACAAAAATAAGATTAAGATTTAAGAAAATAGAAATACCATAAACTAGTTACCGATTAATATACTGCTAATAAGACCTCATTTTCCTTCTCAGAAGGCATTAAAAATTTTCTGCGGTAATTGGTTGTGTATAATATCTACCCGTAGATTTAAATTGTACTTACAAACTTGTTAAATCTTTGTTTGAGGATTTGAGTCTTAAACTCCGAATAGATCATACAATCAGCTCCCTACTATGGGCGATTTTAAAATCGCCGAGGCAGCTTACACAACTAAAACCATCGATCAGATGATTTACGTTCACTAAAACCTTAATCTAAGTTTTAAGTGCCGATGACAATGGGTTGAACAACGCGTTATTTTGCAATACCTCTTACTTATTATTAAATCAGGCGAAGCATATTTAGCTTGGTTTTAATCCCAACTTTGCTGTAATTTCTTGTCCTTTTATTAAATATCAAGTGTGGTTACTAAGTTTTTTAAGCTATAATCTAGAAATTTCAGAAGCTTGCTGGGAGCTATAAGGTTGTATTGTTAATTTTTTAAAGAAAGATTCAAATCTTTCAGTATCATTTGATATAAAAGTTTGAAATAGTCTTAGTTTTAGGTATTCCCATTGATGTACATGATAAACAAATCTGAAGAAATAACCATATATTTTTATATTTCATTAAGTAAGATTTTCTCTTTAAAAGTAGAAAATTACAAAACTAAAGAGTGGTGTTTCTTTACCTTTCGCCCGTAATTATCTCCGAAGTTAACCTAGATTAACACATACAGAGTACAATGCATACAACAGAATTGTGTAATACGTCACGTTCCGGTAATATGGCAAGATGGATCTTTATAGCAGCACAAGTAATAGTGAATCCTCTACTGTAAATTATTCCGCTAGCTTCTCCACTAAATGGCAAGACAAAATTTATTTGCACAGTCAAGTGTGCAAACTACATGGTTCATTAATTAAGAGGCGAAACTTCAAAATTGCAAACGTTTTACTCGGTTCGTGTTTATTCTTTGTAATTTTTTAATTAAACGGGGATCAATATTTAATTCAGATTCATATTGATTATTATAATTTCTAGAAATATTAGTAGATAATTGTTTTTCGAAGAGCTTTTAAAAGCTACAGGTTTTTATGGTACAGTTATTTTACTGTAGGATGGGGCCGCTGAGGGGCTGGATGATGAATGGGCGGCGGTTGCGGTTTCTATTTTGTTTATTCATTTAATCATTGCAAATGGCGTACTATTAATTTTTATAACTGCACATTCGATCAATTTACGAACGAATAACGTTAATTCCACCCAAGTTAGATAATGCATAGCTTCGACCAGGTCTCGTAAACGCTAAAAGCTCAATGCAACGATAATGTTCACATCACCCAGGCATAAGTACATGTAATATAGATACCAGGGATACATGAAAGCAAAGCATGCACACATTGCTAGGTTTACAGGGGTGAGGGAATCCCACGTCACATCCAGTACAAAACCCTCGGGGATGTTGAGAAGTGATGACGATGGGTGCACCCTCACCTACCTATGAATCTGTTAAAACGGAAGATACGTGGGTGAGCCAGCTATAGCAGAACATAGTCGACAATGGGAATCCACCCATCCTAGGTGACCCCAGCCCTAAGAAGCCGATGGAACAGAGCTACGAAAGATGGCCATCCCCGAGCAAATACACCCAGGCATAACTGCCTGAGTATCTTACAGACAGTCAAGGACCTTTATATAAGTACACCTAGTTATCCAAGTCCCAAGCATCATGGCAGGCTAAATCGGTTCCAGAGGCTCATGTTCTAATAAACAATAACGAGCTTCGTGCTCAAATAACATCATGTGCCCAACAAGCCTCACTGCTTGCCAACAACAACAAGCCTCACTGCTTGTCAATAATAACAACAACACATCATACACAAACTTACTTGGCCTTTTTGCCTTCATTAACACATCTGTACGCCAACGCATCCTGTGACCGATTCTCCCTTAGACTCTGGCCTGGATCGGCGCTTTTAATCATAACGAATCGCCTTATTTAAAAAAACCTAACTGGGATATGCTTTGAAATGTGTCGCTTAAAAAAAGCGACTTTTGCTTCAAGAAGTCTGGCGCTTACGTCATCGCCACCAAAAAGTACATGTAATAATTGTTTTGAGTTACTAGAGCCCTAATATTTCCCATTTATTTATTTATATACTATTACATTTCAGTCAGGATATAAGCGACAATGTTAGCTTCTTCAATTTATTTAGGATTTTCATTCTTTTAGATATTTTCCAGGAAATTGTATTCTTTCAGAGTCAAAGGTATTTTCCAATATAACAAAAATGTTTTCTATTTCGTATCTCTTATTACTTATAAGGAATGGAGAGTTTTCTTTATTAAAAAATAATTAAAATATTATTTTTCTCAAATACTCTTAAATAAAACTTTCCACATTTAAGCCGTATTTAATATTGTATTAAATTGATACCTTCCTGATATGGTGTTTTAGTATTTTTTAACACACAACTCATATTGAATAGTATTTTAAACAGAATCCATTTTATATATTTTCTACAAGAAAATCTTAACCACAAGCTTTGCTTCGCTGCGTACGTGAGGTGGCAACTTCGTTGACCTGTAATGTTACCGCTCGCTTAAAATATGACCGTACATGTGGTGAAGGCTTATTTACTCTCTGAATTTGAATGGTCTTTGTGTGTTCTTTGTACTGCGGTGACATTTAAATCCGTATTTTTAGGAGATTTACAAGCAGTTGAAATAAAGAACATTTTCTATATAACAAACGTTTTATTAGAAAGTCTTTGTGAGTTTTGTTGATATTTAAAAGACCAATTTTACCAATTTTGTTATAAGAAATATTTGTAAAATTATGTTAGGGTAAAGGGGGATTGTTACCATTTCTGGATCTTTGGTATAAATTCGTTTATTGGTTATGTTAGTCTGTTGTTTAAACTCACCGCTAGCCTCTCCTCTGTAACGGGCTGGACAGAAAGCGAGGGATAAGAACAGTGCGTGCGACACCCTTGGCATTAAACAAACATAACAGTTACTGCTTTGTAAAACTCACATCCTTGAGGTATTTATACCCACCGGATGTCGCCAACTTCCTTGTTTCAGTGCCCCACTCACTGGATACAGGTTTGCACCTACTACTTCTTAGGGTCTCCATCTTCTTCTTCACGAGCTAATCCTTGTTCACCAACCACCAAACTACCTGGATCTTCCGGAGCTACCTTACAGCTCTCTCCCCTTCTTCCCACCCCTGGAGTCACACAGCATCGGGATTAGTTAATGCCAAAGGGTCAATAGGGGCCTCATTCATACTATCATCAATATCCTGTAACTGTTTTCAACATGTATTAATAAATGTTAGCATAGTATTTCTGAGTAACTAAAACCACAATACGTGCAGGCTGGCGTATGTAACTTTGTGCAGCGACGTGGTTGTTTTAGAAGAGCAATAACATCTATTTTATTAATGTTTATAGAAAATCCTTATTCAGATGGAGTTGTGGCGTGGCAGCTTTTCAACAAGTGTTTCTTCTTCGTTTTAATTTATAAGTTCCTTCAATTATGTTAAATTCAACACACAATTTAATTTGTTCGAACGTTCACTTTTTTTCTGATATATTTCCTTATTTGCTCGTATTTTTAGGCATTGGATTAAGCATAAGTGTTTGCAAATTTTTCTCCAGCTTTTCACCTTCTACTTTTAACATTTTCGCGCTTATACCGTCTTCCCTTAGGGCCTTGTTCTTTAACGTCATAACTATATTTTCTATTTCTTCGATAATTGGCGCTTCATTTTTCTCTTCTGCGTCATGTTGTTCCATATTTATTTATTCCTGTATATCTCCGTTTTTATCTTCGTATAGATCTCTGAAATATCCGGCTCATCTATTTAAACTTTCACTTATTCTTCCTATTAGTTGTCCATTCTTATCTTTCTAAACTAACGTTTTATTTTTGTCTCCCTGTCTAAGATCGTTTTCTTCTTGCCTTGCCTCTTTTCCCACATACTTTCCATTTGTTTCTCCAATCCCCATTTTTCTTTTATTGCATAGATTCTTTGCCTCATTTCTGCATGTTTCATAGTATTCCCTGTTGTCCATGGAATTGGTTGTAATCATTTGCATTATGGCCTTTGATTTTTCTGTTATGATATATTCATCAAACCACGGTTTCTTAGCTTGGTGTTCTTCGCAATTTAGTATTCGTGTCCCCTCTTTTATTATTTTTCCAAACTCTGTTCACATCTCTTCTATGCTTTTATTGTCTTCTGATTCAATTTCTATATTGACTTTGCTCTGAAATTCAGTTCTGATACCAATTTTTCCACTGTATATCTTTTCATTGTTTTGGCTTTGTTTGTTATTGGTGGTTTTCTATGTTTCACTTTCGCTCTTACTAATATGTGGTCACTATCAACTTCTTCTCCCCGATAACTTTGCGCATCCATCATATAGCTTAAATGCTTTCCTTTTATCACTATATAATCAATTTGGTTTAGTGTTTTCTCATCCGGTGCTATCCATGTTGCTTTGTATACGAGGTTTGATCAAATAATACGCGGAATTTTCGTTTTTCTCAAACAATCTTTATTTATTCATCAATATTAATTTAGTCCCCTTCAAAGTAGTCCCCATTAGATATAATACACTTGTACCAGCGCTTTTTCCAATCTTCGAAACACTTCTTGAAAGCAATTGTCGGTATGGCGTTTAGCTCCTTCAGCGATTCTGTCTTTATCTCCTCAATGTTGGCAAAACGTCGTCCTTTAATGGGTTTTTTAATCTTCGGGAATAGGAAGAAGTCACAGGGGGCCATGTCCGGCGAATACGGAGGCTGAGGAATCATAACGTTGTTGTTTTTTGTCAAAAATTCACGAACCAGCAGTGAAGTGTGAGCAGGTGCATTATCGTGGTGCAATTGCCATGATGTTTTTCGCCATAAATCCGGACGTTTTCTTCTGACTGCTTTACGCAAACGGCGTAGAATTTCCAGGTAGTGCTCCTTATTGATCGTACGACCTGGTGTCAAGAACTCATGGTACACTATGCCGTTGAAATCGAAGAAAATAGTGAGCAGAACCGTCATATTCGATCAAACTTGACGAGCTTTTTTCGGTCTTAGCTCTTCGGGAAGCTTCGATTGGGACGATTGGACCTTTTCTTCGATATCATATTCGTACAGCCACGTTTCATCACCAGTTATGACCCGTTTGAGCAGTTCTGGATCGTCGTTGACTTCATTTAGTAACTCCTGAGGAATGTCCATTTGGCACTGCTTTAAATCGAAATTTAACAATTTCGGAACAAATTTTGTTGTCTCGCGTCTCATGCCGAAAAGATTGCTTGGCATATTTGCCCAAATTTCCACGGTAATGGAAAATATTGTAATCTTACTTTAATCTTGATTATGATTAGCGTTGAATATTATTGCGTTTCTAGGTAGTTCTTTTAGCGGTTTAGAAGTGATAACCTCGTAACCCTGAGCTTTCTTATTATTAAGATTTTTAATTTCTGATTTCATTTCTTCAAGAGTGAAGTGTTCTATGGGCAAACTTAACTGCAATTGAGCATCTAGATATTCCAAAATTTCACTTTCTTCTTGGTGTTGCTGTTGTTGGATGTGGTTGAAAAATCTTAGAGAGATGTTCAACAAAGCACTCTGACTTTTCTTCGTTTGACCTTGCCCATGTGCCATCGGCTTACCGAATAGGTGGGATGGGATTTTTTAGTATTTTTTTGTTGCTCTCTTTAAAGCATAGTCATTATTTGGAGACGGCGACTGCTGTGTAACGTCTAGTTTTGCTGTGCCCATACTAAGACCATATTACCACAGTATAATGCTAAAAGAATTCTTTTAGCATTATACTGTGATATTACTTGTCATCGATGCATTTTTTCCCCAATTTAAAGTTTCAGTTTACAATTTTATTTTTATTAATTAAATAATTAATAATGTCTTACAAAATCTTTGAATTTTCGGTGTTGCAATGTATAACAATACAGAGACCGTTTGGAAATTGTTGGGAATTGTTGGAACTGTTGAAATAATAGAATAAGGTTAGTTATAGTTATAGAATGATTTAGGCTGGTAACAGAAGATATCATTAGATTTAAAAGTAAAAGTGGAAGATTTATTTAGTCCCATATTTTTATGAACAATTTATTTGAGAAAAATAAATTAGCTTGATACTTAATTTAATTTTTCACTTACAACTTTTCGAACGTTATTAGGGCGAGATAATGAAATTATTGTGAAAATTGTAACTTAATTTCCGCAAAGGGTTTACGAAAATGTAAGGGTTAATTTAATTAGATAAACTTGTATCCCTGAGTTGGAAAATATCGAGATATTTTGGTTAGGAAGTAAAATTTGCATGAAAATCTTCAGACTTGTTTTATAACAATCCCTAATTAACACTCGACTGTACGAAGTAGATTTTCGTGGAAAACTGTAATAATAAAGCTTTACCCTAATGGATGAAAGTCACACAACACAACGTTATCATTAAACAATTAGCGAATCCTCACGCCAAAACTTTGCCTAAGAGGAAGCCTTGGACCCGAAACCGACTTAACTAACTAAGATCTACATGTCACTTACGTGCATGGGCGCACCTAACTGAGTTATCAAAATCCGAGCGCTTCCGCCATGCCAAACCTAAGTGCAATTACCGTAAATTTAATATTATATATTCCCCTTTAAATTAAAATAAGGATAAACTCGAAACTGGTTGAAAACTTATCGCGTAAATTTGAGGTTGTTTAAACGCATCCAGTTACGCTTTATTAATACTACAATAATAAAGGCTTGTAAAAAAGCAAAATAAAAAGTCGGCGTTATTTAAAGAGGAACGAAATTAAATTTCAGAAAGTCACGAAGCAAATCATTCGATCAGAACAGGAAATCGAAGCCAGGATCAGAGTTTTGCTCGCTTCCCCTCCGGGATTTGCTCATTAGTACGACAAATTTAATTTTGCCATTTATAATTTTAAAAATTAACCTGAAAACTAATGGAAAGCATGCGACTTTTTACATTTCGCTTCATTTATAAAAGCCTGCCTTAATTTTTAAATTTATTATTAATAAAAAAAGGCATCATTTTGTAAGCTTAAAAGCTCCAACTATAACTTAAAGGTGTTCGAACGAAATTCATTTAAAATATTGTGTAGCTTCAGGGTTTAGAATAATTAAATTATCAAATAACTCGCAGCTAACCGTCATCCTTTCCATCATGTTGCTTGGAAATCAACTAAGGGAAAGTTTATATGCGCCTCTATCGAAACTGCAATATGCATTAGCGAACAAGTCAAGTACTCGGTGGGACTGTTCTGGAAGCAATTAGATAATAACTGTATCTAAAACTCATCTCGTTAATGTTTCAGGTACAGAACGTGATACACGAGCGGCAGTTGGCAAAAGTTTACCGAAATCACTAATATTGTTGCAAGTTATCGAGCGCCGGTTGTTCGCAACTTCGATGGTAATGAAGATAATAATCGCAAAGTGCGGTTGGAGTTGCGTAACGAGCGAGAAGGAACTTGCTAATTAAGGAAGTAACTCATGCACTTACGGCCAAAATTATGCGTAGGTACTCCAATAAGGGGGATCTTTCGCGAAATCTCTTGTTAATAACCTTATAACTATCGATAGAAAATCGACAATCCTCTTTGAACTATCAAAAGCGTTCACCAAAACCCATCATTAGTGCGAAAATTAAGCGGCTTTCGTTATTAAAAATGTCGGAAATGATTTGATTTCACGGTAACCTTTGATGGATTTACCTATTATCTGGTACTGTTAAGAGTTTCTTTTGTGTTGTTTAGAAAAGATCAGGAATTACACTTTTAGTTGTCACAAGAACAAAGCCTCACCAGTTCGTGAAAATTGCACGGACATTCAGAAAATAAATTATTTACATTTACATACGAATTCAAAGTACACAAAAGTCGCTTTTACAGGAAAAATACCGAAAAATACTAATTAACTTTCCCATTTCTTTGTTTCCATATTCAACACAAAAGAATTGTTTATTTTTCAGGGGTAGGTACGCGTTTTATTATTTTATTTCTGATCAAAATTATATTTATGAAAAGGGGAGGATACGTTTGTTATTAAAACACACTGAAAATAAATTAGCCCCGAAATAAATTACATCTTAAGAACAAGGAGCAATGAAAATACGTTCACGAGTTTATTAGAACGAAATGAGCCTGAAAAGTCCTGAAACGTGCTAATTACATACTTAGAAAATGAGACTTTCGCAATTATAAAACATTTGTGAAAAACAATTTCGACTTTCATTGTACTCGAATATTTCCGGTAGCTTTCAATTTTATCAAATCATGCAATTCTCAACCTTCCAGCGTGTGTTTAGAAACGCACAAAAATTTTATTTGCGCTGTACTCGACGTATAATTCAGGAACATCATTTAAATCTTAATATCGAGTTGGGTATTTCAGGAATTCTGTAAAATTACAAAATGCATACGGTTGTCCAAGAAATTTTAATAAAACTCTAGCATTTTCCATAAAATTTGTGCCTTAAATATTCTCACAACTTAAGGGCTAAAGCTTTGGTTTCCTAGGAAGCGGTGCCGTCATTTAACGGCCGTAAAAATACGGTGGGTGACAAGACGCACCGCCAAAAAACGTTGCTGAACTGATTCGTACCATACTGGCTCAGCGCTTCAGATGAGACGACACCGCTCTATTACATTGGGTGTGCGCTACCGCTCTTTTGGAAAACACTTCGCTTAAAATACACGATACCGTTTTTCGTGATGTCACCCACCGTATTTTGACAACCGTTAAATGACGGCACCGCTTCCTAGGAAACCAAAGCTTTATTGTTTTATTAAAATTTATATTACAAGCGCCTACATTAATTTCTAAAAAGAATTTTAAAAGCTTCTTATTGCGTTCAAAACGCTTAATTCGTTCGAATAGAAAAGTACCAGCTATGAGTTGTAAATGAATCGGTAATTGAGTTCTGAAAAAATCCTTACGAAGGGAGTTATTAAAGCAGAAATGCACTTCTAACTTGCACTCGCTTTTATGAAATATAGAACAAAGTAAAAAGAGTTAAAGTTTTGTGAATGTTAAAAGCATTCGGAATTTTACAGGAAGGAGAACTGTATAGGAGTTTGTCATTTTATTTCTTTTTACTAATATACATTCGTAGATATTTTAACGCACGTTCTAACAGTATTTTTAAAATGCTGTTAAAGTGTTCCTTTTTTAAATTTTCTTTAGAACTAAAAAAATAATAAAAGGAACTTAAAATGTTTCGGAAAATAATTGGGCGTCGATGATTTCATTTAAACTGGCGGGTGCGGATTGAAACAGGATAAAGACGAAATATTTCTGCTTATCTGTAGATCACAAAAAGCGCAACTTGGAGTAGGAATTCTTTGCATAATAAATATCTGAAAGCATTAAAAGCGTTTGCTAATCTCCGAAGAGCTTTGGAAGTATTTTAGTTTGGTATTTGTAAATATAGCGACAAAGAACGAACCGACATATTGTTTTAAAATTTCCATGTTTTATTTAGAACTAGAATTAGACTTAGTTTCATGTAATTGGTGATTAAATTGATTAGTTTGATTGCAATTAATTAGGTATTTATTGAAACTTCTTACCTTCTTCCCAAAAGTATTGTGGGATTCTAAGAAAGCTGAACAGACCTTTGCATAACTTGTTTATTTTAATTACATTACATTTCATACTCTAGTATTTTTCCAACTGTTCCGCATGTCTACCGTCGTTGTCGTATTCCTCGCACACCGGACTTACTAACTCCACTCATCAGATGCACACAGAACCCCCACCTGAACATCGGTCGTCTGCTATAGTTCTCACAGTATACTATTAATTTAACCTGTTGAATACCTATATCAATTTTTTGCTACGAGTTTAACAAAATTTGAACTTCAATGGGCAATTCTTTCGAGATCTTTGGGATCTTATCCTGCCCAGCGGATTTTTTATTTTTTAATTTCCGAAATGGTTAATCCATCTTTCTGATTTAATAATTACTTCTAAGTATTCGTTCTATTCCTTAGTAAGTTCCACACCATACAAATCGTTCTCCATAGATGCTGAGAATCTTTCCCAATATCCCATTTTAGTCCATTTATTTTTGAGTTAACTCTGTTTCGTGTTACTATAACTTTTTATAAATTCTCCTACATCGGCAAATGCAAATGCATAAATGATGTTTTTTGGTTATGTTGCCGAGTCTTCACCGATGCTGGCTTATTTTAACAGTTAAATCAATTTTAAGTAAACGATAAGCGAAGTAAAATAGCACTTTCAGTTTATAATAGTTATTTACAGAATAAGGGACGTAAGTTAAATTTATTTTGTCAAACACGGAAGACATTTTGTGTTTAATATTTTGACAGTGTCGATATAAACTGCCATAATATTTTGAAATAAGTTGTCACTAAATTTCCCTAGGAAGGTAAAGTTCAGAAATACCTTCAAAACATGGCTCATTAAACTGTTCAGTGTGTGTTCCTCACATTTTCGGGTACCAAGCTTCTTTGGTATTGGTATAAAAATATTGATAATAGCCAGTCTCCAGGTATATATCCAGTTTCGTAGATTTTATTAAATGGTTTGGTGAGGATTTTGTAGGCTACTTAACACGCACACCACAGGCATATGGAGAGAGGATCGGCAACGCCCTTGAAACGGCAGGCCACCCCAAGAAGAAGAGGATTTTGACTTGAGGTTCTTCTAACAATTTGAGGATTTCTCCGTATACCCCATCTGGCTCTCGTGTTTTGTTCTCCTTCAGTCGTCTTATAGCCATCTTAACCTCATCAGTTGTTATTTCTGGACCATACGGATAATCCATATAAGGGCTATTTCTAGCTATGTCTCCGAACAACTCTTCCATATATTCCCTCCATATTTTTAGTTTGTGCTCTGCATCCAGATCGCCGTTGATAATTAGAACCCGCCATTTCTTTGATCTTTTCCTGAATGTTTGCATTAATGCCCTTCTTAACGACAAACTTACAAACAGAAGAGAAAAACGGAAAGACTGGATGACGAAAGAAATTTTGGATATGATGGAGGAACGACTAAAATATAAAAATACAGACAACATTAGATATAAAGAAATTTATAGACACAACTTGCGAAAGATAAAAGAAGCGAAAGAATCATGTTTAAATGAGAAATGTACAGAAATCGGGTGTCTGAGGGACAAGCACGAAGGTTCGAGTTTACTTGAAATGATGACATATTGTCTCGACGTGGATGGAAATTTAGAAAAGTATGAAAAAAGGAGGGTCTCGCAAGGGGGGACGAAGCAGTTGAAGTTTAACATACAGAAGGAAATACATGAAATAAATGTGTTATTGGGTAAATAAATACGAGTATAATGAACTATTTATGTTGGTTTAAAAATTAGTCGGGAGTTACATAGTACATATTTAGATTTGTCCGGTTGTCTGTCTTACCATTTTCCCTTATTCCTTTGGGTCGCCAGAGTTTCCTTTAATTTCCTTCTGTTCTTTGACTATTTGCATTCCTTGTTTTCTTTGCAGTTTCTTTCCATGTATCATCCAACTATATATCTGTTTTTACTCCTATAAACCTATTCCGCCCCACACAGAGGTTCTGGATTGTTCTTCTCTTTAATGGTTTTGTTTCGTTTTCGTGACAGTTCCCTCCCTTACATCTTTAATTTTTCTTGCACGTGTGTTGGTAACATCCAAGTTTCGTATCTGTACGTTCTAGTTGGCATTAAAATTGTTTTGTAGATTCGTAAATTTTTCGCTAATGTTTATGAATTTTAATTCCTGACACAATTCTTTTATCAGTTTTTTTCTAATTACTTAGATTCTGTTCGATAATTTTGCGACCAGCATATCTTTTACTGTTGTAAGTCTGGGTTAATTTAATTAATTTAGTTAAACTCAGATAACAATCACTTCTTGTGTGTAGCCGTCTAACATTTAAAAATTTTGCTGTGCTTTTCTACTTTTTTCATTTACGTGAAAAGGCATATTTATATTATACTTCCAGGCTTTTCTAGAGGAGTATTGTTTATATTATATCTTCTTTTTCCTGTTCTGCAACACGTTTTGGATCTTGATATGCTCAATTGCGATACCACGAAAATTAAAGTTGCTCTATCCATCTGTTTTTGGGTCTGCCTACTTTTCTTTTCCTTCCGGTTTATATTAGTAGAACAGCTTTGGAAGTCGGTTATCATTGATTCATATCATTTATCGTTTAAATTATAGATGTGCTTTGTTCTTCTCTAATATCAATATTTCCTTTCCTGTCTTTTAATCGATAACCTGCTGATTGGTCTTAAAAATCTCCTTTGTCTTATTTTCTCATCTTTTTGCCTATTAATAACTCAGCTTTTTATATTATATTATTTTATTTACCGTTACTCTGTATGCAGTCAGCATTAAAGCGATTCTGTTTTCGATTTCGCACATTAACTTATCAGTACTGTTTCAGATTCTACGCTTTCGTTGTTAACTCTCTTAATTGGCGTAGTGCTTTTTATGCTAATATATTTTCTTCCTGCTGATATATAATTCTTGGAACTTTATTCTTATTATTTATCTTTTAATGCATCTTTCCATTGTTTCCTCTGTTTATTGTCTACAGTTTTCATTGCTCACTAGTTTCCGAAAGCTTTGTATGTTTTTATTGCTTTTTGAGAACGAGTTCCTATTAGAACCTATATTCCTTTTTATTTATTTGACATATTTTCCAGGATAATATTCCTGGTTTTCTTGATATGTCCATAGTCCCACAGAAGTGTACAGTTTTCCTCTACCACGGGGTTCTGTAGTCTTCTTGTTAGGTTATTTATGTACACACATTTATGCACATTTATACAAAGAGTTCCAAACGGTTTTGGATGATGGGAGGTTTTGGAAATTATTCTCGCTAAGATTAAAAAATGTGCGGTTGTAATGGGCAGTGCTTCGCGACTGACTAAAATCATAAAGTATACGAAATGGCAACCGCTTTCACTCCTTCTTCTTCTTCTTGTTCTTGTTCTTCTTCTTTTTTAATTGGGCCTTGGACCTGCTTTTCTTCGATTTCGCCCCATGATTGTAACCAGCGTTTTGATGATCTGCTCGGTGGTGTTCTTCCGTGTGGTTTTACAATAGTGCTATTTTAGCTAATCTGCTGTTGCTCTATGCTTGTGACATGATTATACCACTCTCGTCTCCTCACTCGTCCCCATCTTACTACATCTTGGATTGCCAATTTTCTTCTAATTTATGAGCTTCGGATTCCATCTCTTAGCACTACATTAGCTATGTTTCTGAGTATTTTCATTTCCGTTGTCCTCACGGTCGGTTTTGTTTGGGACGTTTCGCCTCTCTTCTCGGTGCCATGAACTTTCACAAAATTGCTTGTGGAAACCGGAAGATGAATAAACTTTATTAACTGTGCTTTTTGTTCAGAGGTAAGTCGCTGCGATTTATTATTCAACGGCGCTAACGAAAGGCAAAGTAAGTGGTTCATTAATTTATTTATTTTAGATTGATAAAAACCAGCCTATTTTTAAATAAACTGTAAAAGTTCTATAGTTGTAAAGACATTATCTTAGAAAATAAGGCCTTAAAAGTATTTTTCATGTACAAAACTGAACCAAATTAGTTGTTTTTTGTTTTCTATTTGGTAAAACTAAATTTGCTTTCTTTACTACCTACTAAAAGTAACTGGTTTTGTTAAAAACACAATATGCTCTATAAACGGAATGTTATTGTGAGTCGCACCGCTGTCTTGTATATTCGGACCTTACTTTCAGTGGACATAGATTCATTTTTCCAAGTTTGTGTATATTTTATCCCTTGTAAACTTTACACCTAGGTCATTAAAGGACGTTACCTGCTCGATAATTTGATTATTGAGTAGTTTTAATCTGATAGGATTCTATGTCACTACCATGGACTTCATTTTGGCGATAGATCTTGCAAGCTCGAGTATGACCTTTTGGTCCTTGTTGTCAAGGACTGAATATTCCAGCATCCTATCTGTAAAATATGTAGGTACTTGGTTTCTTAACTTCTTCTTACCAGGCCATTTTCAATGATTCTTCGGTCCTATTTACAATGCTTAAACTGTAATTTTACCATTACTAATCCGTGTCTAAAAACATTTGTTTAGAATGGGTATGAACAACGTTATTTAAATAATCCTCACATTTTCTAATTTCTCCAGCATTGTAGAATGTATGTGTGTAGCGCAACATAATTCACCATTTTTAAATACACTCGCTAGCCAAAAATCGCCCAGCAAAAGCCAAAATATAAGGCTTAATTATCAAAGAACTTAGCTAAAACAAATATAAAAATTAAGTTGGAGGATGCAAATTTATTTTCTGAAGTTCCTGATTAAAGTTTTAGTTTAACGAAAATTTATATACCTATTCACGTAATTTAAGCATGGTTTGACCCGTGAGACGAAATTAGCTTTCCTAAGGTAGTTAGCAGATAATTCGCATTAATCTTTAAATGCATCTTCGCCAAGACATAAATTCTCCTCGTTGCTGCACCTTTTTCCGAAGACAGGCAGAGAATGAGAATCGATTTACGTTGTTTTATTTTCACTCCCACAGTGGATTGTGCTTATGGGAATGCTTATGTTGTACATTTGATTAAGTTTTAACTAAATTGCAAGTTAGGGATTTAAAAATAGAATAAGCATTTTTATAAATGTTGTTTTTTAAAATCCAAGGGGCAACCTCGTCGCCATTGCGACCAAACTACTTTCGACTGAGTACAAATTTAAAAATTCGTTGTTATAGCTAAGAAAATAACAAATTGACAACATGAGTAAACCTTCGAAGTTAAATTAGTACGAATTGTTTACTTGTCAATAAATCCTTGACAGTGATTCTAAACTGCTTCAAATACATCAATACCGAAAATTCCGTAGAACATACATCCATCTATTAATGAAGGTCCTCTCTAGGCTGACACAATGTCAACACTGGTATACCCGACAATCTGAAATTATTGTCACCGCAAATATTGAACGTGTCTGCTTGTCTAACATCTCCGATGAGGTTCCTCGCACGGGACTGATACGACAACGTGTAATGTATGTGTGGACGTATGGATTTGTTTGCTTGTCATATTTGCATTTGTTTGATGGATTGCTTTCTATATAGAACGAAAAAACGGAGCAATACTTTTGTCAGTGTATCAGAAAATTGCATCAGTATTGCTTGCACAGGCATTATAAAAGAATTCTCAGTTATTTCGTTTTTACAAAACCAAAACAGCTTTATTAAAATTTCCTGAACTCTCTACAGTCGTAATAGAATGAACTCTTAATTATGAATGTAAATACAATTTCCCATCCAACTATGCCTGAAACTTTAATATTAGTTATTACGGTATTCAAAATATAGATAAAGATATGCAAATTTAACCCTTGTCATTTACACTTGAGGACTTACTGGACGAATTAAAGCACGGCTCGATACGATGAAAATCTGCAATTGCCACGTGAAGTGATCCATGTCATTCACTGACACGTTATTATCATTGCAAGCTGCGGGTGGGTAGCTATCGTTAGTTTACTGATGAGACCGAGTAATAAGCCATACCCTAAGAATGGTTGCGAAGGGAGGCAGTAGTTATCGATTTCATTGTAAAATGGCAGCCTGATGGTGATGAGGATCTGTGGTATTAATTGCAGGAACCAGAGATTCAGATAATTTAGGGTGGGAACGTTTTATGCTGTCTCCGGACTTGAATTATGTCCCGCTTTCCACCCATTTCCTGTTAAAGATGGAAACGGTCTTTTAATATGTGTTAAAAAGCCTAGTTATTGATTTATTGTATCTTAGAACTTCACCTTTAGAAGTAAAGGAAATGTTATTAACTAGGAATAAAACTATTTTTAGCGAAATAAACTGGAAGTTTGCTACTATGAAACTATTACATTGTTACAAACAGCAAAAGATAAAGACATTCTTAACTTACAAGAATAACTTACTTCAAATTAAAGTTAGTTAACGGATACTAAGTTAGAAATTTCATTTACTACTACTGCATTTAGTCAGTTTCGTGTATTTCATCTTTTAGATTTAACATACCGTCAGTACGACCGAGTGGGAGTGCACGTAAACTGAAATATTGAGAGCTAAGCAAGGGTCTGCTTGGCCACAACTTAGATGGGTGACCGCTCTGCGGCTCGGTATGTCCGGCCCCCTCAACACTGTAAAGGTATAAGAGGTAAAAGAGAAAAAAGAAAGATTTGACGTCCTGAAGTAAGTTGGAAATAGCCTTCAGGGTGGATTTCAGAGTACTCAATATTCACGAGATGACCCTTCCAAAGAAAAAGTGTGGTACTTTTTTTATTTTTGTTTTTCTTTGATGCCCCTACGTTCTGGGATGCAATGTATGTAATAAATCCCTTTTGGGCATCACACTTGACTAGCTTCCTTCATACCCGTAAAAAACGACTTTGATCCATATCCACCATAAATCGTGACAATTGCTGGAATCGTATTCAGGTCTGCCAAATAGCTAGAAAGTACTTGGCTACACAGCCACCATTGTTTATACTTTATTATTATTATTATTATTATTATTATTATTATTTTATTATTTTTATTACTTAAAATAAATAATATAATACTCATTTATAACGACGTTTCAGTTAATGAACTTGTTATTATCAATGAAATAATGTAGTATGGTGATGTCACCTAGGTTTTGGGGTGGAAAAATGCGACCAACTTCAAACTTTAATTTATGATATTTTGCAGAAGCTCCTCTTTTCGGTTTTTTAGTGAGATTTTAGTGAAGTAGCTATTTGTATAGCTAAAAAGATCGTTCTTTGTTGTTACTATGGCTTACACTTTAGAATACAAGGCGTTTTTAGGCAAAAATTACTTACTAAGTGGTAGCAATGTTGATTGTGTGTTGTTTTATCCAATGGAAAACTAGTAAACCAAACATTAGAAAAGTTAAAAAACGTACAACAGAATTTGCTGTCTACGCTCAAGAAATAATGGAAAAAGCACCAAATGCATCTGTTAATTCAGCAAATTAACCTAATTGTTCAGACTTTTCAAGCAAAGAATGGAACATGGGAATTAGTAATAATCCGATAATGCTAGAAATGGCATTGGAAAGTGAATCGATGAAGGTGGACAACATTTAGAACATCTGTTGTAATTTTCAAAATAACGCAATTTGAATTAGGTAGTGTCTGCTTCTGAGTTTTCTGATTACACAGTTTGAACCAAAAAAGGTGTGCCGCCCTAGAGGTGATTTTAAAAACCGTAGTTGTTTACAGTTAAAAATAAGCAATTATTGCCTTACATATCGGTCTTATTTAGGAAGTTACAGTTAAGCAGTGTTTTAGTTTTATCCTTTTTTGAAAACTTTTAAAAGAAAGGCTATTGGAGCACAAGTGAATAAGGAAACCTAAAACGCGTAAAGAAATTGTTTTGATGCATCCTTATCTACATTTTCATTCGAGAATAGAACTGAAACTAAGGCTGCTATCAGTTGAAGTTCTGCATTGTTAGCAAGAACTTATAAGTTTCTTTTTATTGTTCCGAGATTTTTCCAGCTTAGTTTAAATTTATGATGTGTCAGGTGAATGGTTGCAGTTCTCCCTCAGAATTTAAAACAGTACTCCATACTTCGATAAAATAGTTTTCTCGTATTGCATATGATGAAATTATCAATTGTAAAATATGGGAAGGAAAATATCGCGTAATTGGAACTCAGAGCCTAAGAATACTTGGAAGATCTTAAGCTCTGCCGAACACAAGTTGAAGAAGAACCTGCACAACTCCGGAATAAATAAAGGATTGGCAAACAGCTGCACAAAAGCATTTACTTCTCAAATTGTGTCAGCAAGGATTTATGCGTTTCTCGTTCTCTGCAGCTACGTAGTGAAGACAACAAAAGACGGACGATCCGAGAATATTGACAATTCGTAAAGTTAACAAAGGAAAATAGGAAAACCACACTTCATTGTTGATGTGCCAATTTGTTGAGTATTTTAAGATAACTAATGATGCTTGACGTTCAAATTTAGAGGCTCACATGTTAGGAAATTATTAACTGTTCCGAAACGGAATTATTGTTTATTGTTATTTATTGACTTCTATATAAATTTGCCCTCGCCAGGGTTTATGTTATGCTTCACAATATTATCGCTTGACAATAAACAATGAAATTGTGTATACATTTGTGTGCAATGTATGCGTCCAAACGATGCAAACATAACTCCTCGTATATCAAGTGGCGTGTAAATGTGTCATGCATTGCTGCGAGCTGCTCGAAATGTAATACATGCATGCACCTTGGTTTTCTCTCTTTCGCGGTGTCAAAAGGGAATACGCCAACAGTTTATATACAATGCGGGATAAGTGCATTTCCGGATTTTTCCAGATGTAACCTTTAAATATGCATGTGGAAAACGTCAATGGTTCACTGACTAAAAAGAAAAACTATGTCGAGGTGTTGGCTTTTGTATGCAGTTTTTAGCGATTTTATGAATATGTTAAATTTTTTAACATCAAAGGAAATCCTGTTTTTAAAGTAAACTTTACAGGGTTGTCACCTGGAATTTAATTTTTGCTTGACATTTTCTTTGTGATTAAGTTTATTAAAGCGGAACCTCTCGACAACAGTAATGGTGTTTTGTTCTATAATTCGAAAGTAAATTTTGAGCCCATTAATATCGTATGTCGTAAATTTTTATAATTCGAAAAAGGATGGTGTTTTGTTGCTTTGGAACCCAAAATGTTTTTAGTCAAATGTTAGTTGATGACGTATGAGTTTGTTCAGTACAAAACTCTATGAATTTCCAAATTTTGCGGTAGATTATATGCAGTTTAGAAAACCTTGAACAAATTTCCAAATTATTTTTGTGTAAATGGCAGTTTTTTTTACGAAAATCAGAAAGTGGAACAATCAAAAAACGTACACCGAAAGTTAACCATCGCTCAAGAAATAATGAAAAATCACCAAATACATCTATTTGACAATTACTTCAGCAAATTAATCTTTCTGTTATATATCTATATGTACAATGTGTCCATGGATAGGTCTGCCATCTAGGTCTCAATCTTCCTACTCCCAGATATCGCTGTCAGACTCTCCCAGGGAACTGAATTCTGTATGAAATTAGACCATACTTATACTCCAAGTTTTGCCCCTTCTTCCCTAACATTTTCAACAGCTGCCAAAGCCAACTGTTTCTGGTTACATCATTTCGCATTAATTCTTACTTTAAGGCGGATCCACATCAATAAAAATTTGCGTAGTGCGTTGTATTTGACACAAATTTGTCCGTGTTCGTCGAAATTTTTGTTGGTGTGGACTGTGCGCCGTATAAAAATGCACACAAATAATTTCGTGACGAACAGCGCACGCTATCCGTTGTGCTGTCGGTTTTCCAGCCAACTTCAAAGAGATTTGCGTCGCACAGTAATGTTAATGTGGACTTGATGCTGAGTGCATCTGTAGTTTTGTTTTATTTTACTACGTAAGGCTTGGCCCAGAAAGTTTTGCACATACTTTGTTTTTAGATAAAATTAAAACTCCTTAACAAATCAAACAAATTTTATTGAAAATACAAAAATAAAAATAGTTTTTGAACCACCTAATTACTTACTTTTCTAAAATTAATTTCCTACGGGAAAATAATCGAACTTTACATCTAATACGACGCATTATTTTCTGCACAATCTTGTTGCTGACTTTTTTACTGCCCATCAACCATAATTTTTTAAATTCTTCTATATTTTTTGCGCATTTTCCTTCCTTTCTAAGTACTCCTTTAACGAGGACACAATACCTTTATATAGGCCGAAGTTCAGGTGTGTTTGGAGGATTCGAATGCTTATCTGGAAATTGGACGTTATCCTCCATAAACCAGTTCTTAGCCAGTTGCGCATAATGCGAAGTAGCCAGATCCGGCCAAAAAAATTTAATCCTTCGTGTTCCCTCAAAGTGTTCCCTCAAAAATGGTAGTAAACGAGCTTGAAGACACTCCCGGACATAAATTTCAGTATTAATAGAGCCTTCAGTAAAAAATGCCCTGATTTTCTTACCACACTGGCAAATTGCTTGCCAGCCAAGCACTTTGCGACCGAATTTTTTAATGAAAATGTGCTTTTCTTTGCCAGCAACATCATTTCTATTCACAACACTAAAAAATTGTGAACCTGCTAGCGTAGAAAAGTCATATTTAAAATAAGATTCTTCAGGGTTCTCAGACCAAACTCGCAAAATTCTTTCTCTAACTTCTAATCTATTTGACTGCATTTTGACAACTAGTAAATCAAAATACAAAACTGACAGGTCATATGTGTAGATCATGGCCTGCTGTTAGCATATATGTTTTATTTAATTAAAACATCGGTTAGATAAATTTGATAACGGACTTTAAAAATAGTGCAAAACTTTGTGGGACAAGCCTTAAATACCTATGTTTGGGTGATTGTGATTGACCATGTCTCATGATTTAAAAAAGAAATATTTCTTCACCTCCAATACTACATGCTTTAGATATTTTGTCCCATGCATCAGCTTTTTTTATTTTGTTGTAATGCTGACAGTATTTTGGATTCCATAACAAGCCATGTTTTGCATATTCCTGAATGAGGTGCAATAAATCCTCATTGATCCATTCCATGTTTTATTGTATTTATTTTATTAGTCGTTTATTAGTTATTTTTTTATGCGAATTACAACTACTCTACTCCCGACCCGTGTTTATTAATAAATATAATAACAGGCTCTCTAGTTGGAAACTATTGCGCTCTGCACGAACAAACCTCCACACGTGGATTCGGCCGTACAACACACAAGATAAATATTTACGTGGTAAAATACTTAACCAGATTTAAATTTGCGCCGCATATATTTTTGCTGAATTTCAAAATACAACGTACAACATAAATTTTTATTGATGTGGATCCGCCTTTTATATGAACATGAGACATGGCTTTCCACGAACAGATTGCGTCATTTGTCGCAGGTGATCCTTAGTAAATATTAAGAACTCTGCAACATTGTAGTACATTGAAATGCTTTCGCAACATGACCAGATGTTCAAATGACGCATATCCAACTGCATCTTTAGTTAGTAAACACATTTCATCATTGCTACATTGTAAGGATTGCTCAACTTGGTATATCAGCCACACCTAAACGCCATCTTACTTAATACATTAATGTTTTACATTATTCTTTAATATAATCCACTTTATCACCATAGTTTTGTGTTATATTAGTAACACGTGATTTGCACTTCCTTGAGGGTACAAACTTGGTTCGTTGGTTCATGGTTGATCTATTATTTCGGAAGCCGCCTTGGTATTCCCTTATCTACCTTTTCTGCGATTGTTTGGAGTCTATTTTTAATTATCGTTGCCAGAGGAAGCAGAATTTCTAGGTTGAAAAACTTAAGAACTTGGTTCTCCATGACAACCACAGAACTATTCCGAGCAGCTGTAAACAAAGTTAAATTAGCCGATATGGTAGTCAACATCTGGAACAGATAGGATCTGAAGAAGAAGAAGAAGATTTTACCGTATCTATAGCTAGCTATAGCTAATAATGAAAGAAAGAATTGTCTCTCAATGGCACCTTCTACTTCTTCGTTAACTTCTTCATTTAAGACCTCATCAAAGTATTATTTGCATCATTGTACCACCTTTGATTCATCTTCTATAAATTTCGAGAGGCTTTGCGTGTATTTTTAATTTATTTATTCATAGAAATTTTTTATTTCCCTATTTGTGTATTGTTCCATTTTCTTTGGAAATTTATTCTTCTGTACGTCTTTTTGGTGATCGATATTCTTCTTAATCTTCTGCAGGTCCTGATTGTAGTATTCTTTCTCTTACGTTTTGCCTTTCTTTTCGTACTGCTTGGCAATTACTGTTGAAGCAGATTTCTCTTCGCTTTTTCACATTTTCCGTGTGCTCTCTTTTTTGTTTCCTCCATATTTCTCTCTAACTTTCTGTTGAAATTTTATTCTTATTTCTCGATGTAGACGTTTTGAAGCATGGTAGATTCTTTGGACAGCTGGTAGTATATTTTGTGTTTGACTGTTGTACGTACCAGAAAATGGTCTGATCCCTTTTCCGATCTTATGTATCATCTACAATTTTTTACTAAGTTTCCAAACATCCATAATCGTTTGTAGATTTCTTTACGATTTACTAAATATGTACTCATAATTCTGCAATTTTCCCCGCTGCGAATCCATTTAATTTTAACCCATTTTCATTTGATTTCTCGTGTTTGCTCTACCTACCGATTGTTGGAAAGGATGTTTCTTCTTTGCCCAATCTACAATCCCCAATTATGATCTTTATTTCCTGGTTTGGTAGATTGCCATAAAAAAAATTCAGTCCTTCGTAAAACCTATATTTTTCATCTTCATCTTCTTCTTGTTAATCCGTTCAAGGTGGACAACAAATAAAGGAATTTGAATTAGGTTTCGTCAGCACCTGAGTTTTCTAATTACACAATTTTAGCGCATTTTAAGCACAAACGCTGTGTCGTGGAGTAGTGCTGAAAATGCTAAACAATCTTGTATTTACTTAAATTCTTATTAAATAATAAATTCGAATTAAAATGCACTAAAACTTGTTAAAAAGAATTGAACAAGTTCAAAGTAAGTTCCTTAAATAACCAAATGTAAGTTTACATTATCGCGGATTTCTATATAGGTTAACTTTTATGCGCCCTGAAAGGTTAACTTCAGCTGAACTTTTACGTAAGCACTCCATATTTCCATGCAGTTTATAATTTACCTGTAGTTGCCAAGCAAAGCTGTCGTTTGCACTGGAAATAAAAAAGTGTTCCCCGTTTGAAAACTTCCTGGCATTTGCTTTTAAAGCTTGATTAACAGTAACAAGTAAAGGTCGCTGCTAATTTAAAGCTGAAAAATTAATTAAACGAAAGTGAAATCTTAAAAATTTCAGGGTGGAAAGGTTACACTTGTGTAGGAGTTTAAAGGAAGAAATACGTTAATAAAGCATTTTCATGTCAGAGTAACGGAAGAATAGTTGAAATTTTCCAACAAAAACATAAAACAAAGATTTTATATTAAATTATGTAACAAACCGAACAAAAGCGACAAAGAGGCGCGAGAACTCTTTGACTAGAAAGTCAATTAATGTATACAAACATAGTTACCGTGATAAAATTAAGAACCGAAATTAAATTTAAAGGTAAGATTAATTTTAAGTTAAATTATTTAAAATGTCAGAGGTGAATTTAAATTTAAATTTTTGTGGTTGATGCCCAGATAACAAAAATTAGGGTATTTCCACGATAATAAATGTGAAAACTAAAGTATAATAACGTTAAAAAATCGCCTTAATGTGTTTTTAGGTTGATAATCAGAAAGCTTAACTCTTATCGCATCCAATTATCCAAAAGGTCATTCTTTTCTTTCAAGTGCAAAATTTGTACGTCTGTTTTTGTTAGCTTTGAATATGAATATGCATACCTTGTTCGTGTTTGTATAACAAAAAGCAATTAAAAGGGTTAGAATATTAGTTAAAGCAAAGTACCTATCGAAACCCTACAAACCCCCTAATTTTGATAAGCTTGGAGATAAACTTTTAAATAAAATTTTATAGGTTTAACAAAGGTAAAAGTAAATTAATTTTTCTATATTTTTATAATTAGTACTTCCAGAAATCAATATATGCCCTGTTATGAACCTCGTTAGTTTCTGCATGACCTTTTATAATAAATGACAGACACACATTCGAAATATCCTGAATGTGGTTATAATTCCAGAAATTTATTATAATGGAAACGTGAATTATTATTGTCATTTAATTACTTAACCGATACTAAACACCAAACATTTATAGCGTCAATTTTAGTATTTATGAAATTTAATTTAAAAACAATGAAGCTGAAATTTGTACACGAATCAAAATAATTTCGCTGTTAATGTTTGTTGTATCGATACCTACCCTTTAAATCCTATAGGTAAAGGTCTTGGGATTTGTCGTTGTTTCATATCGGATTGATTTGTGAATGTTTGTTGTGACAAGGGTGCGGTTTTAATTCGAAATACCGTAATTGATGAGGTGTCACCACTCATTAAACGCAATTGCGGTACATTATCAATAGTAAACAAAACAAAACTGAAGGAGTTATAATTTGTATCTAAAAGTTATTCAGAATATTTGATTAAGGGTGCATGCTTTATCAGGAAGAGAGAGATAGGGTCATTCAATAACATTACAATCTTTGGTGAAAGAATTCAGGCTGGTCAGGAAGTTAAATATCTGGGCATTACCCTGGATGCAAAACTAACCTGGAATGCACACCTGAATAACATTGCAAACAGAGCAAAAATGGCCTACATAGAGCGCAATGGTACTACATCACGGTTGTTGGACCCATGACAGCCTATGGCACCCTAGTCTGGTGGCCAAAGACAGTACAAAATGCAGTCATCACGAAACTAACCAAAATTCAAAGACTGGTCTTGTTATGCGTATGTGGAGTCATGAGAAGCACTCCAACTGGGTCTATGGAAGCTCTTCTAGGATTAACCCCTCTGGAGAGTTACCTGAAGGGGAAAATCTGAATTGGAGCACATAGCATGAAATCCATCGGGAAATTGGCACTTTTACAATGAACTGTGTGAACACAAACGAATATAGGAAGTGGTTAAATGTGAACCCATCACTATAATGGGCACTGACTACACTGAACCAGAGTACTCTTTTGACAACCATTCGCTGTGAAACACGATCGCTATGATTGGTCTCAAGGAACCACATCCCATCTGAAGAAAGGGCTAGTCTGGTTTAGTCAAGCAGCCTTAAAAGCGCTTGAATCACCTCGAATTAATAATCGTACGGCACTGGATATTTAGAATATATACCATTGGCACCATCTGTTAATTTCTTGATAAATTTAACCTTCAGATATCTTCCTTGTTTACATTTGTAATTGTTTCTATTCTAATAAATATCGGGCATTTAATTTTAGGTACCAAAAAATGGAAAGCTAGCTCATAGAATGATATTCAGAATAGATGCTAACGAAACCAGTTGTAACTTTATTATAGATGATGTTTCATAAGCTTCTTCATTTATTGGGCGATCTCTAATCTTATGATAAGTCGAAATTTTGAGGAATTTCAGTTTTCATTGTTTTTAGCTCTACTAAAAATGTGCCAAATTCATAGGGGCCTATCCTTGTCCTGTAGGTAAAGCGATGTAAAGACTAATGATGCAAGTAAATAAGCACTTGGTTAACAGTTAAGACAAAAGTCACAGACGTAAGAAGGAGAGATACTAAACTTAAATGGCAATTTTCTGGACATACAAGTAATGTCCATCAAACAGATAAAAGAAGTTACGTACAAATCCTAGACTGACGACCATGGTTAGGTAAAAGAACGCAAGTAAGATCACAGTGCGATGGGCAGGTGCGATGCCACTCCGAATCAACGTAAGAAAGAGTAGCTCAGAAGAAAGGACAATTGAGAGAAATGCAACTGAGAGAAATTGGGGAGTCATTCACTTGCCGGTCGCACTCCGTACCTATGGAATGCGAAACAACCTAGGTATAAAAAGTGACTTAGGAGGTCTTAACCCTCCATGCTGCCGGCAATGTGTATTTAAAAACAAGTACTCTAAATCCGACTAACGTTTCAGCAAATGTAGAAAAAATATATAATTAAATGGGAATTGCCAATTTGCAAAGAAATCTGGCTCAGATGAAGGTCATCAAAATTGCACACGACGTTTCATACTTCCAAAACTATTATCAAGTTTTATGTTTTTTAATCTAGACGTTCGTTTATTTTGAGTGGAATCGATAACAGTTTTTCTTAGGATTACAGCGATATAACTATCTCATACATGTTCACTGAATTATCATATTAACATAGTAATTTCGAAAAAGTTGCATGTGATATCTGTGTTTTCCTTATTTCCGTCCTTTTAAATAGAACCTTATCTATTATAGTATCTAAGATCTGCATGGAAGCATCGTTAATGAATACCCCGCATGCAACATTCAGCCCAAGTTTCAGATTTCAATAACTTCAAGCTTGACCTATTAAATATCTTAGATTGCATGTTATCTGGTTTTCTAAAGAGAAGCGTGCAAGTAACTTCGATATAAAAATAGCTGAGTATTAATTAAAGGTTGCATTGATTAAATTTAATAGCCTGAAAAATGGAAACGGACTTTTTATAAGGTGGTGCTGATGAAATATGCGGAAGTGTTAGATTTCAGTGTTAACACGCAACATGGGCTAGGTAAAAATATATGGAATTTCATATTACTAATTACACCGGTTGCAATTTTGTTTCTACTGTTTTATATTAGCACAGTTTTTATTTATTTAAGGTCGTATTGATTAACAGAGCAATATGAGGTTTTGTCTAATTTTGAACGCCCTTTTGTGACGTATTCGGATTGTTGTACTTTTTTCCACCAATACCGTTACTATTATTAATATTATGGGAACTATGGTAGACGACCGATGTTCAGGTGGCGGTTCGGCGTGCATTGGGTGAGTCAGGGACCAAGACGGCCGCGCGAGAGGTACGACAACGTCGGCAGACATGCGGGACAGTTTGAAAATACCAAAGTATGAGATGTAATTTAATTAAAATAACGAAGTTGTGCGAAGACTCTGTCTAGCTTTCCTGGAATCCCACTATAGTATAAATATTACGAGCTTATAATTTTAAAAATGTTGACTGTTTCTAATTATTAATAATAGAATGAAAACCGAAATACCCGTCCATCCACCTCGGTTGTTTCCATGTGTGTTTTACCTTTTAGAATTGCTGTTTTTCAGTTTTTATTTTATGAATGTTAATTATGTAACTGTAAACATGACTTATTTACGTAAACTGAAACGCGAATTTATTTCCTGGTTTGTATTGAAGCTTTCCTATTTGAGCTCACAGGGGTGTTAGTAATGCAGTGGTGGGAAAATTAAAAAACGCAATGTCAGCTCGGTTTAATATCAAGGCTGAATATATTTATGTATGTATCAGGATTTCTAGTTGAATGCTATATCTGTGTACTCGTATGAATGCATAATTAGATATTCGGATTTTTTTTTATGATTATTTTTATAAGTTTCGTATTTACGTGGTAACTGGTTTTCTGATGAAAGAATATATAAATATAGAGTTGGGTGTGTAGTTTGTGTTAAATAATGCAAAAGCTTTCTTTATATTTGTGTAGGGCATCGGTATCATCGGTATTGTCATGTAAAAGTAAACAGCCTTACCTGTTCAAAATATAAAATGGTATCGATTGTATATCGTGCCACAATATTGTGTTCGTAGTAGTCAGAAAAGAAAAACAAGCTAGAAATAATAAACATGTCAATTATTGTGCTATTCTAGCAATCGATTGATTAATGAAAAGAGGACAAATCTAATTTTATCTTGCAAAAAAATAATGAAAAAGCTGAAACGAGTTACAGAATAATTAATATTGACGGTTCGTTAATGTAGTTAGTGTTAAAGCGGATGAAGCAATTTACAATAACTTAATTTTAGTTTTTTTTTTGTAGTACAAAAGGCATATTTCCGGCTAATAACGCGAGGAAATTCACAGATACATCAAGTACTGCCCAAAAACATTAGTGGGATTCTAGGAAAGCCAAACAGAGCCTTTGCACAATTTCTTTATTTTAATTGAATTACAATTCATACCTTAATATTTTTCCAACGGTTTCGCACGTCTACCGTCGTTGTCGTATTTTTCGCGCACTCGACTTACTCCGCTGACTCACTCGATGCACGCCGTACCCCCACCTGAACATCGGCCGTCTGCTATAATTCCCACAATAATTTTATTTTTTGTTACTTATCCGGGATATTAAATTTATGATATGACTTCAAGGCAGTTACTGCGACTTTCTCTGGGAGGTACTAAGATTTATAATGTTTTATTTTTTTTAGCTTTTGATTACCACTTTAATTAAAGGAAGTTTCTTGGGTACTTCTTCAAAAGTTTGAAGCTAAGTTTCCAAAATCAATTCGTTGCCGTCATTGCCATTCTAACTTCCTCGTTCCATAATTTTCGATGCCTCTATTTATTCCTTCTAGGCGGGGTCTAACGAACCAAACACTTCTTCGTAAATAGTTCATCTCTACTGCCATTTTCAACATCAGTTATAAACTCATATGCATCAGTATTATCTAAGAAAATTAGTGAGGAGGTCAAATGTATATTTTTTAAACGACTGGGGTCGTGAGCTTTGTCATTTCCTTTACTAAGCGACCAGTTTCTCCAATGTATACTAAGCCGCAAGAATAACGCATGATGACGGTTTTGATAAAAAAATTCGTGAGGCTATTGAAATCATCAAAACCCCAAACAACTTGAACCGTGACACTGGTTATCATCTGTCGGACATGTGAAAGTCTGTCCTCGCTACTGGCTCCACCCTCTCCACTTCTGACCAACCGCCATCTTCTCCTGATACGCTTGATCGATTGCAAACGGTAAAAAACCGTGTATAAGCATAGTCTGTACTTAAGTAGCGTGCTACAGGGCTCTTACCTGACCAGTTGTGTCTTTACTACATCCTGTTTGCGCCCAAATATTGGTTTCTAGTAAACCTAAAGAAGCTAGGCTACTATTTTCTTTAAATACAATGGTATCACCAACCGTTACTCCTGAGTTACCCTGTACTTACCAGCACGAAGGGCCAAAAAGACTTTGCCCTTTTCATTACCTCCTTCAGTATGTTTCTCATTAACAATGTGGTTTTCTATAACTTAACTTTCATAATCGTTTTCCCTTTATTGTCGTGACCATTCTCTTCTTGGTCTATTTCTTTAAATGCAGTTTTTATAATAGAATCTTTTCTACTGTTCGGGAATTATTAAAAATCTACCTGTTATTTTGTTGAATTACACATACATATGAGCCAATTTTGTCTTTGATAGTCCAATTTTTACATAATTTGAGGTTGGAGAGTTTAGGTCGAAAATTTAAAATCAGAATTTTGAGTTTAAAGCTGGCGGATTATGAATTTTAAAAGTATGATTTGCGTTGTGACTAATTTTCAAACCCAAAATTCCTAATTTTAAATTCGGGATTCTGAATATTAAATTGGACAATTCAATTTTGAGACTCTTGTGATTTAAAAGTCAGGATTCCAATTTAAAAAATAGGAATTTTGAGTCTAAAAATTGGAAAATCTAGTTAAAAGTTCCGATCACGAATTTTAAAAGTCTGAAGTAAATCTGAATACGTTTCGCTATCGGATTAATACTACAAACTACAAAACATCTTTTTATAAGAATACATGTTATATTGTTAAACATGTGCTAACATTTCGTGGTCTTTTATTAATCTGCGAACACCTGCAAGCGACATAGCACGCTGTTTGTTGATAAGCCTGTTGTAACTTGTGTGTGTCGCTCAGCTTCAGAGTTCTCAGTTGCAGTCTAAAATTAACGGACGTGTTATATGTTACTTTGTGCTTTTGTAGGAAAAGAAAATGATGTTAATCCTGTAAATAAGACTGTAAGTTTACAAAATTTGACCTTAACTAAAGATTGTTGTAGCCCTTTTATGTAAGGATTTTTGAATTGGTAATGGTTTTATTTGTTCTGATTTTTTCCTTTCTCCATCTTAATAAAATTGTATGTTAACGATGAAGCCAGGTTAATAAGGAGTTTCTCGTTATAAAATACTCGTATTTAAATTAAACAAGTATCAATTTACAGAAGAAGAACCTGAATAAGTACCAAAAATTTAAATATCACCTTGACTAGAGTTTCTTTAAAATGCCGAACAAGTGCTTGTTATATTGGAAGCGGAAGTTGAATCGTTTTATAGATTCACAAGCTCGATATGTTCTGGCAGATGTGCAAGCGGGAATCGGTGCCTTTGTTTTATTAAAAAGGTTTGGCGTGGCAATTCGCGCGGGGATTGCCAACTTTCATACATCGCACTTTAAAAGTTTTGGTGCATTATTTGTTGTTTCCGTAAACAAGCTCCGATGTTAAACTACTTTTAAATTCCGCTTTATAAACTCCCGTTTGCATAATCTAGCGAATTTAACATCGTTTTTGTTTTATTTTATGGTGCAGTAATGCAGTTTTTATGCAACTGCATAACCAATTCATCATTTACCGAATCGGAATTTATTCCGAAATGTTTAAAATTTATTGGATTGAGGATGTAAATTTAAACATAAATCACGTACTCGTATTTATATGCTACATCACGAATTTTACGTTTTAATCTGATCCTTTTTACAATCCCCTAACCGTTTTGTTTTTCCATTTATTCCCTTAAAAGAAGGGATATGCCAAAATGTGTTGTAAATAATTCTGCGTTTTCCGCGAAACAGTAAGATTTTCAGAGAATTCTTTTGTTTAACTGTAATTCAATAATTTTTTAACCTAGTCTTTATCTTGGTGTAAAAATATCGATATTTTACAATAATTTACTATCAAGCGCTGCAATAGTCTCATCAAAAACTGTAAAATTTTAATATATTGAACTTAACTGTGAACACGTTTATTTATGTTTTCGTAGTTCTTTTATTTATCAAACGAGTTCTCACGTATTTAAATCCAAGTACCAAACTTTACATAAGCAGTTTAATGTCAAACCCCAATTTTAAAAATACAAACGAAGCCGACGAATTCAGCCATGTACGAGCGGGGTTAGCTCTGCTATATGACCCTCCCTTCGTGCGCTCTTTGTTAGCACTTCTAAAATACCACCATCAAACCTATAGGTACTCCCTTTCGGAGTGTAAGTGCCGTTACCAAAAGTAAATTAACTGAAACGTCCACTACACCCTTCACATTTGGATTTAGAGTTACGTATACTTAAAGTTTTTTAATTAAATAACTTAGCAATAATGTTGCTTATCTTCCGCCACCAAAACCTTTGGTTGATGACAAAGCACATCAACCAAAGTAATTTTTGGGAATCGTTGTCAACTTTGGAAAATGTTTATCGTCACTTCTGCATTTATAAAAAATTATCCAGGTAGAAATTTGCTAGCTGGTTCGGGCCTCTCCAAGAAAATGCCCTTGTTTCCAGAAGTTTATTAGCTGTGGCATTCCATGTTCCTTCTTGGATTGATTATGACGTCTCGCGTCCTTTTAGCTTGTCCATTATTGGTTGTCTTGGCTACGTGACTAAAATGATTTGCTCTTCTTCGTAAAGGTGCCAATTAACTTTTGCTCTAGTACTTCCAATATCAATATCAAATTTGGTACTCTTCTGTTGTTCGTATTCTGCCATTTACCTGTCCATCAATTGCTAAATACCAAATTTGCTTTGTACATAATTGTTTTCGCGTTTCTATATATTTTCTCCTTTAGTAAAAGTTTGATTTATGGTATTATATAATCATTTTGCGGTATTTGTTTTCGTCAATTAACCCACCACATTTCAGTGATTCCATATTTGAATTATTTTATTCCTTCTGCTATAATTGGACTCAACAATTTGCATTCTAAATTACCAATACTTTCGAATTCTTTATATTTGTTGTAACCTGATATTCGTTCAACCCTTTTGCCCATACTTCTATGTTCTTGATTAATTTTTCTTCTGCAGATCTAAATGTTACTCAATCTTTTATAAAAGCACATTTTCTGATCGTAAATCCTTGATTTTACTTAGCCTCTATGGTTATTATTATTCACATGGTGTGTAGTTGATTGCCTACTGCACTTGAGCTCATCGGCTTATTGTACCCACTAGAATTTACTTGCTACAGATTGGCTCCGAGGTTTGTTTAGCGGTTCTGTGAGCGGTGTTCTTTTACGGAAGGTAGGCTGTTAGCCTCACCTTCGAATCATCCCCCTTCATCCGGGCTTGGGACAGAAATCGGTGTCCGATGAGCTGCTCGATCCACCCATCGTTCACCGAAGGTGGAGTTAGGTACGCAAATATTAAATGATAGAAATTTAACAGAGGAGGTTAGAGCGAACTCCATTACAGCATCGGGAATCTCTGGATGCTTAAGAGAAGTAGCGTGGAGAAGCAAATACATATCAAAGGAAAGCACAATAAAGGTATATAAAACATGTGTGCGATTAATTCTAACGCATACGGTTGAAACCTCTAAAACTAAAAGACTGATGAAAAGCACTGAAATGAAGACATTAATAACAATAACAGGAGTAATCCTACGAGACCACGTCAGAAGTAGTCACATGAGGGTAGAACTACAAATAGAAGGTACAGTTAGATGGACAAGATCCAGAAGAAGACAGTGGAGAGATGATGTAGACAGAATGAATCCAGATAGAATTGTTAAGTGGGTTAAAGATCACAAAACATAAGGAACAATGTCGACCCCCTAAAATATGTACGGAGAGTTGAACTTCAGAATCACAAGAGACGTAGAAAGCAGAGAGACAGGAGGAAATCCTTTAAGAAGAAGAAGAAGAAGAAGAAGAAGAAGAAGATTCGCTCCACTGGAAAAGTCTAAAACATATCTGTAGGATGCATTTGCTACTTCTTCGGCTACCATTAAATCCACCCCAAAGCAACGCTTTCTTAAAAGTCCCAACATTGAGCATTCACACAATATGTGCTCTGCACTTTCTTCTTCCTCCCCGCAGAAATTGCAAATTGGATCATTTGTGACTCGTATCAATTAGTTAAGGAGCCTTCTGAGCTGCTAGTCTCCTGTTAGCACTACCATTCTTATTTTTTCCCTGCTTGGAAGCAGTAATTCTTCTGCTTTGACTTTGGAGGGACTTCTCAGAAACATCCCCGATTGCCTTAGTCCCTGTCTCTCCCTCCAATATCTGCAGTGTTTTTTTCCCTAACGAAACGCGCCTTATATATCAACTGCGACCTTCAAGTCCCATCCAGAACGCACCAGTGTACTCGACATCTTTCCAGAGACGATGACGTGATCGATAAGTCGAAATCACTCGCGAACTTCTGTTGGCGTATGATGCATAAGACCGAAATGATTCGCGCTATTGCCGACAGATGATGCGTCTCGTTACAATATTCTGCCTGTGTTTAACTGGTTTTCTTGGGATGCACACGTCCAGCTGTCCATCCATCTTTTTGGTGGCCCGTTTGGTGGTCTTGAGCATTCCGGTACTTCATCTTCTGCTGCTTTAACCAGCCCATTCTTGATATATCCTTCTTCGCACACGTTCCCATCTTGCTACATCCTGAATTTTGCACTTTCCTCTCATATGTTCGTTTGGTATTTTGTCGCGTCTCGTTTTTCCTAGTGTAGATCGAAGCGAATTTATTTCACATATTCTTAGTGCTTGTTTGGTTTTAGTTTTGTTAGCTCTAGTTTTAGTAGCGTAGGTGAGGATCGGTCCTGCGCAACTGTTATAAATACCTGTTCCTCCATTTAACATCTCTGAGGGAGCCTGACATGCTGCCGCTTTTTTACTTGGTATTAAGCTTTTGTTTATAAGTATTTGTTCACTACTGTATCGTTCTAATAATAAATACATATTGTTGTTTTTTGTGAGCACACAAAGCGGGTTTCGTAAAAGACGTTGCGTTTAGGACCATATATTTACTTGATCAAGAGCGCAGAATTACACCCAGCATTTATGGAACTTGAAAAGGCTTTCGAGGGCTCACCGGAAAAAAATATGAGAAATATTTAAAATAAGGGCACAGACAGAAAACCAATTAGGTACACCACTTTTATTTAACTGTTTTTATAAGAAAATGTTCTTTTTAACTAGAATTCGGTTAAAACCTTTGTACGTAAAGAATTGGAATTTTATATTGTAATAGAAAATACCTTTCTTGTTCGTAAAGAAAATCAAACTAACAAGTATCAGATATAAATGTAAGGTTTTCTTTTCCGAGTTCAGATGTTTGGCATTTTCCTAGCTTACTTTTTCCAGCAGCGTTATTTCCAGGAATCGCCTGAGAAAGCTCTTTTACTAATAAGGTTACATAAGGTTTTATTATTTTCAGTCTGCGATATTTGCTGTTCGAGACAGCTTAGCTTTGGAAATATAATAAATAAACGAAAACTTTAATTTGACCGGATGTTTTCCTTAAAGATGCTGCACAAGTAATCCTATTTTTGTCATATATGTGGAAAAAAGAAAGCTATTTGTTCCTTACGGTGTGGCTCCTCGTTCGTTATAATCCTTCGTTATTGTTTGTTTGTCGAAAGTATTGTGGGAAAGAGAAGCCAAAAAGCGGGCGCGTTTAATAAAGTAGAAACAAGAGAGCGTTTTGTAGGCGAATCTTTTCTAGTCTGTCGTCGTGTACGAAGGGGTCATATAACACCATTAGTCGGGTCCTTGTCGCCAAAGTAACAAGGACAGCTTTGGAAGCTGCCGCACTTGAAGATAAACTCGAGAGGCTACACCCGAACACCCACTTTAAGTTGAATTCCTAGTGCTCTTCTCACTCTGCATAATATACCGGTGATTGTCCTTTGGTTCTCTATGAAACTTGATTTTTAGGTGTTAAATCAGCTTTGTAGAAAACCGAGTTGATTAATAAAATCGAGAATCGCCGAAATCGATACCGGTAGATGGTAGTTTCAAGTTTACGGGATTAAATTTTCCCTTTAATTAAGGTTTCGTCCTTGTACGAACAGGTTGTTTGCACACGTGTTCCGGCTAAATAAATCTCAACATTTCAGACAGGGAAAATAGTTTATAGAAAATTAATCTAAAGTTTTTCAGGGCTCCATTTGTTCCCGACATGAGGATATTCTTTTATCATTTTCTTTTTCATTCTTACTTTGTCACAGGGGGAAATAAATCACATAAAGCGTTAATATCGCTTTTGTTCTTCGAGCGGATGTTGGGAAAGCCTAAGAGGAAATATTATATCATATATCGTGAAAATATCCAAAAAAGGGTTGCGAATCCGTAATATTAATGATTTAAATCGCAGATTTTTCAAAGGTCCGACCGTCCGCATTTGTTTCTTTTGAAAAGTTAGGGGTTGTACTTTTAAAGTTTAGTTTAGTTTGCCGAATAAATATTCCTGTAGTTTGTTCGTTTATTTGTTTATGTCTGTTTTAGTAGTTTATCGCCGAGACGAGACCTTTAAAATGTGTAAGATTCTTTCGGAAGTTAATAGATAAAGTACAATTTGTTGTTCGTTCAATAATGCATGGCATTACTTTTGAATTATTTATGCTCCATCCCTAATATTCGCCCAAGCAAAGTCCATTAATATTCTATAAAACATTAAAATTTCAAACTTAAGTGCCAACAAGTTTAAATGCACCGCCGCAAAAAAACGCGTCGTGTTTCCGTGTCCTCTAATAAGGCGCATTAGTAATTGAAACATGAAAAGGCAAAAAGAAAAGGTGACAACGTACATTTCTGAAAAATAATGCGTTTATTTGTTAAATAAAATATCAAATTCCGTATCGAAACGACGTAAAATATTCAGTTATGTAAATGCGTTATTTTTATCGCGGAAATTTGCATATATTTTCATAAATATACATTGGGTTTTCTTGTAAGTAGTGAAAACAAGTAAACGGCCGCGAATGAGGAAAAGCGAACGCAAAATGAGAAAAACCGAGCTGAAGCGTTGGCGTTTTAATAAAATATAAGAAACTGAAACCAGAGCTCCCTCTGAAGAGTAAACAAACATTTTCTAAGCGTTTTATATTTTCAAGTAAAAGATTGGATAGCTATTTTCGTATTCTCTGTTTTCCTCTCGCGAACGGAAAAATTACTTTTCTTTCTGACCTCGAATATCACCTTAAAAGCACATGCAGACATTCGCACGTTTTTTCAAATGACTTTTCTTTAAAGGATTGGTAAAATCGTCCGATATCAGTTTACCAATTCGATTAAGAAACACACTTTTCATTTACATATTTCCCAGTAAAAATGTTTATTTGAGATGACTATTTTTAAACGCAAATTATAAAATTATAATTTTTGTTTAAATCACAAACTGCCATTACAGAAGCACGTACAACTTGAAGTATTTCTGATATGCGAATGCATTATAACTTAGTTCTCGCACTAAAGTACAGAGATTCGAGTAGGAATTTCCAACGTGAAAAATGTTAAGAATGCTTGCAAAATCTGGATACGAAGCAGATGTGTAACGTGTCAACGTTTTCAGTGAATAATGCTTTGTAATGCATGCACGAAAAGTCACAGATCTACAGAAGGTATCTCGTTGGAAAGGAAGTTTCATTTCTGCTCGTAGTTATTTTATGAAATTAATCATACCTAAAAAATGGCCAAACTATTGTTTGTTTTTAATTTCAACCAGGCTGCAGTCAAAGTTAGTTTTCAAATGTCAGTAGGCAGTTTATGTTCTTCTGTTTGAAAACAATTATTGGAACAACGTTGAATAATAATCAGATCAAGATTAATGCCGATGAAAGAATTGCATTCAAAATCGTAATACAATGCCTCGTTGAAAACAGAATATGAAGATCAGTAGACTAGAAATATTAAAGTTATGGCAAGAGGTTTGCCCCCAACAGCACCCTCATAGGAAATACTAATCCAGCGTAAAGTAAAATGTTTAGGCGCCTACCAACATAATAAAAGACGAAAGAAAAGATGAAAACATTAACGTCAAAAAGCCCATACCTCTATTTAAGTTGTTTTTCGACAATGAACAAAATATCAAAACCATATACAGGGTGTTCGAAAAATAGACGGAGATATTTCAGGGGGTGATTCCTTGTCATAAAATATGAAAAAAAATTCCTATAAACATGGGTCCGTAAATGCATAGTTTTCAAGATACAGGGTATTCTTATTCTTCATGGTTCTCACTTTATGAACTGAACCGTTATTTATCACAAATATGTTTCCATCAGCTGTCCACACATTTTTAGAAGAGAATTTTTCCACGGCCTTTTTCAGTATGTTGATCCTGTTACGTGTTAGGTCCTCTCTAATCACTATCTTCGTTCCTTTTAATTTCCTTTTATTTTTATAGATAATATTTTTTAAGTTTCTCTGTACAAATTTTGCAATTATCGGTCTATGTTGACCCGGTTGTCCTTTTAGGCGATGGCTGATGTCAATTGCGTGTTCCGGTAATTCAATACCAATTTTCCTGCAGACACTTCTGACTACTTCATCGGTGTCTTGATTATCTTTTTCAGCTACTCCAAATATTCTTACGCTATCTTTCTTAGTGTACTGTTCATAATTATCCTGAGTCTCTGCAATTTTTGAAAGTGATTCTTCCAAATTCTTTTCTAGTTGATTAAGTTTTTCGTTATACTCTTCAAACTGCTTCTTTACAGCTGTATTAATTAAAGTATCAAGTTTTTTGATGAATAAATCAGAGACGTTTAGTTTATCTACGATTTTCTGAGCCAGTGCATCAAGGTCGATTTCACTAACAGATCCAGATCGCGTTTTTGAGCCCATCTTTTATATTTAAACGCAGCACGTTCGTGAAACACGTCTACACCGTACGAGAGCACATTACAAAATTACAAGATAAGTCAGTTTCACGATTCCTTTTCTTGGAAGTTTATTTAGAGGTTGACCAGTAATAAGGTCAAATCCAGGTGGTTTTTCTGTTTGCTATCTCTAGCCTAACTCCTATCTTCTTTCCAGATTGACGGCACTTGTGTATTATTCTCTTCAACATTTTGTAACTTTTCATAAAGAGTAAGTAGTCTGTGATTGTTATTGAACGTTTCATTTTTAATTTCTCGTGTTACCCTCTTGACCTGCTGGCTGGCTGTGTTTAAATGTCTTTTATCCTCTGGTGCTCTTGTTTGCTACCACTGTTTGCGGACTCTTCTTTTCGCGGCAGTCATGTATTTTATCTCTTTCGGTTAATTGATACTCTCTAAATCCATTCCAGTTCGTCCTCTTATTGGCCAGTGATGGTGTTTGGTTTTTGGTGACAACTGTACCGCTTACTGTTAAAGAAGTCATATCTGTCCTCGATATAATTGGACGATATGATACTGCCTTCACTACAAAGAAGTCTTACATCTTGTATCTTGTTGATATACTTATGTAGGCCAATTGAATGTGTTGACTTCTCTGTTGATTGATAGTCACATTTCACTTCTTTGATCGCTTCGTGCAGATGTTTACCTTTGGTCGAGTTGAATTTGCATTCTTTTGAGAGACAAATAAATGTGTCATTTTCTTTACTTCTGTAATATATTCATCCTAATCTTCTTCCTTCCATGTCTAAACCTTAGGTTGATGGTTCTCTTAGCACATACACTGGGCAGAAGGCTGACACTACCCATTGATAGAGGAGAACCATTTATTCATACATTTGTACTTATTTCTACTAACTGTTTATTTATTTCCTTACCGTTAATCACAAAAATTAATTACTAATAAGTCACAAAAGTTTTGCTAGATAACCTAATTTTCCATCTTTTACCAAGAACAGTTACAAGCCCTTTCAGGTATGTTTTTCCAAGGCCACTTATTTTGAGTATTAAGCAAAGAAGCAATATTTCGGCAGAATTTGTGTCATCTACAAACTTATACGGTAAACTTGCTTGTATTAACAATAGTATAAAAATGCGCATCAAACCTCTTTCTTAATTCAGTTTGAAGCTGCATTTACACCCTTACGTTACTTTTACACTCGAAGTAATATCGGCATAAAAATAAACTGTTCCTGGAAAGAATCAAATGTTGATAGCTGGCTCACATAGAACCCGGAATAAAACCTTGAGAGACCCCAACTGTTGTACCATAGCTGTAAGAAACGTTTCGTAAACGATGGTCTTTGATTCAAATAATTTTGAAAACATGGTTTTTAAAGCATTAAAGTCAAAATTGATATTACTAACAAACACAGTGATTAGAATTTGCTTTTGGAGTAGAGGGCGGTGGGACGAGTGTCCAACTGTCCAACACAAGTTCAGGAAAATAACACATACCGATTATCCTGTTTCAAAACACAGCAACGGAAAATTACATGTAAAATCTTGAATTTCAGTTTCTATGTATATTTTTAGAAAAGACATAATACAACTAACATTTAAAAAATTGGTTAGATTATTTTACAGATTATTTTTCGGATCGTCCCGATGCAATCAGCATCGATACATCTTATATAGATTTTTTAATTTCTATTTTAAGCTATTTCTGATTAACTTGGTAATGCTAATATTTTATATCTGTGTAATCTTATAAAATTAAGTTTAACGAAGTCAACCGTAACGTTTTAATTACAAACCAAAGGAAAATAAAATGCTTTAATACTATTAATAATAAAATGAAAAGGTTTTGTCCCCATACCAAAATCTGTGAAATAATGAAAATATTACACCATAAAGGTACGCTTAAAGCTAATTTAACCCGCAATCTATTAATAATTCAGTGTGTCCAAAGTATAGTAATTTGTTGAAAATGGTGAGCTAAATTCAATATTTTATTAAATTTTAGTATCGTGAAAACAATTTTCAAGGTATATTTTATAAACTGGCACATTAACTTAATTTGATTAACACAATATTATACATGATTTTGTATAATTAGCTGCTGATATTGTTTTCCGCTATAAAAATTCTTCCATAACATTAAGATTTCATTTTCAAATCTGTTGCAAGCATTATAATTTTAATCGGAGTTTATTTTCATTTATTAATAATCACAAAAATTAGGCACTAATAAGTTTACTACATACCTAACCTAATTTTCAATCTTCTACCAAGACCAAGAAAGTCTTTTTATGCTGTTTATTTACTATAAGCCTTTTGAGTACGTTTAGCCAAGGCTACTTGATTGAATATTAAACTCAGAAGCTTTCTGCTTAATTTAGATCCTCTACGTTAAATTCACTCATATTAATATTCATCTTTGGGCGCTGGTCATGTAAAAATGCGTATCAAAAGCTTTTTCTAGTTGGTTTTGAAGCTGTTTCTATACTATTAGGTTCAAACTCTGATTAAGGTCAGCATAAATATCTAAATTCTTTTTGAAACAATTAAAGAAATGATAAATACATTAAGTTCAAGAATGATATTACGAATAAACACATTGATTAGAATTTTTTGATTAATCGCAACAAGTGCCTTTGGTAAAACCAAAACGGTCGCGTCGTGTTGATATCACTTAAATTTAAGTTGCTCCAAGGAAATACGTATTTATGTTGGAAATACCCAGTATAACATTCAAAAAATTAATTGGTTAAATTATTTTTCATATAAGTAGAATAAAAGTTTTCTGGAAAATTAAAAAATAAAATAAAATGTAAAATAATTATAATAATAATAAAATGAAAAGGTTAGGCCCGCATATTAAAATCTGTGAAATATTGAAATAATTACACCATAAAGGTACGCATAAAGTTAAGTTAACCCGCAGTTTATTATTAATTCAATGTGCTCAAAGTACAATAATTTAATTTGTTTAAACTGGTGAGCCAAATTTAATATTTTATTAACTTTTAGAAGCGCGAAAATTTTTTAAAAGTACTTTTATTCACACAGATGACTTAATTTGGTTAACATAGTATTATACAATATAAGAGTTTTAGTTTAATTAGTTGTTAATTTTTAAAATTTTTCGCCATAAAAATCATTCCATGACATTAAAATTTCATTTTCGAATTAAATCTCTGTTGCAAGCGTTATAGTTTTAATCAGAGGTAATTTTCATTTATTAATAAACCACATTAATAGGTGATTAAACGACATGAACTTGCAAATTTATATTAGTTAACACGGCACCTTGCCTTTGTTCGTAGATAATTTTCAGCTATTATCAGGTTTAATTTACACGGATTCATGAATTTCATATACATTTAATTACACTTTAATACGGGATTAACACGTAAACCGTAATAGGCACCTGAACCATTATCGCACATACGGTGCCAATACGTTCCTTTTATTAAGTTAATACGAGTTGCATCTTCCCTTAAATTAATGGGAATGTGTTTGGAAGAGCGCGCTATACTTCAATTTAATCCGCAATCTCTCTTCCTTAGTATCATGTTCAGGTGTTCCTTTGTTCAAAAAGTTCGAAACATTATTATTCCCGTCTTAGTTCCTTAGAATATCGGTATAAATCGCTCTGGATCGCAGATGTGCCTTCCGATTATAATTCCGTGCATACTTTGTCATTTTACATTACCGGAAGACTTGCTGCCTTCCTAACACAGAATGGCGTGCAACTTGCAACTTCTCCTAAACTCCATACGTCAAGTAGCGTGACCGCATATTACATACGTCGTTAATACCGATTTTGGACTCTAAATAGGCGGAAAATAGCGTTCACAGTTGCGATTTAAATTTTTGCCCATTTGTTGAACACGATATGTGATCTTAACTTGGTAATCCATCAGCTTTAAGTATTTTTAGTCAGAAAATTTTATTTATTTAAGTCTTAAGCAGGCCGTGTTCGTTGCTGACAAAGGGCGGATTAAAGGAACGGGACTTATTTTGTTGAAACTCCCCAAAAACGTAAATAAGCTGTGTAATTAAAGGATTCAAATTACCGACCCCAGAGCTTTCGCCAGTTCCAAAGTAAATGACCTAATCTAAGCTCGTTTACTTGCAAATACAGAAATACATGGACACGGGCCAACTCACATATCACACCGTATAAACCCTATAAATTAACCGATTATTAACGGTGGAATTGTGTTAATGCCTCATTGCCGGATTATATTACCACTTAATTAACGTATTACTGCCATAATGAGAAAATAATTTAAACGCCTGTTTCACTCTAGGTGTTAATCTTGTATTATACTCGATGGAAATCCGTATGATTAGATGTGTATGAAATTCATGAATCCGTATAAATTAAACGTGATAACAGTCGAGAATTATTAGTCTACGAACGTTAGAAAGACAAGACGTTATGCCATCCAAAGTCAATTTGCAAGCTCATATCAGTAAACGAAAATTATACAGTTTGATAATAAACGAAGATTGAAATTTATGCTCGTTTTAACTCGAACGACTACTGTTCTGAACATTAAATTTCATTTCATTACTGTTGTAATAATTGCAGTATTATATAACTTGGAGCTAAATTGAAGAAAGGTTCGTTGTTGTATTTAATTGGATAAAATGATATGAATTGTTACAGTTTTTGCCAAGCTTAGTATTTCAACATAAAGGTTGGGAAGTCATCAAAGTTAAAATCTGATCTAACGTTTTTTATATAGACTTCTTCTTCTTTATTGGTTCATGGTTCACTACTGAACACAGGTCTTTCTCAAATATCTGAGCACTGTTACAACCTGCAGATAAAAGGTTGCCCTGTCTTGGATGGCCCGTAAGACTCGACTTCTTCAAGAATCATCATTACTAAATTTTGGACAAGACTGAACTTGCAGATAACCCTAGGTGTACTTCCTTTCCCTTGAATGGAAATCTCCAAAAGTGCCTTAGCTTTGGAGTGACCAGGACTGTTGCAAATTGCCCGTCTGACTTCCCCTAATATCGTCTCCATACCTGCTTATCTTGAACTTTTTCCCATCCTTTCTTTGCCGTGGTAGCAATAAATGTCATTCAAATAATTCGTCTTAGGTTTCTCACAACTCCTCTGTCTCTTGGTAGACTTTATTTTATCAGTTGCCTAGTCGAGCGTTCATGCCGACATACCTTACGAACTGCCATTTAAGTTTTAATTTGTGCTGTTATTTTTATATGTTCTTGTGCTACCTTGTCCCGTTATATTTAATGCGATTTTTTCCATGGATTTTTGGTCTTCCACTAGCTTTTGTTAAAGTTATTAGTTACACAAATTCTTAATTGAATTTGCTTTGTAAGCTCTGGGGAAGTAAGCACATTGTATTTGCCGAAATATGACCCACCCTAATTGGATTCTTCGTGTCATGTTTTTGGCCTGAACGTCTTCGTTTACAAGTTTTCAAGGCTCGTGACTTGGAGCCTCTTAATTATGCCTCACCATGTTTTTACATCCGTAGATACAATTTTCCAGTCTTTAACATCCAAATTTTCTTTCTTCGTCGACCTTTTCTTCTTATGCTTCTGCCCCCCTTCGAGCATTTCTATATTCTAGCAAACGCATGACATAGTTCAGTTATTTTGCTTTTTGTGCTTTTGGTATACTTTCTCAGATTTATATTTTTCTTGCAGTATTTTTAATCACTATTCATAGTTCACACCCTCAGAGAACCGAGGCTAAATTAACTGTCTTATACACTCTGTTCTTTTTTGTCACTGTCCTGGATTTTAACATCTCCTCCAAAGATCCTGCTACCTTTCTTCTTTAGTTAGTATTTTATCCATTTCTGTGTCTTCACTGTTGTTACTCGTTATTACCACCCTAAGGAAACTTATTTGTATTTTTTGTTCTTAATCTAGTTTCCTTTTTCTCCACCTCTGTTGTTATTTCATTCAACACTTACTTTGATTAATTTTTATTTATCCATTAAGTTTGTTCGTCAGCCCTTGGTATACATTCCAGCATTACAACATTATTACAGATCTTCGGCCCATCTTTCCAATCGTCCTTGTGCATGTCCCTCTAATGTTCGATATTTCTTCTGCACTACGTAGTACGTAGTCTTTGGAACATGCATTGTTCGACATTCTTGGAAAATCTTCGCTTATTGTTATTAATTATCCGATATAAAAACTTCCTTAAAAAATTGGGAGCTTATGTTTCTTCTTCTGCTCCTTCTTCTTCGTAATTTCATTGGTTTTCTACCCCAAGAGGTGCAGAGGATTTCTTCCATAATCTTCTTATAAATGTGTTTACGGCTTCTCAATTTAGGTTTGCTATCTTTCCAGTCTTATTCATCGCCTATTGATGTTCCATCTTTTTTCTACACTACGCCCTGTTTGAAAGATTAATTGTCCGACTTTTATAAATTTCTTGGTGCTTCTTTGCTTATTGTTATTAATTATCCTAAATAAGCACTGCCTAAAATATTTGGGAGTACATTTGGGAGCTTGTGTTTCTTCTTCTTATTTGTAATTTAAATATTATTTTACCCCAAGTGGTGCAGAGGATCGCTTATTGCAGTGCATTTGCAGACCATTTCTTCCATAATTTTCTGCTCTCTTGTCAATTTCAGTTTAGGTCTCTCTTCTGTAATACATTCTGTATTTTTCCATATTTTGCAAACCTGGCCGTTCTTTTGTACTGGTTCTGTCTCCCATATTTTCTACTTATCGGGCGTCTTCTTGCCCTGCCCTGCCTTTTAAGGTTTAAACGCCAAGATTCTGAGTTTAATAAAAGTTGAAGTTTATACGAAAACAACAACAAAGAAGAATGACACGGTATTGTGGTCCTTCTACGCTTTTCTACGTTGTGAAATAAACATTTTACTTATTTGATTTTCCTTAATTTTACAATTAGTTGAGTTATTAAACAAGGCGAAGCAACAATAGGCCTTATTTAACGTGGCACTTGAATGAATCACTTTGTATGGTAGGATTTCCACATAAGTTTTCGGGTTACCTTTCTTCCTTTTCAAATTTTACCCTTCAATTTACTGTTCGATCATAGTTAGGAAATGCTTCACTGAATATTTGTTAACTTAGACTTTAAGTCCTTGACAATTACGTACTTTCAACTACCGTAAATCTCAATTAACGGGTTACAACTAAAAATCCGCACAACAGAAACACATGAAATTAAGCAACAAAATTTGTTCATAACAGAACAGTATTTTTCTTCATTGTAGATTGTTCATTACATATCAAAAAAATGTTAATGAATTTCTGCATAGGGGCCATTGTCCGCGATGGTTCATAACCTGGAAAATATTCTTCCGCAATTACGTTGGACGCCACTAGTGTCACTTTCCCTTATACATTTTTTAATACCCCGAGTGAGCTGTTTTATGGTTTGCCCCTTCCACCCATTACGGTAAATCATATTACCAAGCTCACAAAAAAAATCTTCGATTGGACGGCACTGTGGCAAGTTCGTAGGATTTTTATCCTTCGGGACAAAAGCATGAAGAAAGTGTAAAGTGCTTTTGGCATAATGGCTCGATGCTTTGTTAGGCCAAAATACGAAATCGTCATTATTATGGTATTTTTTGATGAAAGGTAGCTTGGTCTTCTCTAAGCAGCAAGTTTGGTAAATTTTCTGGTTTGTAGCGAGACCTGATGGCTTGAAATACGGTTTTGATATGCCTTTTTCGGAAACAGCAATGTAGAGCATTATTTTAGGCCCCAATTTGTTTTTAATTTTGTATTTGACGTTAGATGGTGTTCCTGACAAGCCGTCAGTGTAATCAATATCATTTCCGTGCATTTGAGGTGCACTCAAGGAAAAATAATTTTCATCATCCAAAATCAAAACTTTTCACTGTAATTTCGATACGTTCATCGACAGGTGGATTTTAGAGATGAAATTTACTCTGGTGTGTAACCTGGATAACATTGCTTCTTTCTTACCACAATTGTAAGAGTTTTTAAGATTTTTGAAATATACTGTAGGGTTCAGTAGAATTTTTTTTGCAGCATCATTCCGGCTCATGTTGTCTTTGTTCAAAAATGTATCTTTCAAGCGTTGTTGTTCTTTTTAGTCATTATCGCTGATTTCCTTCCAGATCCTGTCTTCCTTTTAATATTATTCGATCTTAATATATCATAAATGGTCAATTTTTGGGGTCCCTTTCGTTTAAAAATGGTTCACTGTAAGACTTTTAACGCAACTTATATTTTTTTCGTAAAATTGTACAATACGCTAATGCGCAAGCTTCTCTTTCCAAGTTATTTTCTCAACTAATTGTTGCACAATCATTTCCTAGTTTACATATCATAAGTGACATGCAGACTAGATTGCAATAGCAGAAAACTAAGATCCCTTTTTAATTTGCTTTGTGAAATAAACAAACTCAAACATTGTGCGGATTTTTAGTTGTAACCCGTTAATTATTGTTTAATCAAATCTCTTGTAACTGTGAAGCATTTGCATTCGTTTATGTTTTAATTATTTAAAAGCAAATATAGTCGATTTTGTACTGTGTAGATATTACAATAAGACCAGGATTTATTTAATTCGAATACTTTGAAAACAGATAAAAATGTACATTTTCCAATTTTAGTTTTGTTTATTTATATGGGTTCCAATTTAACAGTTCCACATACATTAAATACTTAATAACATTTCAAAGCCATTAAAAGGAGACATTTTTATATTTAATCAAACTTTACCGACTGTTTTTGTTGGAATAACAACTATTATTTAATAACAAAATTCCGAATTATTCAACCAAACATAAATGAAGAATTTGACCTTTTAAGTTTTAAAAGCAGTATTAAAGGAATTTAGATTGTTTATTCGTGCTGAAAGTTTTCGGAATACTCGTACTTCTTGTTTTGTAAATTTTCTTGTTTCAGTAACTTTCACAAAATTGTTTGTGAAAATCCTAAGATGAGTAAACTTTATTAACTGTTCTTTTTGTTTTCAGGTAAGTCGCTGCGATTTATTATTCAATGGCGCTAATGAAAGACGAAGTAAGTGATGAATTTATTTATTTAGTTTAGATTTATGAAAACCAGCCTATTTATAAATTATCGGTAGCTTTATAATTATTAAGACATTGTTTTTATGAATGGAGCTTTTAAAATCCGTATTGTGGAAAATAAGTTTTTTTCGTGTACAAAATCGAACCACATTTGTTGTTTTTTGTTTTCTATTCGGTGAAATTAAATTTGCTTTGCTTGCCACTAAAAGTGGCTGCGATGGCTTTGTTAAAAATACATTATGTTCTATAAACTGAATTAATTATTAGGCAAAAATAAAACAGAATTCGAATAAATATACCCTGAATTAAAGCTTTGCAAAAAATTCATTTTGAAGACAACACAAAGTAACGCTTCCTTTTGCCAGTACTTTCCGTCTATCATAAGTTTATAAATTATTTAAATTTTTGAGAGCGGGGCTGGGGCAGTTTTGTTTTTCCTTTCGCTAACTTTTTCTTATTAAGGCTCCAGTACCACTCTTCATTGTTTTTAGAGACTATTTGATCACAAGATTTTATTTGTGATAATATCTTATTTTCCACACATCGCTTTCAGCTTTGCTGTTAACAATATTTGAATAATTTTAAACACATTAAAACCGTTAAAACTTTGTCCTTGGTCTTCTTCTTCTTCTTCTTGCAGTAGCCCTACAGTCCACTTTGTTGAACCCTGGCTTCCTCCAGTCTTCGCGTCAATCTCTGTCAATCTCTCACTTCCTGTCTCCAATTCCCAACTGCTAAAATTGTTCGCGCATCCTTGTTAATGCTACAGGTCTCCAAATATAAGTTTGCCGACACTCCGAAGATCTCTATGAGAAGAATTGGGTATCTTTTTCTAACATTTACCTATCTTATTTCCCCATCTAGGCATCGATCGGCAAACATCTATTTGGAGATCTGCACCTTTCAACCTTTTCCTAGGCTTACCTGTGCCTCTCCTACCTTTCACTTCGCCCAAGCATATTCGTCGAGGTACTCGATCTCTTTCCATTCTTTCCACATGACCTGCCCATCTCAGCCGGTGTATTTTAAGTTGTTATTATGCCAGGTTCTTCAAAGATCTGGTAAAATTTGTGATTGTGTATACTCCACATGTTGTCTTCCTGCACGGGTCCATATTTTTCTCAATATTATCCGTTTAAAGATGGACAACATATTTTCTATTTGCTTCGCCAGCATCTACGTTTCACAACCATAGATAACAGTTGGTCTGATATTCATTTTGTAGATGGTTAGCTTAGTACTTGTACGTATTTCTGTTTACTTTCAATATTCTGCTTCTTACTTCTGTCATTATTTCATTTTGGTCATTAACCTTACTGCCTAAATACGTAAATTCGCTGACTACTTCGATGCTTCTCTCAGCTATTTCGATATTTTGCCCTGAGCTTCTTATTGGTTTAATGGCCATGAGCTTAGTTTTGTCTTTATTTATATAGATATTTCTTGCTTCTTCTTCCAAAAGTACCGTTGTTTCTCTTACATTGATGATAAATCTTCCCACCACGTTCAGGTCATCAGCACAGGCTGTAATCTATGTCGACCTGGTGCCAAATTGAATAGGATGGGAGCTAACCAATCTCCCTGTCTTAGTCCTTGCGTTATATCGAAGATCTCTGAGATACAGTTTTGGATTTTAACCTCAATTTTAACGTTCTCCATAGTTAAGCGTATGAGGTTTAGCTGGGACTTTCCCCATCAATTGTCGTACCGTGAAGAGATGGTCTATCGTTGATCTGCTACATCGGAAGCCCCCTTGGTATTCACTCAGCACTTCTTCCACTATGGGAGTGATTCTTTCGTTGATAATGTTTGACAATATTTTATATTGTATAGTGCATATGAGTGATATGCCCCTGTGTAGTTCTGGAGTTCCAGCTCCCCCCCCTTTTATGGACGGGACATATTGGACCTATTTCCTACTCCGTTGGCATCTTTTCCATTCGCCAGTTATCTGTGGGGAATTTATGTATTTCTTCTTTTAGTTTCGGCCCTTCATATTTAATTAGCTCAATTGATATGTCGTCTACCCATGGCGCCTTGTTGTTCTTGAGTTTTGCTATACTTTCTTCTACTTCTTACATTGTAGGTTCTGTTATTATTGGTTGTGCAGCAGGTTGATGGATGTTTCTTTGCGTTTCTACTTCAGTTAGCTTCAGTTAACTAGCATATTTCACTTGGTTACTCGCGGCTGGTATCCGCTGCTCACTTTGCGAATATTTTGAAATGTATCGTACGTCTTGCCTCGTTTGCATTTCGTGGTTCTTCTATCTCTCTATACTAATTATGCATGTGTTCTCTCTTTCTCCTTCTACATGTTGGTTTTGCTATTATTCTCAGTCTCTGGTATTCTTTCTCTTTGGCTTTGATTCGTATATGTAGTAGTCTTCCTCTTGCCTCATTTCTCTGCTATACTGCGTTTTTGCACTCTGTATCATTTCGTTACGATTTTCCTGCCTTACCTACTATTTCTTCTGCTGCTTCATTTATGTTTAGCTTCAGGATTTCCCACTTAGTTTCAATATTATCCACGTTTCGTATATACATTAGGGTGACCCTTAATTATGGTTGAAACAAATTTTGACCCAGTCACCCACCAAATCGATTCTAAAAAAATAAAAAGTAATTTTAAGATTTACCAGATCTCTAAATTCCAACGTTAAGGGGTGCCCCAAGAAGCCTGCATTTTCCCATTTAAATAGCATAGGTTTTCAGCACACTTCTGATTTTTATTTTTTTACAAAAGTATGTGTGCCTGAAAAAATTCGGCGAATGCTGCGATTTATTGCTCAGTGATGCCCCTTTCACGGAAAAAATCATGGGAGCCAAGTGTCATATCTTAACAACTCGTTGCAACCGCGAAAAATGACAATATTTTAAAATTACCCCTTTCTTCCCCCCCATTTATTTGCTTAAGATACGACACTTGGCTCCCATAATTTTTCCATGAAAGGGGCATCAGTGAGCAATGAATCGGAGCACTCGCCGAATTTTTTAAGACACACGTACTTTTGTAAAAAAATAGAAACCAGAAGGTGTTAAAAACCTATGTTATTTAAATGGGAAAAAGCAGGCTCCTTGGGGCACCCCTTAACAATGGAATTGAGAGCTTTGGTAAATCTTAAAATTCCTTTTTATTTTTTTAGAATCGATTTGGGGGGTGACCCCGACAAAATTTGTTTCAACCATAATTAAGGGCCACCCTAATATACATGGTGTTTCCGGTTCAGCTTTGTCTTCTTTCAACAATTCTGCCTTGTAGTTAGATGTCTTGTGACTCTGTTTTTATTTATGTCGATTCTTTCTCTCTTCATTTGACTTGGACTAGATAGTGGTCCGACTCCGACCTTGACCCCCTGTATCTCCTGACGTCTAATATACTACTATAGGACCGATTGTCTACCGATACTTGGTCTATCTGTTTTATCGTATTCCAGTCGGGTGATACTCAAGGACCTTTCTGTATCGACTTGTGTGGGAAGGTTGTGCTTCTAACTGTTAGATTGTTTGTCACTGTCACGACTCTTTCCCCACTGTCATTTGAATGTTCTTGTAGTCTATATTGTTCGATAACCGGGCGCTGAAGTTTGACAGTATGATTAATTTGTCCAGTTTTCTCTCTAATTCCTGGTAAAACTCGTCTTTGGCTATACCACCTTTCTGCTCCATTGGTACGTGTATCGACATTAACGGGAGGTTTTTTAAATTTAAGTTTCATACGCATGTAGCAGATTGCCGCACTTATCGGTTTAAAACCTATTATATTTCCACTTAAACTTTTTAACTAGAAATCCTGTTCTTAGCGCATGTTTGTGGTTTCCTGTTCCACTGTTGAAAATGTTGTATTCTCCTTTTGCAATTTTTTCAGTCTCGGGGTACCTCATCTCTTGTAAGGCTACGATGTGTATGTTCGACAGCGCCCCCGGTTGGTATAAACTTCTGATGTTCTTACATATCCATTTCCTTTGGCCGTCTTTGTTTAATTCATCCTGTCCAAGGCTTGGTTTGAGGTCTCGTAACTTTTGAGTTTTTGCAGGAGAAGGGTTTTGGCCGCAGGGGTAGTTAACCCTATGCCCAACCCCGCTTTTCAGAGGACCATTTCTTCCGGTCTTGTTAGCCTTGATTATACCATCGACCGGAGTTGGTTACCCGATCTCTGACAAGATTGCTCAAGTTTCCAGGGTTCCCCACGCGGAGGTGAGAGTCGGAATTGAGTAGGAGAGGCTAAGCATGGCTAGCTGGATGCAGTCTCGTGTATTGCGTGTCCCACCCCTTTGAACGCTGATATTATAGGGGGCACTTTGTGTCTTATTTTATTAGATATACACCAATTTTGAAATGAATCCTTTTGTAGAAGCAAATAAAATACTAATAAAATTAATTTAAAATATGTAAATTAGTAGGAATAACTTTTATTTAGTGGCATACGAAACGATGATATGTCATCTAAAGATTCACACGATTTAGTCTGCAGATTTTGCACGTAACTATCATTAATATCTATCTTATTTCAGTGAAAAACATATTAATACAAAAATTGGAAGTAAAATTAAAAGCATCCCGTAACCCGTAACAAAGGAGGCCAACTTAAAAGCAGCACCAAAAATTGATTAGTGAATTTTTAAGTGCCTCGTAACAGCATTAGCATCAATTGGTATTTCTTTAATGCCAGTATTTGGTTTCCAAAAAGTTATCAAAAGAATTTTACAAGAATTTAATTACACTCAATATTGCCGTTGGTAACGTGGAAGGGAGAGGATGCAAGATTTGGAATGTTTAGAGTATACATTATAAAAAGTTGAATGTTTGATTGTATAATTAATTTGACGAAACTTTTATAAAAATTGTGGAAACAAAACATGCCTCAGTAAATTATATTTTATAAAAAATAACAATAATATTGCTTTTGGGCAAATAAAGCATTCTTGAATAACTCAGACAAATATTGACTTTTAAAACACTGATTACTTTTTCATAATCTAATAACATTGTTAAGAATGCTGAAGATTTACAGAAAAGTTATTATTCACGTCCTTCTTAGAGTGCAGTTTGGTTTCAAATAGACCTACCCAGGAATTTCGTTCAGCTTTTATAATTTGCAAAATATGTAACAAAGTCTTGTATAACCTTTTAATCGAATCATGTTGGCTACTTTGACCCTGAACCTTATAAAGTTATAAATTAATTTATTTTCTTTCTCCCCAATTCAACAGAATTACAGAATGTATAATGGGGTTTGCTGGATATTTAAAATTCTCAAATTAAACATCAAACCAGTGGTTTGGCTGAAATTTTTTTCCAAAATTGATGGTTTTGCCTGGAAGAATGTTAGAAATCTATAATTTTTTCTCTCACAATGGAATGGAAATAATCTATTACTCAGATTCTATAACTTCTTTGGCAATTAATTTTTTTCCTCTCAAATAAAACAGAAAATCGTTGGTTTGGCTTAAGATCTAAATTTGTTTTGTAAGATCGAAACAATCATAATTTTCATTGATATTTGAATTATCTCTGTTAAAAAGAGCAGAGAAAACATTTGGTTTGGCTGAAGATGTTAGATTTTTCTTCAAAGAATGAAACAAAATCCTAGATTTTACTTGAAACGGAATATTTTTGCCTGGAAGATTGTTGAAAATTTAACACTTTTGTCTCTTAGATTAGAGAGAAATTCCATGAGTTCCTTGGACATTTATTTTTCTCAGAAACTCAACAGAAAAATCATGGATTTTCTTGGATATTTAGAATTATTTATGTTCAATAGATCAGGAAATCATTTTTTGTTTTTCTCTCAGATTGGATAGGAATTACATTTTCTTGGAAATTTATTTTTTTTTGCTCTCAAACTGAGCAAAAATCATGGATTTCCTTGGAAAATTCGAACTATTTTTGTTAAGCAAATCATTAATTATTTTACTCAAGGCTTTTGTCTGGAGATTTTAAAGTTTATTCTTTCAGATTGGAAAGAAATTCATTGATTTTCCTTGAAATTTTAGAATTTTTTCTCGAATTGCAGAAAAGATCATTGGTTTTGTTCGATATTTAATATTGTCTCGTTCAAATTGGGCAGAAAATGATCGGTTTTGCTGAAAATTGAATCAGCAAAAAATCATCGATTTTGCTAGAAATTTAAGAGGTTTTCTTTTCAGATTAACCCGAAATCATTGATGCTTCTTTTCTTGTTGGAAATTTAATTTTTTTTTATCTTAGATTAAGAAGAAAATTATTGAGTTTACTGGCAAATGAAGGTTTTGTTTTAAAAACTGTAAGAAATTGCATATTATTTTTTCGCAGATTGAAGACAAATTTTGTGAGTTTCTTGAAAAATTAAGATTGGTTCTCTGAAAATTAAAGAAATTCACATGAAGGTTAAATAGAATATCACTGATTTTGTTTCCTTCTCAGACTTATTGATTTTGTCACAGATTTCGCAGATTTAACAGAACACTTTATCTCGAAGAGTGTTGAAAATTTAAGATTTTTGTCTTTCGCATTGAAAAGAAAATCATTCTAGAAGATCAGTACTCTCAATGTTAATAGAAAAATCATTGATTCTGATGGAGATTTGGCATTTATTTTCAGATTTAAATGAAATAAGTGAAGTTGCCAAAAAGTCATGGTTTTGTCTTGCAGATTGTTGGAAATTTAAGATTGTTTTCTTTCAAATTGAAGAGAAATTCATCGAGTTTCCTAAAAGGTTTAGATTAGTTAACAGAAAATTATTAAATTTACTGAAAATAATTTTTTTCCAAACAGAAATCAACGGCTTTTCTCTTAAATTGAACTGAAACTCATGGGTTTGGCAGAAATTCGATTTTTGAAAATTTATCTGGAAAAGTGGGAAATTTAACATTTTTTATCTTGGATTGGGAAGAAAATAAGCGAGTTTCTTGAAAAGATTAGGTTAGTCATCGGGAAGTCCATGGAAGAAAATCATTAATTTTCGTGGAAACTTAATTGTCTTCTCTCAAACTGGAAAGGAACTGCCTTCCTTGTTCTGACTCAAAGTGAACTGAAAATCATTAATTTTACTCGATACTTCGAATTGGGAGAATCAAACTGAATAGAACATTATGTATGTTTGGCGAAAATCCAACATTTTTTATAACTATAACTATTCATATTAACAATTAATTAATTAATAATTTACAGTAAATTAAGGCCCAAAGTACCCAGTTATTTTTAATAATTTTACAATTTTGAAAAGAAATCTGCAAATATGCACACTTCTGCTTGACATTAATGACATCTTACTTAATGATATTAAAATATACATATAATTATATAATAACTTCATGAAATATGAGACCCTAAAACAATGAGAAGGTAATTTGAATTAAATAGGGGGATTAAAATTAAATTTGAATAAGTTAATCAGTAGCAGTGGCTTTGTATTGAATTACATAAACTTGATATTCTTTAAGTAGGTACTTTCTTAAAAGTTTTTTTTAAGAAGAGGGCGAGGCTCAGAAAATGCTTTGAAATTAACTCTTTTTTTATAATGCTTTAGGAAAATATTTATTAATAATATGTTTGCACGGCCTCTCTCTCACTTTGCTTCTCTCTGGGTTCTCAATTATACGTATTTATTTGTTTGCGTCAACACTATTCACAGCAGTTTTCCATTTCTGTTTATTCATTGTACGAGGGGAGTTTTTTATGTTATCTACCTAGCTATGAAAACAACGAATTAGAGAACAAACAAAATTTTATTTTTCAACGTAAGAACCATTAACAATAATACACTTATTCCAACGTTTTTCTAATAACGCTATCCCTCAGAAATAAAAATTCTTTTGGTAATTCTGCAAAATACGACTCCACAGCGTTTTCCAAGTCGTCATTGGATTGAAAGTGACGATCATAGTCACAGCGGGCGAGGTCGAGGCTGTAAGGTGGATGTTGTAATTCCTCAAAGCCGCATTCATTGACTACTGCTTGAACAATTTGTGCTTTATGCACTCTGCAATTGGCGTGCAGAAGCAAAGTTTTCTGAGCATGATTGTGGGGTCTTTTTTTCGCGAATAGCCGCTTTCAAGTTCTTAATTGTGTCTTTGTAGACATTCCCCGTTATTGTATAGTCCCTTTTGGCATAATATACTCAATTAAGAGAATCCCCTCCACGTCCCATAAAACTGTGGCCATCACTTTTCCCGCAGAAAATTGCCACTGCCACCATTCTCTCATGAATATTTTTCGGGCCACTGCCTTCTTTCGATAGAAATTTTATGACGCTTTTGTGTTCAAGTTTCAAATCACTCATTTTCGCTTCTTTAAATTGACATAAAAATGGCAAATGGTAAGCGATTGAAACCAAACTTTAAGATGTCACAGAAACTTGACATAAGAAAATTATTCCGATAGCATATTGTTTTCATGGCTAGGTAGATAACTTAAAAAACTCCCCTCGTATAATATAATATTTATTATTTGGAACCTAAACTTCAATAAAACTAAAGTAATAGCAATGCTGGAAATTTTTTTAAAGATAATTAAATTTTCTGATTATAAATTCACTAAGTTTAAAAGTTGCACTTAATGAAAGTGTTTAGTAAAAGGATCTCCTTTTTTTTTAAGCTGAAAACTTTAAATTGATCTGAACTTCTATTAGTTTTATTGATGATGATGAAAAAGTAAAATCGACGAAGTTACGATCGTTACTGAAAGTGAAAAGTTGGCTTTCTATTTAGAAACAAAGTAGGCAAATAAACGTGGCTTTTAGAGGAACTGCTTGTTCATTTTAAGTGAAATAATTTTGGTCTGTTGTATTTTTTGTTTTTTTTAGAAGTCCGAATGGTTTGTTTGTAGTACGAGGTTTGAGTTTTTAATATCAGAAATTTGATCCAAAGTGGCTAGATTTGACGATTTTACACCAAATTTGGGATATTTTTTCCAGGATTGACGACTTATTTTTCATGTTGGTGCTTGGTCCCTATTTTGGTGATATTTTAAGCTACCAAAGTTTTATTTGAATTTTAAAACTGTAACAAAAAGCTTAAAAAATGCAAGGGTTGAGAGAAGTGAATAACAAAAAGTTAATGAAAATAGGCAACACTTTCTACCATCGATCTATGTTTACCGGGTGTCAGGTGACAAATAGCACAGTACTTATCCGAACTTTACGGAAAGTTGACAAGGAGATTAAAACTTAAATACACAGGAAATCGTAATTTTGTTTTTGCCAAATCTTTTAAGGTAATAACACAAATAACTATGTAAATATGCAAAGTTTCAAATATGAATCTTACGCAATTCTTGACCTCTAATCTCAACTCGTTTTTGAAGTTTTGCTAAACGCGCCCGCTTTAATTATTTCTTATGACTTTTTGATTTTGTAAGAAGTTATGCAACTTTAGATACATCAACTAGAAAGGGACTGTATGTAAATGCCAGCCTTAAAGTTCTAAGTGGAAAATATTAATACCAATTTGACATGTTCTGAGTGGTTTCCAAGTCAAATTTTCATTTATTCTCCTTATTTCTGCGAAAATATGCTAAATATTATTAGTTTCACACTGCTGAGGACTCAAGGACAAGTTTCGGTGAGTTTCGGGCGCTCCACGATTTGAATCAAAAATTATTTATGTTAATTTGCTGCCTCAACCTTTTTTAAAATCTTGCAACGCCGAATCATTGCTATGCAACTACCAACAAACGAATTTGTAGCATTACGTATGATTGAAGTTCATAGCTTTTATTTATGTGAGGTGGTTCTGAATACACCTTTTATCTTATCAATTCTTATGAATTGTGCAAATGTGCATTATTTATATAAAATTTAATAAATTTTAAATAAAAATATCTCTTAAAACAAAGACTTCGAGATAAAACGATATTGGATTTAATAATTTATTTTATGATTATACTGAGCTGATATTTTCGTGCATTTTACAAACACCCTATATATGAATTTGGCCAGTGTTTGCGTTTGTGTTTTTAAATTTGCAAGCACCCAAAGTCCACTAAGCTACTTAAATGATATTAAGAGGTCAACTTCGTTACACGACAGAATTAATTAATACCTCATAAAGGTCGGAATTAGTTTGTCCTACATACTCGCTGATCAGCAAACATTGGAGGTACATTACCTCGTTTTCCGTTTACACGTTTAGCAAACCACTAATTGAGGGTGTAGACATATTCAGAGGGCAGGACTATAAATACCATCGGTGTCAGTTCGAGTTTGTCGTATAATAAATCCGTACTACTTGAAAAATAATAAAAAGGAAGGAAGGTCCTCGTAGACCGCCACCTATTAATTTAGGTCCTCGTATAGTGCTTTGTTGAGCAGAAAATGGTGTTTACTTAATCGAGTTAGCTGCTAATTAACATGCACGGTAGGAGCATTGCATCTAAAGTGGCCATAATCCAGAACAACTAGCATTCGTTAGGCATGCATCTATTAAAGCAGCTGCGCCCCTAACTAACGTGCAGACTACGAGTACACGTTACCGGAATAAAATTAATTAGTAGAATTTATCGTTCAATACTGGCCCCGACCCGCCCGACTTCTAAATCTCTGCTTGCTCAGGTCCTTTGATTACGTATGCACGGCATCTGCCCACCGCCGACCGACGTCCCTAATTCATTTAGGAACCTGCGAGGTGGTTAAGTCGACGGTGGCTGCCAGTAGGTGCTAAACAGGAATTATTGCAAATATACCCAAAACCCAACGAGCATTGTGGCCTCGCAGGATTAACTTCGCTTTCCTGCAATCCCTGCCATCCGCAACTTGCTTTTGCAACACAACTTTGAATAAACCTTGAGGTTTCCCTACAAGGTTTACCTTTAGTTTGTTACCGCAACACCGTAACCTAGTCTTTTCTAAACTGAATTGTGGTTAGCGGTTTCCAAAATTATTGAGGCACTAACTCTAAACATGCTCAAGATAACATTATAAACCAGATAATTTACAAAATATCACGTAGTTTCTCCTCGCTACAACACAAAGTGAATATATTACAACAGAACCCTAACGGAAAATTAAACGAAATTAACTGTTATTAGAGATCGCAGTTTTTACAATGAAATTTATAGAAAACTCTTATCTGCGATAGGCATGTGAATATTTGTTGAGAAATAAATTTTCATCTTAAAACAGCAAATTCTTAGAAATTTCAACTCGAAGCGGAAATGCTTTTATGCTAGAATCTTCGCGCACTTGATGTTATTGGCAAGCGGTGAGGCTTGTTGGGCACATGATATGATTTGAGTATGAAGCTCTGGGATCCATTTAGCCAGCGCTGGACCGTTTGTAAAATACTCAGACGCCCGGATGTGTGCGCAGGGATTGCGAGGGAGGCCCGTCTTCCGTAGCACTGTAGCTCTGGCTTCCTACGGCTTGGGGTCCTCTAGGACATGGATGAATTTCCATTGTCGATTATGTTTTGCTTTAGTTGGCTTATTTCTATCAATTCATTCAATCCATTGCATAATTCAAAATCATCTGCCACCTCATTAAGAACAATAAACCTCTCTTCAGTTTGTATTATAACGAATCGAAAACTTGCAAAAACAAAAACAAAACGTCTTCCGGATTGGGACCGTGCCATTTTGATACCGAAAGGCTCAACGTTTCACCCACTTTTTTAAGGGGCTTCTTCAGGAGGCAAGGGAGCACAGCCCCAATCCGGAAGACGTTTTTCTTACGTAATTTTATATACTGTGATCCAGATAGCTTTTCGGGTGGTAGATCTACTAAAGGAAACATGGACAATGCATAATATATGTAAAAAGGTAAATGTGTCGGCATTTGTACTCCGTGAAGGAATATAGCCGGCACGGGGTGATGTGGTAAGCACAACGGCTTCGACAAGCACTGAGTTTCGGTTTCCCATTATTTTCAATGACTGGGAAAGCCACCCGTAGAGCATCGGTTTGACCGTGAAACCATCCGCGCTGTAGCCGAATGCCTTAACCACTCAACCACTCTGGCGATTGTATAATATATCTATTTTATTTTTATTTTAAAGCCATATTATTAAAGATTCACTCTTGGTCATACTTTTTTAGAGTGAAACTTTCTTTAAAGATGAACCCTAATTTTGAGTTTTGTAAATATCTGGTCTACAAGTATTTTAACGTAAATAACAACACGTTCGACGGTGTATTTTTATTGCAGCAACAATTTTTAAATACTTCCTTTTTTCCATTCTTTCTTGATGAACAAACCAGTTGCGGCTTGTGGTGTGGGGATAAGTTAATGTAAAATTGTTAACGATTTACACATATTTTGAGAAATGAGACATAAAGAATACAACCTGTTGCAACGTATATTAGAAGGAAAAATAAATGGTAAAAGAGGTCATGGAAGAAGAAAAAAGTCATGGTTTAAAAACATAAAAGAATGGACAGAGAAGAACACGGCCACTTTATTCCGTGCTACATACGATAGATCAGAATGTAATGACGATTGCCAACCTCGATTGAGACGGCACCGAAGAGAGAGAGAGTTAGGTACCTGAAGTCCAGAGTTCTAAAATTTTATTTCAGGCCTCTATTTGAACTAAGGCATGACTCAAAAATACAAAACAATTACTATACATCCTGTAAAAGTAAATAATAAACTCGATAAATGAGCTGAATTTTCCAGATTAACATTTTGAAAATCAAAATGTGCAGCATATTTTGTGTTCAATTTCTTTTGTATATTTTTTTAAGAACTTGGAGTTCCACAGAAAATGCCTGTGCAAAATACGCGTACGATAAATTTGTAAATTGGCAGTGGAACGAGTCAAATTTAGCTGTACAGTTTTATTAGTTTACAATGCAAAAGATAATGCAAACCAAGCTTTATCTGTAACTTTTTAAAAAATATCCTGATTTTAAAAAACTGAAGAGCGGGAGGCTTATACATAGTTTATTAATTACAAGATTAATGTTTAGCTAAATTTCCCCTCATCTATTTTGATTTGTAAAACAGTTAATCGCGCAGTTGCTCAAATCTTTTGCATTTTCGAAAAATTATATGCTTTCTGTTGTAAACATCGGTATTCTGATAACATTTAATTACTTTAGAAAATCTTGTTCTGTTTGAAAATTAAGAAACTGAGTTCATTTTTCACAATCGCCATTGGTATGGCTCAGTACCAACGGAACCGAAATAAATGCTTTCTGGAACAATTTTAAAATTATTGAGTTTGAAACTTCAAAGTGTATTAAAATGCAACACCAGAAATCAACGATTAAGCACGATTACCAATTGTTTATTTTGGTTCTAGTATACCCTAAATTGTATATTTTATTCGAGATAATGGATGTAGCTTGTAGGGTGGTGCGTTTACCACTTATTGGGAAAATTTCGCTCCCACCACGGACGATTTTATAATCGCCCCGTCAAACCTACATTGTTCACTTTAACTACGCTCAAAAACATTTTAATTGTGCTTTCTATCGATGGTACTGAGTTTTTCTGTTTTGTTTGTCATGTTTATAATGAAACTTTTGCTATGTTTTCATTAACATCCCCTAAGAAAGTTAGAAAAATTAAATAGAATCCAAAGAAGCATATCGTGTTTAATAAGTTGTGTTGTAATTTACTTCTTAAATACTGCAGTTTTATGAAACGATAATTATAAAGTTTATATATGGTATAAGAAGAATAGTCAAATTTAAAGGAAACCTCCATAATTAACTAAGTATGATGTCAGAGAAAAAATCTTTTAGCTGACACTTTGTTCCAATTATTTCTCTTTGTGTTAATGCTAACCTTTAATGTGCTGTAATTTCCAGAATGTCGCTTAATTGGCTAAGTAGTCTCCGTTGATAAATGAAATTTACAGAAACGCATAAAATACTGTAGTAGTTTATTAATCATGTTATCGTACACAAGAAGCACTGTTCAATTTAATTTCTCGACGAACAAAAGGTTTTTATGAGAAATGCCGATAAGTACATGTAAGGAGACATTGCTAAGAATTCTTTATTGGATTTGACTGATTTGAAAAAATTAAATTAAGTTATCTATGGTTATCCCAGTTATTCAAAGTGAATTTTTGTATTACAAGAAAATTTTAACCTACGCGAATTTAACCTTCAACAAACGCAGAAAATGTTCTGTAGAAAATCAGTCTGTAGCGTCTTGTCATTTATGATAACAAACTCCTTTTTCCGCGTACCAACCTTCCAATCCCATTTTGTGAAATTTTCATGCCCTAGACAATTTAGCAACGAACATTTACATCAGAATCGATTTATTTCACAGAGAAAGAGCTCCTTGCTCAATATACCTTAGAAGTTCAAACTCTGAAGAATCGCCCGTCCTCATTTGGTTTGCAGATGCCACCCACGCCTCGATGTCTTTAACAAATTCACAACTCTGCACCAAGTTTTTCCTATTTTGTGAAGTTTTTTTTCTTGCATCCTTTGTACCAAACCTAACGACTTGACTTGGAAGACTTGAGTTGTGCAGTTTGAAGTTTGAGTTTCTTGCAACCACTCAAACGTACCTTCGCGTTATTATTTACTTTGTGAATCCCAAGACTCGTTTTAGGTTAATGAAAAATCGCAGTAAATTATACAAAAAAGTTTTTACATTTCATTTTTGCTTCATGCCATATCAAAATGTTTTACTTAAGTAATTAAAGTACCAACGTTATAATAATAATAATAATAATAATAACAAAGCCCGAACTATGCTGGCGAATACATATAATATTAAATTCTGTTTATACAGAAACAGTTTAGGTTTCAAGGAATTATTTTAGATTTCATGAGGGACTGTTTGCAACACTTTGTACATTCTGTATGATGTTATGATTATAAACAGCAACTCACGTAAGCGCCACAGCAATTCCCTGAACTGCAACTTTATTAATACCGCCACAAAAGCACGAATATCCAGGATTCTCTTCCATCAAGAGTTTCCTTAAATTCAAGCAAACAGAAATGAAATTTTCGAATTTTCTATTTGTATTTTTTGCCATATTTTTGGCCAAGTGTTATATAATTATAATAATAACATACAGTGTGTCCCTGAAGAAAGTTGCTTGTGTTTTTTAATTTGTTAATTAGATATTTTTTTGTTTGTATTACTTTTACTGTGCTGGTTTAATTGAAAGATTGAGTGAAAGAGAAGCAATGCGTTTCCTTCAAGGATTAATTGTATTTCACCTTAACACCCTAAGCAATGCACTTAGAGAATTAACTTAAGTAAGAAGTCGCTTATACGCAAACAACTGGCTTGAATGGGACTTGGACACAAATATTTTTAAACAAAGAAATATCCTTAACATAATTGTTGTACGTTCGAATATTAAAAAAAATAATATTAACTTGAGTGTCAATAAACCTTTGGGTCTAATTCTTAAGGCTAATGCTGTAGCTGTGTAACTTGTCTTAATTTTAACTTTTACTAAGGATACCCCAGGATAAATAAAGCGTTTTAGAGGAAGCTGATTTGTTCGAAATTCTAAAATTAAAAACTTCGAAGACGCACTGTACAGGGTACAGGAGATAGAAAAAAACTAACCTACATGTTACGAGCTCGATTTTTGTGAGAAAGTGAATGCCGAAAACCGCACATCGATATCTTGTACTGTTTAGAAGATATAGGGTGCATGGTTTTCAATTTTGTGCATTATTGACCCACCCCCGTAACTTATTTATTTATGAATATTTTTTGTTTCTGTAAAAACATTCTTAAGGCACTTTTTTTAAAGGAATTCAATGGTGTCCCAAGTTTTTTTGTAAAAAGAATGGTTTTGAAGCTATGACATAAACTTGTATTTTTTCTTATTGCTGTTTCTAAAATACTATAGATGAATTTTGTTAATCTGGAGTGCCATGTTGAACAATAAAACGAAATAAATTTACAGCTGTTATAAAATACATGTTTAAAAAGCAAAGTAGCAAGTATTTTATATATTTAGAAAAAGAATATGCAAGTATATATAGGGTAGTCCATAAGAAAAAATACAAGTTTATGTCATATCTTCAAAACCATTCTTTTTACAAAAAAACTTGGAACACCGTTGGATTCCCTTAAAAAAAGTGCCTTAAGAATGTTTTTACAGAAACAAAAAATATTCATAAATAAATAAGTTACGGGGGTGGGTCAAAAATGCACAAAATTGAAAACCACCCTATATCTTCTAAACAGTTCAAGATATCGATGTGCGGTTTTCGGCATTCACTTTCTCACAAAAATCGAGCTCGTAATATGTAGGTTAGTTTTTTTCTATCTCCTCTAGAAATTGGTGTTTCCTATCAAAAGTGTCCAATTTGGACCACCTTGTACTTCATCTCGGGGCACACTGTATTTAAGCATCTGACTAAATCATCGATATTAATGAGTGATATTTTACTTTCTTTTACTAACTTTAAATTATTTTAACCAATTTAAAATAATTTCTGATCAAAGAAAATATACTTTTTGTCCGGACTTAAAAAGGTTTCCTTTTATTTGGAAATAGCTTGGGTTTAGATTTTTTCGTTCGCAATATTACAGTTTTTTTAGCACAAGTTCGGCTTACCAAGCAGTTCTTACCGTTTGAAGGGTACTCGAATAGGCATGTATCTTCATCGAAGGCCAGAATCTTGTTAAGTGGGATCCTTCGTAATTCCCTCGTTTTCGGAAAAGAAGCGTCGGGATGAGGAGCAAATCTCACGGACAGCAAAACAAAACACTTTCGGGGTATTTTATCGGACGTTTCCTTATGTTCTCAATGCCTGTCTGCTTTGGCAGTTGTATGAATTGCGTCCATACACTTCTTGATTTATGTAAAAGGATTGTTAGATTGCTTTACCATTTGTATAACTTACAAATACCATTTTAAATATTAGTTTATGTTATGCATTCAGGATTGTAATTAATTGACGTTTTGAAAAGTACCTATTTTTTTTAATAATAAGGAAAATTGAACTTTATATAAATGGTTGTAAAGCGCACTGTTAACGCTAAATGCTTGGTTAAACTGGCGGACAACAGATTAAGTGGCTTACATCCCTTGAACAGCCATAGGAATTTTAAAACCGCCTTATCTATTCATACAACCAGCAAAAGACTTACAAGATAGTTATGTAAACCGCATGTACTTGACGTATTAACAAAAATAATAAATCTAGCAATATAGGGAGGTGGTTGCAGGTTCAGTATTAGTATTAACTAAGTGTTACTACTGATATTTGCAACGGTAATAATTTCCACAGCTAATATAGAATCTGATGTCAGGTGCAATGCAAAAAAGTCTTGTTTTATGAAGCAGTGTCTTGCAAAAGTCAGCGCAAAGTAAGGTTCTTTAAGGTTTTTTTTACTTTAGGACCGGATAGCCACGTGTAAAAGGCCCCGGTCTCTCATGTAAGCAGCTCGGGTTCAATTCCCAAGACCTGCGATATTGCCGCCGGAATTTTCGAAGGTCGTACGTTTCTCCGTGCTTCGGAGGGCACGGTAAGGCGACAGTCCCGGTTATCATATTACCACCTTTGATTACCGTTAACCTTGCAACACTGCGGGTCGATCTTCTTCACCTCTTTCGACGGGTAAGGTGAGTCTCCTGCCCGGCATATGTGTAAAGAGGGCTCACAGAACTCATAATTATGAGTTAATAAGAGACCATTAGCCTAGGCTTTGGCGATAGAAGGAAGAAGAAGACTTCAACCTTGGATTTTATCAGAATTTTTTCGTTAGGTTAATACTGCTTTTGTACGAGGGTTAGACTGTGCTAAATTAGCAACGCCACCAATAAAATTGTTGTTATTAGTTAAGTAAAGAATATAAGTTATAAAGAAAATAGATAATGTTTCATTACAGGTTCCTGGTGCATATTTTGTTATTCGTTTAGGAAAATTAATAAATACGTCACATACGTTAAAGCATGGCAGTAATTACTTATAAGAAACCTTACAGCATATAAGAGTAGGATATTTTGATGTATAAATTGACTTGGCAATCAAGCAAGGAAGTTCCTTTTTACAATAATAAAAAACTGATAGCTTTCACGAAAAGTAATTTCCAGCGCGTTAAAAATTTTATACCGAGATTGCATTATCACACTGTCAGATTTCATCAGTGTCTGCTGCACTCAGCGAACTTTTCTTGAAGAGCAGGTAAGCGTATATTACACGAGATGTTGCAGTATGATGGACACGTTTACATGAAAGTTTCCATTAGGGAAATGTCACGTTGCAACTTTACATCTGTAAGGCATTTTCCGGTGTATTATTTCAGGGCATGGGTGTGGAGCGTCATCTCATTGCGGATCTAAGACGGTGTAATATACATATTTCATGCAAAAATATATAAATGATAAAATTTGACGTAAATCTCCAATAGGGCCGGGACAAGGCGGAGAAGAGGCCCGTTTAGCATTTTTATGGGAACCCAAGATATGGATCAAAATACCCTTGTCGCGAGCACTTGGTCCGCAAAATACGATATGGAACGATAAAAACAGTGGAATATAAGCCGGAAATGTTGAGAAAAGTCTTACGTCCTTTATATTACATAAAGAAACGAGACGCCCAGGAATGCAGCCAGAGAGAAATATTACTCGCTAAGAGGGACCAGGAATTTTAAATAATCCGTCCAGGTATTCCTCCCCATTTAAAAGTTGGGGGACGCCTGAAGCGTTTTCTGAATGGCGTCGAAGAAAAAAAGAACTTTATCCATAATTGTGGCTAAAATTTATTTATAAAACAAATTACTTCTTGAGGCGGACTTAGTTAAGTGAACAAGAGTTCCAAAATCGAGGGGAACCACACCACGCAGAATTAGAAAAGCGGTCGGGTTGGTTTATTTTAAGACTCTTACGTAAAAGCAACAAACTAAATCTCGAGAGTGTTAAGTCACGTAATTGAATAAACTTCAAACACGTTGAAAGACCCAAAACCGTTTCTGAAATGAAAAATTTCAGTAAGAGCCGAGAATAGACGAGATCGATCAAAGACATGGACGACCGATTAAATAAAATAGCAAAACCTCCGTTACCTTAACTAGTATGGTGAACCGGCTCGATTTGAGTACCTGAACAAATAAAAAGTTTAAAAAAGACTTGTTTACTCTGTAGTAAATATGGTATGATTGGGAATTTATTTCCAGCGACCATTATAAATGTTTCACTTTGATGTCCTTTTGAAAGTCTACCACGGTAAGGAGGCCATGTACTCAATTATGTTCTGTAAGACGATGTCCAACGATTAAAGTCGAAAGCTTTTAAAATGAAAGGAATTAGAAACAAAATTTTGTTGTTTGTTACGGAGCATTTCCTAAATCAAAGCTCGATAGCTCTTCGTTTATAAAGAAAGAACTACCAGACGTTAGCTTTTCTGTTACATGTTCAGAGTTGTTTTACACTTTGATTACAAAAACATTCTTGTAAAGTAAACTTTTCTAACAACTGCATTACCTACTATTGCTGCAACTGAAGCCTTTTCTGAGTTTCTAAAGTTGACTTAGTAAACAGAAAGAAAAGACCGAACTCTACTCGTTGGGATAAATTCAATAACAGAGTACACTCCTGTTTTGTCTTTGAATAAAATAATCTTCACAAAAAGTTATGATTTCAAAACTCATTCAACGAGGGCCATATAAATGGGTCCAAAATATCGAAATGTAAATATGAGGTGCCTTTATCAGAAGTTAAAACAAATTTTATAATTTCTTGATAGTCGTTAATCTGAAATTCATTGCCCACTTTTTGTTTTAACTATGTTTTGGGGGAAAAATAATTAGTTTGGTAAGTAATTGGCGGTTGTATCAGGTATTCGGGTCTTTGTTCTGTATTCTGTTAGTTCTTGTTTATAATATGTTTCTCATTCTTCTATACTTATTAGCGGCAGATTTAGTCTTTGTACATTTTCATCCTTCGTGTTTCTTATAAACCCGAGAGTAGACCAGCAGAAAGAACTAATCCAATATGGACCTGAGAAATTAATAACAATGTTGACATACCCCTTTCAGAGGTATGTAAATTGAGAAAATGTCCCAGATGATTGGAAAATGTGGTGGATTATTCCTTTACCTGTATATAAAAAAGGACAACGAAATAAATGCAAGAACTATAGATTCGTCGCTCTTGTACTGATATCTTTTATATAACATGACTTATTGAGAACAAGCTGGCCGCTGGTAGACAAGTTCATTTGTTATTCGTTGACTTAACTAAAGCTTACGACAACGTGTCAATTTGTAAACTTTAGCGAATATTAGAAAGAAAAGCGACTAATAATAAAATCTATACATAGACTCGACTAGACTAGACTAGAGTAAAGAGTGAAATATTTAAAACAACGAAGGGTCTTCGACATGGCTGCTCCTAGTCGTCTATATTAAAGATCAATTTAGCTAAGCACTACAGCAATATACAGGGTGAATAAAAAGTATGGAACCTCGATGCTAGCGCCTTTATTATTAGTTTTAGAAAAAAAAGTTTTAGACAAAAGGTTTATAACAAATTATTTTCCACAAACTGATGGTTTTAAATATTTTTTCAAGGTCATACCTTTGCGCTATGACGTCATCGATACTTTTTTTAAATGGCAACCTATATTTTTTAGGTCGAAATTTTATAGCATTTTTTTTCTCTTTATGACCATCTAAAAATATCATACGGTTGAATAAGCGAAATTTCTAGAAAAATCAAGTTGAATGTTATTCGTACCAGTAATGAATGTACGTACTTTTATCACAAAAATTAAACACATGACTATTAAAAACAAATACAAACAATGAGTAATATTACTTTATTACAGAAGATGTTCAAATTGTTCGCTATCTGACAATGTCCAATAGGCAACAGAATTATTTTTTTTAAATTAATGTTTTTTAATGTTTATGCCGTATTAAAAAGACCCAAGACAAAAAAAAATTTTTTTTTAGTAATTAAGAAGCGTAAAAAAGGGTCGGAATTTCAAATGAAAAATGTTCCCGCCAAAACGAGCACGTATTGCTGTGACGTATGTAGCCGAACGCGTCAGTTGCATAGATAACCAATAATAGTCAGCTCTCAGCTGTCAGCAAAACATACGCGAACGTTGTAGCGCGACGCGCGATATTTAACGTGTTTATTTACCTCCTTCGCCTGTGAAAATTAACAAGTACTACTTCTACACCAGGCAAAATATTTCTATCTATACCTAATGAATAGGTACATGCTACTAACCTTAAATTTTTTCCAATCACTTTGACACTGCAGAGTCTATTTTATGCATATTACCAGGCAACACCGATCCGTGCGGCGCGGTACGTCACATGCCGTTTTCGATTTTCCGGCGGTAATTCAAAATTGCTGAGATAATTTTCTATTTTTTTTCGGGGATAAAATTTTTTTTTATTATCTTAAATATTATGTAGCTTATAAGTGACCCCTCAACTACATGTAAAAACGATTTCACTTAATTTATAAAATTCAGTTCTTTAGCCTATTCGATGTGAAAATCCCTGTATCCGAATTACTTCGGCTGGTATTGCCCGTATTTCTTCCCGAATACGAATTTTTAACTCTTCTAAATTTCTGGGCCTGTTTGTGTAAACTTTACTTTTAAGATGGCCCCACAAGATCCTACTGCTTCAAATCGGGCGATCGGGCTGGCCATTCGATACTACCCTTTCTACCTATTCTCAAAAATTGTATCCAAATAATAAAATAATAATAATAATAATGTTAAACATTGTTTATATTTGTTTTTAATAGTCATGTGTTTAATTTTTGTGATAAAAGTACGTACATTAAATACGGGTACGAATCATTCAACTTGATTTTTCTAGAAATTTCGCTTATTCAACCGTATGATATTTTTAGATGGTCACAAAGAGAAAAAAAAATGCTATAAAATTTCGACCTAAAAAATATAGGTTGCCATTTAAAAAAAGTATAGATGACGTCATAGCGCAAAGGTATGACCTTGAAAAAAATATTTAAAACCATCAGTTTGTGGAAAATAATTTGTTATAAACCTTTTATCTAAAACTTTTTTTTCTAAAACTAATAATAAAGGCTCTAGCATCGAGGTTCCTTACTTTTTATTCACCCTGTATGTATGTAGGAACAGATGCAATAGCGTGGGAATCCCACTAACCGATAAATTATACCTCGACTTTGCTGATCATCAAATCGTAATAGCTCACGGTAAAGAAGATAATTTAGAAATACATGCGGCGAAAATTAATTGAAGAATACAACAACTGTAAATTTTAGAAAAACCAACTTAAGGTGCGTAGGGCGGCCTTCAGAAGATATGGTATTAAATGACGGTCATACCATAAAATCATGTGATCAATACACCTACTTAAGCAACTCAGGTAGAACAGAAAAAGAGATCGAAACAAGAATTACTAAAGGAAGGAGAATAATAGGTGCTTTCAATTCAATCTTACGGGACAGGCATATGTATATCAAAAACAAGTAAAAAAACAACTCTATAATTCAATTTTCAAAAGTACTGTGTTATACTGATGTGAAGCCGGGCAAATTAATTCTGCAACCGAAAATAAGTTGAGAGTAATCGAAATGGACTGGCGATGATCTGCTGGTATCTCACGCTTCGAGGAGTTCGAAACGAATGAGTAAAAATGAAAAACGATAGTAGGGGACGTAAAGTAAAATGTGCTAGTATGGCCACATTCAACGAATGGACGAAGAAAGAACCCCCAACCACGTACTTTTATGGATATCATTAGAACGCAGGAAGAGAGAAAGAACAAAAACTACGTTATTGACTGGAATTCAAAGAGCAATGTTTGAACGGAATTTGGATCTTGCTGACTGGAATGATCGAAAAAGATGGCAAATAGGAAGCATAGGGCGTAGAAGAACGCTATGACATGAAATTATATACGTACCAATATATAAATGTCTTCGAAAAATAGAAAACATTCACCAAATTTAATTTTTCTAGGTAAAAACTTTCAGTAGAAAAGTTGGAATGAATTTACAATGTTTTACTTTTAATAGTTACTCGTAGACAGCTTCTCTATGTATAACATTAGAAAAAAGTAAGTATTAATAAAAATGAGATTTCCCATCGTAAACCAAGAATACTGCTGAGCAAAAGAGATTAAATCTGAAATCCGTGCTAAAACTGCTGAGAAGATATTTAAAATACCGACAATTCTCGAACCTGAAAGCACTAGAATTGTATTGTCTATCATCAGGAAAAGCAAAAAATCGAAATCCACTATGATGGATGGGGCTAATGTGAATATCCCTCGAAGATGAAATATTGGTGATTATCAATATGGTCGTAAGCCTTTGTGAGTCACTGAATACCTTGTCAAGAAGTTTTACCTTTTACCTGCCTAATGGCGCTTGGAACTTCATATGTAGTTATTGCTCGACCTGTGTTGCTTTCTGAGCTTTCGGGGCGCATTATTTAGCAATGGTTTATGTACTTATGAAATACATTCGAATTTTGATTCGATTTCGTTTATTTTGATGAATAATTAATTTAACAAAGCTGTTAAATCATGTTTGTGCAACCTGCCCTAAGAGTTATGGCGGATTTAATTTAAAAAAAAAATACAATTGCTTTATCTTTTGCAAAAAAAGGTATACAGTCTAAATGTCGAGTAGAAAGGCACTCAATTACACTTTCTGACGAAATGGTTATAAAGGCAGTACTGCTTATGAATAATAATCAAAGCTATGCAGTAGAATTATTTAATTATAGATAATTAAAATGTGCTATTTAAAAACTCATATGTCTAACAAAACAAGCTTCCTAAAAGTCTTTTCTGTGAACAGCCGTCTTTGTCAACTCTCATTATTTTATTGGTTAAATTTCGTGCCTTATTGCTGTACAAAAATCCACTTTCAGAATATATACCTGTTTTTCTATATTATTTCCTTTGCTATAGTATTTACACTTTTTTACTAACTACACCATACATCAAACCCACGAAATTAAATCATTTCAGAAACAAAATCACCAAATTAATTTTTTATTACTTGATTTTAATAAACAATAAAAAGCATAATTACCTGTGTAATTTATCTTCAGCAAACGTAATAATCTAATAACAGCCTTTCCAATGTATTCAGTTGAACTTCTACCGTAAATTCTAAACGTGGAAAATAATGTAAATGCAGAAAAACAGTGCATTAAAAATACATCATTCTTGCTAACAAGGCCATTACGGACAAATCGTGAAAGAGTTCGAAGTTGCCATTAACAAGTTTTTTATATGTGAACGATCACATAAGGCGACCTACTTGTGTGTTAACCTATAATATAAACCATATGGATTTTTAAAATAGCTTTTTGTAAAAAAACTACGCCGCCCAATTCAGCTTGTTGAACGAGATTATTACATTAATTTATGTCATTACAAACGAACTTATTTAGTTATTTAAGTTAACTTGTTGGTCTAATGATTTTATTTTATAATTTTTGAAGTTGTACAAGGTGGCTGTAAAATTACGGAAAACACAGTAATATACCTAAGTACAGCCGAAAAGCCAACTTACCCCCTTGCTATTTAACTAATCATCACTTAACTTATCCTACTTGTAAGTAATTACTTAAGATTGTTACCATAGAGTAAATAATAATAGTTGAAAGCATTAAAATTCAAATCGCACTGTATTTAAATCCGTATTTGCTATTTATATATAACATACATAACATGCAAAGGTTTATAAAACGTTTTAATATTAATATCAATTTACTATAAAACGATTATAACGTGGTTACATACGTCACAAAATTGTTCACATAAGTGAATTAATATAATCTGATAACAAATATTAAAATCATTTATAAAATTTTCCTTTCTACTGAAATTTATTCAGATAATTCGGTTTCATAATTGAAAACAAGTTGCAAACTGAACAAATAAAACAATTTGTTTTAACGAACTTAATTAATACAGTGGGCCTTTTTTTGAAAGATAAAGCTTGGACAATTTAACTGCCACACAATTATGTGTGTTACTAATTTGTCATCAATGTAGCTTTCCAAATTTCAGCAGAGCTTTCGTGTTTATTTATTTGATTATTCAGACACTTTTTCCCTAGCTCATTCGCACTTGATAAACTTGTAAACCTGTTTTTAAATGTTTTTGACGAGTTGTTCTTATTCACCAATTAAACATAAAGGCACCTTACGCTCGATTTGACTTACTTTATTATAGTTTTATATATTCAGGCGAACATCTACGCTTGTTAAATATAAGCACAGCTTAGAATATTAAAATGTAAAAGGCACTTACCACGTAATTAATATTTAACAAAACAAAACGAAAACCTACCTAGATAGAAACAGATTTCTTTAAAGTAAGAGTTTTCTTAATATAAGCTAATTAAGATCTAAAATCGCACCAAATAGGTCGCTTTGTTGACAGAACTAATTGAAACCAAAAAAAAGATTAACAAAAGAACGATAAAAGAGAAGAGATAGACTTTTGTTTACGTAATAATGGGGCCCTAAATAAAGGAAATGTGCAATTAAAAACGAGCTCGAGATAAAAGATAATAAAGAACGCGCTTTTCTAAAGAATATGAAAGCTATTGCTGCAATTTATGTCATAAGTTTCCTCGGCATTCGCGGGAATATAAGGATAAAGATGCTGCTTTTTACAAATAAATGTGCTCCACTGTCTTAGAAACGTTCTGAAATGTTTAAAGTTTTTCGCGTCATTTAAATTTTAGATATGTTTTTCTGAAAAAATAAGGCTATAACATTACGATAACGGCGATCCGTTTCGCATTTAGGGGAAAGCTTTGGAATTCTATACGAATTTATGGTATTTCTAAAGTTTCACATCTCCTCCGTCGAACTGAATAATTTTGTAATTAATTGAATGTTTGATTTTCTACGTAAACAAACGAACTATTTCAATGTGGAAATTAGTTTACGGTGGATTTCTAACTATCTTCGTTATCTACAAAACTCGATTATAACAGGATTGTTGCTAATCAAATTTATCTTTTCAAAGCTTTATATGTATACCTGTTTATTGGTAATTTTACGTCACAATCAGTAAATAAATATTAATTGGAAGCCTCTCATGCACTACTCGATGCAATTTGGGGAAGGAACACTTATGTGACTTATGTACAATTATGAGTAATTTAACTATCTAAATCCTATAGCTAAAGATGACAGAACCTTCTGCTATATTTAGTAATTTATGGAACCACATCAAAATATTGATAAACCAAATAACTCGTTGTGGTTTCTGTAGGGTTTCTGTTACCTTATGCTTTAACTGTAATTTTTGCTCCATATCTAGTTACGTGTGTCGGATCAGAAGGAGTGTGTATATCATGAAGTCCGATCTAAATTATGTTGTTATACAAACTGAGAATGATTTTGAACAGTTGTAGGTACTGAAGCTACTATAAATCAAAATTTAATTAATTCTTAACTAACTAACCGTAGCAATACATTGGACGCAGAGAGTGAGCTGCAGTTTTATGGCGTTGCGAAGGTGTGATTAGTAAATTATTAGATAAAATTAAATGCAGTTAAAGATTATGTAACGAATTAAAAGAATAATTAAGTTCTGCTGTCCTTTTTGGTTGCCTTATATAACGCACATTGTAAAATATTGTATTGTAAACGGGGTTTATGTATCCTCAGATTTGGAAGCATGCTTGTATTGTTCATATATCAAAGGTAACCCAACCATCTTCATTGAATGATTTTCGTCCTATCAGTATACTTCCTTTATTATCTGAAATTCCAAAAAGAACAATTAAGCGTTAATTAATTCAACATGTCAATAAATTTTACCCCAAGAATCTTGCAGTACTGTACCGTTAAAAATTATGAATGATGTCTAGGTCTGTTGACAAGGGACATGTGCTTGTGATGGTTTTGCTTTAGGGCTACTTGTTGATAGTGAGTTGAGGTTTTGTACATATATTTCTAAATGTGCACCGAGAGCCTACCGCAACCTCAGGCAAATATACCAGTGTAGACAGTAGACATATCTTAACCATTACTCAAAAGCAATATTTTTGCAATTCATTAGTGCGTTCGATTCTTGATTACTGCTATTGCGTCTATGGTCCTAATTTGCTTGTTTTAGATAAACTCATACTCATAATACAAAGAGTACAGAATTCTTGTTTAAGGTTGATCTATGACAAGTGCAAGACTAGCGACCTTGTACTATTATCCCTGCTACAGAAACGTCCCAGGACGCCCTATGCTCTCTATGGAGCTACAGGATTAAGTAAGTAAGTAAGTATGACATTTGTAGATATCAGCATATTTCCGATAAACTTGGGGAGTCAAAGTGTTAAATATGTCAGCACGAAGATATTTATATTCAGCGTGCCTAATTCTTATCCCCTATTTATTGATACTGTGGCGTAGTCGGGATTGGGTTATTGTTAATAATTAATATAAATAAGTTTTTAATTAGTTTGGTGGAGTCTTGACCGACGTCGCCACTTAAAGATTGCTTGGCTTTGTTGCGAGAGGTATTGAATCAAAGTCCAATTCAACTAACACTCATATATTTTTTATACGTGCTTTAGCGTTCCCAAATGTTACATTTTTAGTCCCAATTCAATGTTATACAAGAATTATGCTAAGTTCAATTCAACGCAATTTCTTCCAAGTCCGTAGTCAATTCTTTAACACTAAAGAACTAAGTCCCAGTTACAATTGAAACGACTAAGTCCGTAAACGAATTTACGAATTAAATAACTTACTCGAATATTTCACAAGTTCCAAATTATATTTGAATCGTCTAAGTCCGTAAATAGAATTTAGACGGTTCACACAAATATTTTGTACAAGTCCAGAATTAATATAAAACAATCTTACATGCGTAGTACGGCAATCATCGCCTTGGAGGATATCAATTTTCTGTGGATACTGCTTCCCACACAGCAAGAATGCTTGTTGCAAGTTTGCACGTTCCTTGATTTTGCCTTGCTATTCTTGCATTGATCTGGCAAGTGACTGACCAGTTTGCAGCAAGCATGCATCTGCAAACTTGCGGCTGCATGCTTGCTGCAACTTCGTCCGAAATTGACTCGGCCAGCTGTATGCAAATAGCCATTGCTAATGCAACTTTACATTGAAAATTTATTTTATAAGTAAAATGACTCTCTAGATTTGCAGAACTATATTTTGAAGCTATATTAGATCACATAAAATAAGCAAACAAAAGATTATAAATCTTTATTCCTTAAATACTGGAAATAAAAAAATTGTCGAGTCTGTTCGTAAACGGTCGGTAATTGCCGATAGGTAGACGATTCAGCCAAACGGCGAAACGGCCCAAAGCCCAAACTACTATTTTGCAGTTTACACGTGGTTTACAGCTGTTGTTTAAAGTGTTCAAAGTTTCTGAACATCTTACTTTGCAGAGTTTTTAGTGATTTTTTTCATCTACCTATTATAACAGGTAAGTTAATGTCTTTTGTTAACTTTTAAACATGTTATCATACCTTCGTTAAAAAGCAGCGATGCCATGAAATCAATTTCAGTTAGGTAAATGCCTGTGTAACTTTACATTTGTATTTATGGCCATTATTACTAGCGTTTTTAAATGATGCTTTATTTAAAAATATGATATAATTTACATGTTTGTATTAAGTATTTTACTCAGAAATAACCTTCAGTTAACAAATATTTTCAGTTTTACAAAATCATACGTATACACAAGCACGTGGCGCCGATTACCTTAACCTAAGATCTGCGTCACGTGATAATGTACTACACGTTACTTTATATTCCACTTATCTTCAAATAATTACTATTGATAACCAGGAATTATATTTTAAAATGGGCTAATAGAGAAGATTTAACTGGATTTTATTGAATTGTTCAATTTAAAGGTCTTTTTTAAAATTTAAAATAACTGTAATTCTTCTTTGCAGCAACTATACACAACATTTATCGTGATGCCACTGAAGCAAGTCTTAAAGAGGTCATTTCAGAATGGCTTCAGCAAGCAAAAGTGCGGAGGACACGGAAGTATGTAAATACATAAGTACATTAAAACAAAGATAGTAAACTAGTTTATCAGGCTTGTACCATTTCAGTCAATTTACATAAGTATGTTTCATTTCTCACCTTGGCACCCCTGTATCTTCTTTATTTATTTTCTGATCGATTTCAAATTTTGATCAATTATATTGCCCTTTAAAAGGGTTATCCAATTTTAAATAATTTTACTGCAGCCTAGGATTTTCCTACTTTTGCATTTATTTTTGGTGAAATTATTTTAAAATTGTATAACCATTTTAAAGAGTAGGTAGTATAACTGACCAAAATTTGTAGTCGATCAGAAAATAAATAAGGAAGATACAGAGGTGTGTAGATGAGAAGTGAAACACACTATATATACATTATCTTTAATAAAAAATTAAAATAACATTAGAAGTAATAGTATTACACAGAAAAGGCAGAATTGAAATGTTGTGACAGATGTGAACTAAATTACTTATTTTTAATGTAAATGGATATATAGTTACAAAAAAAATGTATTTGTCTGTTTTTTTTTAAATTCACTTAATTACCAAAAAGGTTCTTTTTGTAAGTTATTAATTTCACTTTAAAAATCTTGTTAGTTTTAAATTAATGTTAAAAATAATATTGAATTTAAACCATCACTATATATGACTATGACTAACAGTTTATAATAACAGTGTTTTCTGATTACAGAGAACAGAGAGCTCAGAAGGTAGTAGAAGAACCCGAATAATGTATTAGTAAAAACTACATTCGAATGTACATATTATATTATTATATACCTACGCTGTTTTCTAATTAAAGAATATTTATTTTATATGCTTTTTTATTCCTTAATATTTTTGTGAAAGGCAAACTTTTGGAGCATTCCTTTGGTGTAAATTTATAGTGATAAAAAAATAATCGACAATTCTTTGACCACGAATGGTATTGTAAGTGACAATATACGAACAGGTAACTTGTTTACCTCTATAGGATTTACGTAATAGTGCGCATAATAAGTTAGCGTTACCAACTTGCAGTGTCTAACGTTTAACAAACTTGATACAAGTCTGCAGTGAACCTTAGCTCACAAGCTTAATACAAATTTGTCATATCAGTTTTAACAGCAAACTTGTTTTCCAAGCTTACTGCAAACTTTCCCAGTAAGCTTACTGCAAACTTTTCCAGCAAGCTTACTGTAAACTTTCCCAGCAAACTTACTGCAAACTTTCCCAGCAAGCTTACTGTAAACTTTCACTGCAAGCTTAGTGCAAACTTTCCCAGCAAGCTTACTGTAAACTTTCACTGCAAGCTTACTGTAAACTTTCACTGCAAGCTTACTGCAAACTTGTTGGGTGGAGACTAGTTACCTTGCTGCAAGCTTGCAATAACCTTAAATGTTGTCGTGACAAGGATGCTACAAGCCTTCAATATTGACATGGCAAGCTTTATGAAAGTTTGCTGCAAGGCGTTTATGCTGTGTGGGTTGATGTTACTGCTTTGATGGATCAGACTTAACCACATCTTTAGCTTAAGCTCTCGCACTATTTATTCAGAAAATTGATCCCTTCCCTTAAAATAACCGTGGGAACATATTGAATTGTCCGGAGCACGTGTATGGCCTTGACTGTCGCCGTACATTGCTATGCATATCTTACATTCCTTAAAAGATGCAATTCGATATATTTCCCACGTGTAGTTTGCTAAGAGGAATGATCTATCGTAATTCCGCTTGCTTATAATTTTAATATTTTTTATATTCGTCCTTATGACAGTACAATACTATACGTTTATCAACTGATGCACATAATTGTAATTCAAGATTCAGGGGAATTTCTCATTCCTCGTCTCCATGTAACCGAAACACTTAAACTCTTAGCCACTTAGTTAGGTATGGATGTATTTGACGATGAGATAAGGCTTTTGCATTAGTTCCAAACAAGTCAAACAACCTTTTCCAATTTTTTTTGTAGTAAATGCATTTAATATTGTATTTGGGAAAAGGAATGCAAGAAACATCGAAACAATTGCAAATTATCACTAAACTACTGATGACAGACTTTACTTACTAACCAAGTTCCAAAGAAATATTAGTGCCTCCACCCAGTAAGCCAAGAAAGTAAAGGTGAGAACGAGACCTTGATGCTCTAGCTAGCATCTGAGCTTTTTTCAGAATTACCTGTGACGCTCGAAGCTGGTTAAAGTCTCAATGTTCGGTAAAGTCTGAAAGCTCAACAAAGGCTCGTAGTTTAGTAAATGCTTGAAGCTGAATGAAGGCTTACCGTCGATGAAAATTAAATCCTGATAAAAAATTCCATGATTCAGGAAAGCTTTGGAATTTGGTAGAGATAAAAGCTCACTAGAATTTGGACTTCGATGTAGGTTTGATATTCGGAGAAGACGTGGAGCTCGACACCCAAAAAGGTCAATAGCTTTGTAATCCATGGCAAAATGGTAAAAACCGTGAAAACTTGTGACTCAATAAAAGTTCCAAGTTTGAAAAAGTTTGAAGCTCATTAAAAGCTTTCAGCTTGGCAAACGTTCGAAAAGCAGTAAAAGCTCAAAGCTCGGCAACCAAGCCAATCCGAGAATATTTGTTATTTTCTCCGAGCTGAGACGAACATATTTTACATTTTCTCCGAGCCGAGCCGGGCCGAGCCAAGCTTACAAAAAACTTCAACCTCCCATTTCTATTTGAAAGAAAGAACACTTGTATAATTCTAACAATATACAAGCTTGAAATTAGACCGGACTGAAATTCTGAATACAGGAAACAATAATTTACACTACCTATGCCATTGCGATCACAACCTTTGCAGATTAAAGTAGGCCATTTTAGGGGGACAGTATGGTTGATGAAAACAATGCTTTTTAGTTTGTTAAGACTCGTAAACATGAATTTGTTAATTAAATTACAGTAACAATAACAAAAAACATGTTAATGAGCTGTGGATGTTTATGTTCTTAGTTAGAAAAACGATTGACCCCATACGATAGCTAAACAAAATAATCAAGCTTCAAATTGCAAAACTAAAATCATGGTCTACGGTGTTTTAAAGGAATTATGAACACTTTATAAATATTACGTATGTTAACATTTCTTAATTTTTTCTTCTTGGGTCAGGAACAAGAACAAAGAAATTATCCGACCGTTCTCATTAAATTTCTACGAATCCTTTTTCTTTTACTATTCCACTTTCGTTTGAATATTAAATTTTTAAATCAGCTTCGATCGTCTGCCCGAATTTAACATTTAGAAGCATTATTCAGATATTTAGGGTACTAAATTAAACGTAGCTTTGATGAATTTCTAACGTCCTTTCCCTTTCCAAATTTAAGCTTGGTCAGCTTAAATCCCGACAAGTTGTTCCAAGGTTGTTCTTATCGTTAATTACATGCTTTGAAAGGCATTGCAACTTTAACATTAGTGTTCATTTTAAATCATAATATTTAGTCAGCAAGAAATTTTCTTCATTATTTATTAAATTTAAAGTTTTTTCATAATTTTTGATTGAAGTCGGTAACTTATTGTACATTTACTTAGGGTTTATTGTAAGCATCTAACCTGGCCTTCAGCCATAGAGGTTAGAAAGTTCACTGTTCTATAATCTTTGTCGTAATCTAACCTTAGGTGTCAAATTTAAGCTTGATGGGCCCAAAGTAGCTTTGATATTCACTGTAAAAATTAATCAGTAACTTTTATAAATTTTGTGACTTTGTTGCGTATTTCGACGTAACAAGACAACTTATTTGTTGGTCTAAATCCTTATTTATCAGTGATGGCTTTAACCAAATCCTTGGAATTTGTGTTAAGAATTAGGAAGCGTGTTTATAAATAGTAATCCTGTAATTTAACTCTACAACAAGTTACATTAAATTATTCAATAAATTATGTAAAACTCGACATGCAATTAGAGTGTAAATGGCGTTGTTTAACTAAGGGCTGCAGTTAGTTGCACGTAACCGTGCAATTTATGAATTTTTTTTAAAATCTCCTCCACCAACGTTTTCTCCTTTTAGGCGAGCGTCTTATTTCACGCAACGTTGTACGAAAACGAGGAAAATATTATTCCAACTTTTCCATTTGATCCAGTTTTCACAAGGAAAAAAGTTGATGCCCCTTTTTCTTAGTAGAATTTGTAATTCAGCGGACGTTATTAAAGCTTAAACGTACGTAGATTTAATGTTTAACTTTTCAAATACGGTATATTACGTTTTCTATTACTGAAGAAAAGGAAATTTTCGTTAGAACTTTAAAAAAAATCACGGCATTTGCGTTTTATTTTACGGTTATCTTTCCATGAATATCTAATAAGATCCTTTTTTATAGAATGACTGCTATTACTTAACGAAAATGGCGAAGGAGGATAAAAGTTTCAAGATAAAATTCTTGCTTGTAGCTCGCACCGCTCCAAAAGTAAAATAGTTTAATCTATTGTGATCCCTAAAGAAATTTCCGGCATTACTTTTGATGTTGATCCCTAACTAAATGATGTATCTTTTCTTTTCAGGGCCAGCAATCCTTCTTTTATTATTCGTTCAAATTTTTGAGTCGTGAACGTACGGCGGCGCGGCGCGATTTTGACTTTATAGTCGGAAAGATAAACGGAAGGAGTCGAATAAACAGAGCCCCATAATTTTTGTTGTCTCTAATCTAGAACAACAATATTAAGGGGTACTTTTGTGCGGTCCGAAATTACCGCACAGGGCCGTTATTAACCACACGTAATGAACTAACCCAACGTGTGGTGTGATAACACAATAGCAGGATTAATATCCTCTAGTGTGGCTCAGATTAGTCCTGATCCTAGTCCTTGGACAAGCTGCAGGACAATAGAGACCCAGCTGTATCACAGACCGCAAACGGATAATACATATACACTCACACTATTCAACAAGGATAACAACGTAATACAAATCCTTTCCAAAGTAAATTATTCATGTGGCCATAACGCATCTTGTAAATGCTCCCTTCCTCTTTTCCCCGTACACGATTTTTCATTTTCTGGTTTTACATTTGAAAGGGAATATTAGCGGGAGCGCTTTTTTAATCTGCTGCTACTTTTGATGTTTCGTGTATGGATTTCTTTATTAAATAAGCCGTCATTCACTTTTTGTACGCTTTTTCAATGGGTTTTACATTTATAATGTAATTAGAGTTTATACAGATTTTATACCTTCCGGCCGTGTAATTTTATGTAAGTTATTTGCTGAAAATTTCATTACTCTTTGTAATAGCCTGAACACGATGCCCATAAAGCTAACGCCAAAATGTTAAACCTTTCATTCTTTATACGTGGTTGTTTATAAAGGTCAACGTTAGACCTCTGATAATAAGCACGTGGTGTATGACGTAAATCATTGTTTTAATTGCTAAATTTATGATATTTCGTGGAAAGTAACCATTTAGAAAATAGAAAACTTTCTATTACCTACCGGTATAACCATATGTATACAAATGCACCTTAATAGTATAATGGTGGAAACGAGCAATAACAGTTAATTGTTTACAGAATTCCTAGTAATATAAATATTTCCAGAAGATAAACCAATCTCTAGGAGAATTTCTTCATATTCTTTTGTAGGGTATTCTTCTTCGTACTTTGCTTATGGCGTTTCTTCGAACGACGACTTTCAACCCATCTCTTTCAAGGTCGTCCCGGATTTTTTGAGTCTTATTGTATTCCGTCCTGAGCTATTCTTATGAGCCTGGTGTTGTCTATTATTTTACATTAATCTCTTACAGTTTAGTTTCTCACACGGTCTACTCTTAAGTTGCCAATTATCGCTCCATGCCAAGTCACACCATCATCCTCAACAGTAACGATCCTTAATCAAAACCTTGATGCACAGAGCAAACAAGATCCCGGACGAAACAAGCAAACCAGAAGAACGGAAGCATGTCGAATTAGCTCTTATAAAAAATGGTTACACTAGAAAGGAAATACGAAATGCCTGCCACGCGAAACCCAAAGAAGAAAAGGAACAACAACAAATTGCTACTTATGCCCGTTTGCCTTTTATCGCTGGAGTAACCGATAGATTGAAGAAAACATTAGCAAAGAAAAACATTGGTGTGAGATATAATACCATAAAGAAGATCCAACAAATGTTACCTCCAAACAAAGACCGTCTACCTAAACTGTCAACAAGAGGAGTATACCAATTTCAATGTTTATGCGGAAAACAATACATCGGTCAAACAGGACGAAGCATCCAATGTAGAATCAAAGAGCACCAGAGAGACGCCAGGCTTAGACACACAGAGAGATCAGCAATTGCCGAACATTTACATCAAGACGGCCAACACAAAATCAAATTTGAAGAAGTCAAGATACTCTCACGAACCGAAAACTACTACCCCAGAATAATTAGAGAATCTCTCGAGATAATGAAAAACGACAATAACTTTAATAGAGAAGATGGCTACCGCTTAAGCAATACTTGGAAATTAACCCTTCATGAAAAAGAAATCATCCATAACAAACGTCCTAGTATCCCCCATGCACAGGACCTGCAACACCAACGGAGCATTACACACACGAAAAACCAACCTCTTGGATACACTCGGCCAACAAAACGTCACGGTTCAACAACACCAACCAAAGGTACCCAGGTATATAACGAGGAGCATAAGACAACAACATCAGTCTTTAGATTAACTTCTGAAGAAGCTGATAGTATGAGCAGCGAAACGTCAAGTGAAATTGAACGACCACGGCAACACCCGGAAAATATTAGTTTATTAGTATTAAATTAGATTCCATATCACTTGTTCGGTATCCAAATCTACTTTAATCACAATTCCATATCCATATCCAACATTCATTAATTTTCAATTCATCTTCAACTTCTGCAACATCCAATATAAACCGGACCAAACCTTTTTCTCTCAGAAGAATAACAACCAGTTATTTATTCTGACCTCTTTTATAAGAGATTACTATTTTTCTTTCCAGCAAAGTACCAATTAATTATTTAATTATTTTATTCGTTCCTTTTAGAAAAGTACCATTCTCCTTTTCTTAAAATATTTTCCTTCTCAAAGGAAATACGTGTTCCTTTTTGAGAAGATAATTTCAATCTTGTTAATTTATCTCTTGTCTGCCGCCGCCGTGGTTCGCTGATATTTTTTCTTCAACGAAAATTCTCGTGGTAATTATTAAATACTAGGTTTCTAGCTAACTTATTTTATAATAATTACAATACAGCATTCCTAACAATTAAATTATTCTACCCTAACTATCTAGATTCTTGTTTTTATTACATTTTTAAATGAACCTATATTAAATCTGTACAAATTAACTTGCAATTTAGTTTATATTCATTAAAAATTATATTCAACTCAAAATCTTTAATACCGACAAATATCATCTTAATATGTATCTTAATTTTGCTTTCTATATCCAGATACTGACTTGTTCCTTCACGTTTCATCTTTTAACGTACCCCGAGACGCGCTCTTTTCATTACTCGTTGCCGTACCTTATCATACAAGTGATGGTCGCTAGAAATTAGTACCCCTAGACAGGTAAATCCTATTACCTGTGCAATTATAGTTTTATCGATTTTCAATTTACAGCGGATCGGGTTTTTAGCTATTACCATTTTTTTTTCAGTGGAGATGTATTTTTTAGAGATGAAATATATAGTACGTACAAGAGGCCGTCTTCTAAATCTGTTATTAGCATAATATCATTTTGATTTTCTTACAACTCATTCTGTAGCCTTTCGATTCTTCCAGGCTATCAAATATTTCTCACGTAATTAAACTAAATAGTGCGGGGCTTAAAAACTCGCCTTGTCGGATGCCTGTGGAACATGGTATTCCTTCTGCCTCTCGGTTTCCTGTTTGTGTCCCTGATTTAATTCGTATATCGTTCTCCTTAGTGATGTCGGTACGAGTAGTATTCTTCGAGTATGGCAATAATATCTTTTAAATGTATTCAATCGAATGCCTTTTCTAACTCTATGAAACAGATGAGGGCTGCGGTATTATATTCGGCCCCTTTTTCAGTTATTTGCCTTTTGCCACGACTCTGCAAAAAGTTTTTACCCAGAACGCTTGAGAAAAAAATTAATAATAATGCTATAACCTAGTGGTTCCCAAAGTGTGTTCCGTGGAACCCTGAGGTTCCACGAAATAGTTTTGGGGTTTCGCGAGTCATATTTTCAGAAAATATTGAAGTGTAAACATCTACATTCTTGTCATTAATCGTTTATTTCATATTTATTTTGAATTTTGTTTTGTACAGTTTATGGAATCTCTTGTGCATCATGTATATGGCCGAATAAATTAGTTGTATGTAATTTTTTTAAATGCCCAGTTGAGATTATGATGTTTGTAGATATAGCGAGGGTTCCACTGTATGTGAAATATTGTTTAAGAGTTCCGCGGAAAAATAAGTTTAGGAACCACTGCTATAACCAATAAAAATGATGTGGACAAGGCATGGTACATAATAAAACATAGTATCCGCTAAGCAGCAGGAGAAGCAATAGGAAACAGAAAAATAAAAATGAATAAAAGCTCACCCGGTTAAATCGCCATGTTTTACCATGTTCTTTTACTACCTCTTTTTCCTCTTTAAGAAAGTGGGCGAAACATTGAGTTCTTCTTTCTCAATAATGACACGATCCCAATCCGGAAGACGTTCTTTTAACACTGACGTGGAAGTCTTCGAATTCATTTCCAGTACTCTGCTTCGTAGATGAAGATCATGGTACATATACATGAAGTTTTGTAAACTTTTAATTTTTCTTTTCTACTAACTTGCTTCTTACTTTTAAACGGTATTAATCAAGCGTTGTATACTCTGTTTACCCTGATATTCTGTTGTTTCCTCCATCCATCGTTCAATCACTTTCAGTTATCGAATCTTGATCGCATTGACTTGTTATACTTTACCATCAGTGAAAAGCTCAACCGGGTGTTTCCTTCACGTTTACTTTTCATATCTTCCAATGATTCTTCTTTCTAAATCAATGAGATCACTCCTGGGCGATGCACAAAGAATCAAATTATTCGCATATATTAGCACCTTTGTAACAATAGGTTGCAGTTTTTTATATTCCACTGCTACGCTACTCCTTTAGCCTTAACTTTCAGCCATAACTTTAAGGTTTTGAAATTCCTTCCATGGCAGTTCGTTCAGTTAACTTTCTAATGCTTTTCTAGAGCCCTTTCATATACCATGAGATCAAAAAAAAGATGATTTTGAGCAGGCCTTGACTAGTACAACACGATTGGCTACACTGGTTCTAGAATGCCTATGAATTATAATGTGACAGTGACATTTCAAATGTAAGTCAGTTTTGCAATCTTGTTTCCAGAATTATTTAAGTTTATCGTTGTAATACTAGTGAAGGATCACATTTTGAACACCTACTCTAACATGTATTCATCTTAGTTTTCAGTTTGTTCCCTAAATAAATACTGTTTTGTGTTTTAATTTATTTGACATTTATTAACCTCTAACCTACTGCCACATTTTGAAATCAGTCTTGCCAATCGTGTTGTACTAGTCAAGGCCTGCTCAGAATCATCTTTTTTTCGATCTCATGGTATTTTGCTTGCAATACATAGGAAAAAGTACCCCGCTATAGTTCTCATGGCCAAACTTATCATCTTTTTTGTGCAACGATGTAATTACAGCTGTTTATCATTCTTTCCTTAGTTTGCCATAGTTTGTTTATTCTTCTTGGCACTTAGCACATTTCCACTTTTATTCCATCCAATCCCCCTGTCTCCCCACTTTTAAGTGTGTTTAGTGCTTCTGAAAATTCCTTGCTACCGTTTACTTCACTCTTAATTTCTTCATTAGTTGGTGTGTTCATTCCCATTTATTTTTCTTCGCCTTCTAACACTATCCTATTTTTTCTTTTTCTTTTGAATTTTGTATGAGCTGCAGCCTTCGTATTTTTGCAACCAAATAGCTTTGCCACGTCCTTTGTTTTAATTTAATTTCCTCTTGAATCACATTCTTTCACCATGCTGTTTATCATTTTTTATTAAATTAACTAAATACACCTCACAAGCCTTCGTTATGTTGCACCCAGCACCTACCCAAAATTAAAATAAATGGCGAATGTGCGTTGGTTGTTCGGCAGAACGTTCGTTTGTCGAGTTCAATTCGTCATAAAAGGAATATAAATAAAAAGGAAATTTTTCGTTTGTAGCAGATGATGTTAGAAATAATAACAGGAACCAATCCAAACCTTTGTATTTATGGTGAGTATGCCCTTTGCTAGCCTGTTGGCGGTATTTTTTCATCTTTTTATTATTCTATCCAATTAATTAATTCAATTCCAAAATAAATACATATTTTTTTGTTAAATATAATTTGATAAAAAAATACAACCGTATTAATAACCTTTTCCAAAGGTTATTTATTTAATAAAATACTTTAGCTTGAATTATTATTTTTTAATTTAGTAAACGAAACCCAGCCTAAGGCAATTTCGAATTCAAAGTAGTAACAATAATTTTCTCAATGCTTTTATTATTCAATCCAATTAAATCTCATATTTTGTTCAGTTCCAAAGTAAATAGATATATCTTAAATGTCATTGCTAATTCAAGAAAAAGAAAATTAGTTTGTCTTTGGCCTTTATGTCGATATTATTTTTTAAAATTATTGTTAAAGCACATATTTAAGCCTAATTTATTTCTATGTTTAGTTTGTTAAAAAAAATACAATGCAAATGACTTTTTCTACCGATTTATGCAAACAAATTACTTTAATTTGAAGTCTACCATTTTTTATTTAATTATAAAGGAAAGACAACGTAAGAAGATCCGTGACAGTGTTAACCAATATTATTCTTAATTTTCTAATAATTTAATTATTATTGTGTTTGTTATTCCTGATAATACAAAAGTTTTATGGAAAATTTGAATGAATAAATAAGTGAACAAATGAATTTATGACAACCAACGAGGATAACCATTTTCTGTTTTCTTTAAATTAATATCCCTACTTGTGAAGGCTGGGATTTGGCTAAAGCAAATCCAATTAAATTGATTACGTGATTCAATGGATTTAAGTGTTACTGTAGATTATTCAGCTTTAAAACGAAAACAATTGAGATGAAGTGAATCGTGACACATGTCGAATAATTTAATTCCTTATCGAATTAAGTAAGTAGGCACTTCATTTGTTGTTAACGTCAATATTCATTTCTAACTTGTATTTTCTTTTATTTTTATATGGATTTTGAGCAGATATTTGAAACGTTTAATTACTGTCATACGACAGTATTGCTTTCTATTTTTTGTTATTAAATACAAAAGGAATTTTATCAACGGCGGCGTCGTCCAAACACCTGGTGCGATTCTTGAATACGAGATGATAACGTTTCCCGAAATATGATAAATTGCCCCGAAGTTTCTATCGCACGTGTTGATTTAGGACTTTTTAATCTTGAAAAGTGAGAAGGGAAAGGAAGATACAAAATTGATTACGCAAACTTGTTTATCTTAGCTAATTGAAGGTTTCTTTGAAATAATAATTTTTAATCTCGTTTTTTCTTCTTTTTTTTTAGGTAAGTCAAAGGGATACAATTTTAAAGAAGAAGCTCCTCGTGGGGTGAGTCAATAATAATTAAAATTTAAATTTTCGCAGATTGTGTAATTAGGAATCCTCTAAATAAGTAAGTTTATTTTTATTGGGTTATTTGAGGGATGTTAACGGAGTTTACTGTAGGCGTGCATAAATTTAAAAAGGCCCAACTACCCTTCCTCCATTCTAACCGTTATCATATAAAAAAGCTAGGCACATTTTGAGAAGCTCAATTTCTAATTTGCATAAATTTATCCCCTCGGGAAAAACCTTAGTGATATTACAAAAATTTATTTTTAAGGTTTACATTTCCGCTTTTTTTTTAGTTAACCCATAAAGTAACACAAATGTCACGTCACAAAAGGATTTCATAATTAAGATAATGGAGTAATTTATCTAATTTTATGAGTAATTTGGGAGTGAGTCTTCCCACGTACCTGAAAGTCGCGTAAATGTAACTAGAAAGCTCCAACACTAATGTGAAAACCCCCTCGTTTGATGATATATTCCGCTAAGTTTGCAAAATCCGTGTTTGTGTATGACCAATTGCACGTACTTATGCTGTTGTGGTTCGTATAAATCTGGCATACACAGCTGTCCAACGCTTGCTTTGTTCTCCAAATACTCTCTGCTCTATTCCACTCTACTCAGAACCGGGATATTTAACTAAAATTAATTTGTTGTTCTGGTAGTACCATTTACACTGCCGGAGAAACCTTGTTACTTCAATGTTTTTGGTTTATCTAAACGAGAATTAATTAAGGAGCTCGTGGATTAGAACCGGTGTACAAAAACCCTTTACATAAATCTACCCCGTGGAATATTTGCAAGAATTTATGTTGGTTTCTTTGAATTCTTAACATTTTCAGACAACTGTGTGCTTCTGCTAAAGTATGTGGCGTGCTTAAAGAAACTTCAGGCTATTAAAGCGACCGTTGAAAATTATTGTATGAGAAATTATTATTTTCTGAATTTTTAATTTTGTTTTTAGCTGCAATAAGGGTTATCGGAAACCAAATTTTAAAATCTGAAATTCGAGTTTGTTCTCGGTTTAAATTAGAAAACCATGTCTGTAAGTTTCAATTTGCATTCGAATTGGAAATTGTAATACCTTAATTCAATGTTGGAAATTCAAATTCGGGTTAAAGATTTGGGAGATTTAAATTCGGGATTTGAAATTCAAATCCAGGTTCGAAATTTGGAGCTTATCTTAGCAAGCATTCGAACCTGAAACGCAAATTAGATTCACAGTCAAAATTACATGATAAAACGTAACATAACCTGTAATACTTTACAACTCAAGCTGGTCTCAAGTCTTCCGGAAGTAACCACATAAAACATCCTTTCTTATTATTAAAATTACAAAGTAGCCATTATTCTATCGAGTTCATTAATTGCTTCGAACTGTAGCCTAAATAATCAGGCTTTTATTAATTAATTTTGCATTAAAATGAAAGCAAAGCAAGCAAGAATTTGAATTCATGTTAGGTTTTTTCTTTTATCAGAGATTGTTTAATTAAAATCTTTTTTGTAGGATGTTGAAAATAGTTGCAAACTAGAATACAGATTCAAATTGGGTAAAACCTGTTGCAGTACATAGATAACATTTCTGATGTAGTCTGTCAAACTTTAGTCATTAAACTGTTTGAAGTGGCTGCGTACTTTAAAGGGCATGCGGTTTAACTAAGCTTTTAGTAAATCGTCTTTTTTTTAAACTATTTAATTGGAACTAACTTGCAAGTTTGATGCTGTTTGTAAATAGTTTAAAGTTGTATGAGTATGAGTATAAAATGTAGGAGTAATAGTTTTTTGGATAAACAGCAGATTTTCACTAGGTATCTAACAAACCTTCATATAAGATATTTGGCAAATATTGTCCAGTTCTAGTAACAAAGATTTGCAAAGCAAATAACTGAAAGTAGTTTTAATTAGTTGACTTAAAACTAACTACCAGTAAATATTGTTTAATATTTATCCAAAAAATAACGCACGTATCTCGCACATTTATATTTCCGGGGTTTTTCTTGTCATAGTACCGCGGTATGTTTAACTTGAATTAATTGATTCTAATGAGAAACTCGTTTTACATATTGTAACGGTTTTAAAACGTTTATTTAAAACTTCGGTTCGTGGCGTGAATTATTTATTAACAAATTTAAACAATGTAACGATTAACACGAAATAACAACTTAAATACTAGGAATACAACACTAATATTAAACCGAAACACTAACAAATTTATTTGTACAATTTATAGTTTATTTATATTTACGAGCGTACACTACGCGTTATGTATTCGCACACATTTATATTAACCGAGCGTTTATCACGCGTCACGTACTTGGTAGAGTTGTTGGTAGTAGACTTTAGTATCACTGCTGGTCGCCAGCAAAATCGCGCCTATTTATATCCAAGCGCGAACTTCGAGTTAAATCTAGTTTATTCTACGCTCGTCGAGCAACATTCGAGAGGAGTCTACAACCGATGATACAATCGGCACACAGTCGGGTGTAGCTGACGCATACGAGCGAAATGATTCGCGTCCCGGCTGACAGCTGGCGCTCGTTACAATATATATTTATTTTTTAATCAGAACATTCCGTGAGCCTTCGTTTCGTGGCCTCGGCCCAACATTCTAATTGATGAAATCTATTAGTAGCTCATATCGGTAGCAGCTGTAATTTAGGAAAAGCGAATATGGAGGACAATCCGAAATCAAAAAAATGAGATAAGAGAATTCAGAGAAACGCAACAATGGACAGAATATTTCACCCATTCCAAGGGAAGAAGAAGATGAACAAGAAATAGTTGAAAATGAACAACTTGCAAAGACTCCGGTTTAGGTTCAATGCGTGCAAATTATATAATATGAAAATCACCACAAACAAAACTAAATTCCTAACATTTGCAAGACCCGTAAGATGCAGACTCATGATAGGTGACGAGATAAATAGTAGAGCAAGTCATGGAGGCACACTGAAAACTAGCTCTGGACAGATCGAAAAAGAAATTAATGAACGGGGATAGGTGGATATATGAAAGATATAATATGGAATCATACGTTCGATGTACCAACAAGTACCTTCATTTAGTGTCTTATCTTAATTTTTTCTTTTTTTTCATATCTTCTCCTTCACCTTTTTGTGTTTCTCTACCAGTTAGATTTTCCATTTGCAATGTATTTTTCTTTGCTATGTTCGCATCTTTGACCTATTCTTTCTCTGCTATTTACTAGCTTTTTGGCTGGGATTTTATGTCTCCTTGTTTTCCATTATTCAGTTTTTGTAACATTTCGAATTCCGGGATCCCAGACCCACATCGTATTTCCTATTATTAATTTGCCGTTTTTTCATTTTTCTTTCTTTATTCACTACCGAAGCCTTTTTTATGTCTGCCTCTCTCTCTCTCTCCCTCCCTCTTTTTCCCCTCTTCTCTTGTCCTGCCTCTCTTTACCCGTGTCTCTTTTACCATGAAATCGTTGTGTATGTCTACCGTATAGGTGTTTCTCTCTCGATGTTTTCTTATTTTCCGTTATCGTTAGTTTTCACAAGTTCCTACTTCTACTATTGTTAGACAGCTTCCATTCTTTTGCCTTCTTATGCGCCAGCTGTCACCTGTATTTAACCCTTCGGAAATAATGGGCGGTTTGTCTGAAATTGATTGTTCTTCATTTCTTTAATTACTATATTGTTCTTCTTTTGAGTTCTCCCCTTCTGTTCTGATTTGCTTTTCAGTTTTGTATTCCTCTGTTTTAATTCTTCTTCTGTCTTCATCTTCCGTATTTCGTCGATGTATCGGTTTTCCTTATGCTTTTATTCACATTTTAACTGCTGCCATCAATTGTCGCTCATCTCACGCTTTTGTTCTCTACATTTTTTTACCTTTATTGTCTCGAGTTTACAAAAGCTTCTAAAGAGTTGTGCTCTCTCAGGACATCCCAAAAACTGATCCGTTCGAAATCCCTTCTTTCGAAAAATGGCGCACTCTACTTACTTTATGAATTAAACGTGACTAATACTTCTTTGTGTCTTTTAGGTGGTGATCGTTTAGGCTACCTTCCTTCGTTCATACTAAGGTATCCATACTATTTCACAGTTCTTGTTAATTACATCTGTTTCGCTCGCATTTTTCTTCATGTTGGGTTGGGAAGTATTAGCCCTTCTTCTCTTCGTTGTGTTAGATTTATTTTGCATTGTATACGCCTACATTTCAAGTTCACAAGGTAGTATAGATTCTATGCAAAGAATGAGGAAAAGCAAGAGAAGCAAGAGAAGAATACAAAAATATATATGTATAAGGAGTACCGGCAACGCCACTTTAAGAAAAAGAAGGAAGAAAAATAATAAGAAGAATCCTAATAATTATTCTAAGCGAGTTTAAACATATTGAACACCAAAACAAAGAATTAGTTGTAAGTCTAAATGGCTACAATAACGAACAGAGCTATCAATTTAATAATAGTATATCAGTTTCCTAACTGTCCGAACGATTGATATAAGGAATAAAGGTTTTATATCTTTTTAAAGCTTTCTTTATAACAGGTTTTTAGGGTACTAAAGTGCTTATTGTATTACTCTCTTACATTTGTTCAAAGATTAGAATAATAAATTATATTAAACTCACAAAGACTACATCAAAGGTTAGGGAGACTACTGCAGTTAGATAGAACTGGAAGGAAACTGGAATTCGAAAATATTGCTAGATATTACTGGTTAGTCTTCGATGATTTAATTAAAATCCTACAGTACAACTAAAATAATTAGTTTTCCAGGGCCTTTGTCGTTTTAAATGTAAGCTTATAACGTTGTTAAACCTAAAAAGGTCTTTCTTAGCAAGTAAAGACTCTCGAGGAGCGAGTATGGCATAAACCCCTCATAAAACTAAAAACAGCCTACGCAACGCCTAACTCCTGTAACACCATTCTTAATACTGCTTAAAAGTGGCGTATCCTCGTTTCATATTTAAATAATTTGAACTTTATGTTATAGCTAAATTATCCTTTAAGGAGCAAGTTTTAAAAAATGTAGAAGGGATCGCTATTCTAGCTTGTAGTTTTTTCTATTCTTTTATTTTTATTTTTCTTCTGACCTGTTTTCATAATTCTGTAGTATTTTGTAACAAAACCAAACCAAGCCATTTTTTAAACCCTAAGGGCTTACCAGTGTCATCCTTTGACTACAAAAATGTTGCCAGTTTCCTGTAAAATCCCGCACGAAGCCATAAATACACATCAGAAATCTCCGACCTTTTCTATCTTAAAACAACACCAAATTTTTTGAATAAATTCCGCGAAGGTCGAGTCTCGCATTGATCGTTCATATTGTATCTGTTCCCCATACACGCACGCATGTGAGTTTAATGGCGTGGATAAGACAAAGTGTAGAGTGAATCCTGTTCTCAACCTTCCCTGTTCTTGGGGGCTTTGGGGACGAACAAAGGGTCCAATTGCCGTACAAGCTAACAAAACGCTTACTGAAGGGTGACATTCAATCAGTTGCTGATCATCATCAACATGTATCAGGCCGTTTTATAAATGGAAACAAAACATATTTACTGTTTTTTTTTCTTTGATAGTAAATATTTTTCTAATATTTATTTGAATGGAAGTTTTGATGAGGCCCATTCAGTCAGGATTATGAAAGGGCGAAGCTTATTTCGTGTTTTAATTACGATGAGTGATTAAAAAAAGCGAGCCCAAATTGAAGTTGATAATTAACGAAATAAAAATGCACTCTAATTAGTGATTTTGCGTGCTTTTGTTTGACACCAACTTTAGTTAATTTTCATTTATACACGCTGGTGATTTTGTAAAGCTTGAAAACAAGTCCGACGGATTTAAATATCGACGAAATGCGTTTCATTTGCTTGTCGCGTTAGTTCTTTTTTTGATAGTGGGGGCAAATAACGTTAATTAATATACGTCAATTCCGCTTTTATTTTAATTAATTTTTTTTATTAATGCCGGAAGTAATTATTTGATGCACCGGCTCAACAAAACATTCCTTTTATTGTCGTGTAATTTTGTCGGAGAGACTTTAACTGAAATAATATTTATATAATTGTCTGTTTGCTGTTTACCTTGCATTTCCATTTCCATATTTGTTTAGTTTGTTAATTGCGAGATTCAGCCGTCTGTAAACGTTAGGAGATATTGAAACAATGGAACCCTGTTTTCATCAACAAAAACTGAAATCTACTGTAAACGGTGAAATACGTATTAGTTCTGCTTGCATTGGCACGCCAAGGTGCTTTATTTCGTACCCTTTTTTATTATTTTTGCAATCTAATTTTTGAAGCAAACGTAATTTTCTATTAGTACTAACGAATCGATTGTTCTTTACGGCTGAATCAGTGGGAGAGTTTCTAAAATCGCATACCTCAATTTTATTACGTGATATGTAATTTTCTAAAGCTACTAAGGAATAATCGGTCTAGATTACAAGTTCTGAATTAGTTAACTAACCAAAGCACTTGGAAACTCGATATTCTGATATATTGTTGTACTTTATACTTTGTTAACAAGTTAATTGATTTCATGAAGTTTGTTGGGGTAGGCAATTAATTTTCCACATTTACTGGTAAACTTCTAATTAAACAAATCGTAGATTTACAGGCTTTCCAAACCTCTTTAAAAAATACACTCCAAACGCGCGCATTAATAATATCACTAAACTCTTCGTCTCGTCAGTAAAGCAATTTCGTAAAATAATAACCCCTTATTCTTCCGAACGTAATTGCATTAATCCCGAGGACATGAAAAATGAATTTAATTCCTCAAAGTGGGTACCCCCCTAGCATTTCGGTAACAAATTGAAGGATACCAATTTTTAATTATCATTTATTCTGCATCATGTTGCATTCGGGTCGAATCGTTACTCGTTAAAATTAATTAAAGGCGATCAAGTTTACTAATTAACGACGCATTCGCTCGCCCGCGCTCATATTCCGTCTCTAATTAATTAAACTACGAATTTAAAAGCGCATCATGACCGTACGTGCACTTGGTACGTTAAATAAAAACCCCCGAATGCACGTATATTACTCGAAAGTGGTCCTCGGTGAGCCATGTAAGTGTTTACCGGGCGCTATCCTACTGTCCTGCACCTCTTAATGGCAGGTATTCGCCCGTGGAACTTCAAACTATTCCGAAACTAGTTGCTATTTCGACTGTAAAAGCCTTACTAAGTCTTAGTTTGAAATTGCGTCCCATTTCTCTTAGGAATAATAAGTGGAAAGTAGTTCCGGTAAGTTTGGCGGAGGTGCCCGGACGTGTAACTAGTATCGTTGAAAAATATCCCCTGTTTGCACTTTAGAACCCCTTTTTGTTCGTTATATTAAGCAGAACGTGCTCTTTGTGTTGATTTTATGGTGAAATATAGTTTTAATGAGCGTTGTTTTAATGTCCGCTTACTAGATGTAATTTTAATTAAGCTTCCGTTATAATTTACGGAAGAGTTTGAAGGAATTTATCGGATATATGTAACAACTATCGACGTGCAACCATTGTCCATGCATATGTAACACGTGTAAGTTACGATGTTACATGGAGGGCTATTAAATCTGACAACTACCACTGTATATAAATTTTCGGATATGCATATTTGTCGTAATTAATTGTTTCAGTTTGCTTCAGGATTACCAAATGTAACCAACATGTGTCGTACTTTAAATATTTGCCCATTAAATGTAGCTGTTTGGTTGCGTTACATACGAAGTCTTATATAAAATAAAAATAATATATCTAAACTGCATGTGTTTTACAATAATATACAAATATTTCCTAAAAGTAAACTAAGTAGTTGCTGGGTTAATTATTAACAAGAGGTAAAAAGGTAGCATTCTGCTGATGCTTTCGCTGATCTACTCAAAAGGAGTAAGTGTTGGGGTTCGACCCTCGAAGGGGCTGAAATTGCTTCTCACCATGGAACTATTTTATTAGCTCTTTGTTAAGATTTTCGCTTTTATGTTAAACGGTGTCGGTTGGCTACATATATGTACACCTGATGAGGAGCAACCGCTCTGAAACCTATGTGCTGACGATTGTTTTAAATTTTAGTAACAAAATCTGGCTTTACAGAAGAATACTCCTGACCTATATAATAGCAGGAAGTGTTTAGATATTTTGGAAAATTCTGACAAAAATCTGAAAATTCAAACATCTTAAAATACCATAACCTGTGCTTTGACATATTTGTTTAAATAACTTTTTAAGTTGTAAATAAAATTCAGCCTTTCTAGTAAAGTAGAGGGTTTTGCATATAATATTAAGAAAATTGATATTATCCATAAAAATCCTCCACTAATAAAGTGCTACAGCCGCTTTTCTTTTTATAGACCCAAGGTTCATTTTGGCTGGGTATTTTAATGCGAAATATACGCGATGGGAACCAAGGCCCACAATTGCAAGTGTAACAGAATTCAACAAATTATTAAAGGATAAATAACTTCGCATTTTTATCTACTGGAATATCAACATATTGGCCTAGCGGCCCCAACAAAATATCAGATTTGTTGGGCTTCCTTATAATCAATTGTATTTCATCAAATTTCCTGGGCATAATCCCTAATTACGATATATCGTATCATACTCCAGTCATAGCTACCTTAGTACCATCAAATATGAGTCACAACTGTGCAAGAAGTAGGGGGGAATGTTACGTCGGTAAAGGAAATTCAAAATCCTAACTAGGATGATCTTCTGAGAGATATAATGGAATTACTGAAAGAAAAACGAAGAGCCAGGATAATATGGCAACGCATCCGTAATATTCGTGATAGAACCAGATACAATCACCTCGCTAATAGGCTAAAAATCGTATTAAAAAACTCACACAATGAAACATTTCAGCACTACCTCACAAATGTATCAAAAGATGACAACACAATCTGGAAGACAATCGAACAGTTTAAGACACCAAACCTCATAGGTTAGATCTGCATTCTGATAACATAGACTAAGACGTTGAAATTTTCCTTCTCTCTTCATCTTTTGGCATTATTTATTGCAATAACACGGCTAGCACATTGGCCACTACAAATGAAAATTGCACAGATTATACTAATACCAAAACCCCGGTAAACCCCCAAACGATGTCCATTCATACAGGCCAATCTGGACAAATGCTGGAAAAGTTAATATTAAACCGAATGCACAAAGATTCACTACTACTTGACAAACGCATCCTGCTACATCACCTTGGCTTTAGAAGATTCCACTCCTCCGTACAACAAGTCCATCGGATAAACAACAGTATCCCAAATTCCATAGAGAGTCAGAAATATTGTTCAGCAGTGTTTTTCGATATCCGGCAAGCATTTCACAAAGTATGGCACCAAGGACTCCGCTCAAGAGGACCACCCAATGTCCCAAGTTATCTTAAACTAGTTACATTTACGGCCGGTATTATCAACATTAGTTAAAGGCAGCTTTAGTTAAGTAAGCTTTAAACTAAACCCTCCTTTATGCGTGCTACCCGTATTACCAAAGTAGTTAATGCACATTTAACTAAACGGTCCTTTACTTTGAATTGGTAACGCCGACAAGAAAAACCCTAGAATAAAGGTTCTAACATAACCTACAAAATACATACCGTTACCTTGCAAGAAGAGTGATACAACTCAAAAATCTTATTAATATTTTAGCTTTTGGTGTCAAACAACTCCACAAGTCAAATATATCTTGTTTCTCGTTATTTGCTATTGTAATTTGTTATTAATTACGATTATGGCTACAGTACCAGTAATTGCTTCAAAAAAATACATGGTTTATTTAGTTGTATCATACGTATAAGTATAATTAAATAATTCCTCGTCGGTTGAGTAATCACTTGAAATATCGGAATCGCTAGATGTTATGTTTACAATTCAGATTGAGGTTATGTGTGTTATGTGTCAAAATAACTTAGCTTTAAATATTTTAACTATCCGAAATCGGGCATTTAAGTTTAAAGCCGCTTTAAGAACTAACCGGCCGTTAAAATTGTTGGTAATACTGCACCGCACAGGTTAAATGCCCTTTAAGCTTAAAGGCGGCTTTACATATGTTGATAATACCGGCCGTTAGAATACTAGATGTAACGTCATGTATTGAAAATTAAGACGTTTAACTAAATCTGTGCTACGCGTAGGGGTGATGTGGTAAGCACCACGCCTTCGACAACCGCCTTCCTTCCCTACTCCACTACTGTGTTTCGGTTTCAAATTATTATTTTCAGTGCCTAGGTAGGCCACCCGCCGAGTATCCGACTCAGGTTTGACCTCGAGACCGTCCGCTTCGCAGTCGCTTTAACCACTCGGCAATTCCGTCGATTGAGTGAGACAGAATTTCAATTTAATATAAATTTTGTGTGAGCTTTAAGAAATGTCCTGAGCAGAAGAAAGCAGTAGGAAAAATACTCAGTCTATAATTGTATACATTAAATCGGAGCCTTATTAAACACATAGTTTTTTTAAATCAAGCAATTGTGTTCTTATTAATATAAATATGAATAATTTGGCAACGCTTACAAAAGGAGAACTTTGAACTTACACTCACTAAACAGCATTTAAAAATATATTACATGGTACCATGGTACTTACCCGAAGTGATATGTGCTATGAGTTTTTCAGCACAATTTAGCTTTTATTTTAGGTTCTCGCTTAGAACATGTATGTTAAATAAATTATAATGGTATCTTATGCGACACATGAAACACACTCGTAAGAAAGCCGAAATAGCACTGGCTGTTGAGAAAAACGATGTTCTTGCTACTTCTGCTTTTATCTGAAGCGGTATAAAATTACTTTTTTAATTATGTCTCTCACTGAATTCCACTAGTCTGACCTCTTTCATTTCATTTTCCCAGCCTGTATTTTCCCCCTTCGCTTTCTCCAACTACGGCGTTGAAATCGCCCATAATTATTAGATTTGCTTCACTTTTTAGTTAGTTTCCGTATGATGTTATTTATATTTTCATAAACTTCTTCTACCTCTTGATCTTCATATTGTGATGTGGGCATAAGTATAATTATTTCATCGGCTGGTATAGGCACTAGCCCTTCGTTCATTTGCCAATATCCTTTTATCTTATTGCGTTTCCGTGGTTTGGGCCAGTATATATGACCCTGTAACACGTATCCCCCGTTTTGACCAATTTACTTCACTTAATCCTAATAGATGTCGATTTCTAGTCGTTTCATTTTTATTTTGACATTTTTGAAATTTTCCGGACTTAAGCTTTCCGTATTACTACCTTATTAATATTTAGATTCCGTTTGTTTTGGATTCATCCTCATTAGTTTAGATAAAAATTAGTAAGTACAACTACCAAAGCAACTTAATATTAACGCTTCGGAGCTAAAAAACGTAGTCGTTTGTGAGATCGTTTTTGTGGGCAGCCTGTATACAAATAAACCATGCATCTACAGCACTTAGCAGAATTAAGTGCAGCATATAACAAGCTACATAGCCTAAACACAAAAATAGAGTCAAATTTCGTTGAATTTGTACAAACCGATGAAAAAATGAGAGTTTCATTATTTTCAACAGTCTAATAACCGTAACAAATTGGTTGCCTGAAGTAATAAACACGACGCAACCAAGTATAGCCTTTTCCCTAATTAAGTATGACATGTGTTAAATTACTTCGTTATTAAAGAAGGTGCTTATTAGAGAGTATTCGGAAATAAATTAGTCTTTCTCCTTATAAAATTCACATATTTTGTGTGTTTTATACAACAACTATAACAGTCAGACGAATATGGAATGCTTTTAGTTAAACGAAATTGTTCTATAATAAAAAAACCTATAGTTTTATCCAGTGTGGATTTTGCAAACATCGTTGTTTGCGTTATCAGAGTAAATATGGTTAGGGTTTTTTCCAGAGTGGAAAGACTTGTGCAAACACATTTGCCAGTGTTTTTATTCTTCTTGTAGTAAGACTAAAGCTTGGAATATTAAACCGGTAAAGGTTTTGACGCTTAGAATAAGCAAATATTGGGATTGCTTTTAACAAATCCTCTCTAAAATAGGGATTGAGTTCCATTTGCATCGTCCGTCGACACGTTAAAAAGATAGTAGTTTTGGTATACTAGAGATCGCGCCGACCACACATTTCCGCATATTCGAGGAGAGTGTGGTTTGTGCAGTGGTGGTTGAATAGGGAGCACTTAATCAATTCACTGTCAAATATAGTGCTCGTATATCAATGTGGCGAATTAATGAATGTGACAGCCGAGTCCATCGGCGCTCGAATAAACGCCAATTTTATTATGTAAATTCCTGATTGACTGCCTCTTCTCTATCCGACACTCCATTACGTTAATTCAGCAAAATGGCTAATTCTGTTACACATCCTATCCATTTTCTGGTTTACCAACGAAATCCAAACAATACGATCGTTACAAAATAGCACCGATTTGCTTAATTAATTACCAGAGCACCTACTGTGCCTTGCTCCTCATGAAAACACACCCAACTCATCCGACATTTTCGGTTCGGTCTCTCCCCGAAATCCTACAATTCATTATTGTGATGAATTTTCCCACTCTTGTCTTCCTACCTCGTGTTGACAATATAGCAAATGTAACAATATGTACCTCTTTATAATCTTACTTACGACTTCATCTGACAAATTCCTCGACGTCGAAAGCAAATACCTTTCCTGGTTTACTTAAAAAAAAAGAAGATAAATGAGATAATTTAGAGTTAATTGGATTGGATTTAGAGGAAATTACGTCGATCACTTTCGAATTAAATACAACTGGAGAGTTTATTGATATATATTCAAATAAACACCTCGCATATGGTTTACTACAGTTATTATTAATGTAATAAAATTCCATAGCGCTATTATTAAATAAATAAATTTAATTAGTGTATGGAATACAGCAATTTCCACTTAATTAAAATGAACCGTATGAAACTACTAATTTATGTAATTATCCCGCTGTAAATTGAGGTCTTTTTGGAGTTCACGAACATTCATTACTAAATATCTTCCAGACTTACCTTTTAAATAAACTTTGGAACTTTTTATAAATTATTACTAAATGAGGCTCATTATAACACTTTAGCTGATCATAATATTTAATAAGATTTATGTACCTACCTATTTTAAACATTTAATTCTACTAATTTGAAGCGAACCATCATTAAATAATTATTCAAGCTTATATCAAGAATCTACTTTATGATATTTTATTCTAATACTGCTGTATACTTTGCTTCTTGCAAAACCCTTCTTTTAGAAGTATCCACCTGGGTTCAGGCTTTTCCGGGCGTACACGAGCGTTCTAGTCGACGATTCAAGAATGTATTTAGAAACTGATAAGCTATAATTTAAACTTGCACCAAGGGTTGGTATTTCAGTGCAGATATTTAGTTTAAGTCGGCTTAAAGTACAAGCTCAGTAGAACTTAAGCTATAAAGTATCTCATTTAAACCCTAGTTTAAGTTGGCTTGAGCTGAGCTTCTGTTTAGACTTGAACTGCGCAATAACTTAAGAAGTTGAGCAATAATAATCTGATTTGAAAGTATGAAAGCTTTCTTTTGTTTTAGAGTTTTCAGTTACTGATGCATTAAGCATCAGGAAATCTTTTATTTTTGAAATAAAAATAAAATGTAATGCTAGAAATCTATTGTTTGTTCTGCGTTAAAATCTGGTATTCAAATAGCTTGTGATCTATAAGACTATATGGCTGTTGAAATCGAAATGTTCGTAAATGAGTTTTGTCACTGCAGTCTTAAAATTGACAAAACATATATGTATAAATATGATTGTAACCAAAAACTATGGGGCATGGTTCAAATTTATTTCGTCCCCTTCAAAGTAATCCCCTACCACTGCAATACACTTAAGCCAATGTTTTTTCCAATCTTTGAAACATGTTTTAAGTCGTTTTCTTGAAGTCCTTTCAAAACTCGCAGCGAATTTCCTTTGATGGCCTCAGTCGACTCAAAACGTTGACCACGAAGAGAAAATTTTAGACGAGGAAATGGGCAGAAGTCGCACGGTGCCATGTCAGGTATTTGTTGAATTTTTGGCAGAAATTCACGTACAACAAAATAATTTTGAGCAGGTGCATTATCGTGATGCATAATCCATGAGTTAGCTTGCCGCAAATCAGGCCATTTTCTACAAAAAATTGCTTCACGTAAACGATGCGGAACGCTTAAGTAGTACTCCTTGTTGCCGGTTTGACCCATGGGAAGGTAAACCGACAACATTACTTTGAGTTTTGACGGACTTTGACTTGGTCTTTTCGGTCTTGCTTCACTTTTCGAGCGCCATTCAGTTGATTGTTGAGCTGCTTCGGTGTTAAACGTGCAAATCCAGGTTTCATCACCTGCATCTCCGTAGCCACTCCTAATAACACGTTGTTGTTTTTGAACAAAAATCAACGTTTTCGGAACGACTCCAGAACCGACGTGGCAAGCACAAATGCGCTTTTAAAATTGCTTGACAATCATACTGGAACATGTTCAAGAATATCGCTAATTGTTAAACGACAATCTTTGACTTAAGTGACGTGTTGTTCATGAGTTGAAGTGGATGGTCTACCAGAACGTAGTTCATCTTCAACGCGTTCTCTGCCTTCCTAAATATCCTATACCTACCACTCCAAAACTCTTGTTTTTGGTAGAGTATCGTCACCGAAAGCATTTTGCAGTATTTACAACTTTTACACGAGAAAGAAGCGTTTATTTGAAAACGATAACTGCCAATGTAAAAAAAGAATGTGCAGAATGTGCAAGTTTGTATTGTCAAAACAGTTATTTTCCAAATAAATGAATTTAGACTTGGAAAACTTAATAGCTAAAGTTTAAATGGGATGACGTTTCCTAAAATTACAGTTACAACAAATGGTAAGATTATCCCAAGCTGGAAATTCGATTAAAGAGTCCTGAAATTTAATTTTTCAATTGTAGGAAAATGTTCCAAAATTTGGGTTATTTATAAGACTTAAATAGTTTCCTTGTTGAGTAATCTTGGCTGTTTTGAGGAGAAAATTGCAGAAAATTAGCTAAGAAGTAATGCTTGGGTAGGTATTTTCGAGATTGTTTAATCTTCGGAGTTCTTACATTGATTGGAATTCAGTTAAACTGTGGAATTGTTTTGTTCCAAGCTGAAAATGCATGAATAACCAACTGGAACCTCAGATAATCGTTTTATTTAGCCTTGTCTACCATCTTTCCTGTCGTTGATGTTAAAAGTGCAAATCAAACTTACTTCAAAATTTTCTAAATGCTTCAAACACTACCTTTAAAACTAGAAAATCTGAAATTTTTCAGGTTTATAAAATGCTCAAGATTTTTATTTTCATTCTGCTTCTGTTAATGAATGAAATTGAACATTAAAAATTGCAGCAGAAGGTTTCCTCAAAACGTTAGTACTAAATTTCGGAACTAGTTTGAAGCTTTTGGAGTTTTAAAAGTTTGAAAAATCGAAAAGTATTTAATCCCTAATCTTTTATTTCTAATTTCAAGTACTCCAAGCGATTCCATTTATTTATATTTTTAAAATTTTTAAATCAATTTCAACTTTAAAATAATTAATAACTCAAAAATAAAAGCAACATTTAATATATTCGTTGAATATAATTTAACACTTCAGCATCAATTTGTAAATAGGTACATAATTTTGAAAACCTTTAGTATTTTTTGCTATATTTGTTTGAGGTTTTCGTTCCCAAAAATTTCAAAAAATGGAATAATATAATACGTATAAACCCCCATTTAACAAGAAGGACTTCTCTGGTTTACAAATTATAGAAATCTATGTTACTTTCTGATTAAACCAACTTTGCCGTTTCCTTTGATGCAGATGATGTTTTACAGGAACGAAATAAATAGATTTATCGTGCAGTAAATATACCTACTCGTTGACACAAAAACGGATGTATGTTTTATTCTGATAAAATAGAATCTAGTCAAGCGTCAGAAACAGTGACCCAACAAGGAAATTAATTTAGTAACTAAAAACTAGAAATACAATTTGCTTAATGAAGTAGTGGATTAGTATCTGTTTTAAAAGCAACAGGACATACGTTTGAATCTCTTGCTTTTTACTTAGCTGAAATTTCAACATTTTTATCTGTGCAAAGTCGTAAATAATCTTCCTGAAGATTTGTTTAAATAAAAAATTTTACTTTCAGCAATCAAGATGTAAAGATATTTTTAAGTATAAAATTGCCGGCTTGAAAATTCCATAACAAAATTTGGCCATTAGTTTTAATGTGAAAATGTTTGAAAACTAAATGTTCGGAATTGTAATTAGTTTACTTCGTTTTTATATCAAAGTATTGAAAAATTCTAGGTATTTTTCAGATTTGAAGCACCGTTTAAAAGGTAACTGTTTCAAAACAGAATTTTTAATATCAATGACGGTTTGAAAATTCCTTAAGAAAATGCAGAACAAAAGTAAAGTTCTAAATTTCAAAGCCAGAAAATGTTACAGTTTTTCGATAATCATTTTAATAAGTAAATTCCACAAATAAATAAAAAGAATATTCTTGGCCGCGTAGTAAAATTCCAAAGTTAAGAATTTCCTGTGATTTCGATCAGATATTTACAGAAAGACTTAAATATCCCCGACGAACAGCTTAGATAAACAAAATACAACCGCAGTAAAAGTGGGTGAGAAAAGGTTAAAGCTTTCGAAAGAAACGAAACCCCGATTTCTTCCTGAAATAAGTTAAGACGTGTTTAACTGTAAATTGTCATGAAAACGAAAATGACGTGACACAATTAGTGCGACTACTCCGAATTTGTATCACGATTATTTTACATTTACCCTCTATAAATTACGTTGTAGAACATCGAAACACGGTGAAGATGGACGTTACTGATAACCGAAATGCCTGTCTGTTATAAATTTTATCGGTCAACTGTAAAGGAACTGTAGGAAATTTCAGAAATTGTATGTCAATTCAAGTTAAAGGAGATGGTTTTGAATTAATTATTTAAACTTTAAATGAGGTACTGTTGATTGATAAGTAATTGTATGCGATTAAATAATTAAAGATTGAGGTCGGTTGTAATTACGATATAAATATAAAATGAGCTTAGATCGTTAGATTGCGAAGGTACAATTACTTTACAAGATGATTCTTTTAATAGAGATAAGAGAAAATCTAAAAAACATTTAAATGAAATATTTGTTATACAGGGTAATTCAGTTATTTAAAAATAATATGGAAGATAATATTTTATAACATGGGTTATATTGATTGAGGAGCGGATAGCCACATGCAGAAGGGTTCCGTCTCTCATGTAGGCATCTTGGGTTCGAATTCGGAGACTGGCAGTATTCCGTCAAGCCACCGCGCCGGTCTAATAGCTTTGATAACCTTTACCCTCGTAACACTGCGGATTGACCTTTTTCGCCCCTTTCCATGAGCAAGGTTAGCCTTCTGCCCAGCATACGTGCGAAAATGGCTCATACAGCTCATACTTATGATTTAATAACAGACTATTGGCCTATGTTTTGGAAATAAGAGGAAGAAGCGGAAGGTTATATTGATTGATTATGAATAGGGTGTACGTTAGGTTATGAGCCCGCTTTTGGTACTTTTTCGACTCTTTGGTCTATTGTGCACTCCTAAACCTATAGTGAAACTCCTGTACCCTTAACGTGTCGCAGTAATTTTTTTACGATGTTCTCTAACGTATATGCTATTTGCCGAAGAGCTGCTGTCTCCTGCGGTGTAGTGCCGGACAAGGATTATATAGGGGAATGTTTCTTCTGCACATAATCTACGGAGTGTATCTCCTCTGTATATTTCCATTTTATGAAGGCATTTCCTCAGATGACAGTGTACTGTTACAAGTCCTATCAGCTGACATTATCTAAGTTCGTCCTAAATGGAATATGTCAGTTACTTAATCTGTTAGAAGGTTTCCCGATTAGTTTCTTCCCTAGTCTCTGCCTCTGTATTGCAGCCCAGCGAGAAGCATGTTGTTTCTTGGTTGGGTATACCAAGTCTTGTGAGGGCGAGTCCTGGGACCCATATAAGTTTTGTTCTTCTCACATAAGATTTCCAGCTGAGATAAGTACTCGCTCGTTATTTTGGAGCATCTTATTACTTTGTAGCAGCTGTTTTTTTGTTCTAATTTTGTCCACCAAATTAGGATGCAATATGCTAACATGGATTTAATAACTGTAGTCTAGTACCACTGACCCATTTTGGATTTTAGTCCCAATTTTTTCCAAACATTCGCCTGCTCGCAATAAAGGCTACTTTTGTTTTGTTTATAATGTTGTTTAGATGCGCATTCCAGTTTAGTTTTGCACCCAGGGTGATGCCCAAAGAGTTCCTGAACCACTAGATACCTTTACCAAAGATGGTAAGGCTGTGAAATGGCCCTATTTTTTTTCGCTTAGTGAAAGGTATTAGTGATGTTTTGCCAGGGTTGATCGTTTATCTTTGAATTGTATCTTTATTTCCAGGTGCTTTATGGTGACTATGTCATCTGCATAACCTTGAGCATAGCACGCTTCTTAATGAGATCATTTACTACCAATTTCCACATAAAAGGGAACAGAACTCCTTACTGAGGACATCCTCTGAGAGATTCTTCTCCCAGTTCAGCTTGTACCTGACAGCCTTTAACGTTAACTTATCCTTCTATTTGAAATCTCTTCAACTCCATGTTTTAGGGTGGTAGCCGTTATTGATTCAGAGGATGCATTGTTCAAAGCTCCTTCTATGTATATCCAAGGAAGCTGCTAAAGCTATTTTCTCGTTTGTTAATGATACTTCTATTCTGCTGACCATCTAGGTTATGAAGTACGAATTCATATGGTTTTCCTGATTGGTAAGCATGTTGATTACGATGCAGGGGATTATCTTGTTAAATACCGTCTCGTATATGAGTTTCTGCCAGGTTTTCCATTGCCTTCAAACAAAAAGATACTAGGCAGATCGGTCTAAAAGCCTTTGGTTGGTTGAACGTTTGACGCTTTGGTTTGGGGATGAAGATTACGTTCATAAGTCTCCACACCAGCAGCAAGCAGTTGCTTGCTAGGCTTTATCGGAAGATCTTAATGCGAAATGACATCAAAAGATCAATTACGTGTCGTAGAAGAGCTGGGAATATTTTATCTGGTGTGGGATAGATTGAAATCAACCCAAAACTTCAAAGCAGTATTTTTTATGAGATGTCAGAAATCTAAACGATAAGAAACTTTTTCTTGAGTAAGAAGTTTTAGTCTTTTAGCACTACTTAATTAGAATTTTTCAGGATTCAGAGGGCTTACACCTCTTGTAAGAGTCTCCACCATGCAACAACTTGGCCAAACAGGACGAAGTTTTGGCGTTTTTCGCATTAATAATCTTATCAGACCTTGGCTGGAGTCAAACCCCTAGCTTTTGTTTTACTGCACCAGTATTTCTTGTATTATTCCTCTTGCTAAAAGAGTTTCACCTTTGGCATGTTCTTTTAGTGCTCCCTTTTCCTCCTAATGAAACCCCGTAAGAAAGTGGACGAAACATTCTTCTTTCTCAACAACTTTTAATTTTACCTTTTTTTGTTGGTTGTCATGGCAGTAGGGGGGAGTAAGCGTGGACTTACCTACCTTGGCTTGTACTAAAGTGATTAATTTAATGACACTTCAGGTAACTGTTTAAATTTTTAGTGGCAGTTTATATTGGAAAGACCATGCAATTGAGGAGGTAAACAAATGTGTTCCACTAACTTTCTCAGCTTGAGCTTCATGTCCTCCGCTAGAGAATATAATTTGCCACAGTTGAGAGATAAAAACTAGTAGGTATCGTAGTAATTTGGTTTGTTTCGAGGGGAATAGTATATTGCGTCATAAGGGAAGATATAGGCATATTTCATCCCGAAGATTTCTGCTGCACGAGCGAACGTAGTGAGCGAGGGCAGCAAAAGCCGAGGGATGAAATATGCCGTTAGATTCCCGTAGGGCACAAGTTATTTTTCCGCATCCATGAGAAGTTCGTATTAAATAAAAATAGTTATAATATAATACGCACCTACGTTTTTGACATATAACCTCAAATTACACATGTCAAATTTTCGTTTTAAAAATAACTTCTATAATGAATTTATGTAAAAAATAATCGTATTTGCTTGAATTTTAAAAAATAATTACACTTATCAATCACTTAAATGAAGATTTTTGTATAATCAAATAATAATTTTGATTCTAAATTCTATCGGTAGATGTCACATCGATAGCATGCACGGTAAAAACCCGCAAATGTTCATATCGTCCCGCTTTTTCATATTTACCCGCTATCCGCCATTGTTAACCTCAAATGAGATAAATAATCTGTCAATTACATACCATGGATACGGAAAAATATATTGTTTACACTATTCTAGTGAATGTTTTGCCCTTTTTAGAATTCTTTTAACGTAGTTGGGTTTTTCACCACCACTGTGGTTTTGCATTTATTTTTATGGATGAAGGTTATAATTGAGTATGAAAGTAAGTTGGTATTCATCAACTCAATTCTTGTAACATTAATTAGTTATGGTTAATGCGAACCAGAAATAGCCATTAAACTCGAGCCATTATTATGTCTTTTGCACTAACTGTTACAAAACATTTTCGGTGATTAATGATGATTGATCTTCAAACGTAACGCAAACCAAATCTTTACTTGGAAAGTTTCAGGTTTCCTAAAGAAAATTCATGAAACTAATATTTAAATCAGTCCAAAATAATTAGTAATTTCGTTAATAATTGATGTAGGGAGTCGTTAGCCTCACAAAGGTGCAAGTTTTTCCTGTTGAAACGTGCAAATTGGGCAGACTATCCCATTTTTCAGACCGGATGCCCCGTGGGCATGTTAACACCACCTAGGATGTTTATTCGCTAAATTCTCGTTAGCCGAAAACGAGTGAATTATTGAACCATTTATTCACTATTTCCTCAGTTCGTAGTCGGTTAGAGGGTAGGAATAAATTACTTCAAAGATAGAATCAGACTGGTAGGCGGTTGTGTTTAATGCCTAATGCTGGGAGTAATTAAATTTCAAGTAATTAATTGCAGTTTTGTAGTTGTAGGGTTTTGTTGATGGACTGTTACATGTTACATAAATCTTGATTGATTGAAGGTTTATATCTGGGAGAACAACGAGACTGACTGTGCTCGATTAATTTCCGAACGAACCGGAGTATTGTCACACGGCAAACAAATGGAACATTTCGGGATATTCGAAAAACAGGGTCGGTTTCTAAATCGCCGAGCTGATTTTATAGACAGGTGCGTTCCAGATAAAGACGAGCTGTATGCTGATTAGTCGTTTATCTCCTCGCCGAGCTTTTGAGGAAGGATACTGCTTAGGAAGTTTCTTTTAAAACGTAGGCAAAACCTCTAAAACCTCTTTCCATCGTGTAAAAACCGTCGTATAATTTCGTTGTAGGCTATGGAGTGTAATTAATGGGGACAAAATAACGATGTTTGATTCGAAAAAGGTAATGCTTCCCAGGGTCCCCTTATATTAAATGAACCGCCGCGGTTCATTGATTGGCCATTCAAATGAACTAATGTCGATCGATCCTCGCATAAAGTATTCTACCGATAAGAACACAAATGTTAATGTACCTTATAAAGTATTCAATAAAACGGTATCTCCCCGTAAAAGGCTATTCATCTAAAGGCATTTATTAGTTTTCGCATTAATGGGCTGTCGGCTCCACATTAATACGCAATCAGGTCACTAAAATTATAGAGCCCTTCTTCTTTTTATTGGGGAATTATGCAGAAGACATTAAAATCTTTTCGTAATTAGAATGAAATAAGCCTCTTAATTGCCGTGAAGCACAAGGAATACATACCTATTTGTTTCCTTTTAAAAAGGTTTAATATACCCGAACAGCCTGCGAAATAAACTTCCTATTTGTTCTAAAAGGACTTCATTAAAAATTGTGCCCCTTTTGATGTTAATTTATTAGTTTATTGCATGCAAAACTTGACCACTTTATTTTATAAAGGTTGCGTTTATTAATGTACTGAAAAGTAATCTAATCTTTAATGGTATCTCTCGACGTTAACATTAATTTTTAAACATTGTAACTTTTTATGTTGGAATCTGATTAACTGTTCTGATACCTAAAATTTAGTAAACGCGTGGAATGCCGCTGTACGTACTGGATAGTGTTGGGTAGGCCACCCGTCGGGCACTCTACTCGGGTTTGACCCCGAGACCGTCCGCGCTGTAGTCGAATGCCTTCACCACTTCGACACTCCGGCGATATGTTTAACTAGTACTCAATGAAAAGCTTCAAGACTTCAAATATAAAACGTCATAAAAAATTGGTTTCGAAGTAATCCTGATAGCTAACGAAATTCACTCTTAATTGCCTTTTTCTTGTTCGTTGTGCCCCACAATCGAACGTAGGTGGTAATCGGATTTACTCAAATCGTAATTATCCTAAAATCCCTCCTGCTATTCATCCTGTGTAGCAGTATTAATTCGTTCAGATTTAAATGTTCTCCTTGATAAGTATTTTTGGGGCTTAAGCAAAAGAATACCTTTCTTCCATTTTTGATAAAAATTTAATTAAATTCAAATATTAATCCGATTTCAAATTCGAGAGGAAGAAGAATACGTTTAATTTATTGCAAACACGTTTTGGGAAAAATTAAAAAGATAAGGACTTACAAGAGAGAACAAAATTAAAGTAGTTGATTTATCATTTGAAATGTTTGCGTTCTTAAAAATTAGGGTGCGATAAATAAACCTGCTAACTTTTCTCTAAATGTTCAAGCCCAATTTTTGTATTTCTAAAAATACACTCATCGACTTGGCGCGTTTATTGCTTTCAACTCCATTATATTTGTTAATAAAATTTACCTTCACATCCCTTAAAAAAATTAATAACACGTATTTAAAAATCGAAATTGAAAAGGGTAGCATTAAGATAGGCGGCGTACTCTCCTATTAATATTAAAAATGCACTTTAAAATCCTGTAAAGTATCCATTTGCGTATTTAAAAATTCTCCACCGTGAAACCGGAAACTACTCGTATCAGAAGCTTTTACTGTAGACATCTGAAATTAAAAAACTTGCTGATGTATTTTAAAACTCAATTTAACCTGCTACAAATTTAATTAAATCTAAAACGAAACGAATCGCTTTGGGAAACGTCACTTTGTAATTATTTTTGCTTTTCTGTGAGCTACTTGGTCGGCAAATTAAAAAGATAAGCCAGTAAAACAGCACGTACGCCATCACACTCGTTTTAGTTATACAATTGAGTTCGTAAAAGTGTTATTTTTGAGGATTTTTAGTTTTTTTAATTTGGCATTGCAAAGAGAAATGAATTTTTTTTAGAATTCAGAATAGAACAGTCAAAGAATAAATAAAATCTAAAATCTGAATTTCTTCTTTGGGTATTATTTTACGTATAAAAACGCAATTTTCACTACATTTTACAATAAAAAAATCTCAAACAAAGCTGGTAAATCTAAAAAACAGAGAAATAAAAAACGTGTAAGTTAACTGAAAAACTTTACGAGAGTAATAAAAATCTAGCGGTATTCAACTGCTACAAAAAGTTAAAAAAAAAACAAAAATCCGTGAAATTATTTATTTTATTTTCCCTTCTGTGCAGTCACTTCGTTTCGTATATTTTGTAAATGAAAGCCATATAAATTAAATTACTCTTCCAACATGTATGCCGTTAGTTATTTATAATTCTTGTGTGGATTTTAAAAAGTAGTCTGGAATTTTTTAATATATTCACTTCTTTGTCTTTTTCATTTTTGGTATTTACGAAATGTTTTAACTTCAAAAGAAACAGCCTAATGTCTAAATTTTTAAATGCCTACGTATAATATTGTGGCGTAGCCGTCGGTTGGTTTATTGTTAGAAATTAATATAAATAAGTTACTTTAATAATTTAGGTAGAGTATTTGACCAACGTCGCCACTTGAATATTGCTTAGCTTTTTACGAGAGGTTTTTATTCAAAGTCAAATTCATCTAACATCATGTATTTCATATCTGTGCTTTAGTGTTACAAAATAATTTAAATTGATCAAAGTGAATTGATACAAATTATTACAAGTCCTGATTCAAGGTACACTCATACAAAGTATTCTTCTCAGTCCTGATTCAAACTAAATTTATACAAAATTATGCGTCCCAATCCCATTTAAAACGGTTAAGTCAATAAAAGGAATTTAAATAATTCACACAAATATTTAACTTGAATTAAAATTACGTTTAACATAAAACAATCTTACATGTATTTACTGGAACATCTTCTTGAAGGGTGTCAATTCTCTCGTACATACTGTTGCTTTGATGGTTCGGACACAACCATATCTTTTAGCTTAAGTATTTAGGTTTTGCCCAAGTAACAGGAAGAGCATTGGAGCAAAGTAATTGTTTTTATAAGAAAAGGATTGCTGGACAACAAAGAGTCTGAAGACTATAAGGAAAGTGCAATTATATTGAAGAATCGACTTGGACGAAGCTCGGTACTGACTTGTAAACCAACTTGTACCATAATGTTGCCGTTGGTATAGCTGAATAGCATATAGTTTTGTGGTAATGCCCAATAATACCGAACCACCTATATCTCAAATCAATTCTACTGTGGAGTATACTGCGTCCCACATCAACCCTGATTTAATGTATTGCAACTAGTATTGTACATAATTCATTATAATTTCTTCCTTTAATCTAAGTTATTTCTACCCGTCTTAATCACATACTTTACTAAATCCCATAGAATTCTTGTACTTGCTAACCCTTCTTATGCATGAGTAATTGTTTCTGAAATGCCAGCGTTAGCAGTGCAATGTGCACCAACGGCCCCCTTCCTAGAAAAAACCCTTCTTAATCCATACTTTGTCTACGCTATTATCCTTTACTGGCTACCTATATTTCTTCCACAATAATTTCATTTTAATAACAATACACTTCGCCTTCCGCTCTTGTTCAGAGCGCATCATCGACATGCTCCAAGTGCGTAACGAAGGTTAATACGATATAAACTCAAGTCATTATTATTTACTACATAGAACATCCACACTATATACATAAATGAAGTGAATATTCATCGTATGAACTGGCTAACCTCCACTTCAGATTTGAATTCCATTACGATTCTATGGTGAAACTGAGGGGCTATTTTATGATCGAAAGTCACCTCTTTATATGTGCTACGTGAACGTTTGCAGATGGCACGGGACAACAACGGGCAAAACTCCGTTGAAGCAATCATCGAAACTAAAGAATGTAGTAGGTTTCTTATTATAACGCTAATGAGGACTTACAGAATCGAATATTACAGGGAAAGAGATATTTAAATGTAAACTGTAGAAAAGTCTTATTGCACTGTTGGTCGTTTGTTGGTTTGCTACCTTGGTTGTTGAGCGAAATCTAGGTTTGAGGGGCGAGGGGGGGCGGAATGGCCTCAATGTGTTTCGATGTGACATTGCTATAATTCTGAAATTCGATTTTTGTGTTTTTAGAAGTTGAGCTTTTAGTATACTTCTACGTTTCTCAAATTATGCATGAATTTTGCCGATCTTAAGTATAAAGTAACATATAAAACAATAAACTAAAATCAAAGACACTCGGTAACGTAACCTCAGTGTTAATACAGTAATTGTTTCTGAAAGTCTGGCATATGATGTCCCCTGGTTCGCCAATAATTTTACCTGAAGTTTACGTCTGATAACGTTTTAAAATTTGAATTCAATTTCAAGTAGTGTAATTTCAAAAAAGCAGATAAAGAACCTCTGTAAGCCATTGCTTTAATTAATAAGAAACAACAAAATATTAAAGGGTTTATTAGATCTAATTTATATGATAGGCGTGAAATTAGACAGTTACCCCAGTGCGTGTACGAATTAACGAACACAAGATAATATGCGTTATTTGTAGATTTTAGACCTCGAAGGTAATTTCAAACTAAATGATGCTGGATTTATATTAAACTGGCTTAAATAATAAGTAGGCATACAACATATCGAGAGAATGTTTTTATAAACAGATTATAAAAATAAAAATACACGACAAAATTCACGATGAATAAATCCTAAATAATGGAAAAAGATTGGATAGAAGATTTTTCATCGCTGAAGCAACGATGAAAAATATTTAAAATATTGTGTAAAAGTAAACAAAAACGTACACACGTATCGTAGACGTGGCTCTAAAAATACCTAAATATAACTAAATGATTTAAGTACAACGATTTTTACATTCTCTCACTTACTGTGCTGAAACATCATACACAAATAATAATAGAATATTATATTAAACAAAAAATACTTGAAATATTAAGAACAATATTTTCTGGGGGTTTGCTTTGGCAAGTTTTACATGTTTTATGTTCTTTTTTGGGTAATTCGTGAAATAAAGTAAGTATAAAATTAGGAACAATATGAAAAGGCCGGCAAATAAACCGAACTGATTAAAATATATTGTCAAAAACGTGCAGAAATAAAACTAAAAAATTGCCGAAAATTTGGGGTGAATTAAAAATGCTACAACAACTGTCTTCACTGCTTTTAAGATAACGCGTGTTTTAGGCTAGGGACACACGAGCGTAAATTTAACGTGCGTTGAGACGCACGTCATTTACAACGTACGTCGCCGCACTGAACACACGATGTTAAAAAATTTTAATAAACCTGCGTTGAATTAATCTTTATGTAATAGATAGCAGCGAAGTTGTTGCCGTTTCTTATTTAGTGGTGCAATACTTAAAAAATAAAAGGAATCACCAACAGAGAAAGTGGTGAGTGCATCCTATAAATTGTGAAAGATATATACATGGCCATTTTTACACTTTATAATACACATACACTACAACCAAGACAATAATTCAACGTAATAACACTAACGGTCGTTAAAAAGGCACTCCTGTGATACGGGAATAAGTACAAAAATAGAACGCTGCAACGCACGCAGACAAGTCACAACGTGCGTCTAGCTTGATACGTTCGTCAAAAAATTGAATGTACGCTTCAACGTACGCTAAATGAGACGCGCGTTGATGTGTGACTAGTCGTATTTAAAGAATAATAATGCTTTAACGTCCGTCGCAACGTGCGTTTAGACGGACGTTAATTAAACGCTCGTGTGTCCCGAGCCTTACAGCGTATTCTGGAGTTTAGACTTTGTTAAATTGCAATAACGTAAAAAATTTAGTGCAATGAAACGATCACTAACGGATGAAATTGGTCATTTATTTATTTATTCGTAAAAATTTTGTTCCTGTATCTATAGCCCTTTGTTTTTGCTTTTCGCGAAAATAAAAAGTAAAATAAAGCATGCTTTTTCTCAGAAACTATGTATATTAGAAAAAAACTGTATAATACTTTTTTGTTCCATTTGTCATTATAAAGCTATTTCCGAAGTTTGGCAGAAGCATTACCTAACATCCTGTATATCTTCTCGTATATTTCTATTGCTTTGTGTTCAAGACTCTTTAACAATTCAGCCAAGTTTGCTACTAACTAAATTACATATTTTGGATTAAATATTTTAAAATTTTCTTCTTCATTTTCCAATGTGTTAGAATATTCTAAAGTGGAATAAATATTCAGATATAAATAATGTAGGAATGATATCATTAATTTTTAAATCTTTCTCCGAAAAAATATTCAGCTTCTTATTTATGCGTAGAATTGCAAAGCTGTTAATTAAATGCTCCAGCGAAAATAAATATGCCAAAATATATTCACCCCGTCACGAAATTTATGGTCGCTTTAAAAATAGGCCGTAATTTATGCGTTGTATTCTGTATAAAACTGCTTGTTTACTAATAAGAATGGTATGAGTTAAAGATATTCGTCTTAAAAATAGGCGTTTTCTATTTGTGTCCTAATTTTGTATCCGCATTATTTAATATGCCCTGTAAATTTGAAAAATTAATGGCGCCATCAACTGGGCGTGGAGTAGTTTTAGTGCCGTCTTGGCAAATTCCAACTTTGTTAGAGCAAAGCGATCCGTTATGCAGGTCGTAAAGAAGAGAACCTGCATTTACTGCCACCATTTTTAAGGACAATATATTCGCGTTATAAATTTTTCTCGCGTGTCATCAGATACCGAAATACAAATGTGCCATTTTACATTTATGGTTATGAATGCTGCACGTTTAAGATCTGACATATAGGAATGGTTTTTGTTATAAACGACTTCTCTGTGACGCCATAAAACGGCAGGTACGAGAGCGACTAATTCTGAAGCAACTGCATTTTGTACGAGAAGGAAATTATTCGTACACGAGTCGACGTCATAAAAACTGTCGAAGTTGGGAACAAAAAGAACCATGAAATACCTCCAATGACGCGTGCAAAAATTCATCGAACGCGGTCGTAACCCTGCTTGAAAATGAGAGAAATGTATAAAATTGACGATAATATGGCCTCATGGGAGTTGTTTACATAGGCTCAGATTTATTTGAATTGTTTCTCAAATTGACGGCACAAATCCTTTAAAATAACAACGTCTGAAGTTACCTTCATTTCGTTTATCCTTTAAATCGCTGCCAGAAAGAAAAACAAAAAATATCAATTGCGGCATTTGGAACGAGAAATCGTCGTTACGTCTGTGCAGGATCGCGAATTTATTTGGGCTGCAAAATTTAAATCCGCAAATCTACATCGACGGTTTCCTTTTTGGAAATCTAAAACTCGACTATTCGCGTTCATTTAATAATAAACCACAGAAATTTGGTTCTTCTTTGAAAGATCCAACCTTATTATACATTCACTGAAGAGATGCAGTATCATCAGATCCTAAATACAGTTTACTCTGGACTTAAAAGAAACCAACGGAGCTTATGGTGCGTGGCTGCTAAATTAAACACTGCGGTCGAAAGCCACAAAAGAAGCAATTCGTTAAATTAAAGAATGAAGGGAACTCTCCGTAATTTAAACGGGCTCAAATGCCTTTAGATAAACGGATAGTAAAACCTCTCTAGACGGTACAGATGGTAATCATTTTATAATTTCGTACAAGTAGACGAAATGAGAAAGTTATTGTGGTGGAAAGGCCATTTATTATTCCAGACTTTTGATCAATTTCTTTTGTATGCTGTGGATCTTTTCTTCCAAATTCATTTTTATATTAATTTCTTAACTGATTCTACAAACAATTTTAAATTTACAGAAATTAGCGATTAATATAAATTTCGGAAATGGAGTGGGTTTATAAACAAATATGAAATTACATTTAAAATAAATTCATCTGTGCATCAAGCAGCTATGGTTATAATTACGTGCTTTGGGACTGACTACCTCATTGTAATACGAAACTATGGTCTGTTATTGACCTATTATAATGTATACTAGTTCACTGATGGCCTATATTGTTACGTTAGGTTATAATTGCGTGTTCTGGGTTGTTTGATATAAACAGCTAGAAGGAAATTAGCCATTCAAGTATCTGGTTTAGTACACTGATGGGCATATCCGTATTTTATTTACGGTTATGCCAGTTTAATATTGGGTGTATCTTATATACCCGTATTTTAAAGTTGGTACTATTTATATGATCTTACTTTTTTGGATAGTGAGATCAATGTCATAATGTAATAAAGTTACCAAACTTTGGGTTACCTGTGAATCATTTATTTAATAAAATATTTCTAAAAACACATGTTTGAACTAATTTAATTACACCAAACTTACTAGAACTATGTGCATAAGCACTAAGGGCGGGTTGCACAAACGTGATTTAACAGGTTCGCCAAAGTGAATAAATAGAGTCAAAATTCGAATTCATATAAAACATTAGTAATAAATGTTTTATGCGACCCACCAAGTTAGCAACTAATTTGTTTACACATATATAAGTTCACTAATTGTTCAATTTTCTCATCTACTAAGGTTTGTTTCAATTCCATACGTGTATTGTTCGTAGAAGAGTCGTGATTTCTTGACTTCCACTAAGCATATTAGTTTCGTACTGTATGAACTATTTCTCGCCATCTTTCTCTGTTTTTTGCATTTCTTGCAGCTTGATGAACCGTACTGTACATGATATACTTGACTTGATATGTTCATCTTCTCGGTGATATCCCGCGAGCCCTTGTTCCTTCTAGTTTTCCTTTTATGATTAGTCTTTCCTGGCCTTCGTTGTTTTGTCGAGTAATGTGTCCAAGGAACTTTAATATGCGTTGATTTACAATTTGTGATAGGCGTTGTGGCTCTTTAATTTCTTGGAGAATTGGGGCATTAGTCCTTCGTGCTGCCCATGCTATTCGGAGCATTCTTCTCCAGGCTCACTTTTCAGATGCGTTAATGTGTTTGATGTCTTCAACTCTTAGGGTCCACGATTCCGAGTCGTATGGTTTTGATAAACATCTTTTTGGTGTTCATATTAATGCATTTGTGTTTCCAGATTCTTTGCATATCTCGCGTAACCTTTCATAACTGTATTCTGTAACCTAATTTAGTAGGTTAACTGTATTTATTTTTTGTAAGCGTGCTATTCCATCTTTGCATACCGTATGTACTGAAGTAATTTTGCCCACTTTAGTTGTAGTTGTGCATCGTCTGGAATAATTTAAATGCAGTTCTTGAGAATAACTACTTTCAACTGACTGGGGAGCATTTTTCAACGAATGATTTGTATGAGTTTAAGGACAACTTACGTTATAGGTACTTGGCGTTTTATCCTTTACATGCAATTTCTTCGCGTATTTATTGATTTTTACAAAATCCAGTGCAGAAAAATATAAGCATCAAAATATTTCGAATTAATGGAAAGACATAATAAACGCTCTTGGCAGCAGCAGATACAAATTAAACCTTTCTAAACATCAGACAGGGCGTACAAGGTGTGAATAGAAAAATTTTGAAACCTAACAGATTTCAATTTACTGATACAACGGAATCTCCTGTTCTTTGTAATTCTTGAGATGTAGCAAAATGTTGGAGGATTTGAAAGAAACTAGGCTTATTTTAATTGTTTTGCGTTTCGTGATTCTTGATTAACGGAATTCTTTCGGAATTGTGAGACAAGCGTTCTACGTTTTTCAATCCGTTCGACGCACATTTTTGCGAAGAACTGCCCAAATATCCAATGTGGAGGATGATATTTGGAGCAGGATCCATAAAACTATTTTTGATGCCACTCTTTCGAAGTTTTATTTTCTGTTGCTTTGTAATACTGAGGTTTTGTGTTTTTAATGTAAACAATTTCATAGTTAAAAATTTCAAAATCAAAAAATCCTTGAACTTTGTCTTGCTGCATCTCAAAAATTTCAAAAAGTATAAGAAATTGAATATTCTGTCATAAGAGTTTTTTATTAAGCACATCGAAATTTATTAGGTTCCATTCTTTTTCTATTCAGACTTTTTACATCTTGTACAAATCAACTGGAATATGAAGAAAGAAAAGGATAATAGAATTTAATCAGAAACTATGCTCTTTGATTGTTGATATTTCCCTGGAAACCTTTTCAATATTATCAGCCCAAAATAGTGGTGGCCTCCCTTTCAGTCAGTTTCCAATCTCACGCCTTCTTGGTCCACATGTTATTCACTGTTATGATGTTCTACCCAGCACCACCTTTTGTCCTACCTGTATGCGCCCACATTTAAAATCTCTTGAACTTTTTTTGTAGCCCAATTTTGTTATTTATCATATGTTCTTCTATTCTTTCTTTCTTTTTCGTTGTTTCTGGTCGATCAGGTCTACAGAGTTTTGTTATCATTTTTATTCCTATATTTATTAATTTAGGTTTTAGACCTTTCGTGTTCTGTTTTGTTATAGCTAATCAAAATGCAGCATTTTTAACATAGCTATAAATTAACCAGAAGAATTGTACTTTATTTTCTGAAGCCTCATAAAATGGGACGTTTGATTTGGAAAAATGTACAAAGCGAAGGACAGATATTTATTTATTCATGTTGCCGGTTCTGGGAGGGTTTGTAAGGTCACACACGCTATACACACTGCGAGTATTGTAGGTCGGGCAGACGTGCTTTGCAGAGTCTGAATTTAATCAGATAATACAGGAATCCCTATACAGGTCGCCTATTTTAAACGGGTAAGGATGGGGATCACGGAAGCGATACCAGATAGGAAGTTGGTTGAATGGTATAAAAGTTACCTAAGCAAAGAGGCGGTTTAAACTGTTTTTATTTCCTTCAAATATTCTACAGGTTTAAATGTATCCTTTCTTTGGTTGAATACACTTTCCATTCTTTCCATTTATTTCTTTATCTGTAAACATTACAATTATCAGCTTAGTTAATACAGAAATTTCTAGATATTTGTATTTCTTACACTCAAGCGTTATTAACAAAACAACAAAACGTAAGGTAGGTATATTTAGTTTCCTTAAAATAGTGCTATAAAATCAACGAGACGTTGTACATATGTCTATTGTGAGTTAGTTAAATTTAGGTATCATTAGGCTTAAGTCAAATACCATTAACGTTTTCCTAACGATGTTTGACTTAAATCTGTAAATGCTTGACGAAATTAAGCAGATGTTGATAGAAATCTCGATTTTTCTTTCTTTTAGCACGTAAAAATAGCCGAAGAAAACCAATTGTATGCTTAATGTATTCGGGACTAATAATTTCCTTTTAATTACACGTGAAGGAATTTGTCTGTTAACACTTGAGCTGGTATGTTTACTATAATAGTAAGAATACAATTTTATAGTATCATATAAATTCCTGACAGATTAGTTGTTTTTAATTTATCTTTCGTGTATGTTACCGAAATATAATCTTGAAAATACTGCAATAATATTGTGGACATTTTTCACAGCTGTTTCATGTCCGTTCATTTTGTTTCCTAATTTAGCGTTAAAATCTCCCACCAGTTGAAAGTTATTTTATTTTCTTCCATACTGCGTTAATACTATTATGTACATTAAAATAAAAAAATATACACATAATTAAATTAATAACAGTAACTCATGTTACGTTTCAGGGATAAGTCTATCTCCGTTTTCAAACAATTCAAAAAGCTTTAAAAACGAGTCGAGTTTTGTAATTTTAGGTGTCATAATTTAATTATATTTTAGCAACTGGTTGCGAAAAACCCAACTAAGAAATATAAAATGATTGTTTGGAATAAATACATCGATATATCAAATATGCATATGAAATTCTAAAAATGTTCATATATCGAGTTATGGAGTTTTTATTTGTGAAATGATTCGGTAATATCCTTATTTCGTAAGGAAACCATCATATTAAAGAATCTATAGGAGTTTATCATCCACATGAGAAGTATTTCATGTATCAATATAGCAGTTTATTTCGTGTATTGAATCAATAAACTAATGGAATTGTTCGAATATAACGATTGATTCGAATATAACGATTTCATAGAAAATTTTTGAAACTTAAAGAACACCAATTGAAAATTTTACTTAGGTTCACGCATTTTTAAAGCTTTTTCTAGAAAAGTACTGAAATTTTTAAAGGAAATTCCAGAATACATAATTCGTACCAACTAATTACATAGATTTTATCAATTTCTTGGGAAATTTCGACAAAGAAAGGTTTGCATTGTTATTGTGTGAAACCAATCTATTTTCCCAGCATTTAATAAATAGGTACAACAAATCAAAACTTTTTACTTAGTTACAGTTTCAATCGCTCCAAAATTTACCCTAACCATTTATTGCTTATTTTAGGTTTGCTTCTAATTTACCTTAAAAATTTGTATTTAAACAAATACAAATTGTAATATGCAAATCGCTTTGTTACTCTTTAAATTTGTTACAATTAAAAATTTGTTTTTTGTTACAAATTTTAAAAACCTGTACTTAAAATTTTGAAGAATAGAATATAAAACAATAAAATGTCCAACTTTTTCTACAACAAAACATACATACACATAATAGTATTTTTCTCACTACCACCTTGGTAAATTGACATTTCATTGTCAAAAAGTCGACAATAATGGAAACTAAAACATTTAGTTGAACAAAAACAGACTGTATCTAAGGGCAAAAAAGACGATTTACCGCGCCAGGTCATTTTCCGCGCATGGTACCCCATAACGCTACACCATAACGGATATAAAAAAAATAAATAGTTATAATGGAGAATACGTGTTTATTTATTAATATTAAAACTAATTTTACAATTGGAACAACGTTGAATGTTAAATGAAGGTGTATTTACAAAATGTTTGATTTCATTCTTTTCGTTACTGAAAACAGAAATTGCGTTTATGTGTTTGTTTGTACCATAGCAACAGCGCCGTTAAACTGTCATAAATATAAACGTCACAATTTTTGTTAAATTATTAATGAATTTTATTTTGTGGTAGTGAGAAAAACGTAATGCGCAACGCGTAGGTAAGTTTCTTTTTTATCCTCGGTGGCTTTATGGACCTCAGCTGCGCTTCGGTCCACAAATTACCACCTCGGATAAAAAAGTTCACTTACCATAACTTGGAGCGCAAATAACTATTTCGTCAAACCTACTGCGAAAATATGTCATTGTGTCATTGTTTTGTTGACGGTAAGTGACAGTTTACATTCAACTACTGGTTACCATGGGTAGCGGGTTGTAATATTCTTCATTAAGTTCCTAGGGCAAAAAAGTAAATTGTCTACAAAACACCTTTATTTACAAACATTTTATCTACGTTACATTAATTACAACTTATTTATATTAAATGTAAATGAACAATTAGAACAGTTAGAAACTTAATTGAACAAGAGAATTAAGTTCCTTTTTTGAATCTAAGTTTATGTTTTCGGTAATATTAACATTTTCAATTTGTATATGTTCTTGATTTTCTTTGGTGCTAGGAACAATTACGCGGCTATCTTTCATTTCGTCTTCATTATTGAATTGCATGACTGAAGTTGAAGATGTGGATGCAGATTCTTCATACTTATTCTGATTATATAAAATTCTACTGGCAATTTCTAATTTATTTGTCATTGAATCTGCAACATAACTTTCTGCCACTGTTGTGGATTTCCAGCCACCGTGCCTCTTTAAGCCAAGAATGTCAATTCCCGTATCAGCCAAAAAAGTTGCTGACGTTCTTCTAAACGTGTGCCCAGTATAAGTTTCAGGATTTTTCAGTTTTAAAAATTCTGCTATTAGAGCAGGAATTTTTGCAAATGTGTTTTTACCTACTGGTTGATTCACACATTTTCCTGAACAATATTTCAGAAAAAATCGCGGATTTTCACTATTTCTTGGCCTGCAACTTATATATTTCCTAATTAAATCAACAAAATTTATGCGCTGTTCTTCTCGGTTAATGATCGTAAAAGTACGTTGCACTCCATTTTTAGTATCTGATATTGTTACTATTATTACAGAATTTTTATCTTCAACATTATCAGTTGTCATCTTACATAATTCGTCTTTTCTACAGGCCCCAGAAATTCCCATTATCATAACGACCTAGAACAGATAAATATCTTAATAACTGAGTTAAATGAAATAATCTGTTACTGTACCTTCATTAACAAATTTGTAATGTCAGGCGCTTCAATAAGGAATTTGTTCATATCGTCTCGACTAAATATACTACTCTTTTTGGGTTTATATCCATCATTTTTACGCTTTAAAAACGCTTTTAGTTTTGGATATTTGGAAATATCTTCATTGTCATTGATAAAAATGGTACTTTTTAACATTGAGTATTCGCTCCATAAACTGCTTGGAGATTTTAATTTTGTAGATCTATTTAAGAAATACGCCAGCAGCACTTTTTCTGTAATCACATCTGATTTCTTCTCATGGCACCAATTTTTGAAAATGTTATATGTTTCCATATACCGTTGTTACGATTTAACCGGTAATAAATTGTGGGATGCTGCATTTGCAGCCTCTTCTATTTCTTGAGACATGTTTTTAGAATCACAAATTGTGCACAAATTCAACTGACACACGCGTTTGAAATTTTTTTGAAATAAACATGTTTTATTTTCTTTTGTTGTCAAGGATACCTAATCTAAATCACAGCAACCTTTATTAATTATTGGTATGACAGATATGCATTATAAATGAAAAATACTTAATTTTATTTATTTTAAAATGATATATAAGGTTTGACGAAAAATCTCATATGCACCTCGAGTCGTACAGTGCAATTTTTGGTCTCGAATGCTTGCAACACCTCGGCCCTTCGGGCCTTGGCGTTGCAAATTGCATTCTCGCCCAAAAAACTGCACCTACGACTCTTGGTACATAAATAACTATTATGTATCTAGGACGAAAAGTAAGTCTTTAAGGTATGAGCAAGTTGTTTACGGCCGAGGCGGGTAGCCGAGGCCGTAATTACTTGCGAGTACCTTAAAGACACTTTTCGTCTGAGGTACATACATAATTTTATGTCATACTGTTTCTAAAGTTGTTAAATCATTAAAAGAAATCTCCAGCAATTTGTAGCAGCATTAGTTTTAAGTAACTAAGCTAAGGCGCAACAATTCATATCTCCTAGCAACGAGCATTTATAGAACAAAAAGTGACACTTTTCGTTCTAGGACTTTAAAATGATACTAGCACTTTAAAGTGTCACTTTTCGTCCTATAAATCGTTCGAAAAACGTTGCTTTAGAAACGAGTATGACATAATAGTTATTTAAGTATCAAGGGCGGTAGGTGCGTTTTACCGGTCGAGGGTAAATGTGTGGAGACCGACGCGTAGCGGAGGTCTCCATTTTTTACCCGAGCCCGGTAGCACCTACGCCCGTGATGCTTATTACAATTTTTGCATGATCCATGCAATAACCAAATTAAATGAATCTAAATTTGTTCATGTCAAAGTGACAATAATTGTGTGATAACTGTAAAATTATCTAAAAATCCTACTATCTAAAATGACAAAAAACACTCAAATTTTCATATTTTATTACTTACCGCCTACCGATCGGTAAGTGAATGCTTACCGATCAGTAATTTGTAAGCACAACTTACTATTGTCATAATTAAATCAGTAAACATGTCAAATTGACGGATCGTGCAAAAAAGACTACTATGACTACTATTTACAACAAATACAATAATATAATACCGGTTTTAGCATAGATAACAATAGGTACTTAAAATTACCTTAACTTATTTACATAATTGAATATTTAAACCTTGCATCCTAAAGGGGTATTATTCCAAATTTGTATTTTAAATAAGGAATATCAATTTTTTAAAAGTTATATCACTTCAATATATAATATTCATAGACTTTAGACAGGCCTTTGATTCAATAAAAATGAATAAAATGTTGAGAGAATTAAGAAAACTGAGACTTACAGATAAGTTAAGGAACCTTGTAAGTATGACATTGAGGAATAATGAAGCAATGGTACAAATACAAGGAATAAAATCATAATCGTTAAACAAGGAGGCTCAGTATTAGCAATTCTTTTCAATCTGGTCTTAGAAGGAATAATAAGAAGAATAGAAATACAAGGTGCAATAATTATAAGTAAAGGAGCACAACCATATGCCGATGACTTGGCAATAATAGCAAGGTCCAAGAAAGAATTAATAGAGAAAGTGAGGAGACTTGAAGAAGAGGCATTTTGATTAGAAATCAACGGGGAAAAAACAAAATACATGAAATACACAAGAATAGATCAAATACAAGAGAAAGTGTGGGTCAATACAATTTCCAAGAAATAAACGCATTACCTAGCAACACTAATTACCAAACCGGGGAAAAGACAAGGAAGAATGAAAGAGAAGCTCCAATACGAAATTAAAGCTAATTATACGAACTAGTTTTTAGATAAAAAATAAAAGTCTTAGTAAGCAAACAAAAAGCTTAATGGAAACCTGGGCATTAACAAAGAAAGGAAAATATTACGAATTATATATTAGGTCCAATCAGAATAGACGACAACATATTATTAGAGGTAGAACAGAAAGACGTCATCAGATTTATAAAAGTTCAGAGCATAAAATGGTTTGAGCACATAATGCGAAGCAATCAAAGCAGAGCAATTGACGCAATAACAGAGTGGATACCATATTATACAAATAGAACAAAACGGAGGCCAAGAACCATATGGTGGGAGGAATAAATGCGTCGATAGGAAAGTATGGAGGAATATTGTCTGGAGTCTGTCAACACACACATAAACTTATACTGACTCATTAAACATATGGAATTATCGATTCTATTTATTCGATAAGACGATTTAATAGATAATATCTATTGATTCGATATATCAATAGTATCGATACTTTTTCGATATTGATACATCCATTATTTTTTTTCAATATCGCGCAGGTGTGATTGTGGGTCAGTGCGTCGGTCAGTAGATCGAAATTAAAATCAATCTTGACTGAGATTGGTATTAAAATCAACCTTAGGTGGCCGGATCCAAAGATGGTATAACCAATGTTTAAAGTGTTGGCGAGGGAACCCTATACCCCTCTATGCACAACTTAAAGCTTATGCCCGAAAATTTATAAAATTGCTGTTTTTGGTATCATAATTTCCCAAGAACAACTCTACGTTACTGTTTGATAGTATTCGACTCGTTGAAGGGCCAAAATGTTTAATTGATGTACCACAATGGTTGATTGGTCTGATGATACTTTGTAATAGTTATGAATGATAATGTTTGATTGATAATATTTACGTTGGTTATGATTTGATTGATTTGTATGTTGGTTTGTTAAAATATTACTTGCTTCTGTTGATGTGAGTTTCGTACTGACTAGAAACTTATGAGAGGGTGACTGAGCCACCCTCTTGGTTGAGTGGAATGGTAGCCTACAGTCAACAGTTATGCTTGAAATAAAACAAAATACATTAAATATAATCCCTGAAAATACAGAAAAATAAAATTAGAAACATGCAGCTGGCCATCACAATATTTTCCTTATAACTCCTTTCAGTTTTATTCTGCTTGTTTCGAAAAGTTTTTTCATATTTCATTGTTTATATGAGTTAACTTCGAGATTAATAATTATTTACTATAAAGGAAAATTTCGAAGCAATCTTGGATAGTTCTGTAACTTTCTACTAAGAAACACAGAAGTAATAAACCTATTTATTAATTTAATTCCAAGTTTTCGATCTTAAATAATATGTTTTCTTCCGGTTGTTATCTAAAAATAAGCTTTCACAATTTGACTTTTACGCAAAACAAATAAAAAATCTAATAATTTGGCGTTAATTAAGCTTACGGTTTAATTTATGTAAATGTATATAATGAATATATATTATGTAGGTTTGCTCTACATTTTGCTTGATAAAGTATTGCTCAGACACAAATCTCTAGACTGAATGGATTAAACTTCAAGAAGATTTAATCTCTTGTATGAAATACAACTCCCATTAATCGTTAACTACTAAATCAATGACTTAACTTGAAAATAAGTTAGTAAATTTAATAGCCTTAACCTTTGACTAAGATTCACTGATTTGACGGTAATATATATTATGATTAATTTTGCTAAACTTGTTTTGTCCTGTATTTATGCCACAGTGATAACAATATCTTAAATATACTTTTCAAATATTAGTTTGCTTTTAGAGGCAAGTGATAAAAACGTTTGTTTTCCGACAAAATAATAAATCCAAATTTGTAATACTAGGAAAATTAAATTAATTAATTGAAGTGTTCACTATTGTTGAAAATGCATTAAATTAAAATAGACGGAACAATTAGTTTTTCGTTGAAATATTTTGATTCGAACCAATAAAATACAAATAACACATCATTAAATGCTTAAAAGCGTCGGAGCAACATAGCGTAAAAATGTGTGTAATCAAAAATGTAGGATTTTAATATTCACAGTTTGATGAACTGTGTAAATGGAAAGCACCATAATAAAGCAATTTTGGTTTGTTTTAGCCGAACAAGCAAATTTGTAAAACTGTTGTTTCTAAATTTAAACGTTCATTAATCAAACTAAGTTTAATATTTAATGGGTGAAATGCAGTATTAGAATTTTGCATTTCCTTGTTTTGGAATAATTTATCACTGGCGTTTTGTAATTAAAAATTGCATTCAAAGCTGTAATTAAATTAACGTAAAAAAATAAGATGAAACATTTTCAGGCTCCGGAAATATAAAGCTGTCATATGTCATCTACAAAATTTTGCCCGGCGGTGGATGACGTTAAACATAAAAGACTAAAAAAAGCAACACTAATGCACTAACGCAAGTGCAATTTGCATTGTTGTCCGTCCCTTGTCACGCTCGATTAAACTTGCTACAACAGCTATGCAACGTGCAATTTGTGCATTTACGGGACATACCTATTTTAAAAATTTTATGCAGTAATGGCAAAATCGATAGCCGGACTATCGCATTCCGCAACCAATTCTAGTTTGCATCAAAAGAGCCGAAATTGTTCTGGTCCTTGGGCAAAATTAACCTTTAATCCCGCCAACAACAAAAGGAATCGTGCCGCATTTTAGTTATTGGCTCTTCGAGTCTTCGGGATCTCTCCACGAGATTTTATTCGGGAAGCATTCAAATGTCGAATAGAAATATTGTTATTGCCTTTTTATTCGAAACCTACGGTTTTGAAAAAATTACGACTCCAGTTTCCGATCCACCTACGTCAACCACTGTTGGATTTTTTGTTGCAGGAAAGTTGTGGGCTCGCTATGGCTTTCCTACATTTGTTAGCGGTGACATATACATTCTCGAATCGAATTTTGCATGAGAATGAGTAGCTAAAAGGACGGGGGCTATTTGGATTTTTTCCACTGGGACTCTAAATCAGGGAAAGTACCTAATTTCGAGCTTCATTGGACGTCTTTTTATTTGTAAGATGATTTTGATTGGTTAGATAGACATATTTCTCTTCAAAAGGAAAATCCGCTTCTCTTAAAACTAAATCAGTCGCTTTGAAAATTAAGAAAGTTAATCATTTTTATATTTAAAGCACTGCACAAGTTTCAACATGGATTTAAATGAAATAGTCGACTAATAATTTTAAATTATATTATTTCACTTGTGTTATATACGTATTTATAATTCTTCAAAATTTTACCGTTTTCAAAGAACAGAAAATTAGTTATTGCAAATACTGTAAAAGTTGGGACGATCTTTGTAAGAATAGTGTAATAACCCCAAGTTGTATTAATCAATGGATACTATAACAGAGATATAATGAATCGTAGAAATGTTAAAATATAACTTACATAACCCCTTTGGTTTGGGAAACTTAACTTTACACATAATTTGGCTGTTTAATGTAATAAAACCCTAACCATAATGTTTACATGTGACACTGTCAGTACTTTGCTATCTCTGACCTTAATGTTACATTCTCCGCAAATAGAAACATGTCGGGGATAAAGTGTAATCGGTTTTGTCAAGGATCTTTACTCTACAGTTAACTGATACTGAAGCATGTCAAAATGTTATGAAGTCACTTAAGTCCCTAACGGAATGCACTGCAAATGCACTTTTAGTAATTTCAAAGTGTTACTTACTTCTTGGATTAAATTACATAACGGTCATGAAAAATAAGTTATTGAAGCAATCACTAAATCATGCCAGTTGACAGTATACGAATGTGGTTTCAGAATATCATCATCAGCTATACGTAACCGAAGCTGTTCAGTATCAAACGAAAACCAAAAGTTAAGAATTGTTAAAAATATGCCAAAAGTGGGAGGATCGATAGTCATCTTCATCTTTTTCTTCTACGCCTGCCTCTTTTCTTTCTTGTCGTTTTTCGTCTTCCTTGTCCTTTCCTTCTTCGTCTTTTACCAATTATCATTCTTTTTCTCTTTCTTCTTATCGCCTTCCAAATTTTTCGTTGCAAACCGTAAACCGTAAATAAAAAGATTGCCATCTATTTTAAGATAAATTTCCAAGTTTTATTTTTTGACACATTAATTCTGGTTAATAGCTCAAAAACATGAGTAAAATTTAAAAAATGCCGAAACTTCTACGAAAGTTATCTTAAATCAAAGGTATAAGAGAATATTGTAAAAAAGTTTGCTTTTAAATGTACTTGGCATTCATTTATAGACATATTGCAGGATTATTTACAGCCTCAGGAATAACTTCAATCCCTATTTGGTAATTATTTCCAAGGTTATTCTTTCTATTGACTCTCAATTAGGTTGTTTTTTTGTATTTCACATTCAAGGTGAATTAGTCCATGCATTTTGATATGCAATTTTAGAAGTTTTATTACATTTAAACTTTGCAGACGTAATTGGTTATTTATGCCATATAAAAGAAAAACTGAACAAGATGTGATTAACATCAGTACATTGTAACTTGCAATAAATATCTTTTACGTTAAGTTGGAAAAACTACCTGAACGTTTCTCATTTCCGAGATGTCATAAAGGCGTTCATGGAAAAGAGAAATAAAAAGCTTCTGTATAAAACTCTCAACATCTTTTCTGTGTGATGTATCAATTTATTTGCAGTATAAGTTGGAGAGTATTCATTATTTCTCAAATTTGCGAGAATAGAGTTATTAAAATTTCTTAATAAAAAGTGCATCCTAGAGTTCTGAAAACTCTTCATGTTATTCTAATTCTCACCTAAATACTAAATAAGAACCAGAATCATTGTAATTTATATCATATTTTGCTGATTAGATTGATAAACCTAAAACACCTCGTTTTCTTAAGAATTCTTTCCATACCCTTCTGTAATATCAGAAAGTAAGAAAAATGCCGTGTAAGTTCCAAGAACATTCTCGAATATTACAATTTATTAAGTGTCGGCTTGCTGAAGATATTTGTCTTAATAGTAACAATATGGGGTGCAGAATATTGCCTGGGGGTTTTATTCTCGCTTCAAATATATTCGCGATACAGAGTAGTGTGAATACAGGTGGAGTGCCATGACTCATAACAAAAGACATTTCTAAGGAGCTTTACATTTCATACGTTGTGTGTCAATGTGTTCCTTAAGATGTGGTATTAGTTTTCCTAGCTTGCTTCGCTTCGGTTTTACGTGAAGCCGTGTTCACACTGAACAAACTTTACATTTTAGTATAATGATTTATGTTGGGGTAGTTAAAGTTTAGACGGAGCCCTATAAAAAGTAATTTCTTCTTGGTTTCTTAATATGTTCCCCTAAGTGCATTCTTAATGCCTTATAAATCAAACCGCCAACAAAACTGTAGCTTTGAAAATGCTAAAGCGGTAACATTTTGTTTCAGGCCAAGCGGAAACAAAAACGCACACGCGTCATCCACACTCCGGAAACACACATCATCGCTCAATCCGAGCTGACAGTCGTACCAACCTCAGCTACGAGAACAACTCCAATTCCCCAGACTTGGGGTTTGTACAGATGTACGCCGATCAGCACGTAAAGTTAACGCTAGACTGTGCTGTAAACATTAACTTCAGTACGAGCATTTGGCTCAAGGATGGCCAAATTGTACAGACCATCCTCAAGGACAATATAAATAATAAACGTGTCAGTGGGCATAGGTTTCTCGTGGACAGTGGCGGAAACTTGTTGATAGACAATGTGCGTTTAGAGGATGACGGACGGTGGCAATGCGAAGCTGAGGATGCCTTGGGATTTGTTGTCACCGGAAAACCCGTTCAGCTTACTGTTTTAGGTAAGTTTTCCTTTTTGATTTTCTACATTTATTATATTATTAAAGCCTAAAGGTGGCCTTTCAAGATACGTAAAGGTTTGGGCAGATTGACCTATACATGTATTTCTACAGTTGTAGCACATATCATTTTTGTGTAAGGTAAAATTAGACCTTTTTGAGTTTCTATTAAAGTCAGTTATTAATAACAAAGACTTTTCAAGGACTTTACGAAAAGAGAAAACTACGTCTTTGACTCAGTAAGCGTACTTAAAAGTATATTAATCTTGAACAACATTTTGCTATTTTGTTCATTTGTTCACTTAGATTATTACAAACTGCAATATTGACAAAATATAAGCAGTGACAATTATTATCGTGCTTTTTGAAGCCCAATGTTTTAATTAATGGCTTCTCTCATATTGAAAATTAGCCGTAGTTGTTTCGTTCTCATTTATATCTTACTTCAGAGTCGAAGTTTTAAAACAAGTCACCTAATTACAGATTATAACAAAAATGCAATTAATTTCGGGATTATAATAATCTTAGGATTACTTTTAATTAAATTCAGTTTGACCTATATAAGAAGAATTACCCTTGGTGCAAGGGATTAACTGTATGCACGTAAGTAATTTTTTGATTTTTTTCCGAGCATAAAATTTCCAACACGTTTTCGCTAGCAATACGATTGGTTTTACAGATAATGGAAATTTATTCCCAGCGTACATTTCTTTGAATTATAACCAACTGATTAATTAAATTTTAATCCACAATGGTTTTAAATTAATCCCCCACTGACAAATGCGAACTTAATTAAGACGCATCTTTTAATCAGAAGAGCTTCTGTCGATGAAATTCTGTAAAAGAACTGTATTCCTATTTAAATTTTAATCGGATTTAATAATAAAAGGTGGGTTTATTGAATATTTCAGTTTGAATACTTCAAACTTGAAGTTATTCATAAAGTTATTGCTTTAGTTTGAAATCAAAACATTAAGCCTTGATACTTCAAAGCTTTGATCAACAATTTTCAATTATACCTACGTTCGTAGGTTTATTCATAGAAAATCTTTCATATACATCAACATAAAGGGGCTATCTAAGTATTAAGTACAATTTACTACTGTTCATAGGTCGTTGAAGTCTGTCGTTTCATAATAAGAGAGATTTTGTTTTATTTGGAATCGAATTTATTTTTGTTTAGTCAAAAAATCACCTTCAGTATTTAACGAAAAAATTTTTTTAGCTAAATTAAAACTGCCTTTTCAGATCGGTATATACACTGTGGATAAATGAAAATGCAACACCTATAAGTGGTAATACTATTTTGCTCAAATTTGGTAGTTATGACTGGTGCACCGAAAGACGAAATTGGGATAATGACTGGCGCCGGGCAGTGTTTAGCGACGAATCTCGGTTCTTTTTAGATTGGCATGATGGCCGAATACAGGTCAGACGGCTTAGAAATGAACGACACAATACGGACTGCATCAAAAACCGGGAGACGGCTGCTACTCGAGGGGTTATGATTTGGGGCGCTATCAGTTATGATGGTAGATCACCCTTAGTGATTATAAGAGGCACTTTGACTAGTCAGCGCTATGTTGATGACATTTTGGAGCCGGTGTTGTTATCATTTATAAGAGACATTCCAGATGCCATATACCAGTAGGACAACGCACGACCACATATTTGTGATGTGACTATGACCTTTTTACGTCAGTCTGATATGCCAGTTCTTCCCTGGCCGGCTAGATCTCCGGATTTGTCACCAATTGAACATGTGTGGGATATCATTGGTCGCCAAATAAAGAGTTACGATGCGAATCCTGCGACGGTTGATGAATTGGAAGAGAGGCTGCAAGGGGAATGGAATCTTATACCGCAGGAGAAAATTTCACATTTGTTTAACTCTATGATTCGCCGAGTGGGGGAATGCATTAGAGCTCGTGAGGGTCACACTTATTATTAAACCTTTTTGGAATAACTATACATATACTCAACGTAGAAGTATGAAAATTTAATCGTTTGTTATCCTTGTGAATATCTAACTTACAGCCAAATTTCGTTCCAATATATTTATGCACTATAGGTGTTGCATTTTCATTTACCCGCAGTGTATGTATGTGATACACAATGCAAATAGTGCGGTAGGGCTTTGTATCAAATCTTAGTTTTATTGATAGCTCATTATGCAGGTTTTTAAAATTAGAAGACGGATACGCAATCATGATGATAAAGTAATTGTTCCTAAAAACTTACATAGTTGCTTATATCTTTCTTCTTCCTCCTTCTTCTTCTTCAGCCTTGGTTCGTCCACTGTTGGGCAAGGGCCTCCCATAAATCCCTCCAAGCTACTTTATTCTGTGCGATCTGAGGCCATCTATTTCCCGCAAATACCTTTATGTCATCGGCCCATCTTTTCTGAGGCCTTCCAACGCTTGTTCTGTACGCCCAAGATATCTACTGCATTTGATTTGACCATTGTTTCTTGCCACATGCCCGATCCAACTCCATTTTAGTGTTACAACTCTTTGCATAATGTTAGTTAACCCCGGTTTGGTTTCTAATTGTTACATTTCTGACCCTGTCTCTAATACTTATTCCAAGTATTTGTCTATCCACGGCACGCTGCGTTATTTTCAGCCTTTCAATACTTTTTTCCGTTAGAGTCATAGTCTCCAGTCCATATGTCATGGCTGGCAATATACAAAAGTCGAACACATTCCTCTTCATAGAATATGGCACTTTCTTGTTTTTTAGGATATTTTTAAGTATAGAAAATGCAATCTAAAACAGTCTGATTCTTCTATTAATTTCTGCGATTTTATTTTGCTTCCCTAACTTGTCACGTGATTTTACAATTCCGTGTTATTTGGAAGGTTTAGAGTCTTTTTGAATTTTTGGTAAATCCTTTAAGTATGGCCCTGTTCTTTTAATTCTATTCCCGTGTTAATTGTGTTATTCTTGGCTGTAGTTTCAATTCATATTACGTCTGTAGAGCATCCAAGGTTAAGCCATGTCACCGCGTTTTGCTTGGAGTTCTACGAAATCTTCAAGTTATTTCAGTGTGTCTTGTCGTTGTAGAAATGTTCCTTTGTTCAAAATCCCAAGGTGACCTATTTCACGCGTATTTCACCAAGACATGCTGTCATCTTGTTTCAGTTATCGCAACTTCTCGTGATACGGTTCGGGGAATTTCCCGGTACGCCAGGCCTTGTCAGCTGACTTGTGTCGGCATCCTTTCGATTTTTCTATACCCCCCTTCCGCAGTACGTGGCAAGTCTTCGGTCATATCGGACGTCTTTGGATTAACACGGGGCGTGAAAATTTTATCGTTTGGGTATTTAAGTTACACCGGGAAGGCTCCTCACTTTCGGAGTTCTCGGGGAGAACTTGTTACGGCATAAGTCCGGATAATCCTAGCGAATGTCAGATGCTCCTGGAATAACATAGTTATGTGTGGAAGTTGTGAAAAGTTAAGTGTTGTTCAAGCATTTTCCTCATTTGAGGGATTAAGAAAACCCACAGCCGTTAGATTATTCTTTCGTTGTTTTGCACCCGTTCTGGAAGAAGGAACACCATAGCTCTTCGCAGTCACACGTCCGTCACGTTACTCCCTGACCAATATCTTGTCAAGTAAAATCTATTCTCCTTTATGCTGCTCCTGCTTTCTTCGTTTGTGTTTCAACATCAGTTAAGATTTCTACGATTACCTCTTGCTGGCAGGCCTTTTAAATACTGTTCAGTTTAGAGTTTAATAAGTACCGCCTTTTGTTCGTCTTTGTGTTTCGTTTGCAACTTGTAACGTAAGCAGATTTCGTGGTCAATCTGTTTGATCCAGTGGCATTGTTGTAGGCTTTGTGAATCTCGCTTTAATGTTCACATTGTAAAGATTGAGGGCCCCTTGCAAATCAGATTTGACGAGTTCGTCTCAGCAACTTTGTGTTTAAGTCAAGTAAAGTTCATTTGTGATCATTTGTAGTTCAAATATTAAATCAAGTTTAGATATTATTTTGTATTGTGTTGTATGTGTAAATTTTAATGGTGCTTATTGAATTGTTAATTTAATTTTTGTTGGTCCTACCTTTTGTTTGGGCTTGAGGGGCTAAGCTTGTGAATGTTTTGTAGTAAGTAACGTAAATATTGTAAATTTTTTTGTCTAAAATATTTGGCTCAGAAATTTTGAAATTTAGGTAAATTTACTCTATATAAACCACTTTACAATCTTCGATAATATAATATGTAGTTCGATAATTAAAGAAATACAAAGTTGATTTTAACAAAATTCTTTATTGTTGTCCCATAACAATTGTTTCGCCAAACGTTGGCTTCTTCAGATGGTGAGTACACGACTGTACATAAAGGAAAGGAAATTAGAATAAGCGGGCAAAAACTGGTAACCATTTCACAGAACTTTAAATATAACTTGGACCAAAAATTGAACGCAACAGATTTAGACCAACAAAACACATACAACGTAGATATTCCAAATGAGAAAACAGAATCACTTGTGAAAGGCAGTTTAAAGGCTATGAGGAAAACACTCACCACTTCATAGATTGCAATTTAAATGTGCTGCTTGTTTTTTGGAAGTTATGGTTGATGAGTATCTTGACTTTTGCGCTCACGTAAATATGATCTGTTGCAGATTAAATAAAGCGTATTTTACTATACGAAATATAAAATCTTGTATTTCCCAAAGGGATCTGGTGGATGTGTATTATGCCTTGGTGCAATCAGTGCTTATGTACAACACCATGATTTGGGGTAGATCCTGTGAAGCTAAACGAATTTTTACTTTGCAAAAGCGAATAGTGAGGTTTATATTCAACGTACCTCCAGGTCACTCTCCGAGATCTACTTTTAAAAACAACAAATTACTAACTTTTACATCATTAATGATCTACAAATGTTGTCTATGGGTGAAAGATAACAAATTACTATATAAATTAAATGCAGATGTACACGAACACAGCACTCGATTCCAAACGAACATGCACATCTACCAGTACAAATACTCGTTGTTTGAAAAATCCCCGGCTGTAACTTGTGCCAAAATATATAATAGATTACCGGAGCATATTAAACAGATTCATGGAGGTAAATTTATAATCCATCTAAAGCAATATTTTCGGCGAAAATTGTTTTGACACTTTAAAAGACATTAATTTTAAGAATATTGTATTTTTTATGTATTATTTTCTATTGTGTTGTTATCATTTATATTATGTACTCTTATTTGGTATCTTATTAAATCTTATTAAATCTTAAATATCAAACAAATCATCATTAGATACAGAAATCTGAGGTTTCTCAAAAGTGAAAACAAGAAAAAAGGGTAAGTAACGCTTAACAAATTCGGGAAAATAAACCAAAGGAACAAGAAGAGAAAATAAAAATAGCGATAGAAAACAATAGAAGCATGAAATGTCTTACGGCCACTTTAGGAAAAAAGCAAATAGAAACTCTCTTTGAAAAGAATGATGAACGAATTGTAAATAGTTAAAGACAATAAAAAAAATATTACTCATAATTGAGAAATGTATATATTTTTGATGAAGAAGTCTGCATTTCGTGATATTGGATTGAACATTTTAAATAATAATTGAGTTAAGTTGTGGCTTGGGAACCCATAGTTAGGCAATAGTAATAAGTTGTGTTTGTGTATTTTTGGAAAGCTTCAAAAATGTGTTGATTTCCTTAAATGTGGTATGCAAAAATGAGCTACACCCAACTATAATTTATACACAAATAATGTTCAAAAAAATACCATTACCATTAATTTACTACTTTAATTTTCGTCTTGGATGTTCAACAAAAAAGGAAATAAAACCTTGAGTTTGAAAATATCCAACTAATCGGTTAATTTTATTTGATTTGATTACTGTAGACGGATATTGCCTTGTTAAGTTTCAGTTTTAAAGTGAAGTTCATTGTAATAAATCAAGATTGCCTTAGCAAATCTACTCGAATAAATACGTAAATCCAGAGTAGTCAGTTTAATTAGTGAACATTCCAATTTAAATAAATCTTCCACATAAATTGTATTTTGTTGTCAGGAAATATTTATAATTTAATTCCGAGTTCCTTTATAGAGTGCTTTCATTGTGACTTGCTTGCTTGCATTTTAAATAGTTGCCTTAATTACTGGCGTTAGTTACACTAATGAAAATATAACTTTTAAACATTTTCGGCAGCTTGTTTTGTTTAATGAGTGCCAATTTTCATGAAAACGCTTTTCATATCGTACAACAATCAAAGAGCCGCCTTTTTAAAAAATATCAAAGCGGATTAATTACTCGTACATGGGTGATTTTTCATGCAAATATAAAATTAGATTACTTACAAACAATTTCTCGATAGCGCTAAATCAAAAACTAATATCGGAGTATCAATCTAGTCCATGCATCATCCGGCTTTTAATTTACCTATAAAAGCTCTACAAATAATAAAAAAAATAGAAATAAACGAACAGCCAGTCAGGACGATTTTTCATTCCCAAGTTAATAACGGTTATAATTTAAGTTAAAAATTAATTAGAAGTATACATCATTTCTGTTGCGGAATTTTCAGTATTTCAGCGTATTTCAACACTTCACTGCCAGACCGCAGCTTATTACAAACCGCAGAATTATCTACGGTGAGTAACTTGGAAAACTCAATTTTTAAACACAAAAGGAGCCCGATTCTTTAGTCTTTAATTATTTCTTTCCTTGTTTTAACTTATTTTTCAATTAAGTAAAGTTTTAAAACATCCGAATTTGTACAAACGCCTCTAGGAGTTCATGCTCGTCAGATTTAAAATGGCGGCTAAATGCAGCAATTTGATTAAGTTAATTGCGAAGTAGAGGGTGTAATTAGGAAAGCTAACTTGCAGTTCAACTAACTGTCGTTTCGTAGACGTTTAAAGCTTTCGTATTCATAAATTACCCGAACTATAAAGCGGGGCTCGCTTACATTAAAGTAAAAGAAGGAAGAAATTACTACTCAACTGGGTAAACTTGATAGACGGAATGCACTTTTAACGACGCAACCGTATCAGTTTTGTACCTTCTGCTGTTATTACATTCCGACTATATAAAATGCTTCAACTTTGTTCGTGTTAAAAGGCCTCTTTAAGTTAAACGAAGCTACGAAGGACCATTTTAAACTTTGGCAAGTCATGCGGTGTCGAGAGCAAAAACGCCCTCAAAAAGACAATCTCTCATTTGTAGTAAGTAACGAGGCACTCGAAAAGGGGCATCACTGCCTCATGAATATAAAAAGTCACACATCGTAGTAGAGGAACCGCATTTTTCATTACATTTGTCGTAATGGAAAGCTAACCCTTATGCTTCTTTGTATAATACATCATCCGGTTGCTACGCTTTTAATTTAATTAAGGTACTCTTTTTTTGTTTAATTAAGGGGGCTCATATGAAAAAACGTCCGAGCTGATAAGCCGGAGCTCTGGATTTATATTTAAAAATTCGTTCAACAAAACGCACATAATGGTTCCGATGGAAATTTCAACAAAGGAGTAATAAACAGCAGTACCTAATGGTACGTTTTTATTCCGGTTTAATGACCGCCATATTAAGACGATTACACAAAATCATCGGTTACGGTGAAAATCTTCTCTTTCCGCCACTAAAATTAGAAAAAAACAGAATTAAAAAAAATCCTTCCAGGAAGACTAATTTATCAAATATAATGGACTGCTCGCTAAATTAAAAAAATTAAAACTTTCCATGCCAATACAGTTTCAAAAGTTTTAACAACTGAAAATCTAGCAACTAATATTTAGCAAACAGGCAATTGTTACAGTAAATTCAGTTTTCAGCGGACATTTATAGAATACAAAAATAGAGGTTATAACAGAAAGTCGTTCTCAGTAATAAGCACCTACAACTGACCAACAATATTTTATTTTATTTATCAAACTAACGTTTGTGAAAAGCAGAGTTCAGATCATTTCTTGTATAAATGGACTCGTATAGGCAATTTTCTGAACCGTCGCCTCATAAAAACATTAATGGTATTGTTTATCTCTATCTACGGTCTAATATTTGGTTGTTTTTGCGATTTTCTCCTATACTTGCTGATATGAGAACATAAAAATTTTATCTCTTCGTAAGAAAAAGTAGTAGCTGAATCTAAAAACAGAGAAACTTTCATATAATGCGAGCGAATATTGGATATTCTAACGTTGAAGTTTAATACAGAAGTAAATTAAGGGTTTGCTACTCGTACGAGTACATATTTGGATCAGTTAATCCAGCACACTAATTCTAAGCGATTGGGCATGCATGACATTAAAAGTTTTAATTCTATTTCGTATAACAATTTTGCCCAAAGTTTTCGTTATAATTTGACTTAAATGAGGTGCTTATTCTTGGTGTGCTGCTGAATGTACTAACTACATATTAATTGATTGAATCGACTTTTACTTGATGAAAATTCATAATGCGATAATTAAAGAAATACAAAGTTGATTTTCACAAAATTCTTTATTGTTGTCCCATAACAATTGTTTCGCCAAACGTTGGCTTCTTCAGATGGTGAGTACACGACTGTACTCACCATCTGAAGAAGCCAACGTTTGGCGAAACAATTGTTATGGGACAACAATAAAGAATTTTGTGAAAATCAACTTTGTATTTCTTTAATTATCGCATTATGAATTTTCATCAAGTAAAAGTCGATTCAATCAATTAATATGTAGTTAGTACATTCAGCAGCACACCAAGAATAAGCACCTCATTTAAGTCAAATTATAACGAAAACTTTGGGCAAAATTGTTATACGAAATAGAATTAAAACTTTTAATGTCATGCATGCCCAATCGCTTAGAATTAGTGTGCTGGATTAACTGATCCAAATATGTACTCGTACGAGTAGCAAACCCTTAATTTACTTCTGTATTAAACTTCAACGTTAGAATATCCAATATTCGCTCGCATTATATGAAAGTTTCTCTGTTTTTAGATTCAGCTACTACTTTTTCTTACGAAGAGATAAAATTTTTATGTTCTCATATCAGCAAGTATAGGAGAAAATCGCAAAAACAACCAAATATTAGACCGTAGATAGAGATAAACAATACCATTAATGTTTTTATGAGGCGACGGTTCAGAAAATTGCCTATACGAGTCCATTTATACAAGAAATGATCTGAACTCTGCTTTTCACAAACGTTAGTTTGATAAATAAAATAAAATATTGTTGGTCAGTTGTAGGTGCTTATTACTGAGAACGACTTTCTGTTATAACCTCTATTTTTGTATTCTATAAATGTCCGCTGAAAACTGAATTTACTGTAACAATTGCCTGTTTGCTAAATATTAGTTGCTAGATTTTCAGTTGTTAAAACTTTTGAAACTGTATTGGCATGGAAAGTTTTAATTTTTTTAATTTAGCGAGCAGTCCATTATATTTGATAAATTAGTCTTCCTGGAAGGATTTTTTTTAATTCTGTTTTTTTCTAATTTTAGTGGCGGAAAGAGAAGATTTTCACCGTAACCGATGATTTTGTGTAATCGTCTTAATATGGCGGTCATTAAACCGGAATAAAAACGTACCATTAGGTACTGCTGTTTATTACTCCTTTGTTGAAATTTCCATCGGAACCATTATGTGCGTTTTGTTGAACGAATTTTTAAATATAAATCCAGAGCTCCGGCTTATCAGCTCGGACGTTTTTTCATATGAGCCCCCTTAATTAAACAAAAAAAGAGTACCTTAATTAAATTAAAAGCGTAGCAACCGGATGATGTATTATACAAAGAAGCATAAGGGTTAGCTTTCCATTACGACAAATGTAATGAAAAATGCGGTTCCTCTACTACGATGTGTGACTTTTTATATTCATGAGGCAGTGATGCCCCTTTTCGAGTGCCTCGTTACTTACTACAAATGAGAGATTGTCTTTTTGAGGGCGTTTTTGCTCTCGACACCGCATGACTTGCCAAAGTTTAAAATGGTCCTTCGTAGCTTCGTTTAACTTAAAGAGGCCTTTTAACACGAACAAAGTTGAAGCATTTTATATAGTCGGAATGTAATAACAGCAGAAGGTACAAAACTGATACGGTTGCGTCGTTAAAAGTGCATTCCGTCTATCAAGTTTACCCAGTTGAGTAGTAATTTCTTCCTTCTTTTACTTTAATGTAAGCGAGCCCCGCTTTATAGTTCGGGTAATTTATGAATACGAAAGCTTTAAACGTCTACGAAACGACAGTTAGTTGAACTGCAAGTTAGCTTTCCTAATTACACCCTCTACTTCGCAATTAACTTAATCAAATTGCTGCATTTAGCCGCCATTTTAAATCTGACGAGCATGAACTCCTAGAGGCGTTTGTACAAATTCGGATGTTTTAAAACTTTACTTAATTGAAAAATAAGTTAAAACAAGGAAAGAAATAATTAAAGACTAAAGAATCGGGCTCCTTTTGTGTTTAAAAATTGAGTTTTCCAAGTTACTCACCGTAGATAATTCTGCGGTTTGTAATAAGCTGCGGTCTGGCAGTGAAGTGTTGAAATACGCTGAAATACTGAAAATTCCGCAACAGAAATGATGTATACTTCTAATTAATTTTTAACTTAAATTATAACCGTTATTAACTTGGGAATGAAAAATCGTCCTGACTGGCTGTTCGTTTATTTCTATTTTTTTTATTATTTGTAGAGCTTTTATAGGTAAATTAAAAGCCGGATGATGCATGGACTAGATTGATACTCCGATATTAGTTTTTGATTTAGCGCTATCGAGAAATTGTTTGTAAGTAATCTAATTTTATATTTGCATGAAAAATCACCCATGTACGAGTAATTAATCCGCTTTGATATTTTTTAAAAAGGCGGCTCTTTGATTGTTGTACGATATGAAAAGCGTTTTCATGAAAATTGGCACTCATTAAACAAAACAAGCTGCCGAAAATGTTTAAAAGTTATATTTTCATTAGTGTAACTAACGCCAGTAATTAAGGCAACTATTTAAAATGCAAGCAAGCAAGTCACAATGAAAGCACTCTATAAAGGAACTCGGAATTAAATTATAAATATTTCCTGACAACAAAATACAATTTATGTGGAAGATTTATTTAAATTGGAATGTTCACTAATTAAACTGACTACTCTGGATTTACGTATTTATTCGAGTAGATTTGCTAAGGCAATCTTGATTTATTACAATGAACTTCACTTTAAAACTGAAACTTAACAAGGCAATATCCGTCTACAGTAATCAAATCAAATAAAATTAACCGATTAGTTGGATATTTTCAAACTCAAGGTTTTATTTCCTTTTTTGTTGAACATCCAAGACGAAAATTAAAGTAGTAAATTAATGGTAATGGTATTTTTTTGAACATTATTTGTGTATAAATTATAGTTGGGTGTAGCTCATTTTTGCATACCACATTTAAGGAAATCAACACATTTTTGAAGCTTTCCAAAAATACACAAACACAACTTATTACTATTGCCTAACTATGGGTTCCCAAGCCACAACTTAACTCAATTATTATTTAAAATGTTCAATCCAATATCACGAAATGCAGACTTCTTCATCAAAAATATATACATTTCTCAATTATGAGTAATATTTTTTTTATTGTCTTTAACTATTTACAATTCGTTCATCATTCTTTTCAAAGAGAGTTTCTATTTGCTTTTTTCCTAAAGTGGCCGTAAGACATTTCATGCTTCTATTGTTTTCTATCGCTATTTTTATTTTCTCTTCTTGTTCCTTTGGTTTATTTTCCCGAATTTGTTAAGCGTTACTTACCCTTTTTTCTTGTTTTCACTTTTGAGAAACCTCAGATTTCTGTATCTAATGATGATTTGTTTGATATTTAAGATTTAATAAGATTTAATAAGATACCAAATAAGAGTACATAATATAAATGATAACAACACAATAGAAAATAATACATAAAAAATACAATATTCTTAAAATTAATGTCTTTTAAAGTGTCAAAACAATTTTCGCCGAAAATATTGCTTTAGATGGATTATAAATTTACCTCCATGAATCTGTTTAATATGCTCCGGTAATCTATTATATATTTTGGCACAAGTTACAGCCGGGGATTTTTCAAACAACGAGTATTTGTACTGGTAGATGTGCATGTTCGTTTGGAATCGAGTGCTGTGTTCGTGTACATCTGCATTTAATTTATATAGTAATTTGTTATCTTTCACCCATAGACAACATTTGTAGATCATTAATGATGTAAAAGTTAGTAATTTGTTGTTTTTAAAAGTAGATCTCGGAGAGTGACCTGGAGGTACGTTGAATATAAACCTCACTATTCGCTTTTGCAAAGTAAAAATTCGTTTAGCTTCACAGGATCTACCCCAAATCATGGTGTTGTACATAAGCACTGATTGCACCAAGGCATAATACACATCCACCAGATCCCTTTGGGAAATACAAGATTTTATATTTCGTATAGTAAAATACGCTTTATTTAATCTGCAACAGATCATATTTACGTGAGCGCAAAAGTCAAGATACTCATCAACCATAACTTCCAAAAAACAAGCAGCACATTTAAATTGCAATCTATGAAGTGGTGAGTGTTTTCCTCATAGCCTTTAAACTGCCTTTCACAAGTGATTCTGTTTTCTCATTTGGAATATCTACGTTGTATGTGTTTTGTTGGTCTAAATCTGTTGCGTTCAATTTTTGGTCCAAGTTATATTTAAAGTTCTGTGAAATGGTTACCAGTTTTTGCCCGCTTATTCTAATTTCCTTTATGTACTTCCTCTATATTTCTAGTTTCTTGTCAGTAAATATTTTCCCTCATATCAGTCTTATCAAATGTAGCACTTTTTCTATTCCTTAGAATGTAGTCTATTTCATTTTTTGTTGTGCCAATAAGGGCTGATCCACGTCCACTTTTTGTTGTCTTTTTTAATAAAGCATGAGTTCATGGAATGAAGATTGTTCGTTGATTTCGTTCTCCGTACTTGCCAATTGGTTTTCCTCTTCCTTCTTTCCGAGCTTCGCATTGAAGTCTCCTGTTATAATTTGAAAGTTGTAGGAGTGGGTGCTAGTAGGTGCATGGCTGCATGGATAGGATTATTTCGAGTTTCGTACTTTTGTTGATCCTAATGATAAGAGACTTGAAGAGTTTTATCACGATCTTTATGATGATGAAGAAATACCCCAAGAATATGATGAAACTAGACTAATTCAAAAGGTAGGATAGGAGGATATGACCAACATATCGAAGGAGGAAGTCGAA